>CM038554.1:31365108-32565108 GCA_021527575.1 Ensete glaucum
CTACTGAGTCGTCCCTTGGCCCGTAGGTCCTGACACAAGGTTAGAATTCTAGCTCTTCCAGAGTGGTATCTCACTGATGGCTCGGGCCCCCCCGGAAGGAGGCCTTCTTCGCGTATTTGGATTAAAAAAATTGAAAAGCTTTGTTTATATATATATATATATATATATATATATATATGTATGTATATGTAGTCACAATGTGCTTGATGTGTATATAAATGCACAAGCATACACCACCGTTATGTAAAGACTTGCACTTTTGTACATACCTGCAACTGTGCCACCTGTAAGATTCCATGCAGCAAATGGCCTAGTTGCAAGTCTTTGGTCGTGTTGAACAGTTGAAGTACACTTTTACATGGGAGTACATTTACAACTAATGCACTACCCTTTGCAAGTACACTAGTGATTTATTTGCCTACAAGTAAAGCAGGGAGTCGTGTAGCAGTTTGCAGATGTATATTCAGGTAACAGGATGCTTTACAAGAAACCAAGCATCTGCAATAGAGACACTTGCAGCATATCCAATCTACTGAAATTGTAATAGTAGCCAGCCAAACAGCTGTAATTACAATCATTATTACAATATTTGCTGTTGCATTGCAATTGTGTTTTGCAGGCACTGTAGGCATGTCAACCAGCTAGTGTGCATAATATCCTTAAATCCCTTTAGTTACATATACATTCATCAAAGATGCATGCATGAATGAAGATGTTTAAGTGTTCTAGACGTGTGGATAATGTGAGTGCTATCTACATATGCAAACAAATAAACCATGAAAGATCTTGTGCAACCTTTAACTATCTTAGTTGTTGTTTTTTCTATTTTTGCTGCTTCATGTTGTATGGTTATCTTAAAACTTTTTTGAGGCAGACAGTAGTGGCCTTTGTCATATATTTGCAGTATGCCAAATGTTTGGAATGTTATTATTTGTCTGTTGCCTGTTCTTTCATATCAACTCATCTAATTATGTATGAAAATTCTGCATACTGCATTATTCCTTGCCATTTGGCGTTGTTGAATGCTTTAAGTAATATTTTGTTCACTATTTGTTTCTTGGCTCTTATATGGTTAAGTCCATAGAATATTTTAAATTAGTTTGGTATTTGATATCTTGGTTTGTTTTAATAATCTGCAGGAATATGTATTGTTTCAGCCAACAGTCCGGTAAGCTGGAACACTTGATGAAGGTTAGTGATGTTGGTCTATGCTCTTTAGTAGGTTTAGCATTCATGTTGTGCACAATTTTCTTCTTTTTGTTATACAAAAGATTAGTCAAGTATCATTTGCTACATTCAAGCTAGTAAAGAAGCTATGAATGGGTTTCCAGAACAAGAGAAAATGATAGTATCTCGTCTCTGTTCATATCTGTAGACTGGAAGTTTTGGAAAGGTTAATAAGAAAGATATTAGAAGATTATTACGACATTGAGGTCAAGTCAGTCAGTTCCAGAAATATCACAAAACTTCCAATTACTAGAGCAAATCCAGGGAGTCCACAATCTTTGGTCTGACTCACTATGCTAGGTCCACTCTTTCTACCTACTACCCTAGTAATATCTCTCCACTACCCCTGCACTTATCCATTCTAGACTTGTTTTCCTTGGCTTTATTTCTCCCAGTCTCCTCGCCTTTGATCTCCTCTCTTGTGACCATTGATCCATTATCTGGTCATATTCTTGTGCCATATTAAGACTTGAGCCTGTCTCAGCAGCACTAGATCTGAAATTCTGGTTCCTTTGTCCCTTCGCCTAGATATAGCTTTTGCATTATAAGTCTATTATGGTTTAACTTATTGGCAAACCTTATTATTGCAACTTATCCTAGGTAATATAAAAAAGAAAGGGAGCCAATTCCATGACAAAATATTTGAGCGTCTGAAAATAGAAAAACATTTAAATGAGTCAAAAGGTATCATTAGAATCAATTGCTCAAGCTCCAGTTCTCCATGCAATAAGACAAATTCCTTCCAGTACCTATACAATATGTGCGGTCAAGTGCCATGTTATATCTCCTTTCCCTATGAGTTAAGATCTAAATAAAACCATACCATGAAAGCATCTGATATGTATTAGATTATCTGCAGACTTTCTGCCTTTGATGAAAGTACCATACATGGATATTATATTGCATGTGTTAGAAGCTTACACATCTCTTATATTTTGAGGCATTTGAGACAATGGAAACAAGATTAAAACATTGGAGAAAAAAACAATCCTTGCTCTTATACTCTTCTTAAGAAAGTTGAATCAGAATAATTCTGCTGTATTTTTCATCTTTTAGTAAAAAGTTCTGCCATATTTGTTGGCAGAAAATGAGCTTCCTCATCAGAATTTGGTGATATGCTCAGAAAGAAGTTATTTTCTGCCACTTTTCCTGAGAGAGAAGTATGTTACGTTTTTTAACTGTAAGTGAAAAAATAGTATATTGACCCCCTTGCCAGACCTCATTTGGCATGTTTGGGGCTTGCCCTTTATATTAAAAATCGTTGACCCTACTTTGTTAGTAAGTCAATAAAGTCTACATAAGACGAAAATAGAGTAGAAAAATGAGAGAATTAAAGTGGATACAGCCAGCATATTTCTCATGACTATTTGTAGTATGATTTTTTCACCAAGTCTAATTATTGCTATCCTGAAAATCCATCTTTAACTTCAATTGTTTGTCTGTAACTTCTGTCAATTCAATAACCATTTATAGTACCCCATGATTTCCTTGTGATCTTCTCACCTTCCATTCCTCTTTCAGTTCTTTCCCTTTGTGTGTCCTTCACTTGTTAATAGGATGAGTTTCCTTCAGGAATTATTAAATATCATGAAGTTACAGGAATCATTTTTGAAGTTTTTACTCGACTCCAGATCATTCACAACTTTTCTGGAACCTGGAATTTAACCACACATGTCATGTTTTAAAATGCATATCTAAGGGTCAAAATTTCTAATTCAATTGATGAGGATGATCAAATTAATCATGGATTTGTGTACTTTTTCCTATGTCTTTGCACACAGGTTCATGACAAAGATGTGATTGGCGTAACTCATCACCCTCACAGAAATTTGGTCGTCACATATGGTGAAGATTGTACATTGAAAATATGGAAACCTTGACACCCACAGTTGTATGTTCATTCAGACGCTATTCTTAGCTTACTTATTTTCATCATTGAGCAAAATCTTTGTAATCATCTTTAAGGTGACATCCACCGTCTGTAGCATATTTTATGTGATCTGCTCAATTAATAGAAAATTTATGAGATGTTCATCTCAATCAATGGGTGTCAGAAGAAAATAGATATAACTTCTCAATGTTTACTTGCATGTCTATATGTTCCAATGTCAATTTTGTTAATTAGCCATATGATTTTCCATGGATACTCTCAAAATAACTGATATGGATGTCTATTATATTTAATTATTGTGAAGTTCAAATCAGGTTCCTTTAATATCTCATTGAAATCTTGAATACATCTTTTAGTACCTTTTTTTTGTTTGTCAAGTTATTATTATTGTGTCTTCAATTAAAGGAGAATCATTCTTTAAGTATTTTAAAGCCTTTATAGCTAGCGACAGTGAAGAACGAAAATGAAAAAAAAAAAAAAGAAAGATAGAAACCCATATATATTAGACATAAATTTGAAGTTCGAATTCTTCAAAATTATGGAACTGTATCCAGTTTTCTTTTACCCCATTCTCCTTGCAAAATGTCCGCGACCAAAAGAAAAGAAATAAACATCTAAATTGTTTGAATTCCATTAGTTAGTCAATTTAAAAACATGTAGGATAAAAATTGTTGATAGGCTACAGATAGAATTCTAAGACGCCAAAAATTAAAGTTTACTTAAATCGAATCAGGTGGGGACCTTTAAATCAAGTTTGAGTTGGATAAGAGCTAAGTTTCAGGCAGTCAAATCTGAGAATGGAAAGGGTAAAAATTCACGTCCTATGGGCATTTATCTGATGTCGTCACATTATCACATAACTTACCAATCAAAATTGTAGGCACGAATACCGAACAGAGGTTGGGATCACTGCATATGGGATTCTGAAGTAATTAAGTCTAATGTCAATTATTAGGGCGTTGATATGGTCAACAAATCTTTGCTGATGATAATTTTGCACTAAGTTGCGGCCTATTGTGGTTCTTAATCCCGTGGGTAAGGATGGGCACAACTATTGGTTCCGTCTCGATATTGCAATGGCGTCCACCTGGTTATTTGGAGGGAAGACTTAGTGGAGAAGGAACAGAAGATTGTGGCTGTCATATCTTAGGATGATCCGTGGTGGATCCGAGACCCACTTTTGACATCCAGTCCCTACACAATAGGTCGATGCCAAGAAGGGAGATTTTAGCTCAACCCCTCTGAAGCTTAAGTCAATTTTTTGTGAATTGTGAACCATATCTCTCGACATATGTGGAGGGATAGTTTTTATACCTCTCATAGAGATTTGGCCATCTGTACGTTATTGGCGTCTGTTGATATTTCAAGCAAGCAGTTCGTCTGTTTTGGGGTGACTATTTAAACCCCATGCTATGCGAGGTTATGCCCTCACATGCAAGTGTCATTTCATGCGATTCCAAACGGTGTGGGTTATGCTATGCACCGCTTCTGAGCCGGGTGGTGTTGCTTCGAGACACAACTGTTTCTGAATCAGGCTGTCATTGATATTGCTTTGACAGAGGCGTATCTCGTGCCTCTCGTAGAGGGATTCGAGGTGTCTTTTGTGTGCCTCTTGACGAACTACCTTGTTGAGATGCATATTTTTTAAAATATGTTAGCTTAGTTGAGGTACAAATTCAGGAGTTGCTTCTGACACCAAGTCACTACACAATAGGTAGACTCTAGGAAGGGGGATTATGGCTCAACCCCTTCGAAGCTTAAGTAATTCTTTTGTTAGTGGCCCATATCCCCCGACATCTGCCTGAGGGTGATTTTCATACCTCTCGTATGGAGTCGATCGTATGTACATTGTTGGTGTCCATCGATACTTAGAGAGAATGATTTTTATACCTCCCGTACGAAGTTGACCCCATGTTGTGCGATATTGTACCCTCATTAGCGAGTGCTACTTCATGCGATTCCGAACGGAACGGATTTTTGCTTTTGCGTTGCTTCGAGAGGCAACCATTTCTGAATCGGGCTGTGTCATTTAGTATTGCTTTGAAATGTATACGTTACTTCGGCTATTGAGCGCGAGATATGGTCTGAGGTGACTGCCAACTATCGCTATGGATGAAATCAAAATATCCTCTATCATGACCAAAGATATCAATAATCTGTGGTTTCATATCATGCAACCGACACCCACATTACGTAAGGCATGCATTGAATACACTCACCTGCTTTGTATGAGCAGCCTTCAACTGGTTCATTCATGTATTGCAGCTTCTCCAAAGATCTCTTTTATCTCAGCTGTATTGTGGTCATGCACATTAGTTTCATGTAAGCTGGTATATAATTCCAGCAGGAAGAAACTCTCAAGAGATCTCCATCTTCTTAACTGAAAACTTGCCAAGGAAACTACTACACTAAATTTTATGATTCAATTACCACATTCTTGATCCAGTGCATTTCTTTTCTACGACAATAATGCCTATGCATAAAATATGTCATGGCAATATAGCCAGCTCAAGTTTAAAGGGCTCCTTTCTTAGGGACAAACCTCCAAGTCCACTGGAGGCGATTACTGGTGTAAAGGCAAAATCATCAGAACCAATGTACTCGGCAAAGCATCCTGTGGAAACTGCTGTCGAGGCTTCAGCTTGTTTAACACTTTAAACTCGCATCTACAATCATAAAATGCTTCCGATCAAGTGTTTTTAGCTTCATACATATTCAAATTCTTCACCATGCTTTGTTGTGGCATCTGCATTACCATTCCTGGCTGTTTCCGTCCTTCATCATTCCCTGCAGGGTGCTAGAACTCGGCTTGGTTGGGACTTCCATCATTGGTAGCTGGAAGAGATAAAAGAGTCAGAATCAGAATATATTGCAGAAGAGTCTTAGAAACTCAACTTTATTGGAGAATTTTAAACTCGACATGTATATTCTTTCATTTCTAAGATTACCTTGTCGGTTATGTTTAGCAGCCATGAAATGAGTTTTACAAGGTCACATATTTCTAAAATGAACAGTTAGAATTTCTTCTAATGGCACAATCATGTTTTCTTTCGGTTTCGATGTATCATGAGCACCGGAGTGCAGGTTTTCATCACGAGTGTCAAAATTCTGAGATTGATCTTTGCTTGAAGAAAATTCATGTTTTGGTCCTGGTAGCCGATGTGAAGTTTTTGGACGTTAGAATGTAAAGTCATAGACCATTTCTAAGAGTTATTATTATGTACGAGACAGGGCCAACATGGCCTCAGCAATATAACTTGCCAGTTCAATCACTTGGGAAACACATTCCACAAGATTTGAACCTGAAAGCTGATTGCAGAATGAGAGCAACTGACCAATGGACCAAATCCTGATTTATTATTAGAAAAATATTCTTAGTCTACTTGGACAAATTGAATAACTAGTCACAGAAAAAAAAATAATGTCAAAACACAGATCAAGCAGGGTAAAGAACCTGGTGTTCTAGCTGTTGCATCATATAAGCTCTTTTTCAGCAACACTGTCCCTGGAAATGACATGAGATCGATGTTTTGTAGCCACTTCTCAGTATCTTCAAGTTGCTTGAACCCAAAAACTGATGTCCAGGTTTCAACTAAAGTAGGAATTGCGGATAAAACCAGCATTTCAACCTTCAAAGATTTCAACATCTATCTTGAAGAAGTCAAGAGTTAAAAAATTGCACAAAAATCAAGCAGAAGATATAAAAAAACAAAATAGAAACTATTTAAATAGTATAACATTAAGCCAAAGAAAAGAAAAGAATTACAGAAGAACAAAAATTGTAACTGATTCGTATGTGCAGGTAGTATGCATATGGTTCATTTTAGTAGTGCTGCTTACAAGTTTCACAGAAGCAGACCCTTATGTTAGTTCTCACCACATTGGTTAACCTATAATTTTGCTAATTAAAGACAAGCAGAAGTGTACTAAGACAAATTTAATAGAGAATTTGGAGAATTTTTCATTTGTGCTACTAGATGGATCAAACAAAATCCATGAAGAAAATCTTGCACTGTTTTCATTGCACAATGCAGAACATTATGATAAGCATGTGAACCAAAGGTACCAAAAGAAAAAACTAAACAAAGCATAGGTAAGCCATGGAGAAAAGCAACCGTGTAAACCTTGGAAAGCAAGCCTAAAGACTCTTGGTAACAAACCTTAAAAATAAGTTATGGAATTGTTCTAGGACATAGTCTTCGAACACAAGCCAATCCAGAAAGAGGCGCGTACCACAGATATGAATGTGCCTCATAGAGGCATTGAACAGTCCTCAAGCAAAAACCCACACAGACAATTATGAAAAATGATACAAACCAGTATGATCTCTCTTTTAGTATTATCAATATGCACTAGTTCAGAACTAAATATTTTTTATCAATTTAGACATAAAAATGAATACCTCTTCAATTGCTGTCAAAAGGCGCCTGCACATTCCTCGGCGACGATGCTCAGATCGAGTTGCTATAAGTGGCATCTCTGCAACCTTGATGCTGTGAATCCTACAGACAGAAATAGGTTTCTTTTAATTCTTCGTATTTAACAATCTTCAGCAATAAAATATGTAACATCTAATATTTACGAGTAGAACATATGCAGCTCCATGACAGTAAAATTTTTAATTGATCAACAAGTCTTTTACTCAGTCTAATATATCATTTAGCAGCTTAGAATTATTTTATAGCAATACTTTTCACTAGGTATCTCATCACATTAAATTGATGAAAAGATTTTACCAGAAGCATTCTTATTGCTGTAAATCCTAGCTGTAAGTCCTTTGCTAATATGGGTATCCCATGTGTGAGCATCTGTTTCCACATTGCCTAAATCTTCAACGTTTTCACTTTGTAATCTATTTGTTGAATTCCATTGTCCCAAAGAATAATTGATTTCTACATAATTGTTTGGTAAACCTAGATTTACCTGATAGAAACAGCATACTTTCTGATCTGCTTTTGGCTGCTACAAAGCTGCTCTGCACAGTTATCACTCATCAAACTTTTTAAGTCTGTTCATTAATTTTTTTGTAGAAAACATCAATTCTCTTGCTTCAATAATTCTAAGATATTTTTCTTTGTTAACAGGAAATTTAGTCTCTAAACAAGAGAACCAAACATAAACTATCAGAGAACTCTACCATCAAAACTAACATTCATCAAAAGTCATCTCACATAAGTGATAACCTAATTTCCTGCACAAGTATTAATTAAGAAAGATAAAATTTGGTTACAAGGATGATAATATCTTGTTGTCAGAACTCAGAAGTACCTGATGGATGCTACAGAGATAAGCTCATCATTCTTTTCCAACACTGCAGTGTAGAACCCTTTATAGTTCAAGCGTGGAAGTTTAGACCTGAAATGCATGTTTCCATCAAAAAATGTTCCACTTTAGAAGTACATTAAATATGAAAACCAAAAAAGAAAAAACTATGCAAATCTCCACTTAAAATTTGTTGGACAGTGTTGCTTGCTACCATTCAAGAGCAGGAATAAGAATATCATGGAACAGCTACAATGCAGTTTTTTTGTATAAATTTGACAAATAGCTAACTAGCATTTTACAACAAAACCACAAAATACAATTAGTGACTCAAGCATTCTGCCATGAAAAATACAATTAGTGACACAAAATATATGAACTGATGAGAACCTTACCCCCAGTTGTACAATATATGTGGAATCATGTCTATTCCTGTTTTTAGATCTACCATGGGTAGAAAGCATTCCTCCATAATATTCAAGGCAATAGCCAACTTCATGTTGCATTCTGCCACTACAGCAATTTCTTCTGCAGACTGGAGTTTTTTATCACCATGATTCAATCTAAGAACTGTTGATGAGAACCCATCACCAACACAGTTCATGACACCCACAAGAGAACGTAAACCTAGGTAAACCTGAAAGAATGAGAAAAACAAAATGATGTTTTAACTGCAAATAAAAGAAACCATAGATTAAAATATTATTAATATGAATAATATGCCAGAAACAAAGGGGGCATAAAAGAGCCAGTAGCATGATTACATCAATTCTTGTGATATATTATCCAACTCTAAGGGGAAAGAATACATAAGCAGTTTTCTCCTTTATAAGAGAGAGAGCTACGACATGTGCAGCAAGGATGGCTCTAAGCCATGAACTATTAGGTCCACTAGAGGGTCAATCTACAAGCCACCAAAACATGCAGTCATATCAATATTAGTGTCAACTTTGCCTACCTTGAAATTGAGGTCACCTGTTGTTCCTATCATTAACTCCACCTAATAATCTGAGTTTCCAAGAACAAGTCAATGTTTGGATAAAAAACTTTTAATCTTTCATGAGAGCTTCAAGAAGGGAAAACTAAAAGGAAAATGTTGAAGAGACCTTTATGGATCGGCTCTCGACAGGGCAACCCATGATCATCTGATCACAACATTCAGGGTTGTCTTCTTCCAAATGGCATTATCCAACCTTTCCTCAAAGAATGCATCTAGTAGAAGTGGAAATTTATAATATTAACCAAGATTTAAAATCTCTATTAGTACCCATACCAGTCGATGTCCAGACTGGTAAAATACCAGCACCATACAATATTCCGAGTGTCAGTATGAGTTAGTACCAATTGGTACCAGTCTGACTACTATAAGCAGCATGATAGAGAGTCCTAACCACCTTGAAAGACAGTGAGGAAGAGACAATAATCGGGAAGATGGAGTGGCAGCAGAAGAGAGAGGCCGCAGAAGGAGCCATGATGGAGGGTGTAGGAGCGAAGCGGAAGGGGCAGCGATGGAGGGCAAAGGAGGGGAGTGGAAGGAACACAGGTGACGAGGGCAGTTGCTGAGGGCAAAGAAGCAGCTACAACAGCCAATGGTCGAAGAGGGCAGGGAGCTACGGCAAATATACAATTTTCTTATGTGCATAACTATTTGAATCTACATTAACCGTTCCAATTTTTTAGCTTCAAAAATTACCACTTTTACGATCATAGATTTTCTCTACAAAATAAATAAGCTTTGATGAATTCCTTGACAGAGTATGCTAGATGGCTTAGAGAAATCATTCAATTTGAAATGGAACATACCTCTTGGCAGTCAACTCCACAAAACGAAGTTCTAGATGCCACTTCTTCATAACGTGTGACCTTCTCTTTTATGCATTTCTCATGGTCTGTAATGGTAGTGAACATTTAGTGGGGAGCAAAGCAAATATAAACTAGCAAATATAAACGAACATGAGTTTCAGGCATTGCTTCTGGAAGTCCTTACAAGATACATTTTATAAAATTTCAGCTATGATGATGCAAAATGATAATTCCGATGCAATTTATACATACTGGGGGTATATCTTGCAATTTATACAACAATCACCAGCGCCCTCATCATTGTATTTTTGTCCTGATCCTAATCTAGCAATTATCTTGGAAAAACAATATTAAAATGAGCTATTATGCTTCCAAAAGAATTAATCAAATTTAATAAACAGGAAAAGTGAACTAACAAGAACTATAGATAAACTTCAATATGTGAGGATGAAAAAATAAAAAATAAAAGCAACAAGTTGATAGCAAAAACATGTGAGTTATTTTTATGATCAATTACATCATTAGCTTACTGCCATAACAATTTTAATTTAATAACTAGATAGTGCTCTTTGCACACCAAAACTCTAACTAGGAAGTCAATGATCTATGATAAAACAATATTTATGATAATTCAGTGGAGGATAAAGTAAATTAGAACAGAAAATAAAAGGAGTGATTAAATGAAAATGAGAAGCATTACATCGATGTTGACATTGTGAGCATTCTAAAGTGGCCGTGGCACTTGGTACTTCCGTTATGTTCACCACAGCCCCGCATACATCACAAGTGCAATTAGGACAATACCATCTATCTTCTGGAAGTTCCTGCATGAAAATAAAACGTTGTGAAATGTGAAGAAAGATAAACATTTACAGATAAACATGATAAAAGAATATATTTCAGGAAAAGGTTAAAGCAGATTAATATATTAAGCATTATGTTGGTTGATTAACTAGAATGATGTGTACACAAAAGTTACTTAGGAAAGAAGACAATTATAACAATCTATAGAGGATAGTATCAGGCACTAAGGTTTTCAATAATGTTGGAACCAGGAAACCTAGTCATTTAGATCCCAGTGTCTAGACTAACCCAATGTAAATGTTAGTAGAAATTTTACGGTCCTCTTTTCATGTTGTTATGATTTTCCTCAATGCTGTTATTTTCTATCTTAAGCTAAAGATAAATTGGGAAAGATGACAATGCATAATTTTCCCAGGAGCCGAAGTTATGTAAGATCTTTCACAACAATTAATAACTTGTGCATCTCCTGCTCTAGTATACTTTTCTTTGTTTTTCTAATCCGTTCTAGTTTCTTATTTATGATTTTATTTTTGTTCTCATTTTTAATTTATTTTCTGGGCCAAGTCCAGTCCTGCTTATCTGATCAGACTAAACCTTATTAAACCACAACCAGTCAATTCGATCTCATTTTGACTTTCTGAACTATAGTCCTAACTCCATAAGCATAATGTTCAAATCAACAATCATTTATTTACTTATTTGTTTAAAGCTAAAACATGCATGGCATAAACAATCTGAATATCCAAAAAGCTGAAATTTTCTAAATCTATAACCAAATTGAAAAAATAACAAGATCTAAGATATATATGTAACTAATGACTTATCAAGCATAAAAACCTTGAATAGCATCAACAAACAGAATAAGCATACATGATTGCTTAGATATCAAATCTATAGATGCAGAACATATACATATACCAGATAAAACAGTAAATATGCAAAACAAAAATGGACTAGTGTAGGACAAACCTTTAAAAGTAAGCATGCTTGATGATAAGAAGAGGGACAGTTATCACAGCATATTAATTCACCGCCGTCGCCACAGTGTCCACAGGTGTCATCATTTTTTTCAATCTCCTCATCATCCATCACAGGAATAGCATCTTTCCTTGTTTTGTACTCGAGAGACCAAGCTTGAAGCTGACAGAGAATGTATGACTTACCAGAGCCAAGGAAAAGATTCAAACAGGGGTTTTGGAGTGTGTCACCTGCATGAAGCTTAAACTCGGATATTGAAAATATCTTCTTACAGCACCTACAAAGAATTCCTTTCTTAGTGACCCATCCATCCTTTACCACCGTGCTATCCTTTAGTTCACAATACTGGAATGTATTACGCGCAGATATGACCCCCATTTCAATCAACTTACACAACACTGTTCTTGGTCCTACAGACCACTTGACATTGCTTATTTTTCCACCTTTTCCTGCATTGTTCTGAAATAATTTGTGATCTCCATTTTGACTTCTCTGCTTTTCAGATGCATCCAATGACCCCACTGTTGAAATGATATCTCTTCTAGCAGACCTGCATCCTTTTTGTTTGACAATAGTAGCAATCAAAAGATCATCATCATTGACGTGACCCTTAGTCTGCTGCTTCTGCTTATTTTCCTTAAAGATTTCTGGCCTCTTTATTTTGCTAACTTTGAGGTTGTTCCCAGAGAATGGAAGCTTGCCATCAGGCAGAATCACAGAAGTATGTAAGTGGCTTTCATGATGGGGCTCTTGGGAAATGCTAACGTTATACAATATACTATTCGATTCTGTAAAATCAAGAAACTGCTCCTGTCCATTTTTCTTTTCAGATGAGTTCCTAGGGTGGGAGGATCTGCATCGGGTAGATTTCTGCGAGTTCATTTTAAGGTGATTGCTATCACCTTCAGACGACCTAAGCTCAAGCACATCATCTTGATTTAGTTTCAACAATGTATCTCCTCCATCCCCCAGATCCATTATAGGCCAGCCCCTCTCATCCTTGTTATACCGCTTCCTTGCTCTCTCTCCCAGTTTTGCAGTATTGTTATGTATCATCCTAGAACTAGTTTCGACTGTTGGAGATGCATGCTTCTTTCCAATTTCTGGAACATTGCAACTCTTCTTTTCAAGACATGATGACTCTTTTAAGCAGCCTGAATTGGACACTGATATCTCATCTCCATCAAATCCGATAACCACTTTGTAGTTTTGACTGGGTGGATTTGCTGTTGCATTTTGGCCACCCATTTTGGCTTCTATGGTCTTTGATACATTCTTTTTATTTTGTGCCTTTGTGACTAAGGGAGTCTCAGATGTTTGCTTAGTTTCACATTTTGAAGCTCTGGAAATTCTCTGTTTTTTCCTTTTATGGTGAACTATCTCATTTTCAGTGCCTGTCGTCGCCACCTCATTAGTCGCCTGGCCATCATAGTGCACTGGATTTAGAACACCCCGATAGACCGGAAAGCCCACATTATATAACATATTATTGTTAGTGCCAACAACAAAAACTCCTGTCACTAGGCTTGCTTCATATACCAAAGGTTGCACTTGTTGATGGATATTTGTGCTGCCAATGGCATTAGCGGTAACCAAGTGAGGTAAAAGTGGTTCCCTCTGGTTATCATCCATTGTGAAAAACAAAGTTCCACCCTGAGGATAAAGCAATACGTTATGTTGCTCATCCATTTGATCTTGAGATGACTGATTTGCTGTGGATAAGTTACCATAGCTACCAGAGGTTCTCTTTCGTTCTTCTATCGCCTCATTCTCATGTGCAACTCGATATTCCATGGAACTTTCAACTCTATGACCTCCTTTAGAGCAACTCAATCTGTCCTGCTCAGTGATTTCCCTTGCATTAAACTCCTGTGTGTCCACACGACCAAGTTGTACCTTCTTAGAGAGGCCATCTGTATCTTGATGTGATCTCTTCTCTGTAGGATGAACTACTGTCTGTTTGTTAGAACTATCAGCACGAAGGAATTTATTCAAGAACAGCTTCTCATTCATCTGGCTTGCAGCTTCTGTTGGGAGTCTTAGTGAACTATATAAGCACGAATCATTCTGAATCACTTTGGGAACGCCAGATGATATGTTTAATTTATGCAACATACATGCTGCTTTGGAATCCCTGCCAGGCAAATCCCTAGCATCAAGACATCCTTTCCATTTTTGTCTATCCAGGCTTCTAATGCTTCTACTTTCTGCACTTTCCATAAAGAAATGTTCTTGCTGTACCTTGTGATGGTTACACTTGTCTCTTAAATAAGGAGCAGGACAACCTAGCGCAGAACTCTTGTCATCAGACACAATATCTGAAAGAAGACTCTGCTCTGAACTGCATAGTGAACGTGAATTATGCTGAACAACACTGACATCGCTCCTCAGTAAGCCCAAACTTTCGGTTCCTCTGAGAACAGTTGTCATACTATTTACCGCTTTTAGTGCATTTCCCTTTCGCAGGGCACCGATCTTTTTATCGATGCACACAACAGCCACGAATGGATCAAGAATAACCCAACGCTGCAGAAGAGACAGGGAGTTTTCAGGATGCTGACTTTCCTTTTCGATGAAGTCCAGGACATCTGCTAAGTCTCCAGAAAATGCATTGATATCAGTCCATACTCTTCCACTTTCTTCCTCTCTTATATTTGAAGTATTTGCAGATAACTCGACACCACATGATATCCAAGCCCTACTAAGTGAATATAGTTGAGCTCCTTCTGCTGGTGGATAATAAATTGAATCAAATTTGCGTCCATCTTTCCGTGAATGAATACAAATCTTCCAGCCAGCATCCATCAAGAGGTGATGGGCATGTGAACGAAGACAGGTGGACAGATCTGTAGGCAAAGCCCTGTTTCCTCCAACATTGACTGTCTTCGAATTCGGGGTATTGAACAATGTCTTTTTTATGTTCATGTACGGCAGTGGCAGAGGCATATCTTTGGTAGTGACAGGTGTGACAGGCATCAACTTCGTGGGAGCATGATCTTGATGAAGACCAGGAGAACTGTTTAAATTAGCATTTGTATTTCCATTATGCTTCTGTGTACTTTGTCTTTCATCACTGAGGTCACAGAAAACATCCACAGGATCAAACACAAAGTAGCTAGATTTGATACTCTGATCGAAAGATTCAACAATGTGGCATGGTTTTCTTTGACAAACACTGTTACATCTTTGAGCACTATCCTTGAAGCTTAAATGCTGGCTAAATGAAAGATTAATTGGATTCAAATTTATTTTATGAACATCTGATTTAGCCCAATAAGAGTAATTGCTCTTCAGGCATTCTTGTCCATGCTCAAGATTCATCTTTTCATGCTTTAAAGCATTTTCAATTGACTCTTCTTCAAGAGATGAACTCGCCGTGATGCCACTTTCATAGCTGGAGTTAACAAGCACTTTACTCAGAGAATCCTCGCTTAGTCTAAAATCCCCAGTATCAAATGCATCATTGGTTTTGCCGATACCATTCACGTTAAACTCCAAGAAAATCTCAGCAAATATCCGATTTTCCGGAATGGAATCCTCATACTCATCTTGCGCCAAACTCATGATTTTTTTGCCAAAATGCAATCCCCACATCACTTCCTCCTTCGATACAAGTGATATATTCACATCTGATGCTGGCATTGCCATTGACAATACTTGTCCACAATAGAAATGGTTGTATATGTCAATGAAAAACCTAAACCTTTGTGATTAAGTTACCTTAATGACTCATCCAAAATACTTCATCTAATTGACATCACCAGGGAAAGATTTCTTTCACTTTTCCTGAGAGTTACAGATTCGAGAAGAAAACTTACACAAAGAGAACCAACCAAACCCCCATAGATAGTATCAACAGAGGTATGTGCATGATAACATTTACATAAACCCATCTAGAAATAGAAACAACAAGAAAAACATCTACAGAAAGTTGACATTACAGACCACAAAATGGTTGGAGTTAACCTTGCATGTTGCCTCCCCACAGGAAAAAGGAAACGTTCTTAAAGGAATGGAAAAGAAAAAGAAGACGTTTTAGAATCAAGTCTGAAAGAAAAACGAAAGGGAAATCTTTCATAAATCCCAAATTCTAGCACATTATCTCGATTCTAAACCTAAAACAAGACCCCTAGCAGGATCATCACCGAATGAAAACCAAATCATCACTCTATAGCACGACCACATTACAACATCTTCGTAACTCATAAGATCCCAATCGCCATAGTCTTGCAAGAAACCCTATGAGGCATGCAGAAAAAACTAATCTTTTCTCCAAGCAGTCGAACATAAACCACAGGGAACGCATAAAAACCCCTCACCCAAAGCAAGGAAACCATCTCAAGAGTAACGAGGAGGGCCAGAACAGGAAGGAAGCCCAACCTTAGGGAATCCAAGGTAGGGATCGATCGCTCCACTCAGCATCAACAAGCTACGGATCAACCCACCGAAAGGCCATCACAGGAGAGGAATCTGGGGACGTCCGACCAAAGAGGTGTCCCGCAATGCGGGGCAAAGACCAGGAAGAAATGGTGAAAGCATTTCACCATTCCCGAGAGAGAGTGCGAGGGAGAGTCTCTCTCTCTCTCTCTCTCTCTCTCTCTCTGTGCTTCGTGTTTGGGGACGCCTTGGCGTTTCATGGCCGATAGTTACGAGGAAAAAAGCCCCCGGAGGCGTTCGCACGTTGGAGAGGCAACTTTAGCAACCGTGGCGTTTCTTTCCACTTCTGGACATGCGGGGTCCACGTGGTCCGGTTTCGTATCTATTTTTGGCGTAGTCTACGCCAAGTGCCCGCTGCTCTCTACCTTCAGTAGCTCTTTTGTTGGGCTTTTTCGAGTCTATCATGTGTATATATATATATATATATATATATATCAAGATCTATATTTTTAAATCATATTATTTGATATTGGTGATACGTATTGATTCATCCATTGATTGGTATATGAACTGTTCGTTACTAGATAGTATTATCGATTGAGGTTGTTTATGCCCTGTTACCATTCAAATCGATTAGTAACGATCAATTTCGATCATTGTTGACTGCTATCAATCAGTAATGATCGATTTCAACAGTATCAATCACGATAGAGAAAGAAGAAGAGGGAGAATAAGAAAAGGAATAAGAAAGAACCTAAAGTCTGGCATTGCTCTTACATGGGGAAGAAAGAAGAAGAGCCCGTGCGATCCATCGCACGCAAGCGATTTCTTCTTCCCGCATATGGGGAAGAAATGTCGCCCCATATGGAAGAAGGAACTAGATTACGTTATTTTTTATTATTTAATTTTATTTTTATTATATATATATATATATCGAGTGGTAGGTTTGGGGGTACTGCTCGATACCGAATTGAGCTCGAGACGTCGATGCAAATCGATACTACAAACCTTGATATATATACTTTTAAATTTTTACAACTCATAAATTTATATAGACAAGTCAAACGGATTATAAAAGAATTTCACTATTTTTTTTGAGAATTTTTTGTATGAACAAAAAAAATAAAATTACTTATGCAAGCCAAGATAATGCTCAAATCCTAGTACAGAATATGTGAGATGATGATTCTGAGTCAATTGTGGGACTCATCATAATGTGTGGTCGTAATCAATGTTTGCTTGCGTATAAACAAACAAGCCGAACTAAAAAGCTCCGCCATTAAAGCTACTACTCATCGAAGGTGGTGTAAAAAGTGAGATCCAATCTCTGTGGAAGAACACCGACTCCCAAGCTTGCCTGTAGCGAAGACAATTGTGCAGTGGTTGACCATCAAGAACGGTGCTGTGGTGTGGGTTCATTGGCTGGTCGTCCACAACGTCTGCAGAGGCCGGCGAAACAGTTCTTGGGAGTCTTCTCTACACACAGAATTGAAGAGCTTTCCGCTCCTCTCCGACTTGGAGGGGCTTCTTCGGGTCTTCTTCATCTGCTGCTCCACAGCCACCAATCTTTTCCTTGTGACCTGGTCACCAAGGCACCGAGACGTTTGTGTGGATGGATGTTTGATGGGAAGACCTTTGGAGTGCAGAAGTGAGCGGATAGGCATCGTTTTGGATTGAAGGTTGCACCTCCGGCCCCATCTCGCCGGAGTTGACTTGTGACACACCTCTCACCCTCGTTGCTCTTCCTCATCCTTCATCTCACTTACTCGAGTGTCCGTTATGTACCAATTAGTGTTAGAATGCCAACTGTTTAACTAAGACCATAAAGAATCGTAGTTTTGTGATTTAGTTTCATGACATTACCGGACTAATAATTTCATATTAACTCTCAGAAATTTTAGGTCAATTAATTCATACTTTTTTTTTATTAATTTCTTTACCTAGAATCAATTTTTCTGAAATCATTTATAAAGCTAGATGGTTGTTCTCTATCAATCTCTCTCGGTGAAAGGGAACTCGACCTCCTATCCCGGAGAGTGATTTATTAGGTACTGGTCTAATAAGTATGATGTTAAAGATTTCTATTTGGGATTTGACTCAAATCCAAAACCCATATCTCGTGTTGTTTACAGTTTTAATGGAACCAACCTACCGGTGGATGATGCATTTTAATTAATCTAAAATAAACTCGATGATTGTGTTCATCATAAAAAGGGGAGGTGTACTGATAGGGGTAATAGTGGGCCCCTCCTCGGACCAGACATTGTAGTCCAAGACAAACTACGCCCTTTGACCCACACGAGTGACATATTACAAACAGAAGAATGTGCTAAAGGTTTTACGATATCGGACACACAGCAGAGCAGAAGCATCACACAATGCCCTCCTCACCAGCAGTACGAATAGCCATCGGCGATGCGGTGCCTACAACATTAAATAGGTTGACAGAGAGCGCCAGAAGCATGATGAGGACGCAACGTGACTAGGCGTCGATGTGCAGGTATAAAAGGTCACCCCAGGGGCAACTCTAGGGGGCGGCATCACTTCAATTCCAAAAGAAAGAAAAAGCTTTGACGTCCGAAAAAGGAATACAGACTACACCCTCAAGGGCAACGCTAACTTAGTCATCGAAGTGATCTCTCCGATGATTCACCATTTAAGCGAAGGTTTTTCTTTGTAGGAGCAACCTGACGGGATCCAGAGAAAGGCCCGCATCAAGGCGACAACCCGAAACAAGTACTCGAGTGCCTCTTCCCTAGATTTCACATCACGCTGGACCTCCTCTTGCACTTACAGGCCGAACCCTCACTGTGCTGACTCCTCGGACACGGTGGAATACCTAGCAACATCTACAACAAGAAAGACAACTAAAATTTTAGGCGAAAAATCTTATCTTTCTTACTCCAGAGAAAGACGTTCTTTAGCTAAATTTACTTCTCATGTCAAGATATATTATTCTGCTCCACATAAATCCAGTGGGAATAAAGAGGCAAGCAAAGAAAGTAACACAAAGTTAGGGTGCTCGAACACCACGAGAGAAGAAGGGTTGGCCACCGAACGCAATGGATTCTTCCGCCCACAAAACGAGCACACACTCGCACGCACAGAAGTCCGGCTTTTGAGGACGGTCGAAAGGTGGTGGTGTCGTCGTCGTCGAGACGAAGAGATCCGTAGCAGAACAAACCCATGCATACATCTATCTCTACGTGTTAGGGGAGAGGTAACGTAGGAGGAGACCGGACGCACCGTCCATCCCACCTTCTCTTTTAATCTCGACCGTTCATTCGTCTGGCTAACTCAAATTTTGATGTTTTATTTTTGTTATAAATAAAGGACGGACGAGATTAAACATGATCGTGGGATGGACGGTTCTCGCCCCCTCGCGCACTCGGTCAAATGGGACAAATAAAAGGGATCGAGTCAATGGGCGCTGCTCACAACTTCCCTTCCCTTTGTTGTATATATCCATCCACCTCGCGCGCTCTCTCTCTCTCTCTCTCTCCTCTCTCGATCGAACTCAACGCTCGCCTCCTTCTTCTTCTTCGTCTTTGATCCCTGACAGTGTTGCAAGCGCCGGTTGCGTGCATCCGATATGGGGAGGTCCCCGTGCTGTGAGAAGGCTCACACCAACAAGGGAGCTTGGACCAAGGAAGAGGACGAGAAGCTGATCGCGTACATAAAAGCCCATGGTGAAGGTTGCTGGAGATCGCTCCCCAGCGCTGCAGGTTTTCTTCTGAACATTTTCTTGGAGAAAGGGAGAAACGAATATGAGACTTCTGTCTACTGGTGCTGTCAGGTTTGCTCAGGTGTGGCAAGAGTTGCCGGCTCAGGTGGATAAACTATCTCCGGCCAGATCTCAAGCGCGGCAATTTTACGGAGGAGGAAGATGCGGTCATCATCAAACTCCATGGATTGCTCGGGAACAAGTACGCCTGTCGCTTTTTTTTTTCGTCTTCTTCTCTAATAACAGGGAAGAAACAAGAGGATTGACGACTCGTATGGGTTTGCAGGTGGTCTCTGATCGCTGGGCGATTGCCCGGGCGGACGGACAACGAGATCAAGAACTACTGGAACACCCACATCAAACGAAAGCTGCTCAGTCGAGGCATCGACCCTCAGACCCACCGGCCGACCACCGGCACCGCCACCCTCACCGCTCCACAGCGGCGAGGCGTCTTCATTCCTATCGCCGTGCCACGAGACACGGCCGTCTCAGACTCCGCCGACGACGGCCGCATGAGCAGCGACGCGAGCCATGACGAGGACCGCGACCGCTGCCTCGACCTCGACCTCTCCATGAGCCTGCTGCCTCATCGCTCCCCGAAACAGTCTCCTGCTTCGGAGTCTCCAACAACATCCACCGCAGCAGCAGCAGCACCATCACCAGCCACGAGCAGCTACGCCGGAGGCGTATGCTTGTGCTGCCATCTCGGATTCCAAAGCTGTGAAGCTTGCAGTGGCCAACCCATCCCCAACCCATATGTCTTCAGATACTTCAGACCGTCGGAAGAAGGGCAAGGCATAGATTAACGAAGCTTGTATCTGAAACTTTTGATCTTGTTTGCCCAAAGGCAAATGTAGTGATTGGGAATCATCCCAATATAATGCAGAGGTAGATGTGAGCTTTCATAATGTTTCAGATTCTTAAGTACATCACTGGCAATAAAAAAATGAAGATTAATGGTGACGAGCGAGGGCTGAGTGAGGCAAAAGGTGGGAAGGGTGGTTGTGAGAGTTTGGTTTTTGGTTACTGTTGAAGCATTATGATGTGAAGCCTTCTGCCACACACACACAGGCGTGAAAGGGAACATGTGAGGTTTCAAGTTTTATGGTCAAATCATGGGTTCAGAAACCCACAATTATGGTGCTAATCTATCCTTAATTAGTGAGATGGGGTTGATTTTTTTATCTTTTGCAATGAGATCCTATGAAGAGATCAGACAAATTTTTATCACCTCAAAATTTGTAGATCAAGTAATAGATTTTTATTCACTACACAGATGATGGATGGATGCTCATATATTATTGCTAGGACTAATATTCAACAACAAAGACACTTAATTACTTGGGAGGATTGATGGATTAACAATCTTGAATGCAATAGTTTGAAGCTTTGTCTGCAACAAGTAAGTGGAATAACTTCACAAGGTTCTCAAAAAAAAATTAATTAACAGCAGATATATGAGATTGACTGGCATGCAGATCAATGGATCCAAATTTAGATATCATGTACAGAAGCTAAAAAAAAAAAAAAAAATTGAAGACAAAAAGGAAGATAAGCTGCAGTACAGCAATGAGTCCCACAGAAAAAACACATTCTTACAATGGTGTTTGGTCAATGATACAAACAGATATTTCAAATCCACAGTTCAAAAGGGATAAGCTCCACAAATGATAAGAGGCCATATTATGTGTTCCAAAAGACTTTTTTTGAGTAGGCAAACCTTTCAAGGTAAACTATCTCAACCAGAAAAGAAATGATGATCTTTAAGGTGTCTTTAGTGTGCCTAAAGAGGATCACTTTCCAAGAGACAATCTGCACCATAAAATGATCTTTAAAGTGTAATTAAAAGCTCATTCCCCTTGACCATCCAACACATGGGTTGGAACATAAAGCTTTGTATGCTCTATCATTGCCCAAAATTTAAAAGGAGCAAATTGCAGTGAGTCCAGCCCTATCTCCTGCCTCCTACCAACTTGGGCAGATTAAATTGCCACACACATGTGGATAGACCAAAGGTTGAACAAAGGAAATGCAAAGGGTGGTGGTAGTTGGTGAAAGGTAGTCAAATGACATCACCTGATGCAACTGCCAATGGTTTTGCCTGTGAGACTTGCTTTCTTTTGCCTTTATATGTCCTTTTCCAAGGCTTTGTTGAATGGATGGCTATTAAGAACAGGGATGTGGGTGGGTGTGTGTGGAGGAGGTGGCTCAACTTCTAGAAGGGCAAAACACACAAGCATGGAGTGATGCAACTTGAAGTGGATGGCTATTACAATACATGAAGTGATGCAATTGGAATAGTCCTCCTATACATATAAAGAAAAATAGAAAACTATAGTTTGGATTTGTAATACCCTGGATGAGATCAGTGGACAAAGTTTCAACAAGTCACTATCCACTGTAAAGAATGACTTGTACATATTTATTGGGGCTCTTAGCATACATGGTTACTGATCTCAAATCATGACAATAAAACTATGCTCTCTTGTAGACTTGAGGATAGTGTCTAGAAGTTTAAAGGGGACTTGTATGAGGCATGGACTTATTTTAGTCTTCTGCTACATGATGGCATGTAGATAATCTGGTCTGCTTGACTACATCTTTGGAATACCAATTTGTCCTCTACAACAAACAGCAGATATGCCTCACTTTGCTATATTATTTGTACCATAAACTAATGCACCTATTTCAATATACAAAAGCTCTCTAAATTGCTTTATTTCCCACACTTCTTTTAGGTTTTAATTTATTGTCTAAGGAAGTTGTTTCTGGGGTGGGTTCCATTGTCAAAAGGCTCTTCTGACTTCCTTTTGTTTTTGGAACTATTATTACAAAGACAATGAGTGGTTAATTTCTTGTAGACAAATGTCTTATGGAAACAAGTAAAAATAATAATAAAATCATTCCAATATATGCAAATGGCAACACATATCATATTTTCTTGCCACATCCACAACTAGTTGGAAGCTGCAGCATAGAGCTTTGAAACATAACCCTCTTTCTCTCAAATGATTGATATTTTCTAGATCGAGACAGAATCAAGTGGCATTTGGAAAGATCAATGTAACAAAGCGTAAAGCCATATAATAAATACAACAGCAGAAGCTGCAGCAAGGATTGATCAATTCTGCTCCAGCGGGAGGAAAACTGTACTCCTTAGAAAACCTTTTGTCAGGACAGCAAAATTACACCGGTGAAAACAAGCTCAGAACAATTCCACTTAGCAGAATCCAATCCAAGGCAACTAATTTACTACTCATTTTTAAGGGCTGAATTGAACAGAAAATGCATCATAGAAGACCATTTCAAGCTTAAAATTTTCCAAGATTTGATGGATACCTGATCATGTTTCAAGGAGCAACTTTCAATTGTGTATTTGCCATCTACTATCCATGGCATGGCGTGTACAGCATGAAACAAGAAGTACAAATGAAATAAATACACTTATCTAAATGAACAATACATCTTACTTTTGGTCTAAGTCGAGATACATGTTTGCATAGATGGAAACTGATCTCTCCAGGAGGCATCAGTAAGCCGATTGAATAGGTTGCCCTTGTGATCAGTTTTGGAACTAACACTATAGCTGTACTAACTAGTATCAGGTACCAAGTTCATCTGACTTGGCTCACTGTAACTAGGAGTTAGGAGTTGGCCTCAAGGCTTGCACAAGGATGGCCATACATAACTTACCAAGGTATTCAAACAAACCTTGGGAAAATGTCTACTAAATAAATACTATAAGGGTTCTCATCGAGACGCTACTGTACCCATTTCATTAAATGGGATATGGTGGCTCGTACTAAACGATAATTGGATTTATACTTAAGTTTGAATCAGACAGAATTGAGCTAAATCAAGTAGGCTAATTTGATTAACCCATGTAAAGTCAATTCTCTTGATGGATTAGACAGTCAAGTTATGAATAGGTAGGTGCCTAGCATCTGGTCTCTCCAAGGATAAAAGAGAATGGAGAAGTTGTGAAGGTCACCATCATCTATACATCCAGTTCCTGTGCTATTGCCGCTGGAGAAGATCTCGATGTGATACCATGACTTGAATCATGATAATAGTTATTCTTGTTTCAACAAACATGGATTTTTTTAATGTTAAATGAAGCTTGTTAGCTCAAGCTATAGGAACGGGTCGAACAAATAATCACTTGATGGTCATCAGGACAGAACATAAGGAAAATTAAAAGCATATATATCAATTCATTATGCTAACAAGTAGATCACAATTCAAGTTTATGATAAAAATATCAAATAAGATGCTATACTTGATATGGCAGTCAAAATAGCTTCTGAAGGAGTTTATTTATACAAGATGAACGTAACGAGCGCAGAGGAAACCAAGCGACGCTTAAGAAAATGGAATTCAAGACATGTTTTCTATTTACCTCTATCATGGAATTTCCTAATCAGTTTACTGATAAAATAATGAAATCAAACAAGTACCTAAGTTGCATATATACGAGACTTTGACAATTAGCTCCTAAATTCTACTTCTTTGGCATCTCCTTGCATCTGTTTTAATGAGAAAAGATCAAAAACCTAAGGCACATGAAAAATCTTACCTTCTTGTTGGAACTCTCCCATGTGTCTTCATATATATCGTCTATACCAAATCAAAGAACAAGAACTAGAAAAAGAGAAGAATGTCATGGTAGAAGAACATAGTGAGCGAGAGAGGTAAGGAGGATCAAGACCTGTGTGGAGTTTCTCTTAGGTTCGATGCCGACGCGGGAAGGCAGAACCCAGCCGAGCTCGGGCGCTCATCAGGTTCGCTATGTCCTCCAGCGTGGTGGCTCCACTGTGGTGGCACGCTAGCGCAAGAGCAGCGGCGACTCCGTCCGGCAGGGGGTGGAGGTCGAGAGAACCGGGAGCGGGAAAGCCGAGAACCGTTAGAAGAGGGCGCGGATTAGGGGTCGGGGAAGGACACGTGCGACTCTCGTGCTTAGCGTAGGATCAAGAGAGGATGGGCTGGGCCTCTCAAACTCTCTCACCTGTACCCAATCCAAGACCAAGCGGAGCCCGCCGAAAAGAAGGCGGCGGCGGCGGCGGCGGCGGCGGCGACGGAGAAAGAATCGACGAACGGCTTCCGCCGACCGAGCCTGTCCCTGAGGCGCAGAAAACAACAAAGAAGCCAACTCTGGTAGCGCCGCGCAGGAGGCGGCGGCGGACACGAGCGACGTCATCGCTGAGCTCGGGGACCCCGAGAAGTAGGCCCCCGACGCCGAACTCCTTCCTCCAGATCAGAGCGTTCTCGAGCATGGTCATGGCTTCCTTCACCTTGAAGTCCCGGGCACGGAAAAACTTGGAAGAGGACAAGTTTGGCTCCTCTCGTCGCCGACGAGCGGGATGCCCCTGATTAAGACCCGCCCCGCTGCGACGACGGCAGGAACAGCTGCCTTCCAACTCTTCACCTCCGGTGCGTCGACCCACATGTAGTGGGTCAACTCTAAACCTTAATTAACTTTCGAGTCATGCAACGTGAGTCAACTCTGCTCGGTATAATTTGGATCGAGCACCGAAACCGAAGCCATACGTAGCGGCATTCTATTTTGCGTCACCCACCCACACATAATGTCTTATTTTTGAAGATGAATGTGGAGTCGGACAGTTCAGGCAATCCATGATTTAAATGATGAGACCTGCAGACTGCAGATTGTTCCTCCAGCATCTGAATTCTTCATCTTCTACACTTAACAACCAACCAAACAAAGAACAAAAAAAGAAGTTAAAACTATCGGAATCACAATAATTTAATTATTCTAATCCAACCCAGCTTTTTAGCAGTTGCAGATGGATGAGCCAAAAAATTACGGACAGACAGTGTGGTTTCATTCTTTGTCATCGTTTCTTTTCTTGCACTTCTCTGTTGAGCCAGAAGACAAAGCATTAGAAATTGGTATTAAGATCCTAATTCTCTGGTCATGAGATACATGATCAAATCATGCCGCTTTTGCAGCATAAAACAAGTGCTTTGTTGCAACTTCCCTTGAGTCATATCTTTGTTCTAAAAGGCATCAGCCAATGTCCATATTCCCCCTGGGTAACCAGCCCTACAAATGGATTCAAGCACTCCATTTCATCTATAGCAGCATGTGTTGAAACTAAGAACATGATGGTGGCCCAGTGTCCCTACTACATAGTATCTTCCCTGCACCAAAGACTCTGCTCCTGAGCTTTGGTTGATTTGATCAAGAAACTCAGGTCCCTTTCTTAACTCCAGAAGTTGAAAGTTCATGCTATCAGGTAACTTTTTCCATACAGTGAAGATTTATCACTCAGAAGAGAACAATCATCTCAAGCTTCTCCTTGGACTACTCTTCCCATTCCAAAGGTCTAATTCATGACCCCAGGCCTCTCAGCCATTAAATTAAGCAGACTTGACTGCTACTTAGGAGGGACTCTAGCAGGAGAAGACATGAATGCCTGAGAGGGGGAAAACCTATGCGTGGGTGGGTGTGTGGGCATGTCCAAGACTCACAGCCTTGCCCAACCCAGAGGCTGTAGTTGGGGCTTGTTGGTGCATGTTCTCCTCTTGGAGTAGGAGCACCCACCCTAAGTGGTTGTTGACACTATTTACCTCAAATTTATTACCAATACATCCAATTTATGCCATGACAATTATTTGTATTGATGGCGTAAATACCAGTACATTCAGCTGGGTTGGCCAAGGTATGTTGATGATGCCAACAAAAGCTGTTATGAACATGCTGGAAAATGCATGAACTTGAATGAAAGTCTCACAAGTTGAGAACTGAAGCAACATCATCAGTTATTTGCCACTCAACTCTTAAGAAACAAAACCTTTATCAGATACCTACTCCATATTCATGTCTTGGATGAATTTGATGCTACAGGCAAGAATTAGATGTGTGGTTGTAATAGTAACCATCTTGCAACCAGAACCAAATCAATAACTACAGCTTCTAATATTTGATATATCGATGTCCCACCTGTTTTGAAGCCTTAAAACTGTTTATAAAACACCAAAATGCGACCATTTGATCCGTCAATGCCCCATCCTTTTGAAGCCTTAAAACTCTTTCTAAAACACCGACAAGCAGCATGTTCATTTACTAGTGTCTTCTACAATTCTGTCTCAAAATTATAGCTCCAACTTTTCACTTGGTAAAAAGTTCAAAATATTCAAATTCAAACTTATCTTCCTAATAAAACTATATTGCTGAAACATATCAATCATGATAGAGAAGGAAAGGCAGTAAAAATTCTTTTTTTCTTCCTGTGAATCAGATGGTGAATGATCCGGCGTTAACCACTCATCTACAAAATAATCCAATCATTCGAATGCAAAATCATTATATCAGGTGCAGTTGTTAAAGCTCCTGGTAATATCAATTGCAGTGAAGTGCCCACATCTTTTGGTCCTCACTTTTCTGAAGGAGAAATAACTTGATCTTAATACCACATTCATCAAGATTACAGGATGAGATTTCAACCCTATGTACCCAGCACAGTTCTTTCTCTTCCTTGTAGAAAACAGTAGAATGCTTACCTCAATAAGATTAACCCTAGCATCCTACTACATAGTCAAGATAAGATCTTACAATCAGACCCAATTGTGATGACTAAGTTTCAAAAATGACACAGCAGATTATCCCGAGTCAACAACTACATGTTTAAGTTCCCAAATGATGTCATATGGTACAGATGCTTATATCTCCCTCACGCTAGATCAAAAGTCACGTAACCTTTCTCTTGATTCAAGAAGATTTGCATGAGGGATTAAATCGAGTTTTACATGAAGATGAGCAAATACTAAAAACATAAATCTTCATATAACTCCTTTCACTCATTTTCAAATCATCGCAAAGAAGGATGAACAAGTATTTCACATAAACAGTTGGTGAACCAAACAGCCATAGTCCCACAGAAATTAGCAGTAATATGAACAATGTATCCAAGCAATCTTCTGCGATAAAAATCATATTGTATAAACTGGGAGCCAGATTTCAAAGCAACAACGGCTTCAAACCAACAAACAATAATTAAAAGCATTTTTTTTTTCTGGGACATATCATAAGATGATTGCCGTGCTACAAATTTAATAATTGAAACAAAAACATCGGGGATAAAAATGAGATTACCGACGTTAGAATGAATAGAGTATAATAGATTGGTTTCAGGATCAACAAAATGCGGGTCCTTTCGTTGGGTTAGGGCTTTGATCCGGGCCAGATCTTCAGGAGGAAGTAGCAGAGGAAGCAGAAGAAGATAAGGAGGAAGAGGCAATCCAGCACCACGAAGAAGGCAGTGGAGCCGTGCCGCCTCTTGATGGGCTCCCTTCTGTTACTTTTCGCCGCTCCTTTTCCCTCCATCCTTCTGTTCCCGTGAGAACGATTCCAGTCGCCGCTCGATTTGGCTTCGCTTCCCTTCTCCCTCGTTCTCCTCCTTATTCGACTTCTATGGATCCACGGATACCACTCAAGCAAGTAGCAGAGGACTCGGTTCGACTCGGGAGAGCTGTGAACCAGACCGGGATCTGTCAACGGGTCGATCGGGTCGTGTGGGCTCGAACACCGAAAAATAATAAAGTTAGTATAATATTCTTTATTACTGAATCCAAAATATTATAATTGAATAATAATTCATTTATTATTATTATTATTCATTCATTCATTAAATGACTCTATATATTATAATATATTTTCAAATATTTAGACCTAAAATTAAGAATAAGTGGGAAAAATATAATTCTTAATTTTCAAGACCTTCTTAATTTAAGAAAAAGAGAAAAATGTCAAGACCATCTTAATTTTCATCCAAAATCATTTAAATTTTATTATTAATAATTTTATAATACCTTTAAACCTATGGTAAAGTTAATATTTATTGTTAATGAAAACATCAAATAATTGAAAATTAGTTACGGCGTCTTTTATTATAGTTATATTATCTCAATTCAGTGACAAAAACAATGTAAGTACATTCAAAAGCGTTTCAAATCACTCCAAAATATTTTAAAAATTATAGGCTTAAATTCAAGGTCGCATAAAAAAATTATCATTTTCTTTTGAAATATGTCAAAATATTGTGACCTCTAAAATGGAATATTTCTATGACATTCTTAATAAATATAATAAAATTAATAATTGAAATTTGTGAAATTTTGAATTAACCAAGACTGAGTTATATATATATATATTAATATGATTATGATGAGTAAAATGTTTTTGAATCTGACTACGATGAGTAAAGTTCAATCACAAGAAAACACCATAACCCTAATAAAAAAATAAATTGATTTATTTAAACCAACAACACTAATTATATTCAAAAATAATGTAAGCGATACATTTTAATATCAAGTTGAGTTTGATAATTCTATTTAATTGAGTTTGGTTGGTGCTAGAAAAAAAAAATCATTGATATTTTTGTTAGTCCTACGTAGTTTAGACCCGAGAATGTTTAAAATAGTTTTGCTCAAGTAGTTATCTTTCTCTTTATTTAAGATGCATCTTTATACCTTTAAAGGAGGAGAAAAAAAGTTTGAGAAGAAGTTTTAGGATAGAGAATTTATATTTTTCTTTTTTATCATAAAAGAAAAGGAGAGAAAATTTATGTTTCTCCACCTTCTATACATACTAAGCGAACGATATGAGTCTTAGGGTCAAGTATCAATTATTGATGAATTCTTAAAAAAGTTAAAATTTAAAATTATCAAGAGTCGATGAAAACATTTTTATCAGCTTAAAAATATATGAGCTCTCTTTGTGCACTTTGGAAAATCTAAAAAAATCGGAAGATAATAAATATTTCATGATTTTTTTATAAAATAAAAAGTATAGTAAATAAGACTACCATCAATACGAAGTTTTAGAGTCAGTACTATGAAATAGTAAATATTTCATTATACCTCTAAATGAGAGTAGATTTTATAAAATATTTATTACGGACATTGTCATAACGATCCGATGCACGAGATTTCGCTAAGATTATGAATCCTATTACTTGTGTATTAAAGAAATAATTTTGCTATGTCGAGAAGACAATCCAACTTAGTTTGATCGAGTCATGTCATCTTTCTATCACGGCAAATCTTTGTACTAACCACTTCAAGCAGAAGGATAAAAGACTTAACCGACTACATCATATCAATCTTCACTTCCACGAATCATGCAAGCTTTCATTGCCTTCATTATCTCTTTCTTTTTTCTTTTTTAAATGTGAACTATTATAATATTTTATATTATTATTAAATATAAAATTCACCAGATTATAGTGTTTTGCTAGTATTATTACACACATAGTAATGCAGTGTAAAAATACTTTGAACATAGTGAGTTAATTTTTTTAATATTATTAAAAACATCATAATACAATATAATAATATCATAATTGAGCCAATCTATTTTTAAAAAATAATATTTTAGATATTAGATAAAACTGGGTACTGATTGAGAATTTTAAAAATAAAGAGCGTTTCTCAAAAAATTAAATTTTTTCAAAAATTCACCTTTGCATATATATATATATATATTCACATATAATTGGCTTTGTATTAATAATTTGGGACCACTCACTGAGTTCTTCCATCAATGACATGAGTTTTTGGAGACATGAATAAGTATGGGGTTGAATTGACTTTGTGACTTGTTTTCAAATTATATTATCTAAGCATCAAACTTTTTGATCTCTTTGACTTGAAGGATGTAAGATTAATGGTTTTGTTAATTTTAAAATTTTATTGCAGCTATATCTAAACATGTCTATTATGCTTTTGCACATTACATCATATTTCAACATGATTTAACATTTTGAGGAAATAAATAAATTTGAAATGGAATAGGGGCATGTATGTAAATAGCACATGTAACACAAGGGTAGCTTCCCATGGGTGAGGAGGATACGCTGACTCCCGGTCGTCTTACTCCCCTCGCCCCTTTTCGGCTCCGCTCTGTGCCATCACGCTCGCGTCCCGAGCCCTCCACGAGCTCACGCCCATGTCTCCCGCTTCCCCTTCTCTCCCATCATCAGGTAAACCCTACGACTCTCGTTCTCAATCTCTATCTTTTCTCATCGTGGTTTCCCCTTCTTCTTTTTGTTCTTCACCAAATCCCCCATTCATTCGCTTCCTTTTGACGCCGAGATCAAATCCCGGCAGATTCGCGGCTCAAATGGCGGAAGCGGAAGCGGAAGCGGGACGCCAACCCCAGGCGGCAGAATCTGCGGGACGATGAGGATGACGACGACGAGGACGCGGCCGCTGCCGCTGCCGCGGAGGAGGTGGAGGATGACGGCCGTGATTCCCCCGCAATCCTGGCCGCCGCTGACCCCGTCCTCGACCTCCGTGAGTCCGAGGTACTTTCCGGCGGTGGCCACCGGGTCTCCGACTTTCCCTCCGCCGTCCGCCGCTCCGTAAATCGCCCCCACTCTTCCGTCCTCGCCCTCGTCGCTGCCGAGCGCTCCAACACTGCCCGCTCGTGGGCTCCGCCTTGTTTGGAGAACATCTCTCACGGCCAGCTGCAGGTCCTCTCGGTGGTGCTCCCCGATAACCCTTCGCTGCAGCAGCAGCTGGACCTTGATAATTCTTCGTCTTATGTCTGCTCCCCTCCGCTTCTCATGGAAGGGAAGGGAGTAGTGAAGCGGTTCGGCAAGGAGCAGCTCCTCGTTCCAGTGCACTCCGGTCGGTAGTAGCTGTACTTGTTCTTTTGCACTTCTTCTCGTTCGCTCTCCCGACCGTTGAATCTATGCTAAAAAAGTTTCTTTTTTTGAGTTCTCAGACTGGTTTTCAGCCAGCACTGTGAACCGGTTGGAGAGGCAAGTGGTGCCGCACTTTGTTACCGGAAAGTCCAGCGATCAGACCCCAGAGAGGTACATAGGCCTTCGAAACAAGATAATTTCCAAGTACCTGGAAAATCCGGGAAAGAGGCTATCTTTTGCTGATTGCCAAGCATTGGTTCCGAACAATGAACTTTATGATCTTAGTCGGATCGTGAGGTTTTTGGACCATTGGGGAATCATTAATTATCTTGCAGCTTCTTCGGTGCATCGTGGGCTGAGGATGGCTGGGTCACTTCTTAGGGAGGAAGCAAGTGGGGAGCTACAGCTTCAGACATCACCATTGAGATCAATAGACAGTTTGATGCTGTTTGACAGACCAAAATGTAGCCTAAGGCTAGAGGATGTTGGTTTCCTTTCTCATTCTGCATCAACAGATTATGATGCTGGTATTGTCGATTTGGATGGTAGAATTAGGGAACGTTTTGCCGAACACTCCTGCAACTTCTGCTCTTGCCCTCTGACCAATTTGCACTATCAATCACAGAAGGAGGTATGTTGTACTGTGTTCATGTACAGGCTGGATAATGTCATAGGACACTGGAGTGTGGTGGTCTATGATTGTTATTTTAGTTTTCTCAATAGTGTGACTGCCACTGAATCTTATTATTATTTTAGGTCAAAAATTGCTTGACCATAATAATGCATTACCATAATTGTTTGTTGTCATTATCGTTATAATTCTTTTGGCCTGGTTATGAGCTAATGTAAAAGAAACTGGAGGCTTGAAGTGTCGTCCTGAAGATTTTCATTTGTTGTCATGAGAGGTCTCTGGTGAAGTTTCAGTATTGAGGCACTTGATTGTCTTGCACACAGCTAATCTTGTGTTTCTGATGGGGGCTTATTTCTGGTCAATATTACAGTTAGCCTGAGTCTATACTCTAGACGTGCTTTGCATGTCATTTATCCATAGCATACTTAATACAGTTTATTGTCTACATGTTAAGAATTTTGTTTGGATCTTTACAGCCCACCCCATTTTTCTTATGTCACTTGCTGTTCCTTCTTATGAAGATGTTGAAAATGATAATTGAGAAGAAGTACAATCTTCTTAATAGCTTGATTTGAGGAATTTGGATTTCTTGTATGATGTAACCATCTCAAATTTGTCTCTCCAATCTGTAGAGAAAGGGGCAAAGCGTTCGATGCACTATTATTTTTCCCTAACTTTTGAATTTATGTGCTCAATCAGTATTAGAGCTATGTATTTCAAGTTGTTATGATTGATCCAGGAGGGTATTTTACTGGTAACTTAGCTGCTAGATTTTTTGAATAAACATAGAGAAATGCTCTGCAGTATTAAATATAATAGTAATTTTCTATACTCTTGAATGCTTATATTATTATAGTAAGCTTTGTTTGTTGACCATAATTGTTCGTACAGGCGGATGTCATGCTTTGTGCAGACTGCTTTCATGATGCAAAATTTGTCACTGGTCATTCAAGCCTAGACTTCACAAGAATGGATTCGAAAAAGGATAATTCAGATACCGATGGGGATAGCTGGACAGATCAGGAAACATTGCTGTTACTTGAGGCTTTAGAAAAATATAATGACAACTGGAATGAAATTGCAGAATATGTAGGCACCAAGTCAAAGGCACAATGTATTTGCCATTTCCTTCGCCTTCCAACAGAAGATGGTCTACTGGAAAATGTTGAACTTCCACATATGCCTACCATATCTGATTCCTCGATCAGACATGATCCTGGGCTTTCAAATTCAAATTCTAATGGTAATGGTGAAGGTAATTTTAATAGAATCCATTTGGAGCCTGTTGGAAGATATTATTTTTAGATCATATAATTATACCTTTGGTTAAAATTTTCTTTTACCAATGGTGTTTGTTAGGATTAAGCAATGGAGATTTTAGTACCACTAACCAGCTTCCTTTTGCCAATTCTGCCAATCCAGTTATGTCCTTGGTGAGTTGTTGTGCCTATGTGCATCCTTTTGCTTTTATCATTATGAAAGAATAGAATGAATGTAGCACATAAATTCAGCTTCAGGCAGATGACTTGTTGGTTATGGTGATATTCTTTCTTTATCTTGATTTTCTTCAAATTTAAAAAGTGTATCAACAAACTGGTTGCTTTGATTTCTGGTCTGCTATGATTACACAACCTTGGTGAATACATTATACTTCGATATGATTTTGTCAACGGCCAAAGCTTGCAAATTACAAATATATGCTTATTATTGGTTCTATAAGTCCTAGATCTAGGAGATTAAATTTTATGATATATATTTGAAGACCCGACAACTATGGAACCTGCCACCTCCTGACCATATCTCATCCCGCCCACCTCCTCTTTCTCCTCCTCCTTGCATCCTCCTCCTCTTTTGCCTTTCTTTTATCTCCTTGCCTTTGGTTTGGGTGATACCAACTGGTGAGTGACACATTGTGAGTGTTGTATGTCGGCCTGTCGGTCTAGCCTTCGGTTGGTACTAGTACCAGATTGAGACTTTAATCCATGTCATAACCCTAGTAGAAAATAGCTGTAATTTTACAACTTAAATGACCATATTATCAGGGTAAAATAACCAAATGGCAAATGTTTTGCTTTAAGAATCTTCAGAACTTGTTACTTCTAATTGTTATATTGCTGCTTGTGGAAATATCTACCACTTGTAAGGTTCAAGTATATTATTGTTTAACCATTGTGAAATTTTACAGGTTGCCTTTTTAACTTCTGCAATTGGACCAAGAGTTGCAGCAGCCTGTGCAAGCGCAGCATTATCGGTCTTGACTAGAGAGGATTGCAGGTTTGTGCTAAAAATTTCTGTCATTAATAGGATTGGTACATGTTTTATTAATGCTAATTTGCTCAGGATTTATCACAATATGTTACTTGCTTTATCTATATCTTAGTGCTGTCAAGCATGTTAAAAGCACTTATATACGTTTGAGGATTGCTTTTATACATGCTTAGGATTTTTCTGTCCCCAATCTCGGTGTGTCATTCTTATTTTTTTGTATTGATTTATGTGCAAATTGATACTCAAAAGAGTTTGAAACCAAATAACCTTAGTTGAGACTTTGTTGAATGGATCAGATCTGAAGGTTCGCATATGGAAGTTGGTATTCATAGACCACATGCAAACTTGGGTCATCAGAAAGGTATACATCTGATGCCATTTCTGTTCTAGTTCACAATCATGAAAATTTTCTCACTTCTAATTTTGCTGTCAGATGGATCTGATGGTCAAGTGCGACATGTGAAAAATGGTGCTACTTCTCCTGCTCCTGACCTTGTGAAATATGCTGCCATGTATGGTCTATCTGCAGCTGCAGTGAAATCAAAACTATTTGCAGATCAAGAGGAGCGTGAAATCCAGAGGTTGGCCGCTACTATCATAAATCACCAGGTTAGGTTTCAGCATATGCTGCTTTTGGTTTATAGAACACTACACTTGCTAATTCTCTCAGACAAACAATTAGAGTTTAGCCAGCTTTGATAAATCTAAATTTGCTGGGAGATTTGACTATATAAATTAAATTAGAGAAACTGGTTGAAAAGGAAAGCCCACATGTGCTTTCAATGCAATTAATTGGTTATTTTACCCATATGTTTGATAGGTTATTTACAAACTGATGTTTAGAATTATAGATTCAGATATCAGTCCAAGAATAGTATCATTTGACTGTTGGACCAATATGGACACCATCACCTATTTGTATCGTGTACCAGCATGGGTTGGTACAACAGTGGGCCAGTCTTTTTTCCTTGTTTATGTATATTCAACATCCAATTTTTCGTATTTACTTATGACATATTATTAATCATATTATAAGGAGCAAAAGTGAAGACTTCGAAAAACCAAAACTAGCAATTATGCAATGTACGCATATAAAAATATCCTACATATAAGACAGTCATACATCATACATGAGAATGGGATTAAAAACTTTGATCATCACATTATTAACAATATGCATATAGAATACATGCCATATTGTCTTTCTACAGACATTCAAATGAATGGTGTTTCTCCTTGGGAGATACTTGTGACTAAAGGTCAGTGTTGTTATAGAAATGGTAATGCTCCCATGTCATATGATATTATTAAACACTGCACCACTTGTTTATCAAATGAACAATATTCTCGAAAGTGTATTTGTTGGCCTGATGTGTGCACATATGGTGTAAGCCTGATATGGTGCTTTACCAGGTAAGGGTGGGAAGGAAGGTTTTGTCGGGGTACGAGTGACCATGTTGGCTGTCGAGTACTAGCAATCCTACTGGTCTGCTGCACTTTTGGACGATAAGATTTTTTGATTTAGAAATTGAGACTTAGTTGCTGGGGTCCTACTTTAGCTCAGAAAATCCATGCTGGTAAGATTTGATCATACTCTCTCTCATCTTAAAGTCATCTCAAAATCATAATTGATCTTGTTTTTCCCTTCCTCTCATAAATTATATTGGATATTAAGCAATGATTTTTATCTTGAGTGGTATGAGTAAATCTTTGCTCCTTTATCCGTGTACTACCTCTCTGGGTTGCCAGAGCATAGGAATCCTAGTAACCTTTGTCACTATTGATGTCACCATCATTATTCAGGATCTTTGAAAGACCTGAATCAAAGAGAAAAGAAACATTATCATCAATAACCTAAGGTGATCAAATCTAGCATCTTTGGTCCTCATATGGAACCACTCTTACTAGAGGTTGGTTACATTCTGACCTCCGCCATCTGTTCTGAAATGAACTTCATTGGATATGGTGGATCTCGTGCCTCATTAAATAATGGATCATTCTAATTCCTAACTATGGATAGCTTGTTAACCGTAGGATTTGACTCAGATAAATTGGGAATCAAACAGATTTGTCTTAACCGCCTCCTCTTGTCCTTATTTACATACCATAATCCCATATGTATGTTTGTGATGAATATAGATCAGTTCCCCAAACTGTTTGCATGAAAGTTGATTTCGAGCTTATGTATATGTCGAGGAAAAGATGAATCAATTTCGCTCGCAGTCATTGGATATAGTGCATGTGATAGAATCTGAGCAACAATTTCTTCGGATGAGGTTCACATCCTCCATAGTGTTGACATTGAGAGTCCCACAATCCTATCAAAAAGTGCCCAATGATAAGATTGGTCAATTAATTCCATGTGCTCAAATGACAAATTAAGGAAAAGGAACAAATCATTTTTAACAAGGTTCATAGTTTAATTTCAATATTTGCAAAATCATAAACTTCCAATAATGATCAAATATTCTACATTATTATGTAAACAGAAATTACCTAATATGATTAATAAATTTTACCATAACAAATTCCTAAAAAAACAAATCACCCAATTAAAAGAGAAATAAATCCTAGGAGCATATGCTCTGAATGATGAATTTTTTTTTTAAATGAATATACTTGTGGTAGGTTGGTCTTTGAGCATTGAAACTGTTAAACTTGCATTTTGTTGTTATTGCAACGCATCAGCCAAATCTTAGGATGGAAGTTTACTGATGAAAATGATCATATCTGTATCTGCAGTTTTGGATGAGTGAAAAGAATTTCCATGGAGTTATATTTTTCTGTGGTTAGCTTAGTTTCTTCTGCTAGATTACAATGGTGTTTTGTGCTTTTATAATGTTCCAAGGTTAGTTTTGATCTCACATCTCCTGGGATTATTTCTGTGCAGCTGAAGAGGTTGGAGCTGAAGCTGAAACAGTTTGCAGAAGTGGAAACCTTACTGCTCAAGGAATGTGAACAGGCTGAGAGGATGAAACAAAGGCTTTCGGCTGAACGGGTCCGTATAATGTCCACCCGTATAGGATCAACCACAAATAATATACCATCATCGGCAGGAGTGACAACCACAGCACCAGCTGCTGTAAATACAAATTCCGGACAGCCAGCCGTGTCACCCTTGGTTGGGCAGGTGAATATGCCACAAGCTGCATACGACAACAATCTCCCAGGCCATCATCAGATGCCACTCGTGCAACGGCAGCAAATGTTTGCATTTGGTCCCCGGTTACCTCTCGCTGCAATCCACCCTGCTCCAGGCTCCTCTCAAAATGTTGTGTTCAATTCTGGGATACCAAATAGTTCTACTGCTCCTAACCCTCACCCACCACTGAGATCCTCATCAGGGAATAATCAAACATAGATCGAAGAAGCTGTTTTGTTTTATTAGATTGATCCTTGTATCGTCGTTAGCATAGTTTAACAAAATTCGCAAGTCGATCGGCAAGAGAATTTTTTTATTGTAATTCCCTCAACCAGCTTTGATCTTGTTATCTGCCGGCCAGCTGACTGCTGCGCATTATCTGTCTCATGGCTGAATTGCCTGACCTCAGCCTTCGCCATTACCCACTTCTTTTGGTGCTGGACCACATTGAGCTTTCTGTTGTAAATGAGATCTTTGTTTCATTTTTTTCTGCCTCAACAAGATGAATCACCTTGTAGTAACCAAAGCTTTGTGTTCCTCTTTTTTTTTTTTTTTTTTGTCTTTGACATTATCCACAATTCTTTTAGGTAAATCAATCACATATGTTCCTCTGTGGCCTGCATTATCTGATTCCAGCTGCAAACAAACACATCTGAGTGTATTATGCTACATCGATTACCTGACCAATATGTAAAGAAGCAGAGGAATGGTGGATTGGGGGTGGGGAAGGCACCACTGATCAACTGCATGGCAGCAGGCAAACAGACAAAAGCAATGAAGACTTGGATGCTACAGATTGCTCAGGTTCTATTTCTATCCACCTCAATCTCTTTCCCATGTTGGATTTCCAGGAGACATGAACTCATCATGTCACCTTCCCATCACCCACCTGCTTCTTCCTTCAGCCTCAAAGTTGACCTCTCGTTCACTGCATCAGATCCATCTCTTAGCTTATATATTTGCTTAAACTTGGAGCACCAAACTATAACTATTTTGATATAATAAACTACTAATTTTTTATATGTTCTTGATAGATACCTGTGGTATAAAACGCTTAATTCCTGCAACAAGTGTCTAAAAAGAAATCAGTTTAAGTTGAGAGTGAAGCCAAATGTTGGGTCAACAGCAAACAACTAAAGCTGGCAGAAGAAGTAAAATAAGCGAGGAAAAGAGGATACGACACCCACAACCAACATCTCATGTAATCTTTATTTGCTTCATCTTAATGTAGCTAAGTTTCTTGTTCTTCCTAGTATTCTTATAGATATGGTTATATGTATATCCATTTAGTTCTATGCAAGTGTTTGTGGCGTATAAGGATGTAAAGAGTCGAACATCAATAAAATTCTTTGTAATTAGAGAGAGAGAGAGAGAGGGAGGATAAATAAATCATTAATTACTTCAAGATCTAATAGTCAGGAGTAGGAAATCTTGCAGATAATTATATATATGATGCATTTTATATAATTGAATCCTTATCAAGCCAAACACAGTTGAATCAAGTCATGTCTGAATGTTATTTATAAATATGTATTAGATAACCTCGATGAGGATACATTGATGTGATCTAAGGAAGAGAACACACATGAGAAGAGGAGAGAAAAAGAAAGAATAAATAGTGACTAAATGAACTATTCTATTATTAATAACTTTAATTATGATATGCCTCTACAGCTTACATTATATCTGTATATTAGTTTCTATTTTTATTAGTTTTTATCATCCTTTTTTGCATTCCCACACAAAATAAGACTAAATAAGAGATTATGGTCACAGACGAATTTTCTTACATTAATTTTGCTCTTAAAGAAAAACCTTTTTTTTTAGGATAACAATAAAAACATAATAATATATAATTTCTGAACTTTAATTTTGGCTCTTGAGGAGATGTTAAACTAATTTGAGTGTGCATATTTCTTTTGCTAATTTTGCGAGTGATGCTCACATAATTTAAGTAATATTCACTCCCTCCAAAATCTAATTAATATGGATCGATGATCAAATATTGATACTAATAACATGTGTATCTATTTGTGTATAAATAAGGGAAACCCATAAACATAACTAAGGCTATGCTGGCATAAAAAAAAAAAAAAGTCAAAATCTTTTTCCACTCATATATTCTAAAAATTGTTGGTGGTTAATCTATCCAATTCATAGAATAGTCTCTGGTCTCACATAATTTATCATAAATCTTAATTTTTTTAAGAGGCTTTTGATATTTATAGATTTTTTTTTTCATCCATCATTGATATTGATATTAATGGCATTCCCTACCAATTTGAGGCTTACTTGTCCTCCATCTTGTCTCGATCGAAACAGTGTGGAGGTGATGTGGATATAAGGTGCAGACATCCATGTGGACATGCTGATGTGGTCCAATCTAATTGATACATAAATGTTGAGCATTGATAACAAATGGTTGTTTCTTCTCTATTTCACTACACTCTTCTTCTTTTTGTTTTTTACCACAGTGCTTAAATGAGTCTTTGATAGTTATCATTTCTTTTTTCTAGTGATGTTATTGAGAAATATTATCTTTTCTTTCTTTTATTCTCTTTGTCAAGAGTACATGTACAGGGCCACCGCCTATCATCTCTCAATGCCATGTAGAGAGGGCGCAGCAAGTTCTTTCTCGCTATCAAACGACAGTAAATCTACGATCGTAATGCTTCTCTTGCTGTCCTTCAGATCTACCGATCGCCTCAGCCGTAGCAGCATCTCCTTCACTGAAGTCAACCGTCGTCAGACCTTCATCGCGGTTGACAATATAGCAGTCTCCTTGATAATGGGTCAATATTTGCGTCCTTTATAGGAGGTTGATCTTGCGGGGGGTATGATAGTTTGATTTAATCAAATTGTCGAATTTGGCTCCAACATAATCGTCTGCTTCTTCCTTCATATTTATTGTTATCAGTTTAAGATTAGCATCCTTAGTTCAAGATCGACGTCCTTACAGGGGCTCGATCTTGCGGGGGCATGATAGAAGATAGGATTAAGTTAGGATTTAGATATGATTTAAATAAGATTAAATTATAATTTAGATATGATTTCTTAAACTGAATGTGTAAATCACATAGGTTAATTGAGAGAAATACTCCTATTTTAAATTGACTATTGATCAGTGAAGCAATTGGGCTTTTCATTACTAATTCCTATTTTTAAGAGATTTATAAGAAACAAATATATATGATAAACATCTTTGCATATATTTGAAAATAATATATTTGCCATTATGAATTTTAGTATAGCATATATGTTACTCCAAATGTCAAAACCCTTGATACATGGCATTATCCTTTGTATTCATCCAAAACATTTGATTAATTATTCTAATTATAATTAAATAATATCACAAAAACGAGTTTCTAAAGGTTATTAACATAAGTTGATTATTCAAGATTAATAAACTAATTTATATTAATTGATATATGTATGTCAAATTCAAATTTAAAGGGATAAATATAAAAAATTGCTGACTTTGAAGGAGTGTGTATCTTGCCAAGAAAAAAAAAAGAGGGGGAATTATTATTTAGTGCCTCTATTTGGTGAAGAGGATAGATTTGGTCAAGACAGATATGAAACATAAAAATATTGCCCCAAACATAAGATAGGAACTCCCAACTACAATTTTCTATATTTTAAATATAAGTATTGGAATTGCTTCAACCAATAACACTAATTTCTGTGTGGAATAATAGAAGTCAATTTTTAAAAGTTGGAAAAGATTAGTAATTGAAGAGCAGAAATGGAGGAGATATCATAGATAAACAATAAATATATTTTTCATTTTCGACTCATTTGTTAAAAAATAAATAAACGTCTCCGTTCGTATATAAATTCAATAATCTATCAATGTTTTTAGAAATGCATATATAAGCTCCAAAATTCAATATATATATATATATATATATATATATATATATATATATATATATATATATATATATATATATATATCAAATTCAGCATTAATAGGTTAGTAAAAGTCACTCTCTATCCATAATATTCTCTTAGATTAATTCTTCAAATACTTGCATAATTTTTAGCTAATCAAATCCAAAAAGTGTCGTACAACCACATTAATGTTTGATAAGTGTAAAAAGTCATTAAAAGAGATTTTGAAGTTCTCAATGTTTGATATGTGAGCGAAATAAATAATCATCTAATTAATGTTTAGACATATTAAAAATTAATCGATTGATCTTTTAAACCCATGATTTAGATATATTGTTTCTTTCTCTCACATGGACGACCTCATGTTTTTTTTATTGTTATCTCAAAATGAGCTTTCTTTTAAACGAAAAAAGAAAACAATTTGCCAAAGAACCCTCTACTCCAATAGCACTTAATTTGGACTTCTTAAATTTATTTTTAAAGTATTTTTATACATACTTAATACAATTCAAAATAGAGCGTATTTTTTAAATCACTTCTAGGATTTTTTTTCTTCTTCTGATTTTTGTCAAAAATATTAATTTATAATATTTATAGATATACCTAAATATTATTTCAAAAATAAGGACATGGGCTATGCATTTCAGAATATTTTCTATTTTTTATAATTTATAAAAAATAAATTTATTTCTCCGTGTTATTTTATTATCATCATTAATATAATATGTTGCTCCCATTTTTTAATACATTGAATTTGACCAAGAAAAGAGCCCTACAAATTAAAAAGTATTGAGTTTTCAATGGGACAAAAAAAAAATAAAAAAGAATCCTTAGTGAATTTGCCCATCGTTTTTTATGAATATATATATATATATATAGCATAGAAAATCTAATAATTATTGAGATTTTATTCCTTTACCAACATTATGAGCCCCCAAAGTTATGAGGATGATTAGTATGAATCTATGTTTTATTCTCTGGCAAGTATCAATTTAAAGGGGGCAATTCCATGATCTGAATTTGACAACTGTATATTTAAAGAAAAATGTAAAATAATAGTAAATCCCTCCATAGATAGTTATTCTCATATTTATTTAATTTTTTTTAAAAAATATGTTTGACATATGCATGCTATATAAAATCATAGTTAGCTGTTTCATATTTTGATATAATATTAACTCAAATAAATTAATAATAATCATGTCTAGGATAAAAATATTTTTTTTCAAAATAAATATTAATGACAGTGACTTATAGAATCCTAATATTTTACATATATATATATTAAATTAAGATCCATAATGATATTTTTATGTTAATTTAACCTAATAAGAAAAAAAAAATCTCTTTTTTGGGGTACGAACAGCGAGTCCTGTTCTTGGTCAATTAGTTTTGGATGCTGCAACCTTCGGCGGCAGCAGTAGTTGCTTAGTGTCAGTGTCTTCGCCTTTATCTTCCTCCACAGTCCAGCCAAACCAGGCCAACACTTGGAGAAAGAGGAAGAAGAATGGGAGACAGAGAGAGAGAGAGAGAGAGAGAGAGAGAGAGGGAGGGAGGGAGAAGGGAAGGATCGATGCCCGCTGATCCGAAGAGACGTCGTTTCCTTCCTCATTAGTGGCTGCCGTAAGTAACCCCCGCCCCCACCCCAAGCGCAGTAGTAGCGTCGAGGACCGCATCGATCGTCGCTTCCCATCGAGCACACCGCCTCGCCTTCCCTTCGGCGATTCCAGTTCTGAAGGCACGCGTTCGTCGTCGATTGGGGTTTTAATTTCGTGCTCGCTTCTATTTCCTGGGAATTAGCCCTTACCCACCTCTTGCTGCAGCTTCAGTGCGATACTTGCTTGTGTTCATGGTGCTTCCGGGCCCTTTTTGTGATTTCATCAACTCACGGTGCGATCCGTTGCTCGCTGCCCCCCAATTCCTTCTCTTCTTGGAGATCTCGTGTGTGTAGTGCTCTAATTTTGGTCGCATTTTGAGAGGGAGGAGGGGATCTGATTTGGTTCCGTCCTCCGTGGTGAGATTTCGTGTGCCGAGATTTGGATTTGTTGCGGTGGATCTGTGTCATAAAGGTGGGTTTCGGCTCTCGCATCAGTGAGTTCATGTTGTGGCCTTTGACGGGTAATTTTTACTTTGCAAGGGTTTGCTTTTTATTATCTCATCATCAATTGAAGAAAAGTTCAACTTCTCTCGACGGAACTCATGTTTTATATTTTGTTTCTAATTTTTATCCGGTTTTGTGAATTGTGAGTAGATCTGTTATCGCAACCTTCAAAATTCTGGTGATATGTTTTAGGCTTGGTCTATTTGAATTGATGGCATGCTCATTTGTTTTGGTTCCAAAGTTGTGCTGATTGAAAAGCTTAATGTGCTGATCCGTAGAGACCAAGGAGGAAACTTTGAAAGGTGATATCTAGGATCATGGCGAAGTCTGGTACACCTTCGTTGCGTGAGCTTTCTGCCATACCTTCTCCGTCATCTTCTCAATCTTGGTACCGTGATCCAACACAAGCCCATTTTATAAGAATTTATGCTACTCCTTTTTTCTTTTATATGTTTGTGCATGAATAGTTTCCTGATAATACATCTACAAGTTTGCTGTTTTCACTCGATGGATCAAAATCGATACTGATTTACAATTACTTGACATTTTATGTAGTGAATCAAATGGAATGGATGATCCTGACAACACAGTTGCCAGGGTTGCTCGCTTCTTGGAGCAGCTTCATGCAAGTAATTCATCCCCACAAGAGAAAGAGCTGATAACAGCACAGTTGCTAGCAGTTTCCAGAACGCAAAAGGACGCTAGGGCTTTGATTGGCACCCATTCTCAGGCCATGCCATTGTTCATCTCGGTCCTCAGAAGTGGGACACCAACTGCGAAGGTGAATATTGCAAACATCCTTAGTGCTCTCTGCAAGGAAGAAGACTTGCGCGTTAAAGTTCTTTTAGGGGGTTGCATACCGCCGTTACTTTCTCTCCTAAAGTCTGAATCTTCTGAGTCAAAAAAGGCAGCAGCTGAAGCCATCTTTGAGGTCTCCTCTGGCGGGCTTTCAGATGACCATATTGGCATGAAAATATTTGTCACTGAGGGTGTCGTACCGACGCTCTGGGATCTGCTTAATCCTAAGATTAAGCAAGACCGTGTAGTTGAAGGCTTTGTTACTGGAGCATTGAGGAATCTTTGTGGGGACAAGGATGGATACTGGAGGGCCACACTTGAAGCTGGTGGAGTAGAGATAATTACTGGCCTTCTTTTGTCTGATAACACAGCTTCACAATCAAATGCTGCTTCCCTCTTGGCTCGGCTGGTATCAGCATTCAGTGATAGTATTCCCAAGGTGATAGATGCTGGAGCAGTTAAGGCCCTTCTCCAACTACTAGGACGGGATAACGATACTTCTGTGTGTGCAAGTGCTGCAGATGCTCTGGAGGTACTGTCATCTAAGTCAACTATGGCTAAGAAAGCTGTCGTGGATGCAGGTGGTCTACCAGTCCTAATTGGAGCAGTGGTAGCTCCCTCTAAGGAGTGCATGCAAGGAGAGTCTGGTCATTCTCTGCAGAGGCATGCTGTTCGTGCATTAGCAAATATTTGTGGTGGTATGTCTTCTCTGATACTATACCTTGGAGAACTCTCCCAAGCCCCTAGCTTTGCTGCTCCAGTTTCTGATACAATTGGAGCTCTTGCATACTCCTTGATGGTTTTTGAGGGCAGTGAAGAGAAAGTGTTTGATCCAGTTCATATTGAGGAAATTTTGATAAAACTACTAAAGGCCAGAGACACTAAACTAGTTCAGGACCGTGTTCTTGAGGCTTTGGCCAGCCTCTATGGCAATGAAATCCTTTGCAGTAGGATCATTCATTCAGATGCAAAAAAGGTACTTGTTGGGTTGATAACCATGGCCTCTGCTGATGTTCAGGAACATCTTATTCTGTCACTAGCAAGATTGTGTTGTGATGGTGCTGTAATATGGGGGGCTCTTGGGGAGAGAGAGGGCATTCAGATGCTAATAGCATTGCTTGGACTGTCCAGTGAACAACACCAGGAATATGCGGTTGCTTTGCTTGCAATCTTGACAGACCAAGTGGATGACAGCAAATGGGCCATTACTGCTGCTGGAGGAATCCCTCCTCTGGTGCAATTGTTGGAAATTGGATCCCAGAAAGCAAAGGAGGATGCAGTTCATGTGCTGTGGAACATGTGCTGTCACAGTGATGACATTCGTGCATGTGTTGAAAGGGCTGGGGCTGTTCCAGCTCTCTTATGGCTTTTGAAGAGTGGTGGCCAGAAAGGGCAAGAAGCTTCAGCTAAGGCACTCAAGAAGCTAATTAATTACGCTGACTCTGCCACTATCAATCAATTATTGGCCCTCCTTGTTGGTGACGACGCTCTTAGTTCCAGGACGCATGCTATCACAGTGTTGGGTCATGTGCTTACAATGGCTTCTTATAAGGATCTGGTACAGAAGGGGAGTCCTGCTAACAAGGGACTTAGCTCTCTTGTACAGGTTCTTAACTCATCCAATGAAGAAACTCAAGAATGTGCTGCTTCCGTTTTGGCTGATTTATTCAATGTCCGACAAGATATCTGTGACAGTCTTGCCACTGATGAAATAGTTCATCCTTGTATGAAGCTTTTGACCAGCAAAGCTCAAGTTGTTGCAACACAGTCAGCACGAGCTTTGGGTGCATTATCCCGTCCAACCAAGGCTAAAACTGCCAATAGGATGTCATATATTGCAGAAGGTGATGTTGAACCTCTCATTAAGATGGCTAAAACATCTTCAATTGATGCTGCTGAAACTGCAGTTGCTGCTTTGGCAAATCTGCTCTCAGATCCACATATTGCTGCTGAAGCATTAGCAGCAGATGTTTTATCAGCTTTGTTGAGAGTGCTAGGAGAAGGCACATTAGACGGGAAGAAGAATTCTTCTCGAGCACTTTACCAGCTACTGAACCACTTTCCCATTGGTGATGTTCTCATGGAAAGTTCTCAGTGTCACTTTATAGTTCATGCAATTGCAGATTCTTTAGCACCCACGGGCCTCGAAGGGGTTAATTCTGATGCATTAGATGTGCTTGCTTTATTGGTCAAAACAAAAAAGAACATGAACTTCATCTATTCCCCTTGCGCTTCCCTTGTTGAGACTCCATCGACCATAGAGCCATTGGTTGAATGTCTAGCTCTTGGGCTTCCTGCTGAGCAAGATAAGGCAATTGAAATCCTTTCAAGACTCCAGGATCAACCTGCCATACTTGGTGATCTTTTGGTAGAAAGGGCACAATGTATAGCTTCACTTGCAGATAGAATTATGAACTCATCTAATATGGAAGTAAGAATTGGTGGTGTTGCTCTTCTCATTTGTGCTATGAAGGAGCACAGGCAGCAGTCATTGGACATACTAAATGTATCAAAACTTCAACGGAAACTTATTTATGCCCTCATTGATATGCTGAAACATCAGGGCAGTTCCATCTCTCCAGGCAATGGAGCAAGGAGTGCCAGGAATGTTACAGAGAGAACTTTTCATCATGAAGATGATGAATATGATGTCCCTAACCCAGCAACAATTTTGGGTGGAACAGTTGCTTTGTGGTTGCTTGCTATCATTTCCTCTTCCTGTGCAAATGGTAAACTTACAATAATGGAGGCTGGTGGTGTGGAAGTTCTTTCAGATAAGCTTGTGGCTTATGCTGCTAATCAACTGGTACTTATCCTTAAATTTGGTTTACTTTTTTTGTATCTATATCCATCTTAGTGGTAGAAGTCATGGTTTGCTTTGCCGTTCCGTACCTTTGTACTGACCAGCTATCAGTATGATATGTATTGAACCATACTGACGTACCGACATATGATACAGTGGGGTGTACTGAAAGATCGGTATGTACTGCTCATACCAATCCCTTGTTGGACTGGTACATACCACCCATACTAGGCAGTATGCCATGGTACGAACTATGATGAACCTTGGTAGAAGTCTTATTCACAATAGGTTGGTCTTAGATATAAGGCTAACAACTGACATGTGGCTGCCAAAGTGGTTAAACAATTTTATACTTGACTCGTTGCTTAACTGTAAAGGAAATTTGCTCCTTTAACTTATTCATTAAATGCACTGTTCTGTGCACTCATGCAAATCACCCATATAAATTGTCTCGGATGCTTATCCTAGGATAGGATGCATATATGCAACTCAAATTTGTCAAGGAATTTGGATCTTAATTATTAACTGAGAGAAGTGGTTATTTTGTTTTGTTGAACTTCTTATAAAACCATTTTCTACAATTTGTAAATTGAAACATAATGCATCATCAGAGAAAACAGAAGAACACACTGATCTCAAGTGAGGGAACGAGTATAAGACTGTATCTTTACTGGAACACAAATGAAAAAGGAATTCAATATAATGCTGTTGTATTACAGGCTAGTCGGCATGGGTTGGTAAGACCACCACGAGAGTTCATGCTTTTTTGTTTTTACACTAACATGATAAGCATACTCTAGAGGATGTAGAAAACATTTATACGACTTAAATTGACAATAAAAGATAGCTTGAGTGATATTCTTTGATGCAATTTTCATTAAAAAAATTTCTTCCACAATTAATTGAAAAGACAAACGACTCCTATGAGTACAGAGTCAGCTAGTGCCTTTGATTTAGGTGTACATGCTTTATTTTCTATCATTAAGCAACATGTGAATTGTGATATTTTATTAGTAAATTACAGGGCAGTCTGGAGCATGAGACTCCAGCCTCATTGGAGCATTAAACATACACAGTCCATATAAATGTCTTAGTGAATCTCTCATAGTCAAACTGAAATTGTTTGCTTTTCTCCTTATTTTTCAGAAGAAAAAACTGGTTTCATTTAGACTTTGCTGAACCATAATGACTTTAAGCTATACATTTGCAGGTAGAATATGACGATGCAGAAGGCATTTGGACCAGTTCACTTCTCTTGTCTATACTGTTCCAGGACACAGAAGCTGTTCAATGTTCAGCAACCATGCGCATTATACCTTGTCTGGCTTTCTTGCTGAAGTCTGATGAAGTCATTGACAAGTATTTTGCTGCTCAAGCAATGGCTAGTCTTGCTTGTAATGGAAACAAGGGTATACAACTTGCTATTGCAAATTCAGGTGCTGTTGGAGGCCTTACAACTTTGATTGGACATGAGGAATCAGATATCCCGAATCTTTTTGCTCTGTCTGAAGAATTTAATTTAGAAAAACACCCTGGTGAAGTTGTGTTAAAGCATTTGTTTCAAATTGAAGACATTAGGATTGGTGCAACGGCTCGCAAGTCCATACCCTTATTAGTTGACCTTCTAAGACCAATGCCAGATAGACCAGGTGCACCACCAATTGCTATTTACCTTCTGACTCAGATAGCAGAAGGAAGTGAAGCAAACAAACTAGCTATGGCTGAAGCTGGGGCTTTGGAGTCTTTAACGAAATACCTTTCTTTGAGTCCTCAAGACTCAACAGAAACTAGCATAACTGATCTTTTAAGAATCTTGTATAGCAACTCTGAGCTGGTGCACCATGAATGTTCTCATAGTACTTTGAATCAGCTCGTAGCTGTGTTAAGAATGGGCTCAAGAACTGCTCGTTTTAGTGCCACTATGACTTTACAGGAACTCTTTGATGTGGAGGATATTAGAGATACTGAAATGGCTAGACAAGCTATTCAACCATTAGTTGACATGCTCAATGCAGGAACTGAGAAGGAACAACATGCTGCACTTATTGCTTTAATCAAACTGACTGATGGAAATATTTCGAAGGCATCAGCATTAACTGATGTCGAAGGTAATCCACTTGAAAGCCTCCACAAGATTTTGTTATCCAGTTCATCTTTGGAACTAAAGAAAAATGCAGCACAGCTATGCTATGTATTGTTTGGAAATTCAACTGTACGAGCAATGCCTATTGCCTCAGAATGTGTTCAACCTTTAATATCTCTAATAACATCAGACCCCAGTAGAGAAGTAGAGTTTGGTGTTCGTGCTCTAGAGAGGTTGCTTGATGATGAACACCATGCAGATATTGCAGCAACAACTGAAGTTGTGGATCTTCTTGTGAGATATGTTTCTGGGTCAAACTATGAACTTTCAGAGGCCAGCATAAGTGCTCTTATAAAGTTGGGAAAGGACCGGCCTCAATGTAAACTTGAAATGGTCAATGCTGGAATAATTGACAATGCACTTGACATGATCCTTGATGCACCTGTTTCTGTTAGTTCTACAGTTGCTGAGTTGCTTCGCATCTTGACCAACAATAGTGGTATTGCTAAAAGCTCAGCTGCTGCGAGAATGGTTGAACCTCTTTTCCTGGTTCTAAAACGCCCAGATTTTACTATGTGGGGACAGCATAGTGCATTGCAAGCACTTGTAAATATCTTGGAGAAACCACAAAGCCTGACAGCCTTAAAGTTAACTCCGAGTCAAGTCATTGAGCCATTGATATCATTTCTCGAGTCCCCATCCCAAGCCATCCAACAGCTTGGCACTGAATTACTGTCACATCTTCTGGAACAGGAGCATTTCCAGCAAGATATTACTACAAAAAATGCAATTGTTCCCCTTGTACAGCTTGCAGGAATTGGGATCCTGAGCTTACAACAAACTGCAATTAAAGCACTTGAGAGTATATCTCTGAGCTGGCCCAAAGCTGTGGCTGATGCAGGGGGAATCTTTGAGCTTTCTAAGGTCATCATCCAGGATGATCCCCAGCCAAGTCATGCATTGTGGGAGTCTGCAGCACTTGTTTTATCAAATATTGTCAAGTCTAATTCTGAATACTATCTTAAGATCTCACTGATTGTGCTTGTGAGGTTGCTGCACTCCACATTAGAAGCTACTGTTTCAGTATCTTTAAGTGCCCTTCTTGTTCAAGAGAGAAAGAATCCTTCAAATGCTGTAATGATGGCTGAGGCTGGTGCTGTTGATGCGTTGCTTGAACTTCTAAGATCACACCATTGTGAAGAAGCTTGTGGAAGATTGCTTGAAGCATTATTTAACAATGCACGAGTGCGAGAAATGAAACTTGTAAAATATGCAATAGCTCCTCTTTCTCAATATTTATTAGATCCACAGACGAGATCTCAGTCTGCAAAGTTTCTTGTGACTCTTGCACTCGGCAATCTTTTCCAGCATGATTCACTTGCCAGAGCAAGTGATTCTGTATCTGCATGCCGTGCTTTAATCAGCCTGCTTGAAGACCAGCCAACAGAAGAGATGAAAGTGGTGGCACTATGTGCTTTGCAAAGCTTGGTTATGCACAGTAGAACAAATAGGCGTGCTGTTGCAGAAGCTGGGGAATACTGGTAGTACAGGAGTTGTTACTGTACCCAAATACTGATGTTGCTGGACAGGCAGCATTGCTTATCAAGTATCTATTTTCTAATCATACACTCCAAGAGTATGTATCAAATGAGCTTATAAGGTCGTTGACTGGTAAGTTATTATTCTGCTATTGAGTCGAGTTTATATCTTATCTCCATAGCATTGTCTTAATGTTTCCTTGTCTTAAGTTCACCTTTTATTTTTAAATCTACCAATTAATTGTAACTAATATAATAATCTGAAAGTTTTCTACTTCTTTTTAGTGCATAGCTCTCGACATTCCATGTTTCTTAGGGATACTATATTTTTCCTGATATTTTTGGTATTTAAGTTGCAGAGCAACATGTAAATATTTGCATTACTGCTATATCATTTTAACATCGAGTATTTTTTCTTTTCATCTTCTGTCATGTCTTCACAATATCTACTTGGCATTCATACAAAGGATTATTTTTCCTTGCATATTTTGCTTCCCCTCCTATGATTACCGGACTATAGTTGTCAATTTTGCTACATAATCCCTGGAATTCTGAACTGGATCGAGCATCATAATTTGCTTTTTTTTTTTTTTTTGTGATCGATCATGATGACACATCTGGATTGAAGAAAAGGGTGTTTCATGAAGAAGAACAGGAAGAAGAGAACCTATGGTAGCATGTGGTTCATGTTGGCTGCCAATGTCACAATCCAACTTGATACGATAATTCACTCACTAACTTGATAAATCTAAATCACTGACTAAAATGCGCTTAAGCAAAGTTAATGGTAGTATCAAATCCTCATAATATGATTCATGTTTTTATTCACTTTTAATATGGAACTAAACCAGTGTTCGAGTCAAGGTCCATAAAGAAAGATGAGGAAGAGAATGAGGAGAACACGAAACCAGCAAACTAGAAATGTGGTGGGCTCTCTATTACTTCTGCTTTAGTTGTGCCACAACATGATGGAGAGATGCTTTGCTTTGTTGTTAATGAGGGTTTCTCTTTCCTGCAGCACAGGTTATGAGAATTTGATTCTCATGAATCCTCTTCAATAATTTTCTGAACAAAAAATTTATATTCGTGAGAAAGAAGGAGATAAGAGGAGAGAAGTATAGAGAAAAAGTGAAGAGAATAAAAAAAGAGTTTGGTTGTGAAATAATTTTTATTATACTCAAATTTATCTGCGCATATACAATTTATTGATTGAATAAAACTAATATATCTCATGACCAACATAATTATGAACCAGACATTGTTGCCTCCAAGTTTATGTTTTATTCCTTCTAGTTACTTTTCTATAATGAGAAATGCACTATTATTGTTCAAGAATTTTTATGTAATTGGCTCTCATTAGGATCCTAGATAAACCAGTCTTTTAGATTATTGTGTCATCAAAATTGTAATTCTCAATAATGAACCTTTTCTGCCAGGAATCATAGTCTAATATTTACATCTAGAATCTAGGTTCTTGCTTTTCCCAAGAAAAAAATAGCTATTGTAGCATATGTTTTTGTGTATATGAATAAATAGTTAAACTAGCAAAATTCCTAGATAAACTAGTCTTTTAGATTATTGTGTCATCAAAATTGTAATTCTCAATAATGAACCTTTTCTGCCAGGAATCATAGTCTAATATTTACATCTAGAATCTAGGTTCTTGCTTTTCCCAAGAAAAAATAGCTATTGTAGCATATGTTTTTGTGTATATGAATAAATAGTTAAACTAGCAAAATATTCACATCTTCATTCATCCTCAACAGTATTTCTCGATGTGTTCATATTCATGATAATTTGAAGCAACATCAGGTCATCTGCCACCCTACTTATTCCATCATATATGGTAGCCAATTTTGATGTTATTTCTTGTGTATAACATCACACCACTGGAATTCTCTTTCCATGGATCTGATCGAGAATCATCTCTAAGGTTTATTCCATGGTAGATATATTGAAACTTTCCACATATCAGATCAGGCAATGTCAGGTCTCACTTATTCCTCATATGTGGTAATCAATTTTGATGTAATTTCTTGTTTATAGCATTACATCACTATAATTCTCTTTCCGCATCAGATCAAGAATCATCTCTAAGGTTTATTCTATAGTAGATATATTGGAACTCTCCACATTTCAGATAGATTTAAATGGTTTTGTTATGACAGTTGATTTCCATCACGTAGTATCTATCAGTCACAGAACAGTATATATAGAAAATTGGACTGGTTTCCAGGTGACATCTTATGCCTCCTTCAGTGGACAAAAGTTTTAAATGGATCTTGAATTAATTATTTGATTCTCCACGTGGAGTGTGACCACCTCACATCTTATATAAACTGTAGGAACCATTTTATGAACATTTTTACTCTCCTCTAGTACAGTATAATTTTTTTACAAAAAAAAAGGTATAGTATAAATCAAGGATTGCCTTACCGAGCGGTAAGGCCCCGTACCGAGTGGTACCGCCTAAATCGATCGTCGGCGGTCGATTTCAGCCATTGGCGGTTGATTGAGGGAGAAAGAAGAAGAAGAGGAAGAAAAATACCTCACGCGCGCTGCTCTTCCCCGGTTCCCCTCGCGGTCCCTTGCCCGCACGATCTGTCGCCCACTGGCGATTCCTTCTCCCCGTGCAGGGAGAAGGAATGAGGCGACGTCGCCCCCTTTTTGTTTTTTTAATATATATTATATTATATTATATCGAGCGGTATGCATTGTGCGTACTGCTCGGTACTAGATACCTTATTGTACCAAGATAAACTCAGTATGCCAGTACAAACCGGTATGGCGTACCTTGATATAAATTTTATTTGGCTCTAAACAAGGTTTGCAATACCATATCGTACCGCTCCATGCGTACCGGTCCGATAGAGGACCGGTATAGCTCGGTACCTTAGTGTACCATGTGTTGGTACACTTGGTACAGCTCAGTACAGTTCGGTATACACCGTACTGACAGCTGATCGATACACCGGTATGGTACGAGATTGCGGCTAAATAATCAATTAATTTTTTGATGATACTATGGTCTTATGATGTTTATAAAATAGCGTGTGGAGCAAATAGGTTAGGTTGCTCATTGTTTTTTTGTCAATTTCTAAATTTTTTGTGTAATTATTCTTCAGTATAATTCTACATTCAGCTGTTGGACCTGTGATGGCTTACCTTCAGCTTTTTGCAGCTGCCTTGGAGAAAGAATCATGGTCCTCTGCAACCAACAACGAAGAAGTTATGAGAACCATATTTGTGATATTTACCAACTTCAAGAAGCTCCGCACTTCCGAAGCAGCCACCCTTTGCATCCCACATTTAGTTGGTGCTTTAAGAACAGGAACTGAGGCTGCTCAGGAGTCGGTGTTAGATACTCTTTGTTTGTTGAAAGAGTCATGGTCACAAATGAATGAGGACATTGCAAAAGCACAAGCCCTTATTGCCGCTGAGGCCATACCTATATTGCAATTGCTTATGAAAACTTGCCCACCCAGTTTTCAGGAAAGGGCAGACAGCTTACTGAACTGCTTACCAGGGTGCTTGACGGTGACTATCAAACGTGGAAATAACTTGAAGCAGACAATGGGGAGTACTAACGCATTCTGTCAGCTTAAAATAGGAAATGGTCCTCCAAGACAGACCAAGGTAATCAATCTTCCAAGAAATAGCCTAAACAAAATCTTTTAGATGTAGCTCCCAGTCTGATTTATATTCTTGTCAGTTCTTTTACAAATTTCTCAAATGAACATTTAGGTGGTGAGCCATAGTGCATGCCCAGAATGGAAGGAAGGTTTTACCTGGGCGTTCGACGTTCCGCCGAAAGGACAGAAGCTTTATATAGTCTGCAAAAGCAAAAATACATTTGGGAAGGTATATGCACACATTCTCTCCCTAGAGTGTGACGTTTTGTCTCGCAACAGATTTAACTATTTATTAACGGACTGACATGTTGGATTGTGTTATAGAGTACCCTGGGGAGAGTCACCATTCAGATAGACAAGGTTGTTACAGATGGAGTTTACCATGGATTTTTCAGCCTCAATCATGATGGTAACAGGGATGGATCTTCACGAACACTTGAAATCGAGATCGTATGGTCTAATCGGACATCTGGCGATGACATGTGAATCAGGTCAGCGATAGATAATTGTGGCCTGCTCTATTCATCTGGAATGGCAGCAAAATCCATGATCAAATGATCCACGACATCCATTAGTTTTGTGATGAGAGTTTGTAAACTCCAATTTTGTAGCTAATGTTGGAATGCACAGCCATGCATGTCTCTGGATGAGAGGAATAAATGGACCTGTCAAATTTGTAGTTTTATAAGCTGGCCATCGTCACCGACCAGCTGGGTGATCATTTGTGGCTTTTCCTTGTTCAGGTTGATCGCGGCGACGAGAGGAATCTTTCAAATTTGTACAGGTAAATTATTATTCTGTAATTAACACGTACTTTATGAACCTGGAACTCTCATGCGAGTGATGTTTTATCCAGCAGAGTAAAAGGTCGCAGCATATATCTCTGTGTTGTATTTGATAAATAGATGTTCTTCGATGTATTTAGGGTTCTAAAATCATTTTAAATAACTGATGCATTGTGATCTCCAGCGTAGTCGCTGCTTTTTGTTCAGTCATTTTGAGTCACCGTCTCTCTTTGCATTTTGATATACTCGATGACGAAGAAAACAAATGCAGAAATATAGTCTCCCTAAATATGCATTCAAACAGGCAAACAAAATAAAATATATACCTTTGTAAATGCATTCAGCCAGGCAAACAAAATATGCAACCATTTCAGCTCTAACTCTATCGTTCTTTCTTTGGACATATCACAACCCGTCTACATTTGTACGAATCGAACATCGAGCAAACAAAATTTAGCAGGTCACGAACAGAATCGGCCTACCCTCGCCGCTACCGATCCCTCTCATCTCGCCCATTAATCTACCTATACACGGTAGTCGTATACGTCTGCGCGATCTCCACAGCGCCGACAGCCACGGTGGGTGACCTGATCCAACGGCTGCTCGCCTCCACACGTGCCAACTCTTCTAGAAGGGCTTCTGCAAGTACGTGAATACATCGTGGAGAGGGTCTCCGTACACAGGCGACACCGGGGCGTGTTCGTTATTAATGCCTAATCCGAGGGCGTTCTCCCAATCCTCCCCCCACCTGGGCAGGCTCTGCACCTCCCTCTCGCACGTGAGGTCCGCGTGCTCCGAGCAGCTCGAGGCCCCGACCAACACCGGAAGCGACTCGGCCGCGTCCAGGTATAGCAGGTCCGTCATCGGGGGCGGCGCCGCCTCCGCAGTCAGTTGCCACGTGGCCTCCCGCTTCGGCTCGACCCACGGGTGCGCCTTCGACTCGGTCAACCTCCGGCCGGGGTCGATCCCCCCCTTCTTGTGGTAGATCCGGCACAACACCCACTCGTCCAACTGTAACGCCAAAGGCGGCAGCGTCGCATAAGAAACCAAAAAAAGATGGAACCGTTTCGGAATGCAATACGTATTGCAAGATCAGGAAGAGATACGAACCCGTAGGCTGTTGTTGCTCTTCTTGGGGGCGGACCGGTCGGGGTAGGCGAGCCGGTACTCGTGCATGATCCAATTGGTCTTCGTCCCCTTGGGCGCCTTCCCGGTGTAGAACACCAGCGCCTTCTTGATCGCCACCGTCCGGGGCGAGCCGATCGGCTTGTCGGCGCCGGTGGCCTTCCAGTAGCCCGAGCCGGCGGCGCGGTTCGGGCGTGAGCCGTTGGGGTACTTCCGGTCCCTGGGCGAGAAGAAGTACCACTCCTTCTCCCCGTACGACGCCATCCCTGCACCCACAGCAGCACGAATCATAAGCGACCCCAAGCCGTACGATCCCAGTCGGACGCACGGGAAGGAGGGGGGAGGCGGTCACCTGGGAGCTGCCACGGGTCGTACTTGTAGAGGTCGAGCTCCGCGATGATGGGCACCGAGATGGGCATCGCCGCGCATTTACGGCAGAGGTAATGCGTCACAAGCTCCTCATCCGTCGGATGGAATCGAAACCCCGCTGGGAGAGCCAAATCGCCGCCGTTCATTCTTCTTCCCTTCTCTCCTCGCTTGCACTTCGTCGTCTTCTCTACCTCCTCCGTCTCAAAGCAGCGGGAGGAGGAGGAGGCGGGGAGGGCGTCTTATAACTTACCATGTGGGGAAAGTCGCTCGACGTCAACCTCCTCGCCACGTCTCCACCGGCTGAGGGACTCCGAGAACCGCACGCGTGTGCACGACGACGGCTACGGCGAGTTGACCGATGACGGGTGCGTGGCGAAGATCGAGCGGGTGACCACAAACGTGGACGGCTGACGATGGAGGGAGGAGAGGGACGTACTGTCACGGCTTACGTAAGATGAGTTAGAACTGGCGCACGGATGCACACGTTGACCGACGTCATCGTACACGTTGGCGTCATCTCGCGCCACGAAGACCACGTGGTCGGATGATGTTATTGGACGGCGGCGGTGGGGTCCACCGGAAAGCTCGGTCCGACGACTTCGGGCATCGTTGCGCGACACGCGTCCGGCGATGGGTAAGAGACGCGGCGGTCGGAGGGGTGGCGAGTTCTCCGTCGGGTCCGCGCTGCACGCGTTGGATGCTCGACGGGTGTGGGGAGGACTGCGACACGTGGTACACGTTTTAGTAGGTTGAACAGACGTCAAATTTGGGCACGTGACGGATCGGAGTTCGCAAAATGGATAAGGGAAGTGGGAATATGGGGACGCCCATTCGTGTACGTTTCCATCATGTTATTATGAGGACGAATTGGCAGCCACGTGTCAGCAGCAGCTTTGAACGCGCAATGGGGGTATATCCGGAAGAGCAAGCGATGGAGTTTGTGCAAAGGGATGATGCATGCGTGATGTGGGACGAGGTCTATCCATCCATAACTGGAGGGACAGGATGTGGTATGGTGCATGGAATCTGTCATCCAATAATTAGATAGGGGCATATTTTAGTATTTCCCTTGTGATAACAGTTACTAGTCACGTCAAAACCAACGTGGAGTCTCGAAACCGATGTGGTGCACACGTGACAACGTAGCACCTCAACCTCATAGGAGAAGGCGGACCGTGCCTACATCGCTCAAGGTCGTACGAGATAATGTCGCACAACATGAAGCGCGCGAGACGATGTTGTGCGTCACAGAGCTATGCAGAGCCTTGCTGGCCGTTAATAATTCGCGTACAATCGACCCATGACATTAGGTATAAGAGTCGATTCCTTGGCCAACGCCAAAGGATCGTACTTCAAACATCTAAAAACTATCCTCAACTCCATATACTAACTTAAATTTAGGAGGGGTCGAGTCGGGAATCCCCCTCCTGACTTCGACCTGTGTGCAAGAATCCAATGTGAAAGAGCAAACTCTCAGCTCTACCTCGGGTTGACTCAATAGATGATGCTTCGACTCGACCAAACTCCGACCCTTTCCACCTAAGGAGCCACGCAGACGGCCTTGCGCTCTCGGGATCGGACTAAGCCGTGTAGACTCCTAGGATATGGCGTAAAGTTGTGTAAAATTTTTGGCGCTAAAATGAGGGCATGAAATCGTAAGAACGTCCATCGCCGAGTAACCCTAGCGAGCATCCCAGAGAGAAGGTGCCCACTCCACCTTTAAGCTCGGAGGGCAACTACCCACTCTTCCACACATGGATGGGAGCACCTTGGCCCATACCCTAGGCCGTTACTAGCAATTATTCAATGACCTTGGTCTCTCACCTCCCTAGAGCCTACTCGGGGCAGCTGGTCATATCTGTTGAGAAATTCCTTGATATCACCCACCAAGTACGATGATAGGGATGATACAAACGATGTTGAATGTCAAATTTCGATGATAAAATCAATTAATGAAGATTATAATCTAATCAATATTTTAGTGATGTAGGATCAACTTTGAACATGGAACGTCAAATCGATTGAAGCAGAAAGAATTAGACGATGGACCGGAATGAAATATGTTAGGAGATTAGATGTCAGGCCAGAAGACTGGTCAACATACCAGAGGGATTTCGTGCTGTGAGTTTGGGTATCGGGCTAGAAGGTTTGAACATTGCACCAAGAAGATCGAATGTTGTAGAGATCAACATGTTCATGGATCGGGTAATACGCCGAAGGAGAGGAAGATATGCCGAAGGGTCAAAAGAAGCGCTGGATGAACCAATGACATGCCAGACAATATAGGATTCACACTTTCTAATTAATCGTGTCTTGAACGAGGTAGTTTATGTTGTAATTGAGTTGGCTTTGGGTGAAGCCTTACCAACTCAATTAGGAGCTCGTTTGGGCCTGATCTTGGGTTGATTTGGGCCCATTTGAAGGCCTATTAAGTGACCCAAAGATAGGTCAAATAGTCGCACCACCAGATCAGGTGGTGGAATTGCCTATGAGCTGGACATAGTCTTTTAGGTTGTCAGGCGGTGATACCGCCTAGGCTATAGGTAGTGCTACCAACATCAATTCTGTTGGCGGTACTCGAGAAATCTGATAATTTAAATTTTGACTCCAAGTTTTGAAGTCATTTGGAGTCTATAAATACCCTAGTCATTTTTGCTTGAGTAATAAAAAAAAGAGAACACAAACTTGTATTTTGTAGTAAGAAAACTTTATTAGAAAGTTGAGTTCCCTCGTCCAAAAGCTTAGAGGTTATTCTAAGGAAGAACATAAGGGAATACTTATAAAAGAGAGTTGTAAAGGTTCTCTCATAAGATTTTGAAAAGAGAAAGAGTTGTAAAGGGGGTAGTTGATCTTCGCCCATTGAAAGAAGACCGGTAGTGGAAGCTGATAGCCTCGAGCGAAGAGAAGTCAGGAATCGACGTAGGTCACATGGACCGAACCACTATAAACTTGTTGTGCATTTCCTTTTATGCTATTCATTACTATTACTTCCTGATTTCCTCTTAGTGTCAATTTGATCCTAATAGATGATCATTCCCCTTATCTCCCAACTTATTTAACAGATAGCTCCTCCCTCGCAACTATTGCTTGTGATTCAACCAATGCTCATCTCCTGTACCTCATGATGCTCCCCTGATCGATTAGCCACCCTAGGCCTAAGACACACATTTGTCGAACAAGGAGCAGACAGGAGACACGAGGCCAACGGTGGAGCATAGCGCCCTCATATTGAGATACGCTACACCAACCTTCCTTGGGTCTGACACCTTATCGTTTGACTCGGCGGGCGACTCGTTCAAAGCCCAACTGCACCTACTGAATCGATGCTCGGGGAAGATACCTTGGCAAGGTCTCCTTTCGTGCAGGAGATCCAGGACAAGTCCATTCTCTTCAATTTTCGTCTCCCTGCATTAGAAGCCTACAACGATGACTCTGACCCAGCGAAGCAAGTCACTACATTTGATGCCCTAATGTGTCAGGCATTTTCTACCACCCTTTGAGGCCCGGTTCAAATGCAATTCAACCGACTAGTCCATCCTCGATCTCATTTTTTGATCAGCTCGTAAGGGAGTTTGAGCTTAACTTCTTGGCCAACACACGACGTAAACCATATGTGACTATGCTCCTCGATTTGTTGAGCCAAAAGGAGGACGAATCCCTCTCCCACTTTGACGCTTGGATGATTCCCGACACCCACCTTCTTTGATTATGGACCTATGATCGTCAATATTTTTTTAATCATTGATCGAGATACCATGAATGATCGTACGTACCCGAGACGCTACGACGTACTAATCAATATGATAGGAAACAACTCTGTTTCAAGGATTGGGAGTCAAATATTCAAACTCGTAGCTCAGCAGTCGTCAGCGACACCACGGATTGACTTTTCTTTGGCGTTCGTCACCCGGTCAACATGGGCACGGAGGCCCTTCAGTATCATTGCAGGCGTTGACTAGATCAAAGATAACTCCAATCAAATTTACCTGCGATGCCGATGAATATGATCGATGAGGCCTGCAACTGTATCAACAATGCGAAGTCTTTAAAGCGCCGGTCATCCATAGTGCTAAACAGAGAAAGCTAACCAAAATTAAACACCAGCGGATATGTAGGAAAGAGGAACTTTTTTTATTGCTGTGTGGGTACTCAAGTCACCATTGCGCATGAATTTAATGCAAAATTGCAGACAGCACTTCTCGGTGTTGATTTATCATACTGGCATCATTTGCTGACACCAAAAGATGGCAGGGTAGCGGTGGAAAACAAAATCCAATTCAGAATGCTGTTCGCAAGAAGACATTGCCAGAAACCAAAGGCAGCAATAGAGATTATGATACTTCAGAATTAATAAATAAATTCAGGAGGAATGTGGGCTGCCTCTTCCACACTCCGCAGTTATCTTCTACTTCATAGCCTAAGGTAGGTAGCTAACTCTGCAAGTCAAAAGCAAAATTCATTTTAGTTTGATTGGTCCATGCTGTTGCAAAAAAATCTTAATCAAGTCTTCAAGAAACTGAACTACTGGATTCTTTCTCCTTTGGATTTTATCCTTTTGTCTTCTTTTTAGTCTTAAGCTAGGCAGTAAGTTGTCCGTAGCAAGCCCAGATCGCATTCAAGAAAAGGCTTCCCAGGGCAAAAAAAGAAAAGAGTATGTATGATTTGGAGAAGCTGACAAAAGGGACGAAGTAAGCGCGTATATAGGGATGCCCGGATATAGTTGTCTTTCTATGTAAAGTTATTCACATGTAGCAGAATAGGAGATGATTAATTATGTTTTCTCAAGCCAGAAAGATAGCAGCAGTAGCAAAACAAGAGTATCTTCTGATGCAGGTTGTTTAGCATGTATTATTATTCTAAACTGAACTTTCAGATGATAATGAAAAGGAAAATTAATGTTAAATTACCTACTTTTTTTCTCACCAGATGAATACTTCTCTTCGAGGAACCCTTTCGCAGATTTTGTATCTCAGTGATGTTCTATTGGGATGCCCTGAGCAAAAGTGTTTCCATCACATTAGGTGTCACAAATCAAAGGGAAATCATTTTGATTTTCTTGTTATCTTTTAAGTAAATGTTTCTTCCGGAACCAGATAGCAATGTAGTTTACAGTTGCGTCCAATTACCAACCTCCGGAGGATCAAACTTGGCACCTTGGTTGCTGAGTTTTGCATGTGCTTCGGCATAATCTTTGAAAAATGCATCCTGGTCCACCGCGTATTTCTCGGCATATACCTATGAGTGTCAATACGGTTCATTAGCTGATACAGAATGTGACCATATTATGTTGGATCGAAACAACTATTTCTGTTTGTTTACCTTGAAGGATGGATCATCAAATAAAGAAGCATCTGTGGGCAAAACTAGCAGATCTGCATCTCTTCGCTCTTTGATTTCCTAAATTGTTGCAGGCTGCATTCAGTTTGCTGAACAGCTGCCCATTAGAGGGAAAAGGGAGAGAGAGAAAAGACATCACCTTGAAGTAGCTATTATCAAATTTCAACCATTGCGGCGTCCATGACTGTCCACCAGGTCTACCAGGGCCATCTTTCTGTCAAGCAATGCCATAAATCAGCTAGACTACCTCATGCGTATGTACATGGCAATTAATTACTTCATAGTTTAGCAATCTCAACACTGAGAAGTTAACTGTGCCCACCAGGAAAGAACCAAGCAATATAAGGAATTCTGGTTTGAGAGATTGCATGTAAAATGATAGTCCAACAATTTAAAATAACTTTATAAGACAACTTATCTCTTGTCACAGACTAAAAGCTGAACTTAAATCAATGAAGTACATCAGGTTCCTAGTTCCCACAATATCATCAGACCATGCAATTCAATAAAGCAGCTTCTATCTTTTTCACAAAGGTGGGATATAGGTTTAGGTTACTAGAAAAGTACAATGGTCTAGTGAGAAATGGACCTACAATATTCATACAAGAAATCTCCAGTTAGTGCATGTGGATTTTGTTAGTAAAGGAGCTGTGCAATGGCCAATGCATGTAGTCTGATACACAAATAGAGAGCTTATTTCTTGGTGACTCAAAACCTAACCGCTTACAATGCAAAGGAGCAAGGATGCCATAGTTGCAAAGCTCAACCTAGGAACTATCCCAGTCTATGTAGTAGAAATAAGTAAAATGTTGTAGCAAATCCCAAAACTAGTTCAGTTTATGTAAAGGAGAAGATGTAGGGAGATATGGGAAATTGTAGCATTTTTTATCAAAACATTACCTACTAGATAACTAACTACATAGGTCATGTTGGTTGGTTTAGGCCTGATCACAGTTCGGTTCGAACCAGAACCAAATTGGCCTAGCGGGTCGCCGATTCTAAACTGAATCTAAACCAATTCAGAGCGGTTCAGTTTCGAAGTTTGGAAAACCAGAACCTCAATTTTGAAACTATCGGTTCTTATTCCAGTTCCAATTCGAACCACCGGTTTCATAAATTTAAATTATTAATTATTATTAAAAATATATTTATACTTTTTATATTTTATTTTTTTTAATTAATAATAATAATAAATTATGATTCAAACCAGAATGGAACAATCGATTCTGGTTTTGGTTCCAAAACCGACCTTGCTGGTTTGGTTCTGGTTGCTGATTTTGGAGAACTGAGTTTGGAACCATAGTCAGGGTAAAGTTGGGTTGACAAAATGGCTTAAGGGTCATGCATGTAATTTAAATGAAAGGAAAAAACCATGGAGCATAGAGACTTGAACATGTTAGGACATAACCCATACTTCATGTTACTTCCACATTTGAGAAGGAGAAGTGGCCTCCCGAGGATGGAAGAGAGAAAAAGAAGAATCGGCTACTGGAAAATGATAATTCCATGGGCACAAATGAAGGTACCAACACAAGACAGCTTCTAGAGATTGTAATATGCTATACACAAAGTAAACCAAAGAAGGGAAGAAACTCAATATATTTTAGAGGGCTCTGAATTCCATAAAATCCAAAATAAAGCACATTTAATATTCTCTGAAAATGCCTCCTACTGGTAACTAGAATATGTCTCAAAAATAGGATCACAATTCAAAATATGACTCTGAACTCAGACTAAGATAGCAGTTAAAAGTATGGATGCAAAGACATCTACAAGTCACAGCAAAAAGAAAAAAGAAATCCAACCAAAAGCATGATGTCTATAAGTCAATGAGCTCCATGATATTTAAAGACAAATTTAGAAATCTCTAATCATGTCTTGTGACTTGTGTACTCTCCCAACTTGTTCTTAACTAAAACAGGTTCAAACATAAGAATATAATTCATATTCAGTTTTAGTATTGATATGAAACAGCATCTGAAATTATAAATGCAGCATGTCTGAACATAGAAACAAGAATCCCGATCAAAGGCCAAGCAAGATGAGGCCCTCATGGGGAGGGTTAGGGGTTCAATCACTCCATAACAATACAAGTTTTCCAACTAAAACCATGTTAAATTTCTAAACATTGCTAATTATTCTAAAAGCTTAAGCTAAAAAGGGAGATTTAATATAATGACTGAAATAAGAGCACACAGTAGTATGAATATGTTGAAGTTCCTTCTGACATCACACCAAACAAGAACAGCGTGTGTTTAGCAAAATTGGTATGCAAAAATTAAATTACTTAGATGAAGAGAAATGCATACCGTATATTTTGTTTCTGGTTTTCCCCAGCCACTACGTTCAGGACTGGCCCTACCTAGAGTATGTGCACCAGACAATGCAACAATATCCTACATTCAAATGATGCAGAACTTTAAAATAACAGCTTAAGCATTAAAGACTACAAAGATGAAAACTTAAATAAGTTAAGACCTTGTCATTTAGACCCATTCTGTAGAACACGTCCCTTAAATGAGCTGCAGGTGAAGCTGGCCCAGCAGCTAAACACCAAAAATGAAGCAAGATTCAGAGATGAATATCTGATGCAAGGAAAAAAAGAAAGGAAGGGCTGTGGCAAATGTAGGCATTAGCATATACTCCTTATAGAAAGCAACAGAGCAGTTCATCATCTTGATAGCCATCATCAACCATCATAACAGCTAAACTGCAACTATAGATTAGTGATTACAATTAATGCAGCATGATGTCATGTTGACATATAACATAATCACAAAACTGGAATCCAACACAAGCAAGAAGTACTGGCTATGGGAAGAACACAACATGAGTAGGTTTTGAGCCAATGATGTAGTAGGACATTAGTGGGCGATTGGTCAGGGTAACAACAGTGGCAAACAGGCTAAGACGTTAAGAAAGAAAAATAGTTAAAAGTGGAGATAACAAAAGATACATACACATATATAAGTGTATAAAATTTCATCACAAATAGAAGTTCTTTCCTCTGTTCTTCTCCCCTAAGGAGTTAGTTGTTCATTCGTGGCACAAGACTAATTGATAGAGATCCTATACAATTCCATATCTTGGATTTTCTTTCTTAGTTCAAAATGAAGACCCTTATAGGCCAGTTTCACGAACTCCCCTTACATTCACATTTCCTCTTTGCCATTTGGCTACAAACAGTGAGGCGGACTCTCCCAGGTCTTGTTTGAGTCTAGCCAAGTGAGTCATGGTTACTTCTGAATCATATGATTCAATGTGAATCTAGGACTACCTATTGTGTAATGAATAAAGGAATAACCGAGAGAAAGCTCCAGACTGACCACATGTTACTTGACGATTATTTTGTCTACCAAAGGCCCACAATCTGAGATTAATCTTGTGATCCACCTGAGTCCTACTTGAGTTTGTTAAGTAATCTGTTAACGTAGCTCAAAAAATTTGGGTTAACTATTAGTATTTTGATTTTGTTTACGTATAGAAATCCTAAATATCGTCGTCGGCTAGTCCATTAGTTACAATTTATTTTATTCATGAAAAGGGTCATATTAAATGCATTAGACAGTAGCCACTGTTTGTAATGCAAAATTCCAGCAACTTCAAGCCCTCTTCCTCAACCTAATGACAAGGCAGAAGGTTTCGCATCAGTTTTTACTGAGATGGCAAAGCATCAGCTAGGGGACTGGAAAATTGGCCGTGTAAGGTTCTCTGTGGCCGAGTGGCATTTTTGAGGGATCATACAGCCACATTGCCCCCATAATCTAGCAAGAATGTCTACGTATATGCATTAGAGTTTGGCTAGGTTTAGACAATGGTTGCTAGATCTATGGGATGAACTACCACTTGGCCTAGAACTTCGAGCTTACTGGAAAAATCATTATTTCAGTCCAACCTACCAAAAGGACTTTCGATCGTGTTATAAGAAGGCCAAGATGAAAGAGAAGCTATGAATGGAACTCTAGCAGAATACCTGTTGTTCGATGGAACTACCACCATATTGCATAGTTGACCAACCCTGGGACTCCAATGAAAGGTCCACCAGGAGAAGAGGAAAGCTGCCAAGATTCAGGTAGGGGATCAAAGTTGACATATTTTATCAAGAAGGATCGATATAGCCTCTAAGGATAGTTTTGACCCAGGTTTAAAGCAAGGTTCATCATACCACCCGGTATAGGCAGTACATACCAGTTCAACAGGAGATTGGTATGGGCCTGTCTATCTGTATGCCCCATTGTCGATATGTGGGTACAGTTCGGTACATACCATATCAACAATTGATCGGTACATCGGTATAGATCGGTAAGCTTTGCTTGTAGTAATTTATTATTCAATGAATGAATAAAGAACTCATTTGATCTTATTACATCAGTCAAATCAGAATTTTGTTCGTGCACAAAGAAAGCATCTTCAATTTGACTTAATTTTTGATACTTCTATCTATTCAAGGTATTCGTCCTATCTCCAAGATCCTATTTGGAAGGTTGCAATTTCTTAACCGCTGCAGATTCTGCTCCTGCCAATGGTTTAGCACATTCTTTATTGCTACTATGGGGTCCTAAAGCACAAGGAGATTGGACTCGTTGGTGTCAATTAGGTGGTCTGTGGACTTTTGTTGTTCCCCATGGTGCTTTCGCACTAATAGGTTTCATGTTACGTCAATTCTAACTTGAAGTAATGACTGATATGTGTTGATAATATTGGTCCCACAGTTCCGCTTAGTAGGGGTTATACTGCTTGGTACGTTCACTAAACCAGGCTTACTGGATGCTAAGTAGACCAGTGCCAAACTGTACCATTCTACTATCTTTTATTATATATTTTTAATAAATATTTTATTTTTTTAATTTTTAATAGCCATCACAACCAACATTTTTTCTTTCTTTTTTATCTTTTTGCACATCGTATCTCTCTCTCCTCTACACCTCCATTTCCTCACTGCGTGGCTGCTACTTCCTCCTCTTCCCTATTTAGTTGACACCACCACCTCATTTTTTATCTTCTCATCTTCCTCCTTTGTCCCTTTATGAATCCTGAATCTTGAATCTTTGTTCCTGTCACACCATGCAAACCAAACTTATAAATCCTGAATCTCTGTTCCTGCCATTTAAAACAGACGCTTTGCACATAAAAGGAACTGGTGACATTTGTGAACTAAATGTGCTGTCAGCAGATGTATGTTCATTTCCAGAACTAGGATCAGTTAAAGTCATTCAACTATGCTGGTTTACAAAGAACAAGATATAATTCATTTCATTAGTCAAAGTCAATATGTTTTCACAAGTTTGAGATAAAATCACATGGTGAAAGATTAGTGAAAACAATAATCCCTGAATACGATGAAATAGAAAATGAACAAAAAGTAATGCATTATTATATCATATACAATATGCAGATAGAAGCATGCCAAACTAGCACTAAATCAGGCATCTATCAGGCAACAAACAAGATAATATTACTATTTTTCATTTGAGCCATGGAGGCAACCTTCTGAAATCAATTAAACAAAAAATGAACTAAAAATAAACAGTAAAACATAGGACAGAAAGTCCAGGAGAAATGATTCATGAAAGCATTAGCCATTTATGTTGCATTTTTTTAATTACCAAAATACCAAGTATGAAACAGTGGAACAAATTATACTAAAGCAATGTCCAAAGTGATGGACTGGAGAAAGATGTGATAAGAATTTCAATATACCAGGAAGCCTCCCTTCCTCAGGACACTGTTCAGGTCCAGAGACATCTACCCTCCCATACTTCATTGGGATTTTGGGGCCTCCGGCCTCCTATAATATAGCATTGGAATGTCTTCATTTAGTAGTATACAGAAAAGATTTATGCTTTATAAAAATATATTTTATGTAGCAAATCAGTAAGGATAGAATATAAAATAACCTCAACAGCTGTAGCACTGGCTAATTGGAACAAATCTGCATATGTAACACCTGAATACTTGTCCTTAACAGGCTGGAGAAGCTTTAAAGCATTTACTAGGCCTGTGATCCCATTTATTGTCAGAAAAGCCCTGATCCCAACAGTATATAACAAAACTGAATGGGAGAGAAGTACCAGCATTGGCTGCATGTTTCAATTCTTTGTCAAATCGCACGCTTCCATTAGCTCCACCTCGCCTTGGCCACTCCTCAATATTTTTATTGTATGTGCCAGCGTCATGCCAACCCAAACGGACCTGTGCAATCATACCAAAACCATGAGTTTGTACTCATGCTCTCATCAGTATTTCCAGAAATAATCTATTCCAAGCCATTAGTGGGTTTCAAAATCTACAGACACAAGGGAAGAGCTTCTGGCGATAATTGCTCAGTGCGATTCACTTGCATCAAATAAAAATTCAATCCTGCCACTTAGAAGCCAGTCAATTAGGATCTATAGTTAAAATAAAGAGTCTACAACAGAACTTACCAGAAATAGCATATGCTGGAGCAAGATAAACCAGAACCCAAAGAATTGTTAAATAAGCAGTAAATCATGTCATTAAATCTTCTAACTGAGGACTCCAGTCCAAAGATAAGGACTGAGATAGAACTTGATCTAAAAGGGGAATAGAATCAACCTAAATCTAGAATTTGGAAGGCTCTAATCAAACAATTATAACCTATCATTATAGTTAGGTTATGATCAGGTTCTAAGTTACATATCAGATCAAGAACACCCTCCAACATCACAAGATTCTGTGGTCAATTACCATTACCAAAACTTCAAGACATGTATAAATACAACAGCCTCATTTGGTAACTAAAGATTTTCTTTCTGAAATCTATTCCATTATCCGTTATCCATGTATTACAAAGGGAATATTTGTGATGAACACCCATAAATTCTTGGATGGCTACATCAATATTTTCCTACAATGTTGAGTCAGATTTTGATGCCTCCATACTCGTTAAGGTTTGTTTAGGTCACAGTAATCTTGTCAGAGTCTACACTGTCAGATGTTGTAAATCTTATTTTGATGATGATCATTTTCAGTTCATAAATCTTCTCTGGCTTTCAAATTATATGCAGAAACCTTCTTCATTTCCCTAGGTTTTAACTTGTAAATCAAGTTGCATTTTAGATTCCCATCTTTCTTTTTCAAATTATATGCAGAAACCTTCTTCATTTCCCTAGTTTTAACGTGTAAATCAAGTTGCATTTTAGACTCCTATCTTTCTTTTTACCAGTATTAAACTTGATGTGTTTTAGTATCCAAAATCCCACTCAACTTCCAGGAGTATGAAGATGTCAGAAAATTTTAAATTTCCAAGACTTGTTAATACTAAAAGCAAAATGCATGACTTGGAAAATGAATGCAAGAATTTTAAGCTTGGCCAAACCTCTGACCAAGCAAGTATCTGGATCTTCATTACAACAGAGTTTAGCATGTCAAGCTCAGCAACTCAGGAGATGTTATACTGATTTGTAATTCCATGAAAATTGTGATCTAAGTGAGAAATGGTAGTTAAGCAATCTAATGTGTTGTTATTTACCTTGGTAGTTGGAGACTTACTATCTACAAATAGTTCATCTTGTTTGGTGTTATGAAAATAAGAAGTTCATGACTATGTTAAGTTCAATGAAGCAATCATTCCCTTCTTGATGAAAGCAAGTTCAATGCTCTGGTAAGGTTATTTCAATGGAGTTTTAATCTTTTTGAAGGGAATGCAACAAAATAGCAACACAAGAAAACTAATCCATTCAAGGATTCTCTTTCGAGTCATTAGAATCATGAAACAGATAAGAAGCTATGGTGACACCACGGAAAATTTAGAAAATATATTTGAAAAAAAAATCTTAAGAAGTCTGCCAATAGAGTTTGACTGAACTGTTGTTGCAATGAAAAACTTGAAGGCATGTAAACCAACATTAAATAGACTAATATTATATGAACACTAAAGAACAGGGAGCAAACAGAACATCAAAGGTTCAGGAAGCAAAAAGTTGCAAAGGTGGTCACAGTGCAGGAGTTAACAAACCCTAAGAATGCTGTTAAATCACAAAATTCTGATTTCTAGACTTCACCCACACAAATCACATATTTTATTTTAAACTGGCACATCAAATGTTTATGTTACACCTGGATTTTGATTTGGACGTAACAGTAAAGAATTCTCCTAAAGAGATAAAAGAAGTTAAATGAATGAATTATAATGTCATTTAGGACCCTTGTCAAGGAGAGCTCCATTATCTCTTCATGAATCAAAAGTTGATTTTACACTTTTTGTTTGATATGCTATTCTGTATGGTCTCTAACCAGAGTCATGCTGCATCAGAATTAGCACCCATGAATCTAAGGGGCGTTTGGTTGTTTGCGACTGAAAATTCTTGCAAATAGCAATTGCAAGCAAAATCAAATGCTATAAGCAGTAGCTGCAATTGAATTTGTTTGGATGCCCACATGAGGGTAGAAGGGGTGTCCAAATTAAAATTTTAACTTGCAACCAGCCCTCACGATGCTTTAGATTACAAGTAGTTTGGATCACAAATCTAGAAATTTGAACCAAGAACAGCAAGCTAAAAATTACTTATCTCCTACTGTCATGCATAATCATTTCACTTTCTGAAAATAAATAACTAAATAAATGAGAGGCTAAATCCAATCATTCAGCCTCACTTCAAGCACACGCCGACGATTATATCATATCCTTCCAAGATATTACTACCACAACGATGATGTGAAAGACAAAGCATCTGGGTATATGATATTCATGAGATGGCGAATCGCACCAGAATAGGATGGCAGAATGTCGTCTTGAGGAGCTCCCTGATGTCGTCCCTGGCGCTCCTCAGCTGCACCGGATCCGACGGCGAGCACGCGACGGCAGACGCAGCGCCACGAGACCCACTTAATCCCCACCCGAACGCCGGGACCTGAGGCTACCAACAAGTAGATGCCGTCGTCAGAACCATCACACGGTTCGTAATCTTGATCGATCGCCGGAAAAGAAAAAGGCGCACCCGGGAGAGTCCGTCGCCGCGGAGTAGCGAGGAGATGGAACCGTTCGAGGAGGATGAGCGGAAAGCTGTTATCGTCTTGGAAGCAGCGGGGATGAGGCGGAAGCCCATGGAGGAAGAGTGGTGCGCCGCCATCCTTGGGAGATCTCCAGTCGGGTTTGAAATGTCCCACCACTGCTCCTATATGTAATCGCTGATGGCCACTTGTGTCGTGTTCCTATTGGTAGACTACTAAGTAATGGGTACAACTCGTAAGGGTATCGCTTTGCACTGCTTCCCCAATAAGAAAAATACGAATGAAATATTTTTAATTCGTCGTCCAAATATTCATATTATTATAATTACAGCAACAACTACTATTACTAATATTATTATTATTATAACAAAAATAATAAAAGTATAACTATCATCCTCATTCTTTTCCAACTACTACTATTATTACTTGTATAAGGAGCTGATATTGTTGTTTTTAACACTATTCCTATTGGTAGGAAGTATCACCAAAGAAAACCCTAATTTTAAGAAATAATCTTAAAAAATGTTACAGTCTTTTATTATAGTTGTCGTATATACTTCACGACTTGTAAATTTAATTTATGATATTTCTATCCATTTTCATATATGATATCTAAAATTATATTGCAATGGAATCAATTAATATTATAAGATGAAAACTCCATATAATTAGCACTACATATACTATTTTGTTAATATATTGATCAAAATAATATTTTAAGTACCACTGTTAAACATTTTTCGTCACCTTTGCTACTAAGCAGGGTCGGTCTAGGACCATTCACAAACATATTTCATACTGTCTCGTTTAAGAAGCGTGGCTTTATGAGCAAATTTTTTTTAATGATCTTACACTTGTAAATAATACAAGTGATAATAATATTGGCTCTTTACGTACGAAGCCAAAGAAATTGGCATGACTGTGTGATGAGACCCTTTTTTTGTAGAACCGCTATTGAGTATTACATCGGTTGAATTCAGATTGGTCATCGGCAAAAAGAGAACGAACTCGAGGGGTTTAAACACAATAAGATTTGGGGATCGGGAACACCTGCTAAAGCACAACATCGATTACCTTTTTTGATTTGGTATGGAATGATCGCCTCCCGCCTCTTTAATCTCCACAGGAAGTGAAAACTGGGAGCCTCGGAACACCACGATGTGCACTTCAAACGGTTGGGATACCTGAAGGCCAATTTATAATCTGGCAACCTGTTTAAAAGACAATAGAGAAACCTTTAATTAGCAACCAGAAAGGATAATATCAAAATTGTTCTAGGAAATTTCGATGATATCAACAACAACAATTTCTCCAAGAGTCTTTTATTCCATTTTTTAGCACAACACGTCATACTTGCAGTCTCTCATTGAACCCATCCAAAAAAATTTCCAGCATCCATAATGCTAATTAAACTACCATCTACTTCTACAAAAATAAACTATCCTTGACTGGAAACAACTTATGAGAATACCATCCTTGGTTGAGAACTCTTCAAGAATCCAAGGAGAGAATGCAGTGTGTCAATACAAGCCAATGATACCCTGTTGCAAAAAATATACAAGCAAAGAAACTCTCTTAAGGTCCTCGACCCATAAGACGATTCTACAAACACCAAAAGAATGGACCATGATTAACCCGCTATACAGGACACGAAATAACTGAAAGCCAGCGATACAATGAAAAGAACCAAAAATGGGAGGAAAAATTAACGAAAGCTGGCTTCTTTTCTCCCCTGCTACTTATTTGCGTCGTTGCCGTGAGTAAGCTGGAGATCCCACTGTCTGCTGCCTCCTGTAACTTGGAGAAGAAACAGATCCTTGATGTGAAGCAAAAGCAGGCTTTGGGGGCCCTGTAAATGATGTCGGCTGAAGAGAGGATTCCATAAAACATACTATGTTCAATCGAGTCCTTTCTAGTTCGCTCTCAAGTATCTCACTGCTATATTGCTGTGCCAGCACCTAGAGAAGAAACAATATCAAAATCTCTTACAAAGTTTCTTAATTAGGCTGCAGCAACAAATTGTTGTACTAACAATGAAAATCCAGGAATGTTTCAGTTTATGCTTCAAGGAATAACAAAACTGCAAAAAATGCCCAGGAGGTTGCACCAGCAACTTCTTCCAGAGAACAGTAAAAGGAACACATTCTCAAAGGATGATGATGCTAACAGAGTGCTGCCAGCAAAAGACTGTCTTGAAGAGGTTTTACATTGGAATGAGCACATAAGTACAAATGGACATAAGCAGTAAAACTTTTAGCCGTTTCAATATGATTGTGATGTCTTTCGTATATGTGCATAACTTATAATTCAGCACCACACAAAATAGATGATAATTACTCCAGATTAAACTAAAAACCCATCACCTAAGTCACCATAGGTATTAATTAACTACTGAAGAACATCGCATATAAGATCACATCTGCTATTTGAAAGTGCTAATGTTTTCATAATATACCATACATGACAATGAGTACATTCAAAATAGGTGAGTGAAAATCAGACTCATGGAAGTCATCTCCTATGTCATATCCAACTACTGATCCTTTATCAATTTCATAAAAGCAACTGATAAATAAAATCAACAAAACTGCAATGAAGAGCACCCGTCAAAGTCCATCATAATAGCCTATATAACTGGCAAAAATGCTAACGCCACTAACTTCCTTTGGCTGCACAACAGATTTGATAACAGTCATCTTTTCTTTTATGACTGTAGCATAATATTCATCATGATAACCTTAAATGAATTTCAAATTTGATCATAATACTAGATTAGATTCATTTTGTTCCCGAAAAATGATTGTTCCTTTCTTCAAATTAGATATCCAAAAGACCAATGCTGATAATAAGGCATTATTTTGCAACAACTTAGTATTGGTTAGAAAGGATCCTTTCCTATTTACCTCTGTTAAGGACTAGTATCCATTGAATGCCACATTATCATGTCTTCTTAAACTTATAATAATTTATTTTCTTTTCTGTCTCTGATCACCTTAATGTCTCAGCTAATAATATAAGCCACGACAAATAATACTGATAATGCCCAATCATGGTTCGCCTTACCAATTTGTACTGATGTACCGACCAACTATTAGTATGATACATACCAATATACCAACACATGGTACAGTGGGATATGTCAACATATCAGTGTGTACACCGCCTATACATACCACCCATATTGAGCGGTACACTACAGTATGGCGAACCTTGCTTCCAATAAATACAAGGTTTTATTATCTTTTTCCTAGATGTACCATGCCCTAATCTATAATCTTTCTGTATGTTGTTTCCTACCAGCCATTCAGCAAAATGATATCTGCATAATGACTTTTATATTTCCTTTTCAATCAATTGGTACTTGGCATCCCTTTTGACCATATTGCTTTAGTCTAATGAGAGTAATCTCTTTGTTAATCTCTTGGATCTCATGAGTAGCACGACCAATGTCAATCTCAAGACCGGATGAAAAAAGGTAAAGGATTGCGTTAGGTAATTAACAGCCAATACAACTCTGTTAGAGGACATGAACATAGATCTTAACCTTAAAAAGAAATGAAGATGAAAGCCTAAACAAGTTTCCCAGAAACTACAAATAAAAATTAAAATGATCTTAATTTTATTAAAAATGCTCAATAGCAAGTAAAGTTCCATGTAGCAATCCTCAAATTGTTGAGCCATTATAACTTTGTTAGTGCTGTGGCAGTGGTGGTAGTATTAGCTTCTAAAATTTGTGTGAAAAATCCTATAGGTTTTTCTGTCATAAAATCAGCAAGCACCGAAAAGCAAAAGAAAATCCTACACAACTTCTAGTGCGAATATTTTATGACCTCACCAGTTTCAAGAATATTCATACAATGTTTAGATAATTTGAACACTCTCTCTGCAACTCCACCTATATTATTTAACATGGACACCAATATGCTTTTCAACATTTCAGGAAGTATTTATCTAAAGAACTTGAAAATACACTGTTTAGCCAAGTTAACTTCACTTCCCAAACACTTCTACTGAATACATGACTTCACAATTTATCTTCCCTCTCATGATCTCCTTTGACGAAATCATATAATTACTTTCTAAATCCAAACTAGATTTAGTATGATTTTTACTAAATAAGTCCTAGAAGTCATTACATCTTTCCTAAGGCCAGTCTCTTTTGCAAAATGATATTTACCTTTTTGCATATCTATTATTACTCAAAAACTCTTAGCAGTTTGTCTGCCTAAAAGAAATATTGTCTTCAATATTCTCATCATTCTTACTTTTCTAACATGATCTTTGCAATAATTCACTGGTAGTGGCTTATAAAGTCTCCAAGAATTTATTATTGATCCTTTTTTAATATTAGTCATTAATGTGAATACAGTATTAGTATCATTTCTTTCGAGTTCCATACACCATCAAGTTACATTCTACTAAATTGCTTTCATATCATTTTGACTTCTAATAACAAATTCAGAATTATTTACTTTTTCCTTTTTTCCTCCATTAAATAAGTCATGTCAAAACCATAATTGTATGTTCTATAGTAAGGTTTTTCCAAATAAAATTTCCAATTGTGGAACAAGCATTAATCTATAAAGCATATGTACTCAAAAATGATTTTTGTGCCTTTTTGGACATTAATACTATATATATATATATACGAGGTTTGCAATCTCGTACCATACCGGCATATTGATGAGCTGCCGATACAGTACGCACCAAGCTATACCGAGCATACCGACACATAGTATACTAAAGTACCGAATTGTACTGAGCATACCGGTCCTGTATCTAACCAATACATACAGAGCAATACGATACGGTTTTTCAAATGCTATATATATATATATATATATATATATATATATATATATATATATCCTCAAATGTATTGAACACTTCAAAAGAAATTAGCGCATATGTATCGAGTACATGTACGTTAACTTACATTGATATGTACACATGTATATGTCTATCTTTTGGAACGTTTACATAAAGCGAGGATCATAAACTAGCTAGATCTTAGATAATATATACAAACTATATCTTATCAATTATAGTATTCCCTCTGTGCCATGTCCTACATCTCAAATATTTCCACATCTATGTGCTCATGTGAATGCATCATAAGTATTTTGCTGGAAACTAGCAAAGTATAAGTTGTATAAGGATTTTATTAGTGATGCAAAGGTAAAGTTCGTGTGCTATTCGCTGTTCCAAAGGTAATATACATATAAGAAGAGAACATACAAGCAAGTCATCTGGGGAAACGGTTGACTGCCTGTCTTCGACCATGGCATCTTCACTCCCACGAGTTGACCTGCGGTGGTGCCCAGGATTTTCAGAAGGCTCAGTTGCACTCTCACAAGCTTTCTCTAAAAGCAATCCTTGCAGCCTCTTCAAAGCTTCATGTGCTTGGGGTGAGAAGTATGTGTTCAGAACAGTCTCAAAATATTCAAGCTGCAAAAATGATATAGCTATTAGAAAGAATATCTAGCAATTTAGCCATTATTGTTACAAACAAATATCATTTTGTTAAACAGAAGTGGTGTCATTTACCTCAAGCATGAGCTGACAGAAACCATTTGTATCCAGCACCTTCAAATCTTTATTTTTATGTTCATCGAAAAGACTGATAAAAGTGTCAATCAAGCCTTCCACCAAAATGCCTAAAATCTTCTCCAACAAAGGTTTAGCACCAAAAAATACCTGCAATTAAATATTTGCTGAATGAGATTCTTTCAACTAATATAAATTTAACAAATCTAAGCATCATCAGACATTCAAAGTATAATCTGCTTTAGTTGATGCCTACACCACAAACAAGTACATACAAATGGCAAGATCAAGAGATCAGGGTGGTGCATTCTTCTTTAATATTCAAGCATAAGCCTCAACCATCATTTATCTAAGTCCAAATGCTTTGGTAAAGATGGTTAAAGGTTGTTACAGTATGGATACATATTGACCAACGTCCGTTGCTTGATAAGTGTGCCACTCATCATAACTGACTTGAAAGAATAGGAATTGAAGTTCAAATAGAAAAGAAAAGATGAAAATGAATGGAAGATCAATATCAGTTGAGAATAATAATGTGACTAATACTAGGGAAACCATCTCCAAGACATCAATACAGAAAATAAACTTGAAGAATTTCAAAATTAAGCTATCAGATATGTCATACAGCTCAAAGTAAAAGAGGCTCAGTGTTCCAAAGATTTAGCACTATAGATGTTCTGTTCTTTTCTTTTGGAGTTAACTGTAAAATTATTGTTCAACCAAGGATGCCATTGTAGGAATTCAACACAATTATAACAGAATTGCCTAAAGGACAGAAGTAATCCAAACACATTAAATTTAAACCAGACTGTAATACTGTGCAACACCTCTGCATGCACGCCCACAAGAATGTGCAGTAGATCAATAGTTGCATCTCGTATACCCTGCCATAGAAAGCACCCATAAGATGTTCCATTTTCAAAGGGGGAAATAACTTTATCATACCGACTTATTTAATTGATAAACAAGTCGACCACTCAACATCATATACCTTGACAGAAGGTGCTCCTCCCCACTGGATGCCAGAATTTAAAAGATAGATTTGAGCAGCATCTCTAATCAAATCTGACTGCTTGATTGGAAAAAAAATGTCACAAACACTAGGGCGAAACACAAGAAGCTAGTAAAATTAAGAGAAATAATTGCAAACTTAATTAAAGCGATCTACCAAGTAACTTAAAATAAGAACATCCTAGCATACATATTTGTTCATGGGGTACTTGAAAAAGTACGATTTGCACCACCAAGACTTAACCATGCAAGAGCTGCATTTGTATTTTAGCCAAACTATATAAACCTTTTAACTGTTATCTAATTTTTCTATTTCATGATTGTACATCCATCAAGTGATATAGATCATTTAACATTCAGAATAAACAGAAAAAGGCAACCAAACAGAAAACATAAATTTTTTAATGATAACCTTCCGTTTCTTTGATGAAAAAATGGAAGATAAGTACCTTAGCACATGTATATTGGCCAAGAACTTTCTCCTCAAGTGCAGAAAAAGATGTTACAAGGTCTCTCATGTCAGCCTTTTGTTCATCTTTATCCCTGGAAAATTGTTAGATAATCAAATAGTAAGACAGTGAAGTGAAACAACTATGACAGAGATTCAAACCAACAACCTTATTGCACTAACTAGCTAAAAGTGTTATATGTTCTGGCCAAAAATGCCAATCAAAATTTTGTTGGAGGAGTGAATCTCTCATTTTGAAAACTATTTTACAAGGGAACAAAACAGAACTGGAGAAGGACTTATTTAGAGTAAATAAAAACACAATGGAATCAGGATGAATATTTGAAAGAATAGAAGTCCAGACCTTAGCTTTCAGGTTGAATTAACTCAAATAGAAAGGTGATTGAGATCATAACAAATAGCAACAGATAAGTATCGAGGAATTTTAAGCAAAGTTTCTAATCTCATCTGGTTCGGTATAGTTCAGCCGTTATTTACTGGTTTGACCAGTGACCGAGATGTGAACCACTTAAAACCGGACAATCCAATCCGGTCCGCTAAAAACTGGTTCTCTTTTTTATGCGTGATGTTACAAGGCTTACGTGAGAGCCTTCTCTCCAATGCCACTGTCCATGCATTCACCACTTCCTGCTGCTAAAGCACCCGCTATAGTACACCGAACATCTCTTCCTCCATTACCTCCTCTTCTTCCTTCCTTCTTCCTCCTCCTCCTACCTCCCGTAGCAGTACTTCAGTATGTTCTGGCATATCATCTGTCGGTACATTGCAACCGACTAGTCCAGCCATGGACTGGCATGGGTCCTAAAACAAAATTGAAGTCCCTGGCTTCAAATATGTTTTTTGTATATGATGTTGAATAAATTGGTGTTAGTTTGTTCCATGGACCTGGGAATTAACCTAAACATGTGAATTTGTAGTTATCTTATCTAAAAATTTCTCTTCTTGACTTAGCCTCAGTATCACAAGTGCTAACTCATGGTTCATAGCTAGATTTTGCAGCCAAACACCAAACTGCTCAAATGACCAGTTGCACATACAGACTAAATTCCCATGAGTTTAACATAAAAATATATGTTATGTAACAATAGTTTAATTTAAGCATGCAAACTAAGAAATGATATTATGATTTATGACCCAAAAATCTTTTCTCCTCTCCTGATCCATACATCTTGATTCTCCAAAGTGTCACAATACAATGTTATGGGGCACGGTAATTAACCTACAAATGTACCAGTCAATCATAATGTTAGGCTCATCTAGCAATGAATATCTTAGCCACAAAAAATATTAACTGCTTACAAACCCGTCGTGTTGTATGGTTGTTACACAAGGATTGTTTCTTTAACTTTTTGGAACTTCAATTGGAAAATAGTACTTAAACCTGCAATAAAATTTCCATTCATCATTTAGGAAATTAAAGTACTGTTGACAGGACCAACCCTCAAATATCATCTGTCAAGATTGCTTTAATTATTTAGGAACTACTACTATGTATGATGTGTCTTTTCTTTTCCTAACCAACTAGAGTAGATTGTTTCTACTTTCTTGTATAACAGAACAAAAAAAAAATCCCTTAATGGTTGTTACTTTTCACCAAGGTTTAACTTACCGATCCGTACCGGTGTACCAACATATTGTCGGTACCAGTACGGGACCCGTACCAGGCGGTATGCACAGTGCGTACCATCCGGTATTAGAATATAATATAATATTTTTATAATATAATATTATATAATATAATATTAAAATATTAAAAAAGAAAAGAAAAGGGGACGTCACCTCGATCCTCCCCCAGGGAGACGCCTGCCTCCTCGAGAGAAAAGGCCGCCCACGGCGACCCACGGAGGCGCATCGCGGCGGCGAGCGGCGAGGTATTCTTTCTTCCCCTCTTCATTTTTTTTTTCTTTTCCTCTTCTTCTTCCCTTTTTCTTCCTCAATCGACCGTCGACGGTCGATTTCTCTCTCAATCGACCATCGACGGTCGATTTCTTCTTCAATCTGTCGCCGACGGCCAAAATCGATCGCCGACGGTCGATTTTTTACGGAACCGCCTGGTAGCAGACCATCCGCATACCGATAACTTGGCGGACCGGTATGTACCACCCATACCGGGCGGTACAGGTCGAAATTGCAAACCTTGCTTTTCACTACAAGAAATTGGATCATATCAGGAAAAGGCTCGCTTACTATCTCCTTTATAACTCTCCAGATTAATACAAGCATCGCATGTTTTTACTCACTTTTATTATTGTACATCACAACAACATAATTAGGACAGGCTACACTTTTTTTAACCCGCCAACCAACTTGAATATGTCAGATTTGAATGACTGAAATACTTCTGTTGAAATTGAATCAGCAAAGTTCAAACTAAACACGGTGGGGGTCCTTCAGGTTTACTTTCTGAATAGATAAACTTGAAATCTGATTACTAGAGAGAAATTGAAATTGTAGGTTTTACAGGTTTTCTATTTCCTTTAACACAAATGTTGTCGACCTTGTTATCATACATGCTTAATAGGTAAACTATTTTCAATCCTAAAGCATAGATCCTCTGGCCATGAATAATACCTTGCTGTCATCTTATAACCTGCTCTACCTTCTAAAGGTATTCTTATTGCTATTGTCAACGGCAACTTTTAATATGATAAAATAACATTTAATTGGGTTAACTAAATCTGCTGACCCAAACGGTTGGAAAAATCATGGCTTTTGTTGTTATTGGCTAAATTGAATCCAATTGTGATTGAGCTTTCCAAATCTAATCATTAGTGGACCAAGTTCAGCTTAAGCATATTTCCTGTCAGTCCCGAAACAACCTGATCCAATCCACATAGATCACCACACCTAATTATGACGCTTCCATGCAAGACTTGAATTATAATTTTCTACCTTTCTACTGACATTACATTAATACCTTGGGTGCAGGCTTATCGTCCTTGGTTCTGTATGCAAAAACTGCAGGTTAAATTTATCAAGAAGAATACTGCAAATTGTAAGTTGGATTAGAGGTATGTGCACCTAATGCTAAAACACATCAAAGAAATTTCTGAAATATAATAATCAGATCAGCTTGCTTATATGTTTCTGATCCATGAAAAAAGCCCTAAAAATAATGATAGCATGGCAGACATCTTGGTCCAAAATTTGAACACCCATGTCCAAGAATATTTCCGAGTAACTTAGAGACAAACGATAATGATATCTTGAGACATTCTCAACATGCTTGATATAGGTTGAAAATAATTAGCCTGAAAATGAAAGATTTGGATTGTCTTTGCTGTTCATGTACAGTTTCAAATCCACAAAAAGAGGACAGGTGAGCAAGGCATACTTGAGCGGGAGTAATGCAAAATGGGGTCAAAAAGATCATATTTCAAATTCTTAGTAACATATAAACCATTATATACCATTGTTTCTTTGCAAGAATTCTTCTCCTATGACTTTAAACTCCACACTTCAAATAACTGCTGTCAAAACCGTGCAAGGTGCATCCAATCCTAAGGTCATAGCTATATCAATTGTGAGGTTTTCTGTACCTACTTTCCATTAATTCAAACGATACAAATAATGTGGAAAGAAAACCATAATGTGGGTTATTTTGAGGATATTACTCAACAAAAGATATGACAGCAAAGTTGATGGTGTACCTGTACTGCAGCCATATGTGCTTGTACCTACTATACAAACAATGGGAAAGTTCATCTTTGCAATATCCAATGTTACTCAAAACTATTAATAGTTTTTTGTGGAAATCAGAAGCAGCAGCACGCCCACCATATAGACTAGATGGCTCTTTCTCGAGACTATGCAGATATCCATTTTGCAAATGACTATTTTTTTTGCTTGATCTCTTCTGAGAAAGTTCAGTACCAATTCGTTCAAGACAACCTGAAACATTTGCACAATGGGAAAAAAAACACATGATGATAATTCACAAACAAGATCTAAGCTACTATAAAGTGTAGTGGTCTAGCATACCTGCAAAATCCAAGAAAGAGTTAAGAAATGTAAGTCTAACCGATTCTTGAATTTCCTGAATATGTTCAAAGACGTACTGGTACTTGGTTGTTTCGTTCCTCAGACTCTGAACCATGCTAGAAGAGAAATAAATAAACTTTAGGATATAATATAATGAAAAAATATTAAATTATGTTAAGAGACTGATAGTTACTGAATATCAATTTCAGCATTTTTTTCCTTTAATAACCAGGAAAATACTTCTCCAATTTATACACGTAGTAATAAACATAGCATCTGCACATAGCCAATCAATACTATGCTATAGTGAGAGTTAGATTCCAAGCTCGCTGTCAGTTAAGTTTACTGTAGTGGACTTACCAATCGGTTAGCCAATCAATATTAAGCTACAGTGAGAGTAGATTCTGGTACTCATCGTACTATTTAAATTTTTCTTCTCTTCTTCTACCTATGATGTTTCTCCTTCCCACTCCCTGCTATGCCGTCACCACACCAATTCTGATTCTCCTCCTTTGCTGCTCATCTTCATCGCTGCATCATGCCGCAGCTCATGGTATTGAACTTAGCGTATATCTATGAGATAGATTCTTGCATTTAAGCTTGCATTCATCTGTGCGTTGTTAATTTAAGCTTGATTTTTGCATGCAATATATCTTTGTGAGTTTTCATTGTAAAACTTGTGTGTAGATTCTCTCGTACTATAAGTATAAAAGGTTATCTTTGACACTAAGATTGTAAAGAGAGTGACTGCAAATGGAAGTTGTAAAGAGATCAATAGTGCCAAATTAATCCTGTCTCGTCAAATTTCTGAATCATGCTACCCAATAAACATATGATCTGCCCATGGTTTCTTCATTTATTAATAGGTACAATATGTAACAATCAGTAATCTACAATAGTCTGCATCGGAAGTGAAGAATTATTGTGATGGATTATAAGGTTTACTATTATCAATTTAGGCTGAAGCAATTTAAATTGCATGGTTTTAGCCCTATTAAGTAATGGGGTCAGTGGTAGAGCCAAATCATGGAACGCACAAAAATGGTTCATGTACTTGACTTTAGGTGCAACAATGTGGAAAGATTTATTCAAAAGTACATTTATACAATATTACCATTAGCCAACATTGTAATTCCTCCAAGTTCTATTTTAAGATGTCCTTCAACTGATATATTTAACATCAAATAAACAAAGATTCAAAGCTTCAAGCCTATTCACGTGAGCCTATAAGCTTATGCCATGATAAAACACGATCCTATAAGAGAAAATCATAAGTTCTAATCTCCATTCGTTCGGACCAGTATGTACTTGATGGTATTTTTCGGTTCGGAGGTGAACCAAGATGTAGTTAGTCTTCTGAATCAAGATTACAACTCGATTCAAGCCCCATTTTTATTTATTTTTTATTAGGTTACCCCTGATGGCCTCTCTTGATTTCTATTCTAGCATTCACCCCCCTCGGACTGCCCATCCCTGCCCTCAGCTCGTGGTATTCAGCTATAGCCCACTGCTTACACTACCTGCCACTGCCGATACATCTGGTACTCCTCTCCTCCTCCCCTCTTACTTCTTACCCCCTCCTCCTCCTCCTCCTCATCCACACACAAATACACACCCCTCCCAACCTCCTTTGGTACCATGATACGTACCAACATACCACGTGTTAGTACGTCGGTGCATACTAAACCCATGCCGACCCACCCATAGACCAGTAAGGATCCGATACCCAAGATGGCAAACCTTGATGATAACAAAATTCATACTCAAAATCAGCAAAAACTGTCATTTTTGTAAAATTGGAAGAAGCTACAGGTATCACACATAGAAGGGAAGAAACTCACATATCAATCTGATCCATAGCTGATATTGTCATTGCTTGAAATGCAAGGGGCAAGTAAGAAATTGCATAAGGAGATCTGTTACGCTCTAGAGTAGTCAAAGGAGTCCATGTTTCATCTTTGGAAATCTCCTTGGTTGTTGCCCTCATCCATGAGCAGAGCCTCAGAATATATATCTTCGTGATCTCAAAATGAAGGGCGTGCAAAGCTTCAACTGGAAAAGTCAGGAAAATACACTAAGAATAATTTTAATAATTCAACAAGAAAATTCTAATGGAAATTTTTCGATACCAGCAGATGAAGGAGCAGACTCTTTGTTCTCCAGTGTCTGGCATGCTTTAGCTATCTCTTTTATAGCATCACTCATATATGGTCGCAGAATGTTTGATTCATCAAAATCTCGGAAAGTACTTTGGACCTGTCAAAAATGTTAGCTCAGCTATTAATCATTTCCAGAATTTGTCATATATAAATCAAAATGAAGAGATAACAGTAAAACAAGGTATGATAGAACATAGCCACACGTTCGGGCACACACGCACAGACACAGATACATATATGTATGTCACAAACTCGACAGTTGACTTCTAGTAGATGTGGGAATCCCCACCCCCTTCTTCCTCCTCCTCCACTGCAAGGATCACATCCGCATAGATATCCTCCATTTATTTGCCACAGTGGAATCAAGTTATTACCATCGACCACCACCCTCTATCATCTTCTCTCCCTCATCGGTGCTCCACCACCGCCAAATGCCCTCTCTTCCCCTTTATTTCTCCTCCCTCTTCTTCAATCCTGTTCTCCATATTCCAGCACCCTCAACCACCACAAAGATAATCAGGGAAAAGGCTGCTAACGAGTCAAACGTAGAAGACGATTGTTTTGATGATGGCAATTCAACATTAAAATGTGGCAAGGGCATCCGAGGTAAGCGAAAGTGAGAAATAAGGACCACTAGACAACAAAGAAGACTAAAGATGAGTGCAAAAACATCAAGTTCAAGGCAGTGAAAAACTGAAAGCAGGAAGTTGATTCTAACAAAATAAAAAAGATGAAGGGTAAAATCAAGTAAAGGAGAAGACAAGAACATGGATGATACTGATGGTGATGTGATGGACCTTTATGATCATAAGAGCTCTCGGATTGATAGATGCTTAAATTTTGTTTGTTTTGTTATTTAAATATGAACTAATTATCATGATGATTGAGTGCTCTATAAATGTATAGAAACATGTAACTTGGTATTTTGGTGGTAATCTTCTTGCATAATGCATACATAATGATATAAAACTCATGGTTTGATTGAATTCTTGCTTTCATGACTATCTTTGTCATACAATTTTTACAATATAAGCATCTCAGACAACAAGAAATCTTGGCACTTTATAGAGCTTAGTTCTTTTCAGAACACTAATGAATAGTCACTTAAAAACCTCAAGATGCCTATGCTAAGCTCACATGGACTACCACACATCAAGTAGCATCCTATACATCAAAACACATATGGAATCTTAGCCAACTGGAAAAGCAAGGATCAAGGATAATAACTGCAAGATAGCCGTTTTTAAGAATCAGAACAAGAAATTAAAAATTACATATGAAATAAGTACTACCAGATAGCCATCTTTACGGCTTTGTTGTTGTTGTACATGAAATAAGTACTGAGGCAACTAATCTGAATGGTGTTACATATAAACGAACATGTTCGTGGTATGCCAGAGATAAGAATTAGTTGAGAACAAAATAAGACAAGAATGTTTAAGATTGCTTGGAGATGTTCCATGAAGACAATTTTAAAAGAAGTCTAGAACAGTCACCAATGCTGTGGGAATCAAAGAAAACCAAAGAAGATCAACAAAAGAAAATAGTAAAAGAATCAAGTCTTCAGAATAATCGAGTGTTGTTCTAAATGGCGAAAAAACAATCCATCTGGTCACATATAAAGAATTGCATAATTGAGCAGCCTTTGCTTAAATTATTCAGCAAGAAATTATACTGTTAGCGAGTGACAACAACTTGAACAAGAAAACCTATTTTATTCACCATGAAAACATATTCTCCCACACAAACAAAAAGTAAAAATTGTATTGAAGAAATTAATATGAAAAAGAGCCAGTTTCTTAAAAAGGTAGAATAAGAACAAAATTATGTAGCTGCCTACAGAAACCTGAATTCCACATAATCGATAAAATATTTAGGAAAATGCTCTATAACAAAGTGACAAGGATACTCTTTATAATCCAGCATACATTTACAATTTTCAAACGAATGCACGAGTGAGATTTCTAGAGATGCAAATAAAGATGTCAGCTGTTACTATACCTTCGCCTCAAATGCAGTTATGGTACCATGAATCATGGCTGCAACTTCTTCAAGAGTATGAGTGGAATACTTGATCTCACCAACTTTTTCCTCATTCTTACTCAAGGCAGGCTTAGTATTTGTCTCTGAATCAAGAAGCACACCACCAGTGGTTACCTGTAAAGATTTTGATATCTACGTGGATCAGGAAGGTTCATGCCTATCTCATAAATACAAACACATATATATTTGCAAAATCGATGACTATGACTCAGTATCCCCAATCCCAAAAGGGAAAAGATGAAAAAAGATGAAAGATGAAGGCACATCACTTGAAACACAAAACCATTAATGTCTTTCTCAATAAGGAGATACTACAGGGTAAAATCTAACAAAAGTGTAAAAAAAAATGCTCATAGATGTAATTTTCTTAGAACAGTGCTTCCACCATTGCAGAATATTTCAACCATTTAAAACTATTACAGAAGGAAAAGATGAATGATACATAAACATACCTTTGCAAATTTTCCACTGAAAACAGATAAAGATAATCTCCAAAATGCCGGTATATGATGGATGAGTACAGAATTTAACATATGGATGTACCTTCCTCTTAAAGCATCCACTTCTTCCACGTCTGGATGCATGTCTACCTCAGGAGAGTCATCCAAGGGTGACTCTGTGTCTAGCTGAGTAAAACATAATATACAAGGAAAAATAAAGTCAAAATATAAGCCAAATAGAAGAATATACAAGTAATTGCAACAATAATATGAATACATTAAAGCAACTCCAACTAAGGACTAGAATCTGTGCTCGCATTATACACAAAGACTGTTTAATTTATCACACTCCTATCTGAGGTTCACAATTTTGTGTACTGGTCAGCATCCAATTCATACCATATCAGTCCATAACAAGTTTCAAAAACAACCTAAAAAAGGCTGGAAACACAAAAGAACTGCTTGGTACACAGCTATACCATCCTGTACAGAGATAGTACAGGCATTGTACCGGGTGTACCAACCAATACAGGCACTAGATTGGGTGCTTATAAGTATGTTGTCAGACTAATGAACACCACCAATACCAAACCGTACTAGGTAGTAGAACTGCAAATCATGATCTTCTCCTCAATCATATTGGTGAAACATCATGCATAAATTTTAAAATAAGTCATTGATCGCTAGGTTTTCCATACTGATCTATATCGCCCGTACCGGGTGGTATGTACCGGTCCGCCAAATTACCGATACACGGACCACACGCTACTGGGCGGTACCGCCAAAATAGACCGTCAATGGTCGATTGCGACCGTCGGCGATCGATTGAGGGAGAAATCGACCGTCGGCGAAGAAGAAGAGGAAAAGAAGAAAGAAGAAGAAGAAGAGAAGAAGAAGAATACCTCGCTGCCTCGCTCAGACGTCGCCGCCCATGAGTCCCTCGCCGCACGCGCCGCCCACGAGCGATTTTTCTCTCGCGCGAGGAGAAAGATCGAAGCAACGTCACCCCTTTCTTATCTTTTTTTAATGTATTTAATATTTTTTAATATTATATTAATCTAATCTAATCTAATATTTTAATATACCTGATGGTACATACTGTGTGTACCACCCGGTACTAATACCGCATCGATACCGACAAAATGTTGATATACCGGTACGGACCGATAAGTAAAACCTTGATTGACCGTACCATAGTTGTTGCAAGTACATAATAGCTATTTCAAGTTTTGATAGTTCATAATCCACTATATGAGTAGCAAGAAATTCTTCTGGACCTAGAATGTCAACCATACTCTTACCAGTTTATTGGAGTCTTCCTGAAGCTGCCTCCATCTTGCATCAGATTTTCCTTTCTCCCGAATCTCATTATGCAAAATTTCCATCTGACCCTCATGATTTAGAGTGCACTTTTCAAGCAGACTTCGAATCCTCCGATTCTAGCAAAAGATATGAAACTCAGGAGCCTTACCATAACATAAGCCAAGAATTAACTTAGCATGAGCATGAAACTGCAGACAAGAACAATCAGATGTGTCTGAATTTTTCTAAAAGAAACTATTCGAGATAAACCTGAATATTAAGATAGCGCCAGACAGGATCTGAACTGGGCTCCAGCTCCAACAGAAGCCTAACAATGTTCTCAAGCTAGAAAAAGCACATGACAGAAACTAAAGGTAAGATATAGTGCAATAGTTAATTAAAAGCAACGCACAGATACAGAATTGCAAGTATAATCCTCAAAATGAAAATGAATGTAAAACTTTGAATATGAAATCTTAATCGTGCACAATTCTTGAAGTGTTAGATCAACAATGTTACCTAGCATACAGGACAAACGAAAATGTGGCAGACATTAGACATCTTTTCAATGCAATCAATGATGGTTCACACTCTTCCAAAAGCGACAACAAAGCAATGTGTAGAAAAACAAGAAGTAATTACTCAGACAATATTCAATCCATAAGATATCAACACAGCATGAGAGCAGGGTAAGAAAAAGGAAAACTGGGAGGAAATGTAGATGGGTTTACTTCAATTTGTTATATGTTTTTAACTCTATACATCTAAGAATCACATATAGGTTTCTTATTGTCACAAATGCACCATATTGCTTCAAATGACCAAGACAAATCAAGCTTAACATGCATAAACACAGGGTGCTATAAAATTTACAGAACATCCATTTCCAATTTTTCATCCCTAAACATTGTTTCATCATCTAAAAACAGGGAAGGAGCCAACTTACATCAGCTAAGTCAAGCTCTGGATCTTCCATTGATTTATAAAGCATCCCTCTAAATTCATGCATTACTTTTTCCACTTCCTCAAGCACACGTTTCAGTATACCAACCTGTAAGTGAGTCCATAAACAAATTGAGAACTGCTGAGAGAGTCTTGCTCACAAACAATATTCAATACAAATTACAAATGAAGAAAATGAACATACAAACAAGCAAGAACTTGTTGTACAGAGATATTAACAATCAACTAGGACTCCTGAGATAACTCGAGTAAAAAGTCCATGTCAAAGAAAAGGGCAAGTTAGTGTCTAAGGCTCCTGCCGATCATGTTGTGATGAATCCTAATAGACCTATTGACCCTGATTCTTAGATATAGTAAGCCAATAGGTCTATTGAGCCCTCTCTAGACAATATGAAGCAAAACAACTCCAAGGGCTCTCCGTGTGGGCTAACATATTGTCACGAACTTAACTGGTTTTGCCTAAGTCGTGTGGCACCATCGCGTGTCCATCCGCAAAGGCCAGCCTCCCCAAAACCTTCTATGGTCCCTTAGGACCTATAAAAGAGAAAAAGGGTTAGAGAAAGCATTTCCCACGAGATCCACAAGCAACCACTTCAGCAAACACTTTATAGCCACTACAAATTACAACCATCGAATTTACAAACTCTGAACAATCGCACACAAAGGATCAAGGTCCATTATCGGTCGAGTCCCCACAAGTGTTCACATAACACCACTCTCATTTACAAGCCGAACCCGGCCACGAAAGTTAACCAAACTATGGCTACCAACCTTACTACTAGCCTGCTACTTGTTGTACAAAGTATGAACAAAATCCGAAAGACACGGATATATATGAGCATGACATTGAGCACCCTCTTTATATTTTTGTACGTAACATTCTCCCCCACTTATTCCTTCGACGACCTCGTCGAAGCCACTGCAGATGCTGCATCTCCTTAACTTTTACTGAATCTTCAATCTTCTACTCTGGCTGCAACACGTCTCTTGGCTTCTAGCTGCTCTTCGTCGATGTTGTTGAGAAGTTGAACTTTCATCTGTCATATTGCTTCAACACGCCAATAACTGACTCTGGTGTGGGGTCAACTGAGTTGTGTTGATCTTTGTTAATTCTTATAGATCATTTTAATAAAGGAAAAGACCTTTGTTCTGCACCAATATCTCAAACGTCTCATGTCGCAAACTGGGTGGATGCTTGTTAGAGCTTTAACGAGCATCATCTCGTAGACTTTGAAGTTTTTTAGGTCCTTCCTTCACAAAATTCGTCCACCGATTCTTTTTCAACTTAGTTGTCGCCCGCCTCCTCAGGTTGTACCTCATGCATCAAGCTGGTTACTAGTCTTCGCCCGCTCTTTGCTCACACTTCTGAAGCACCCGAAGTGTTTACACTCCTTACATTGAGTTAGCTACTATGATTCGCCTTGGCTCTACCATCGAACTTCCGTAATGTAGGAAGTTTTGCCCGAAAAGAGTAATATTTCACCCTAACTTAGAGCAACTCTTTGATAGTTTTGATCACCTTTGGGATTGTACCGTCTTCTCCATCATCTTTGTTGTCTACTCCTCTGAGTAGAAAAAGTACAACACCACGTACTGCCTACTTTGTCCCTTGGTCAAGCACTCCTGCATCAACCGAAGTCCCCCACTTTCAGCTATCTTGATGAGAAGCCCGTTGACACTGATCTTAAGAAGTTCTTTGGCCTCTGCCCTTCAGCCTTGTCCTAGTACTTAGAGTTTATCTCTGTATTCTCCACCTCCCCGGCTCCTTTCACAACTAATGCTCTCCCTCCATGAGAGCAAGGGATCGATGACTCCACGAAAGTCCCGCCACTGTAGTACCATGGTGCTGCCAAGCCCATGGCACTACTATCTGTTGCCTAGCATCTATATCTCTTTCTTCGCAATCGATAGATCCGCCTCAGTGGCATTGTGGCACTCCTCCGAGTCCACCTCCATTCTGACCGACGCTTTGCTTTTGGGTAGTTGAGCCCCTATGGACTCGTCGTGGCTTCTTCGCCCTTTTCGACTACCTGCTTTAACACCTCTGTGTTCTCCGAGCAATTCCCCTTGGTCGATAGAAAGACAGACTACAACTCCCATGCATGGCCTCTATCATCCTGTTGTAGGGCTTGCGTCGATTCTGTTCTCCTTAGCTTCCTTGGCAGTAATGTTCGCTTACTCGACCTTGTCCTCTAAATTACCAGGCTCCCTTAAGCGAATGTGAGCACTGGAGCAGTCCAACTCTTCAATCGCTCTGATCATACCTCTGTATGATCAAGTCCTCCCATGGGACTCGCTGGTACTTGCACTCGAAATTCTCCCTCGATGGTACACAGCCTCCATATGCTGATGACCAAGGCTTTCATTCGATGCACGCACGGAAGACCTGCCTCTACAGTACCATAGCATTCACTCCTTGAATCCATAACCCTTCTTGTCGTCGTGTTATTCTCCGAAATGGAGCTCCCGGTAGCTCCTAATCATACCTCCGCATGATCACGTCCCTCATGGGACTTCTCCCACGTGTATTGTATTGCCTCGAACTATTTCACCATGATCCGCTACACCATGTGGCCTCTTAGTTACATCTTCATTGCATTCAGATTCTTGTAGGATAAACTCGAACTATAATCTCTCCATGTGTGGCCTCTGCCAGCACATCGTAAGGCCTCCGCCACCTCCGATTGTGTTCGCTCCTTTGGAAATTCACCTTCCCCCACCCATTCTCAGGTCACGCCTGGACGAAGCATCCATCTAGGACAGTTCGTCGCTTAGTAGCTCTCAAAGTCCCGAGACTTCGCTAATATTAGCACGCCATTGTCTGGATCCTGAGACTCTATCCCCCGCCAGCACAATCTCCGCTGTGCACCGCTTTCTTAATGGCAACTCAAATGGCAGCACTATGGCATATTCTTCAAGAGTACCCGCATTTGCGTCCTCTTGCCCGTGTTAAGGCCTTCTGATCCCAACTTCGCCTCCGTAAGTTGAATCACCTTAGTTCCTCCGTCAAATGCATCTTTGAGACAAAATGCATGTGCCTCGAAGCTCCCTTAGTCTTTGGCACCAAGCAAGATGAGTTTGCCCCATCAGAATGAAGAACCCATGGAACGACTGATCTCACTCTTGCCTTTACAAGAGTTCATATCCTTGACCTCTGTCCAAGGAAAGTTTCGTGCCTCCGCTCCATGTTCTATCTTCTACGTCGACTCCCTTTATACGGCTTGGATACTTCGCCAAGTTCCACCCAAGTTACTCCGTTCCTCGATTTGCATTGAGTTGATGGCGGCCCTCATGCCCACCATTCAACGAGTCAGCCCTCCATTGAGTCTGATTTCCACATCGACTGTAAGTGTGCCTTTATATGATGTTTTCATAGATTGCTCCCTCACTTGATCTCGCAATGCATCCACCAATGCATTACCTATTTCTAGATCATGCGATGACTCCACGCCGCTCACTCGGTCCGTTAAGCTTTATGGAAATATTGTCTTAAGGTACTCTTCTTCAACATGTGTGGTTCGTTGTACATAATTCTCCCTCTGAAGAACCAGGACCTATCCCTCTTGGATATCTGTCCTGTTGGAGCAACTTTCCTCTTTGTATTCTTCCCTCTGGAAGTTTCAGAGACCATCATCCCCTTGGACTACTCCGTTTTACTAAACAACCTGTGCATTGTTCTGAGCCCGCAAATGCGCTTGCTAGATTGTGCTGAACTTGTTGTAAACTTCAGCCTCCTACGGACATATTATTTCCATGCGGAAGAAAAAGTTTTAATGCTCCATGGCATCATGTTCTAGTCGCCTTGGGATGGCCACAAACACTCCATCGTCCGTATACAAGCCCTTGCATGAGTATCGAATTCTTCGAGTTAGCAATTCCTCTCACCTCTATAAGTTTTGCACAACTCTTTTGGTCATTGCGCAATGCATCCCACTTTGCACGGTCCCATCTTTCTACCAAGCGCGCCGCTTGCCTTAAGCACCATCAAGTTTTGTTGTCAATGTCAAGCCTTAGCTCAAACTCAGTCATCCCAACCTTTATGCGTTATGCATTCTTCCTAGCTTGCTTATCCTCGTGGCGCTTCTCCCGCAAAGGGTTGGCCATTCCTCTGAATGTCAATCATGGATGCCCGCTCCTCTGAGCGACTCATTTCCCTGCATCTCAATGTTCGTTTCCTCCAAACGGTCGCACGTGTTAGATGTCCTCTGTGCAGCCCAGCTAGGTCCCCCACGTTTATATGGCAAGTGTTTATGTGTGTGCTTGTCCCGCTCTGATACCAAATGTCATGAACTTAGATGGTTTTTCCTAAGTTGTGAGACACTATCGCATGTCCATCCGTAAAGGTCAGCCTCCCCGAAACGTCCTATGGTCCCTTAGGACCTATAAAAAAGAAAACGGGTTAGAAAAATCATTTCCCACAGGATCCACAAGCAAACACTTTATATAGCCACTGCAAATTACAGCCATAGGCTTTGCAAACTCTAAACGGTCGCACACAAAGGATCAAGGTCCATTACAGACCGAGTCCCCACAAGTGTCCACATGACACCACTCTCATTTACAAGTCGAACCCCGGCCACAAAAGCTAACTAAACTAGGACTGCCAACCTTACTGTTAGTCCGCTACTTGTACAAAGTATGAACAAAACCCAAAAGACACGAACATACATGAGCATGGCATTGAGCACCCTCTTTATATCTTTGTCCGTATCGACATATCCCACCCATTATACCAATACTCCATATTCATATCCATGCTCCACATTAACTAACATATCAGCCATTGACACCAGTTTAATACTTCTAATGTGTATTGTGTAGTGCATAATATATACTTAGGAACAAATATTGCTTGTAAAAGGCTTCACAACAATTTGAATATTGGCATTTTTCACTTACAATTGATGTGAATAATCTCCATAGTTGTTGTATAAGCTTGTTTATGAAAAAATATAAAAGGAAACCTGTCAATTTTAATTCAGTATGCTTATAAAATAAGATTTTCAATGACATGTCCAAAGGAGACTTTTAGAGGCTATGGTGAATTAAGCTTTCGATATACAACAACAATAAAATTTACCCTTAATTAAAAATTATGAACAATGAAAGAATGGTAGAGGAAGACCTAAGAGAACTAAATAAAAAAGAATAAAAAAATATTTGATAGCTCTAGTTAGACTAATGATATTACCCTTGATAAAGCTATGATGGGAAAGCCAAATAAATAGTCGGGACATTGCAGCTAGTTGTTGTTACTTTATGAAAGGGTCTGAACATGAAGATAAAGTGTTTTTGTGAATGAGTGCTACCTAGTCGATCGAATTGTGATCCCTCTCGGTCAAAATATTCTTAGAAACATCCTTCATGGCTAGAGTTTTTCTAGACCTCCGAAGAGCTAATATAAGTAAAACACTTACTGAGAATAATGAACTGACACCAAGAGATGCGCCTTAAGAGTCTACACTCCACGTCTTATATATAGGCTACTGTTGAGCAAACCTGAATCACCACTGACTAACATACAAAATTACCTGACAATAAAGAGGAACTAAAAGGAAAAAAATGCCCTATATGTCCATGCACGTTCATATCACTGTTTATGAAGGCCGCATGTGAATGTACTCAATGTAGCTGCCCAAGCAAATGGCCAACCAGCCTGGACATGTTATAGGATTCCCAAATGTTAGCTTTAGCCATCATTAGTCCACATCCCATTTTGAAGAGAAGTGATCATGTCACTCACCATTAGATCATATGCAGTCCTTTCCAAATGTTATAATTTTCTTCAAGGTTCGCAATTTCGTATCGTACCAACGTACCAAGCAGACTTAGCCATCAGTAGTCCACATCCCATTTTGAAGAGAAGCGATCATGTCACTCACCATTAGATCATATGCAGTCCTTTCCAAATGTTATAATTTTCTTCAAGGTTCGCAATTTCGTATCGTACCAATGTACCGAGCAGACTTAGCCATCAGTAGTCCACATCCCATTTTGAAGAGAAGTGATCATGTCACTCACCATTATATCATATGTAGTCCTTTCCAAATGTTATAATTTTCTTCAAGGTTCATAATTTTGTACCGTAACGACATACCAAGCTTTACTCAGTATGGTACGATATAGGAGTACCGAACAATACGCCATGGCATATCACTCGGTATGTTTTTTTTTATTTTTTATGATATATATAATATAGGAAAAAAAAGAGGTGATGTTGCCTTGTTTTCTCCTCCCAGCGTGGATAAGGAGAAGCCTCGGCAACATCACCAGGCCTCCTCCTCTTTTCCTTGTCGCCTCAGACAAGGAGAAGAACACTGCGAAGAAGTTGGCGCCTCGCAAGGTTCTCCTTGTCCGCGGTATCGTCCCGAGGTTCTCTGGCCGCAAACGTCTACGACCTTCGGCAAAGAAGAAGTCGAGCCGCCGCCTCGCCGTTAGAGGGCAACGCCGTCCAAGGTTCTCCCTCTTCCTCTTCCTCTTCCTCTTCCTCTCCCTCTTTTTAGCTACAGCCAGGCTGATACCGCCCGGAAGTGGGCAACGACGATCAAAATTGACCATTACCGACCTGTTTCAAGCGGTGAAGGTCGAAATCGAACGTCGCCGACTTGTTTTGGGCTGTAACGGGGCAAAAACAGCCCCAATCGATGGTATCGCTAGGTAGCGAGCAATCCGCATACCGATCTCTTGGCGGACCAGTACGTACCGCCCGGTATGGTGAGTGTCATTCGGTATTGCAGACCTTGATTTTCTTCATTTCCTTCTACAACAACTAATGCTTCAGATTGACACTAAACAACTAACAATTTAACTGCTTAAGTCACCAAAATTTATTTTTGTATCACACCCATTTCTTCTACCAATCTTGCTTTTGAGAACTAGACTGGAGAACAATATATGATAGTTATGGCATAAGAATTACCAATAAACTTTGTACAATGATAACAACTAACATAAGGCTGATATCTATCTTCCATAAAGTGTGCTCAGAAATATAGAACTTACATGAGAGGGAAGAACAATAGACTTTGCTTTCCTGTACTCTCTAACAGCTAAATCATATTCGCCTTTAGCAATGCTCCCACGAATTGAACTTGGCAGATTGAACAGAGTTCGAAACCTCTGAAGCATTCCTTGAACTGATCTGATTTTCTCAGCTTGCACCTAATTATTATCAGGAAAATGTGAAATAATGATCATAAGGCTAGGCAATCATCCTCAAAGAAAAAGATTAGGATATGAGCCTTCCAAATATGAAATTTTAGTTTTGACCTGCCGCTCAAATAGAGGTTGAAATGCATGGTTTGCAACTTGACTAATATTTTGGGTGGCTTCATATAGGCGAGCAGTACCTGCACCCTCTGGATCATCTTCTATCTGTCTCAGCTTTGACTGAATATCTACCAAACACAATTGACTTCTTAAAATAGTGGAAGAAAACTATCCAAAGTTAACAAAGAATCTCAAGAAAATCGTAAGATGAGAAATGAAGTTCATCAGAAGTGTTAAACGATCTTGTAAAGTACCATCAATTGTGGTCTTGCAAGAGACGAAGCAATCAAAATTTTCTTTTACCAACTGTTTTTTCTGCTGAGTTCTTCCTTTGAGATCATTTTTTAATGTAAGGGCACCAGATTCTAAATTCGCAGCACTTGTTTCTTGGTGAACCCGTGAAAGAAAAATCTTGGGGTCAAAGTGAGGCGATGAATAGATTACTTTTTCTGCAAAAAAAATGAACTACAGAATCATGTCGAGTTATCAAGAGCATTGAGAATCAAGTTACACGTAAAGGCACAAACTCTACCATTAATGTGAATAAGTGTTAGTTGTAGTCAGATATGTTAAGGATTAGACTTATATTTTGGCTTCCATATTCATGCTTAACATATGACTAAATTTCAAAAGGTTTATAGACAAATCTATATAATCAACTACATCAAATCAGATAACAGATACACCAAAAAACTTGTGACATAAGTGAAACTTTCAAGCATATATAGGCAGATTCAGAAAAATGAAAATTGATCGAAGTTAGGCTGTTGAGAAGATAACTTTAATACAGTTATATTTAGTTCTCTAAGTAATGGACCAGGTGCAGGCTAGTCCTATAAAAGCCCAGCCTGCTCCAACTGTTTGTAAGGCCTGGGTCAGCTCAAGTCCATATCAAAAGGCATTTAGCCTGACTATATAAAAAGCCGAGGCCAGGACATGCCTGATGATTCGAGTAGTGAAACAAGCTATCATTCCATTCAGAAAACACCACTACTAGAGCAACAACTTTGCTCCTCTACTATTCCACCACCACAAAGCATCCCAGGTAACCCTGGCATATGTCACCACCACCATTTCCCCAGCTTCCCTCTGTCATCTTCGCTCTTCCTTCGCTTCCAACAATAGTAGTAGCATAACAATTTCACAACAATGTTGGAGGTAGTACAATTCTCAGTGCCATCCTTCCACCAGGTTGGTGGAGGCTATAAGTAAAGTCATCATGGAAGAGATGGAGTATGCCCTTTTAGGCATGCTAAGATAAGGCTTGTGAACTTGGTATCTGATGAATTTGGAAATTGAGCAGGGCTTACCACTGGGGTATTATCCAGCAATGAGAGAAGTACGGACCTCATTGCTGTTGCATTGCCAAGGGTGTGCTCAAAGCAGCTAACATAGTGGATGATGCGAGCTGGCAGATGGAGAAGCCAGGGGTAATATCCCAAGCAAGGGTCCTGCCACTATCCTTGTTGATGGGGCCGCACTGAAGCGGGGTTTATTTGTTGATGACAATCATGGAGAAGATGCTGATCAACTCGAGGAGAGGCATTGGTGGCCAACACCAATGGCAACTAGGAAGGAGTGCGGATCTCAAAGGAATGTTTACTTGTTTTCCTTTTCATGGCTGGAGGTCGAGGAGAAGCATGACTCTATATGGACTGAGCTTCTGATAGATCCAAGTCACAGTAAGCCACATAGAGTGGAGCTCAGAGCCCCAGAAAACTCAGATGAGTTATCTGAGCTAGCTCAATCAACACTTGGAAGCCCATACAGCTTAACCCTAGCCTGGCTCAGATGCGGCTCAACAAATAGACACTTGGCTAGTGAAACAAATATTGTATGGGTAAACTTGAGTCTTGCCTTGAAAAACCTTCACATCTCTGAGCTTGAGTGTAGCGATGCTAGAAGTGGTCTGAGCGATGATGACTTAGCCTTACTTGTCTTTACCATAAGCTGCATATTATTCTCCTAAAGCTGTCAATAGGGATAAGAGAGGGTATTTGCAACCAATTGCTTATCAAGGATGGCAGTTTCCCTTTTAAGTAATTAGGTGTCCTTATAGCTCCTAGAAGAATCCTATTTTTGCTCATAATTATATGGTGCAGAATTTTTTAGATCCAAGATAGGTGTTTCAGATGGTGCCATGGTTCTCCAAGCTAGCAAGATTTTTTTTATTAATTCTGCTTTGAATGTCTCTAATTTACATTCATGAAGTGTTACTTGCATACCTGAGGCTGCTTTGAATTGCTTAAATCAATTTATTAGAAATTTTCTATGAAAAATGGAGATAATGTCCTAAGCATCTGGGGGGTTTGGGGATTAGGAAGATCCGCACTATCAAAATTTATCTTCAAGCTAGACACGTCTAAAATCCACCTTAATAGTGTTGATGACATTTGGGTGAGGATTTTCAAAGCTAAGCATGTTCTGGTTAACTTTTGGAATTTTGAGTCACCCTCCTAATATTAGTTGGAACTTGGAACTGAAGGGTTTTCCTTAAGACTCTTGAGGATTTAGGATCTGAGCTCTTTAAATTAATTGGTGATGACTCGAGTATTATTTCAGTTCGAATGGCCGAGTCCTTGATACTCCTACTGGCTCTAGGCCTTTTCTGTAGAACTCCTCCATTATACATGTTCAGAGACTGATCGCTTATTAGGATTGACATTATGTTTGGCCCCTTGCTTGTGATGATTATGGGAATTGGCATACCTCCTAATCTTAGTGATGGTATTTGACTAAGGAGATATGATAGAAATGGAATGATGTCCACTGAATCTGATTTTAATTTTATTCTTGCCCAAAGCTTTGAACATTAAGATGATAAGAACCAGCAGCGGATCTAGTGGAAGCTTCCTATACCTGAAAAGGTGAAGATTTTTTGACGAAATCTTTTGCACCATCCTCACTTGCACCATGACCACTTGACATCTGATGGTGCTCCTTGACATCCGATAAGCCGGAACTTTGTGCAGCAATGACCTTGAATTAAGCACCTATTTTTCAATTTTCTTTCTCTGGTAGAATGTGGTTTTTATGTGAGGAAAAATTTAGCATTGGTTAAATGAGAAGAGTGATGGTATGTTTGCTGATCCCAATGTTATGACTTATGAGAACTATGATTGCTACTGTATGTTGGTGGATTTGTAATTTTCCTGAAGACACCATCTTCAATGATATAGTTCGTAACCCTGTGACTATGTTTTGTAAAGTCCTTGCTGATTTACAAGCGTTGTATGTATTGCCTTATTCTGAAGGACGACGGAAGATATGCTGAATCTTTCTTAAAATTAGGGAGCCCTCAGTTACGGTGGTGCAAGCTTAATAGTGATGTTTCTCATGACTAAAATTGCAATGGCGGGACTAGCTTGTAGTTAGGAATTGTAATGTACTTTGTACTTTTGATGGATGTGAGTTTGTTGATGATAGCAATAGCCTATACTGTGAAGGATACAGTCAAGGAAGGACTTGGAAAGGCTTTGCAAGATAGCATACTACATATTTCAACATTCTTGGGGACATCCTCAACCAAAAGTTTCTTCCTTGGAAAATACTTGATATAATTTAATATACTAATGCTACACGAAATCTTTTGTTGGCCTTAAAGTGGAAGGCACAGGGGTTGTCCACTGGTTTGCAAGCTTTACTATAGTCAACAAGGAGAGTGAATTTTCCCTCCAGATTGACCTTTTCTATTCACTTAGATGCTCAGGGTGAATTTTGTAATCAATTTATTTTATTTAATTTAATATTATATTTGGGGAAAAACTACCTTTCAAGATATTTTAGATCCTTAAACTTTTTTGATTGGTTAAGGCATACAGTTTAAGCAGCCAAAATGTTACATAACTTACTCTAAGAACAACAAGGTAATGACGACAGAAACTCAAAAACATTATAGACTTGAGGACCTTGTGATATATTAGTCACACCATAAAATCAACAGCTCCTACATAGCTATGCAAACCTCTCAAGCTTCAACATCTTAGAACTTGAAAGCACATGAACAAACCAAAACTTGGATGAATAGCATCTTAAGCATGAAAAAACCAATAAAGTAAAACACAGAAAACAAGAAGAATTACAACTATCCACAAGGAATCAAAACAAAACATACCTCGTATGTTAGGATCTAAAGAACCAGACCTTTCTCTTGAAACTGGAGAGCTTACTGAAGCATCAGTAATGAGCCTCAATGATTTGTTATCAATTACCCTGATAGATCACATTTGGAGCTATTAAGACCAATAAAGGTGAAATCCACACAGAAGTAACCAAGACAACACAATGGATGCAATCCAAACAATAATGAAAAGTATCAACAAGATCAGGTATCTGTATATAAGAACTGAAATAATCCTATGAAGAGTATTAAAACCATAACACTATCACCTCAAAACCAACCATGAAAGCTTCAAGATGAAGATCAATTTCATTTAACATGATCTATGGTGTTCAGAACACTTTAAACAAAAATTTACATAGTTTAGACATATTTTGAAGGTTCATCAAACTAACAAAAATGAAATAGTGCAAAAAACGTTCAAGCACGAATGTGAAATCTAAACTATTTCAATTAATGATCTAAATAACTGATGTAATATAAGTCAATGTTAAAAAAAATGGTTGAACTGAGATGTACAGGTGGGTATTTATTAGACCAACGATGAACTTATATACTGACTAATGAAATAAATCAACCAATACTATAGTAAGCCTATCAATTAAGCTTGGATTTTACAAAACATTGCATTATTCTCCGAAATCAAGGTAAATCTAATTTTATTTTCTTTAGTTTATTTGCTTATTCTTAAATATCAATAATGATAAATAGATTCATATTCTGGTTTAATGTTTAATTCAAATTCATGTTTTTCTTCTTCAACCAAATTCAGATAAAGGCTAAGTCCACATGTGTTGGTTAGATTTATGTGGATCTAGGCTAGATCCATGCTAATGTGATCAAAATCAGCGTAGATCTAGGCTAAAATGGTGTGGATACAGTCAACTTGACATAGAACAAGGGTAGAACCACATGAATTCAGTCAAGATTAGTGTACTTTAAGCTAGATCCATGTGGATTCGACCAAGATCAATGCAGATCTAAGTTTGATCCACATAGATATAGCTAAATCCATCTATATCTATGGTAAACTACTTACAGTAATCTAGGATTTATATCATATGTAACTCTTGTTTACAAGCTTTTGACATACATATTTGTAGTGCATGGTCTTAAACACATGTTGAATCATTATTGATTAATTTACACACAATTAGGTTTTAAAAGGATTTAGATGGCCCTAGAACTGGAACTAGTCAATCTGATTGGTAGCAACCATTTACAAGTGTTGGTACCAAGGTTTTACTTACCGGTTCGTACCGATATACCAACATATTGTCGGTACCGGTATCGGGCGATACGTACAGTGCATACCGCATGGTATATTAAAATATATTATTATATTATATTATATTATATATAATACTAAATATTAAATATATTTAAAATGAAAAACAAGGGGCAACATCACGTCGATCTTTCTCCCCGCGCTGGAGAAAAATCACAAGCGAGGGCAGCGATGGCTCCATGCGACCCACGGGCAAGGGCGGCTCGTGGGCGACCGGTGGGCGGTGGCACATGGGCGGTGGCGGTGGCGGCGACCATGGCGGCGATGGTGCGCGAGTGAGGACGACGCGAGGTATTCTTTCTTCTTCTCCTCATCTTTCTTCTTTCTTATTTTCCTCTTCTTCTTCTTCTACCCTTTTTCTCCCTCAATTGACCACCAACGGTCGATTTCGGTGGTACCGCCCGATAGCGGGAGGTTTGCGTACCGGTAACCTGGCAGACCGATACGTACCACCTGGTATGGGCGATATACATCGGTATGGAAAACCTTGGTTAATACAACATGTACAGGTATCCTGTTGATCCGGCCAAGGTTTTTTTTATTACAGACTTGAGATTCAGAACCTAAATGCATTAAAAAAAATCCACTTGTTTAATACATTTATATTATTGATCAAATCCAAGCATATTCCTTCATTAAAATTTAAAATTACTTAATTTTTGTAAGAATGTTTTAGCATCTTTTTCCATGTCTAAGACTCTTAAATGTTCAGTCTTCAAGAAAGCTTATCTACAATTTCTAGTTTCCATGTTCTGATCTTGAGGTGACAAGTAATCCTCTTTTACAATGGCATTGAAGTTTTGCTAATTGAACCATTTTGTTCAATAGGTTTGATTCATGGCTCAAAAATAAAATAAAAGATACTGTGAATGATAAAGGATGACATAGAGAAACATAAGCGTTGACAATTTTTTTCTAACAATTAAATGACACATTTAGACTTATACTAAAGTCAATTGAACCCAACAAATGAATTGATAGGCTTAACAATTGCAAAATATATACATAAATTCATTCAACTTATTGTGATCTAAAAATCATTAGGTCAATGCATAAAAAGAATCAACCTGTTTAGAACCTTTATTACTGGCCAAATGTGTTAGGATGTACCTTATTGTTAAACAACTTTTTATTTTTTTGTCCACTTGATTCATATATAAAAATGTGTTAGCACGTACCTTATTGTCATTTATAAGTTTTTCTAATCATAGTAATGTGTCTTTGATTTGCAGTTTCTGTCACTGACCTGAAGTGGCAGGAGCTAAGCCATAATTATTTCTCTCCCTACTTACAGTGGTAATGAAGTTCTGCTAATTGAACTATCTAACTATATTTTTGCTGGATTATCTGATTCATGGTTTGGGAATTGTTAAAAAATACAACAAATGATAAACAGATCACATGGAGAGAAGCATAGCAGTGATATGCTTTCCAACATTGGATGATGCAAATTGAGAATGTAACTAAACCCGACAAAAAACCAACAAAAAAACCAATGAGGATCAACCAAAAATAGATTGTAAGCAAATGATGGTGTTATCGTAAACATCAATGCCACCATAATGTAGTTACCCTAGTCCAAGTGGATCCAAAACTTCCACGCCACGAGGTAAAGACTGCAAGTTTGCAAGCCCCTTGCGAGCCATTGCAGCTGTTTTTTGTTCAAGAGCCTGTCCAGCTGGCGCTGCCCGTGTTTCACGCATTTCTCGAACTCTGCGAGCAAGCTGAAAAATAAAAATAAGGAAATGGGTCATTCATATTTTACCTTATCAAGGTAAAACAACCGTACAGCAATAATTCAACATCAGATGTATGCTCAAGAACATCAAATCTGTTACCATAACTACTGTTTCAATGGTGGTTTTCAAGTTAAACGGATCATGGTCAGAGGACCAATGTCATGATAAGTATTGAGCACCATAAGGAACAAATTAAAAAAAAGAAGGGAAATAGTTAGACTCAGATTGGAAGCAGTTAGAATTGCATCAAATTCTTCTCAATGTAACCAGATTCCACCATCTTTTGACTAATTCAGCAACTTTTAACAAGTTCTGAAGAAGTCCAGTAGTTTTCAACAAATCATGATCGGCACTGCCAATTAGTTCTCGCACTCCGAGCCAACCATTGCGTAGAACCAATCCAGAAAATCCAAATCCAAAACTGATCCTAACCCGATCGCACATTAAGCTTCAGTGTCATTCCAACCAGAATATATTCATCCATAACATGGCACAACAATTCAAAATCCTTGTATGTAGTTTTCTTAGGAACAACCTTACACTTGAAGTCAACATCCTTCCTTCTTGATGAATCCCCTAAAAATGCTGCTTATGTTGTCAAGATACTGCCAATTAAAACAGGTCAGTCCATGCCGCCAATGTAGGCCTAATTCAACTGTCATGCTTGATTCCTTTTTGAGATAAGAAACACAGTAAATCATATTGTATTTTCTAAAATAACATTCTTCTGGAACTTGGGTGAAGTAACATTCTCACCATATCTATCATAAAAAGTAAAACACAAGTTGAATGCTTTCTGGTAAGAAGGTATTAAGTTTTCCCATCGAAAACTGTCTGAATATTATGGCAGAATACTAAGTTTTTCTCAAATTCTCCTACAACTCAACGTTATCTTTTCAGCCCATTTCTAGCATCCATTTCAAAGATCTTCTTAATAGAGCAGAATTCTTGCCATCATATGGAATAATGGTGTGATACTAACAATGGGGAACTTTGTTATGCTCGATCTCAAAGAGGAAAAAGAAAAAAATAATATACTCTAGTGATTAGACTAGAGACCAAGAATTGGATCCATAATTCCACTAATGTTCTCAGAACGATTAAAAAGGTTGGTGCTTTGACTAAGCTTACATTATACCAAATTCAGCATTCCTATTGATGAAAGATACAACTGGATGTGGCTTTAACATTTAGATGCCAACAGTGTATTTCCATGCCCGAGGCTCTCGGTTTCATGCATCCGAGTGAAGCAGCCAAATGTATTTCTGCTAGAGAAAAACTAATGACACTAGGAAAGATATTTAAAACAATAAAGCTTTAGAAGTCATGATAATGAACATTGCTTCAATTTGGACGCAATACTCAAGAGACAAACAGCAGGATCTCTCAATTTTACCAATTGACCTTCTCAACATCAAGATTTTTGGACAAGGCAATTTAAAGATTAAAAAAAGTGGTCAAGCAAACTTTCTTGGGCATAATAAGACAAACAGAACAACTAGAATCATCGGCAGTAGCACCATAAACTTGAACAAATCTAGAACCATTTAATTAAACAATCAGATAGTATAATTTACGAGTCAGCACCAATAGCACAACTCAATCCCAAGAATTAACATACAGATCGCTATTGGGCAATCAATAATTAACATAAAGATAAAAAAAGTGGTCAAGCAAACTTTCCTGGGCATAATAAGCCAAAGAGAACGATTAGAATAATCGGCAGTAGCTCCATAAACTTTAGCAAACGTAGAACCGTTTAATTAAACGATCAGACAGCATAATAAAAATTTACGAGAGTCAGCACCAATAGCACAACTCAATCCCAAAATTTAACATACAGATCGCTATTGGACAATCAATAATTAGACGATCGAGATTACCTCCGCCTCATCGACCCTCTTCCAGCTCCTCGGCTCATCATCGTCCGTCCCCAGATCCAAATCGTCCCTGGACGCCCGGTGTTCGCCGCTGCGCCCCCTCTGCGGCGCAGCGCGGTCCTTAGTCGAGTCCTCGTCTCCGGATGAGATGCTCAGCATCTCGACGTCGGAATCATCGTCCTCGTCGACCCCGCCGCCGCGGCTGGGCTTCCGCTGGTGCTGCTGCGGGGGCTGCTTCCCCGGGACGGGGTTCGCCCTGGGATTGGGGTTTCGCTGCTGATGCTGATCCTGAGCCATGAAGTGGGGCGGCGGCGGGGGCTGTATGAGGTTGACGACCGGCTTGGAAGCCTTCGCCGACGGCCTCTTGTAGTTGACCTCCCTCTGCGCTTGCTCCTTGAGAGCGATCTGGAGGAGCTCGTCCTCGTCGATGTCGCTGTCACTCGCCATTTATTTTCTCGGGCACTCTCTCTCTCTCTCCCCCCAATTCCCCTTCCTTCTCCGCCTCTATCGGCCTTCAGATCTGGCGATGGATTTGAAGATGATGGAAGAAAGGGGTAAAGGACGGGATCGTAGACACCGGCTTTGGTGGCTCACCCTTTGCTCCGCGGTCAGCAAAGGGCGTCAAAAGGGTTTATTGGTTGATCCGTCTTCACCCGCCGGGTACACACAATGGGTGCGGTCACCGTTACACTGACGTCGTCCTGAGCTAGCTAGTTCCACGCGGACACATAAACACATATTTAAAGGAATATTTTGAACAATAAATGTAATAAATAACTTAAATTAAATTGGACGAAATAACTTATTACGTTATTTTTTTCTTTCATATCTGCTACTTTAAAATCAAATTTCTCAGCTTTAAAGATAATTGTCCAATGAGGGTTTGCAAACTTTAAAGGCGTGTCCATTACATTTTTAGGTTTAGAAACATATCTATGATTTTATATGTGTGGAAAAGAATTGTGCTTCTCAGTATTCTTATACATCAAATTTCTTATAAAAATATATTTAAGTTAATTGATAGCGTTAATATAAATCTTGATTGTCTTATTGGACGAACAAAATTCTTATGGTGATTAAGTTACTCTTAATAGCATGACGTTTATAATTGATAAATATAAATTAATATCGAAAATAATTATTTATCTTTCTTAATCCTAAGTAAAAATAATCGATCGTGAATGTGATTATAATATTTAAGGAATAATATTATGTTAATAATAAAGTATCAATGTATCGATAATATGATATCACAATATAGGTCATAACGATAAGATGCGTGTGCCAAGGAGGTGACAGTCATATCATCGTTCTTATTATAGAAAAATAATAGCTTTAAATTTTAATCTTCTAACCAACAATTGGAATGCCTCGTTAATATATATTAATCTTTCATCGCTGACCTTACATTCACAAATGTGAGCTTAAATTTTAGAAAATAATTGATGAATATTATATGTTTTTCTCTTGTTTATTAAGAAAGATCAGACTCCTATCAGTACTAATATATCAGGAGGGTCGATATATATAATATTTTCTTTAAATATGAAGAGATTATTTTTGTGATTTGAATCATAATTTTCAACGGGTTATAAAGAAATAATCTTATTATTCTACCAAGATTTTAGAAAAATATAAATATATTAAATAAAGTCAAATTTTCTCAATTATAGTTAAAAACAAGCCAGCCTGCGCTTCTTCCTCGAAATGTAAAGGTGCATGAACGAGGAAATATTACAAAAAAAAAAAAGGTTTAATTGTATGGAGAAACATTTTGAGTATGAATAATAATTGATATATGTATGTATGATATATTTAAGGATAATCTTTTAAATAAATACAAGGGTTGATATATATAGTATTCTCTTTAAATATGAAAAGATTATTTTTATGATTTGGATCATGATCTCTCACGGGTCATAAAGAAATAATCTTAATGTTACACCAAGGTCGAAAAATCTATTTTTCAGAAGTATATATATTAAATAAAAGTCTTTTTTTTACAATTATAGTTAAAAAACAAGCCAGGCTGTGCCTCTTCCTCGAAATGTAAAGGTGAATGAACGAGTACATATTACAAAGAGAAAAAGAAAAAAAAATAGAGATTTAATTGTAGGGAGAAACATTGGAGTATGAATAATAACTGATATATGTGTGTGATATACTCAAGGATAATCTTTCAAGTAAATATGGGATGAACATCTTGTGAGGAGGCTTAAAAGGCTATAAACTATTTGTTCTTTGTAAGTGTTTTGGGAGCCTGTTGTTGATCAATCTCATTCCTCTCGGATTTGAGCCAGCCATACTGTTCCTGCAAATATGACCAGTACTGCAATAAAATTTAGATAAGAAAGGAGTACCTTGGGCAATCCCATTCCCCTCAACCAGCAACCACCATGTAAAGGATTTATCAAAAGATTAAAACTGGTGGATCTGTAGTATTGCAGGATGGAAGTCTAGATTTTGGGATCAGGAATGAAGCTGGAAGATGATGGATGGCTGGATGTTTATGTGATGGGAAAAATGCACCATTTGTTAGAGATATGTTAAAGCGTAATGACCACACAAGGAACAATCATGGAGATTCTCAAGGAACAGGAATGAAACATACCACACCACAGGGAGCAATTATGGAGATTCCCAGGAAACAAGAATGGAGGAACATGTGATCCCTGGTCTTTGAAGGAACGAGTCCACCAGTACTTTTTTTTTCTGAGAGAGGTCCCCTTTTCCAGTCCACAAGGAAAAAGGAAGCAAAGGATGAAGACTCACATGGTTCACAGCATTCTGCATCATAACACCACTTCGAGTTGTTTCAGATCCCATCAACATGTCAAAGAACAAAAAAAACAAAGGGGCAAAACTTGCTGTAAGCCACATCCTCCTGATGGAAGTTGTCGAGATGAGAAATCTTGTGATGAAGCAAATCAAGTGGCTATGTAAAGAATAAATATTAGGACTGTCGCAACCATTCGATAAATAACCTTCATTGCAGAAACAGATTTTTAAGCAAGCACTGATCTTATGGCAGTTCACATATATTTATGGTACCTAAAGTACACGTACAACTCGAGCAAATCCAGCATACCCCCAACAAAACCACATCAATTTGGAAAAAGACTTGCGTAATCCAGTCTCGAAAAGCAGCCTGAAGAGTAGCAACCATAACTTGGGGACGATGGAACTTAGAAGCACTTCCTGTGAACAATGGAAGGACCGGATTCCTCGTATTCACCCTTGGAGATCCACATCTGGTGCATTATTAAACAAAAAAGAGTGAAAAATTATTGTCATGCTTGGATTTGCTTTGATCAGGGGTCAGGAATAGTTGGAAATGAAAATTGCAACCTATAAGAGATGCGTGAAATAGCAGCAAAACGTTTCTGAATCTTGATAATTTGCAAGATATTACCTGCTGGAAAGTGCTGAGTGAAGCAAGGATGGATCCTCCAATCCAGACACTGTACTTCCGCTCTGGTGGGGCAACCACCTTAATCTTCATGCTGCTTGGGGCGAGAGCTGTGATCTCCTTGCTCATGCGGTCAGCAATTCCAGGAAACATAGTCGTACCGCCACTGAGAACGATGTTGCCATACAGGTCCTTTCTGATATCCACATCACACTTCATGATGGAATTGTAGGTGGTCTCATGGATACCGGCAGCTTCCATGCCGATCAGAGATGGCTGGAAGAGAACCTCCGGGCATCTGAATCTCTCCGCACCAATTGTGATGACCTGCCCATCCGGTAACTCATAGCTCTTTTCCACTGAGGAACTACTCTTGGCATTCTCCAGCTCCTGTTCATAATCCAGGGCAACGTAGGCAAGCTTTTCCTTGATATCCCTGACAATTTCCCGTTCGGCAGTGGTGGTGAAGGAATAACCTCTCTCCGTAAGAATCTTCATCAAAGCATCTGTGAGGTCACGACCAGCAAGGTCCAAACGAAGGATGGCATGAGGGAGGGCATATCCTTCGTATATAGGAACAGTGTGGCTCACACCATCACCAGAATCAAGCACGATACCTATTAAGAAGAGTGACACAGATCAGCATTTAAATGTCATGTTTGAGACTTCAATTCATAATCAAGTTGAAGTGAGGCATACCGGTTGTACGACCACTAGCATAAAGGGAAAGAACAGCCTGAATTGCTACATACATAGCCGGAACATTGAAGGTTTCAAACATAATCTGGGTCATCTTCTCTCGGTTTGCCTTGGGATTGAGAGGGGCTTCAGTGAGCAATACAGGGTGCTCCTCGGGGGCAACACGAAGCTCATTATAGAAGGTGTGATGCCAGATCTTCTCCATGTCATCCCAGTTGCTAACGATGCCGTGTTCGATAGGGTACTTCAAGGTCAGGATACCTCTCTTTGATTGAGCCTCGTCACCAACATAAGCATCTTTTTGACCCATCCCAACCATGACACCAGTGTGGCGAGGTCGGCCTACGATGCTAGGGAATACAGCTCTAGGTGCATCATCTCCCGCAAAACCAGCCTGAAAGAGAACAGTTATATATGTTGTTTGCAACATGATCACGGCAAGAGGAACAAATTATAACATAAGAGAGGAAAAGGATGTCTCACCTTGACCATTCCAGTACCATTGTCGCAGACAAGAGGCTGGATATCATCACCGTCAGCCATATTATGGATATCTGCAAAACCAAATTGATGAAGGAAGAATAATTCAACATCAAAATAATCTTCTATTTAAATACACTAGTCCTTCCATAAACACAGGAAAGGCTGGTTTAACACTCAAAAAGTGTAATTGAGAAATCTGCAAGTATGTCCAGCAAGAAACTAAAACGAAACTGTTTCTAAAGTTTCAAAGCAAGTATTAATATTATGTGACAAGAATTAATCAGGAAAAATCATTGAACACTGTAGGATTGTTCATAACTAACATATTTCCAGGTATAATTAATTCGATATTTTCCCCCAAAAAACAGGTATTGAATATTTTCTTTTCCAAATTTCAGCTTCACAACTGATGAACAATCAACAGAAAGTACTTTTCATATTTTAAGCTCGAGCATCATGAATAAAAATATCATCAAACAGATACTAATAGAGGAACTCAATATAAAAACAAAATATGGGAATATCAAATTGTTCCAGAATCAGAAACCTTAGGAAGAGCAATCCTTCACATAATATCCAAACACAATACCTTATCATCGCATGCTCAAAGAATCAATAAACAAGATAATGAGGCAGAAAAAGGCAAGAACAGAGAAGCTGAACACCGAAGGTCAATAAGTTACCAAATCTTCGCTGGATCCACGATGTACCGGTACGAATCAACAATCATTTTCTGAACCAGTTAATCGAACAATTTATACGCATCTAATACAACGTAGATCCTACAGGAGAACTCGCCAAAACCTAAAAGATAAACCAAAATCGATGGCATTCTATATGCTTAACACAGATCGGAAGACGAAGTCGACTGACCTAACACCGAAGCTCCTCCTCTGCGCTTCCCCAAGAGATGGACAAAGAGAGGTGCGGAGCGGCGACGGGAGGGGGGAGAGAGGGGTGAGTGAAAGGGTATTAAATAGAAAGAAATCGAATGGATTTCGCTAAATTTCTGTCACGAAAATTTTGCGGGCATCATTGCAGTCGCGAGACCAAAGATAAATAGAGAAAAAAAAACAGAAAAGAACATGCGGATCCTGCGTCTCGACTGAGCGACGAGGCAGTTTAAATGGTCTTTCTATTGGCTGGGATATGAGCTTTAAGAAATGTGTTACGGGTCCCATAGATAGTATCGAATAAACGGATTAAATCAAGTGTTTTGTCGTTTGAGCTAGACACGGAAGTCGAATCCGGCTTTTGTGTTCGCCAATGAGCTGTCTCGAAAGAACGCCAATCGTCCGATGGAGCTCGGATCAGGGTCATCTAGGCCGTCGGATCAGGTCCGTCATGACGTGCGGTGTTGGAAGGTTGAGGAGGGGTGGGCGTGCGCCCACGCCAGCCCAGCAGCCACTCTTTGATTAGCTGGCGACCACGAGATGGGCCCAATGAAGCCAATTGGAAAAGACCGGGGGCCGCTGAACGTGGCAGATTCCAATTGGTACCTATGGTGCCCAACAAATATATATATATATATATATATATATATATATAATATGGGAGTTAAATTATGAACATAAAAATCTCATGAGTTTTTGCCCCCAAAAAGATTCAAAGCTAGCCGAGGTGAGTTGTAAGGCTGATGGAGTTACTCATCAATCTATATTAATTGTCTCTCAGACAAAGAGGTGGGTAGTTGACTCTTAGAACATGAATTCAATACTTAATATCCTAAAATTTTGACAAAAAAATAGTTAGTCTATTATTATATAAAGTATTTTTTTCTTTTTTTGTGAAAAAAACGATATTTTTTCTAATTTTTTTAATTCTCAAATTGTGTCTTCTATTTGGAATAATACTGAAAGTATCCTTTATAACTCAATAATAATTTTCTCACCAGTTTTGAGGATGATCCGAGTGGATGGATAGTTATGATATTTTTATTTAGTTTATTTATAATATTTTTTAGTAACATTATATTATTTTTTTGATATGCTATATATATATATATATATATATTATAAGTGGCATCGTATTATGTCTCCCTAGTTGGCGCTATTTATAGGCCATTATGATATCATATTTTTATTCTTATAATTTACTTGATTTAAGTTATCTATAGTGTTTTTAATTAGGTTTTATAGTGTTTTTATTACGGTTACCAAAACATTGTGACATGTAAATTTTTTATCCCTATTTGGTTGATGTTCGTGAACTATTATAAATACTTACTTAAATCATAGTATGACATATCAGATTATTTACAGTAGCTTTGATTTCATTCTAATAACGTTAAGTTTTAATTGATGTAAAACTATTAAAAAATATTATGAATTACATTACATTATATCTCTTTAGTTGTCTTTATTTGCATATCATTATAATACTAAATTATTAATCTTGAAATGGGTTTATTAATATTATATGTGATATAAATTAGGAAAGTTTGAAACACCGAATTACATTATCTATTTTTGACTTATATAAATAGAAGAGAATAAAATATTAAAAAGATTAGACTATTGAGGATTTTACTCAACAGCCTAGCTAATATGCTAAAGTTATTATAGTAATTTTATCTCTTAACATGCCCGTGCAAGATTGTGCTCCTGTCAAGGACGTCGATCTTGGTCGTAAAAATAGTTTGTAGGCAAGTGGCTTCATGAGAGAATCTGTCAGTTGATCTACCGTATGAACATGAGAAATACGTAGTTATCGGTTGATCACTTAATCACGTACAAAATGAAAGTCAATTGCTATATGTTTCATATGAGAGTGAAATACTGGATTTGCATATATGTAGGTAGCACCGATATTATCATAATATATGGTATGAGTGATAGAAGAGCATATGTCAAGTTTCTTGAGCGGATTCATCACCCAATTAAGTTTTGCAGTTGTAATTGCAATACAGCGATACTTAGTTACAGTAGTTAACCGAGCAATGGTCTTTTGTTTCTTAGAACTCCAGCTAATTAGATTGGCTCTTAGGAAATGATATACCCAGATGTCGATGTTATATCATCAAAGTTTCTAGCCCAATCAGTGTCAACATAAGCATGAAGTTGGAGTGAAGAATTTTTGTAGAGAAATATGTCATAGTCAAGAGTACCATTAAGATAACGTAATACTCATTTAACTGCTGACTAATGTGTAGTAAACGGTCTATGCATGAATTGGGATAGCTTGTTAACTACAAATGAGATATCTGTGTGGGTGATAGCCAAATATTGTAAAGAGTCAATTACTTATCGATATTATGTAGGATCCGTAGCAGAACTTCCGTCATTTAATCGAAGCGATTCATTGGTGGAGAAGAGTGTGAAAACAACATTTGCATCATTCATGTTTGTCTTGACTAATAAGTCTTGAATATACTTCCGTTGAGAGAGGAAGAGTCCGGAAGACGTAGATAATCGTTCTCTCCTCCATAGGAGAGGTTGAAGATGAGGCTAGGAAACAGAGAGCCTCAGTTGCGGCGTTAGCGAGGCCACACAAGCGATTAACACTGATTCGGCTAGGCAGAACAAGTGCGGTGCCTGCGTCCTATTGTGCTAGTTGATGGCGCCATGTTCGGGACCCGATAGAAGGTGTAAGCAGGGGGTTAGAGGGGTCTCACCAGGCTTGATGGGGCGATGAGAGCGAGCCCGCGATCGGGGACCTCAGCCAGTTTCACGAGCAGTGGGAGAAGAGACGATGTCGGGAGATCGATGCCGATCTTATTGGTTCTACCGGCAGAGGAAAGGTGCAGTTGCCAAAGGAAGTAGAAAGGCCTCTGGTTTGATGTTGTTTGCTCATGGAAGAAGTAGCAATCGAGGAGGCATTGCTTAGTCAAAGAGCAGCAAATGAGGTAGGCAAAAGTGAGAGATGTGCTATCATTGGACAACGAAGAAGAGATGGGAGAATAGTTGAGTCTGCTCTGCTTCTATGGTTGGAGGGGAAGTGTAGGGATGGGTGCAAATAAGGGTGTCGATTGTGATATAATGACAGAGATAGAAGAACAAACGCCAGCAAGGAGGGTGGTTGGAGCAACCGGAAGATACGACAAGGGGAGGAAGTGATTGTTGTCCAATAGAGGAAGAGAGTCGCGGCTGCATGGCAGCGGCGGTGGCGGTAGCTTTGAGCGGTGGCAACATACGATGCAGCAGCAGAGGAGGAAGAAGAGGCAGCGGTCAGGCTACTGGCCAGAAGGAGCGGAGCCGGAGATCAGATCCGATAGCAGGGGATAGAGACAGGTGAAGAAGGCAGTAGCAGAGGAGCAACAGGGGAATTAAAGGTGATAGGCTCCAACGGCTGCTCTGCTCTGGCCTTGAACTAAGGACTGGTGATGGTGCAATAGCCGGGGAAGCCACAAAGAGAAGAATGCAGCTTCACCAGTGGAGGAGTTCCTTTGCACCTAGAGCTACGAGTCCGGATGGAGAGGAGGGCACAAGTGATGTTTTGGTAGAGAGGTACGTATGAGATGGCCAACAACACAAAGGGTGTTGTTTGACAGTAGAGGTCATGGCTGCGACTGCTGCACATGGCCGGACATGATGAGAGAATAGAGGAGGCGTTAACCAGTGGAGGTAGCAGCTGCGGTTGTTGCTCGTAGCCGGATGCGATGGAGAATTGCTGCTGTTTGACAGTGAGAATACAGTTTGTTCTACGCAAGCGGCTCTGATACCATGATACAAACTAGGAAATTTGTATTGAAACAAAAAAATAAAATACATGATCTATTCTTCACTTGTATCTATTTATACAAGAGAATAAAATATTGACATGATTAAACTGTTGAGGATTTCCCTCGCCTAGCTAATATGTTAAAATTATTACATTAATTTTATCTCTTAACAATAATAAGTGTATCTGTATCATTTATAATATTTCTAAGTATATTTCATAATATTTTTATTACAATGATCAAAACAGTGTCAAATACTATAACATCCACTTGAATTCGTGCACTATATAGATGTGACTCCAAGAAAGTCAAATAACTATACATTGAGGCGGACGTATAGGTATTTTGCGCATTATTAGAAACACAAGACACCATTTGCAAAAAAAAAAAAAAAAAACAGAGGGCTTGTCGAAAACAAAAAGGAGACTTCTTTAGAAAAATAAATATTTTCTTAATATATATATATATATATATATACATGGTTGTGTATTTAAAGAATAATTACTACTAAAAAAATATATTTTTAAAACATATTATAATTATTTAGAAAACAAGAGGAATTTTGAAATATATATAGTAGTCGAAAGGGAAAAAATTATAAGTATGGCAGAACACAATTATGATATTTTATATATTGAGAAAGGCACTAATGATGTGGAAAAATATAAAATTGCTTACGATACGAGGATTGAGGAAAGATGATAAAGTTGTCTTTATAAAGCATCTAGTAAATATTAAGATTCAAATATAGAAATATGAAACAGTGATAAGTTTAGAAATCTTAAATTTGCTTGTAAAAATTAGACCAATCGAGGTAAAGAAGTTATAAAAAAGGATGAATACATGAATAAGTGTTTAGGAAATCATGTAGTTTAATTGATAGATAAAAGTAATGTATCTGATGGATCGAGAATTTGTGTTTTGGGTGCTAGTTTATAAGAATTAAGAAGATATTCAGAATTACTATAATTACACAATAATTAAGATAAGGAGTCACATTTCAGTAGATCACTTAAGATGCATCATTTATAATATATTCTTTTTATATATCGAAAGTTAATAAATAGGAAGGACCTCTATTATCTCTATTCTAACATTTAATACATATCTAATTTGATGTCTTCTTTTCTTTTTTTTTTCTATCCCCTTCTTTGTAACTTTTATTTCACTAATTATGAAATGATATTTGATCTTTTTTACTTTTTGTCAAAAAAAAAATCATGACCTCTATTAAGACGATAAGTATATTATTTTTTAATAAAATAATAGTTAAAAGTATTTCATAATATCTTCAATTCCTCTCAAGTGCTTTCTTTGAAAGTAGACAATCTTTAATCAAAATTTGGTAAAAAAGAAAAGAGGAGAAGAGGATATAAAAATTCTCAAAGAGAATTGTAAGTTCTCACCATATCTTTTCTTATTTTTAAATAATGTAGGATTAAATATGATTTGTAGTCATAAAAAAAAATCTTAAAATGGATAGAACATTTGTCAGAATACTGTATTATTACATCAACTATCGCTCATCACTTTTGTGATACATAATTTATATTCTTTAAATTATGTTGACCGTACGTTACAACTTTCCAAACACCATTTGAGTGCGGCCAAATATATTATCTTGTGCTATATTATTTCCTATGTTTTTCTTTATCCAATGACAATAATGTAAGCATAAAAAATATAATATATTATTATTATACAAAAAAATAATATCAAAATTAAAATCAATTAATAATAGAATATATTTACCATAATCATCTAGAAATCTAAAGAGGTGATGAATAAAAAAAATCTCTAAAAGATGTTGTCTATTTATATGCTGAAGCTGAAAAATTTAGAATAAATAATTAGGACATTCTATTCCAACAAAATCGTTTACTAAAGAATCAATACATAATCTAACAAATAGATCTATATCCAATCCATAAGCCATTGTGAATATTTAGTTATCAAGAAATTTAGATCATCAAAGTGAAAGAGAAGAGCTTTGTAAAGATTGATTTCGGTCAATGATGTCGTCATAGTGAGCCCAAAGTAACACATCCGGCGGCCCATGGCAGGAGCGGTCACCGATATTTCTTTCTCACCTCGAGTAATCATATCCGGCTGCACTATAAATACCAGAAGTCCGAAGTTTCATTGCATCCGGGTCCGTGCACCGCCTGGGGGGCCATCCGTAAATTAGTTGAAGTGACGGAGTATATACGTGAGCGTCTCCATGCCCGTACGCGTCGGAGACTTCTCCGCACGAAGCCGTCGATCTAGGGTTTCTCGATTTCGGTATTGGGAGAGATTAAAGATCCAACGGGAGGTTTTTTTTTGGAACCCTAACAATCCAACTCGAACGGTTTCGGGATTTAAGTCGAGTCAAATATCGATTCCGGAGGTAGGCGCTTTTAATCGCCCTATTATTTCGCTTCCCTACAGTAATAATCAATCACTGACTGCTCATCCACCGCGGACTGCCAAAACCGTTCTTTGATCTTGTTTTTGGTGGGACTTTTTTGGTCGGATCTCTTTTTTCGTTGAATGTTTTGGTTGTAGATTGGATTCCCCCGGTCAATGCTGCAAATCCTTTATTTAGATGGTCGTTTGATTTCTCGGTAGAAGCTCATAGCACTCGATTTTGACTTTTGCTTGGGGTTCTAGCCTCTCTGTTTTGGAGTCCACAGGCGTTGATCTATAAATCCATTGGGAATATGATTTTTTTTCTTTTTCCTGAGTTCTCTCTGACAAGATTTGAAAGTTTACTCGAGAGATGTTAACTTGCCCACTCTCTCGATTGATCTACCTCGTCAAGTTCTCCTGCACCAGTTGTCTAGGTTCACGATTGCAAAATATATTGTGCCGATTCTTCCTCATTTGATTTCCCCCGGGCAAGCAATCTGCTTTTTCGACTGGACTTCAAGTGGAGTGTTGTGTGAAATATTTGATGACCCAATTCCCTATTTGCTTTTGAGGATTTCTATCTTCAGTGGAGATTTCCAGGGCTTACTCGGAGTTTTGTGGATTCAAAATGGCCACTTCACCAAGCTATTCCTCCTCAGAATCTGCTATCATCGAGCAAGTGATCACAGAATTCTTTGCAAAGAGCCTTCACATTATACTGGAGTCGAGGTCTCCATATGTCTCCTCCCGTAACTATAGCGTGGATCAATTTATTTCGTCTCCTTCCTCCTCATGCTCCTCGTCGAGCAGCATGCCAAGGGATAAGTGGTTCAACCTGGCATTACGGGACTGCCCTGCAGCTCTTGAGAATTTTGACATATGGCGGAAGAGCAATCTGGAGCCCTTGGTCATCGATATCATCCTCATCCGTAGGGCATTGGTCCCGAATGTGGCCCATCCTCTTGGTGGATGCCTATTGCGGAATTTCTCTGGGAATTGTGATCTTGCTCTGGAGCCTAAATCTGGGAAGATTGTTGAGAGGTGGATTGTGCAGTATGAAAGGCATAAGAGCAGCAGTAGCAAGAATCATAAGGATATACGTAAATGTGGTATGAAAAATATTGGGGGTTCTTCCCGTTCTTCCGAAACAGCATTCTACAAGAAAACTTATAAGGGATATATCATTCTGTTTCGCTCTTTGTATGTATTTATTAGGCTTCTGCCTACGTACAAGCTTTTCCATGAGCTCAATTCCTCAGGCCAAATCTGTCCGCTTAGTCTGTCTCACAGAATATCTTCTTGCATTCAACCTTTCACTCAGGAGGATGAGGCCAAGATGAACCAATTTACTTTTGTGCCAATTGACACTCCTCGAGGTAGGCTGAGTTTGTCTGTGCAGTACCTTCGTACATTGGAAGATATTAGATCCGAACCTTCTGCTCCTTTGTCTCTGCAATTTATATTGGATTATGTTGGTAGTCCAACCACTGATCCTTTTAGAAGGCTGAAGTCTCTTCCTTCAGCACAATCATCTCCTGCATTAGTTTCATTTACCAGACAGCACAGTTGGAGCAATGACCATGGGGCTTTAGCTTCAGTATCTCTTTGTCCATCAGTTGCATGCTCTGAAGCTCGTGGCATCCGTTGTAATCCAAGCCTGTGTCTTCCTCCTCTCACTCATCACGATGATCATTCTCCACCAGTAATCTCAGGACCACAGAATGCAGCTGTGACCCATAAAAACAATATAAGTTTTGATGAGTTTTGGCCTTCTCCATTTTCACCGACATTATCTCCTTCTTCACCAGCCCATTTGCCTGGTGGTCGTTCACCAAATGCTCTGCAGTCAGTATTCAGTCTCCCAATTGAGATAATAATATTGAGCTATGTAATCAACAATATTTCTGTGTTATGCAGGTCTGGGAGTTCTCAGATTGATATTGCCAAAGCACACCCTATCACTGCATCTCAAACTCAGGCATGTTCCTCTGAAGGTAAGCCACAAAGAAAGAAGGATACATTAGGATACAGGAACTGTCAGATTGGCCCGACCCTTATCAAGGTAATATGATTTATTTTTCATTTTAATCTAGAAATTTGAAATTAACTGTTTATCTGAAGGTGCTGCTTTTATGATTTTTCTTCCTGAAAGAACCTTCGAGGAACATTTGTTGAGGTTGTAAATTTGGAAAGGTATTTATACAGGGATTTCCATCTGGTAAAGATGACTCTGAAAAGCTAGCTGAACTTCCAAGCAGTTCGACACAAGGACCATGCTCTAGGAGCTCCAGTGGATGTCTCTTGGATAAATTCGATGATTCTGGGTTTGCTTGCCCATTTGCTGATTATAAAGATGTAACAGAACCATGCAACAGGTATCCTGCTGTATTTTTAAGTTCTTAAAGACCACCATCCACTGGGTTTTTCTTTTGCATGGATTATGTGCTATGAAGCTCAAAGCTGTACATATGAGTTAGAGAATTTGTATATTTGGAAATAATAGCAGCTAAATCTATTCCCTGATGTGCTTCTTTGAATTTAGGTTCAACTCTTTAAGTATGCTGCTTGTTGTATCTAAGGTCTTTTGTTCATTGCTGCTAGTATACAGGCTTTGTCCAGTAGATAGTGGTCATTGCAAAGAAAGGAATTGTCAGTATTTTTAGGGTGTTTTGGCACTTACTGACATTTGATGTGGCGTCTATGTGGCCTATTAGTCTTTTGTGCAAATGCAAAGACATGCTTACATATTCTTTAGTTCTCTCATACCATGGGCACTCTGGTTTGAGATCAATCAACTATCCATCAAGGTTTATTGTAGATTTTCATGTCTTGGATTGTAGTATCATTTAACTGAATCTAGTTCAGATACTGAACCATATGCTTGAACTGAATCTGGATAAGAACTATTTATTTAATTATTATTGCATTTTTTAAATTGGAAATTCTAATTTTTGTCAAAGTTCGCAAGTGCGTTTGTTAGGTTGAAATTGACTAATTGTTTTATAAATGGGCTGCCAATGGTAATCTTTGCTTAAATGGGGATATTTTGGCGGTCACCATGAAGTACACTACACCATCAACCAAAGCACAATCTTGCAGCTGTATAGTCATTATATTTTCAGAATCTGTCTCTAAATAAAAAAAGGCGGGGAACATCCAAGTGAAGCATGAGTTATGTAGGTTGGACTACATTTTGACAGATGAAGATTTCATCAACCAAATTAGAGGATTGCAAAGAATTGTGGATTCTAGATATACATATCATCTTGACAATGGCGCTGTGTTACAGGTTTCTGTACAGTGCTTTTAAGTTATGAGATGGATGGCAAGTTTGGGCTGAGAAGTAAAAACAAAACTGTTTGAGGTGGTTCAAACCAATTAAAGGACGACTACTAAATGAAGTGATGAGTTGTCTGATGGATACAAGTGCCACAAATCCAAGAGGAAGACCAAGTGTAAGAAACATTAAGAAAGCTTTTAAGGCCTCTGGCATTATTCCCTCGATAGATCTGACCGAAAGAAAACAGTTCATGTACCTGCTTGAACTGGATAGGTCAAGTTTCACTCTGATATTGGGTAAAGTATTGCTTTACATCGTTTGAAATAATTAGGTAGATTTTTAGAAATAGCACTTTGTCACTATTAATTGTTTCTTGGAATTGGAGATGAATGACTGGTTATTGAAAATTTGTTATTTGTCATCACAGTTATTGTAATCATAATATGTTCAGATGTTGTCCAACTCGACATTGCAAATCTGTGTTCAAATCTTTTTCATGTAGTACTGGAACGACACCTGTCTATGCAATTAGACTTTAATTTGAATTTAACTTCTGCCATCTTTGAAAACATGGCTATTCTATGACAATCAGAAGGTCTCCGGATGCTGTCGTTGGTGCTGTCGTACGAATGTTAACGACTGCAGCACCTCTTCGGCAAGATCTCTCCAATTTGTGCAGACCCTCTAAAGTCTTCATGGATGAATCCTTGAATCCATTTGTCCAACATGATCAAGCTAACATGGAACAAAGCGAGTGCCCTGTTTCTACTTCAGAAACTTTAGCTTCAGTGCTCTTGAAGTCTAAGACTGCAGCAGAGGGATTAGAGGAGCTGAGAAGGTACAAGGAGATGAAAGAATCAATACTTAAGCAAGGAGCATCTCGGTCATCAGATGTTGACAGTGGACCAAAGTCTGCAGGCAATAATGACCAATCATAGCACTGGCTGCACCGATCTATGTGAACATATGTATAGAATGCCGCTGGCTCGAAGAAACTGAATCTAAGTATACTGATTTAGATTTGTCTATAACTTTTTAGGTTCAAGTATACATATATAGTGGAGTCCATAAGAGGGCTACTCTCACTTGTGCATCCTATGTGCAGTTTTATGACTGCCTATGTGCTGATACTAACTGAAGTTTAAGAATGTGTGGCTACCTTGAAGGCTTGTGAAGTTACGTTTGTCACCTTATTTCTCAAATGCAATCCGAGTTCTATCTGGCAATTAGGAATTTGTATCTTGTTTTATTTTGTTTTCTTAATCACAGTCTCATTGACTGGTGTTCTATCATCAGCACCTCAGACTGTTACATGTAGCATGATTATTATTGATGGTATTGTCCGTATCTATCAACATGGTGTGAAATTTGAAGCAATTCCGTGCACCAAAAGGTTATCATTGACTCAAACTTTAGTGGTTGCTCCAATTGAATCTTGTCTTCTCATTTTAGGAGCAACGATATGATTAGTGCCTACTACGAAGGTAATGACACTAAATTTCACTATAAAAGGATTTCTCATTAACATACATAGGACAACTATTCTAAAATACTAGTTAGATCATCTGAATCACTTATTAACTTAAATAACAAGAAATATTATCAGGACCATCCCGAGAGCAATAAGAATCTCGATTAACTCAAAATCAACTCATAGCTTAGACAAACAAAATCTGATTTCACAACTAAAAATTTAAATTGTGATGTTTATTCAAATCTAATATATATATATATATATATATATATATATATATATATATATATATATATATATATATATATATATAATCTATGCAATAAAGAGAGACAAAAGACGTAAATAGCGCAGATTTTAGCTTGCTTAGTGTGAAAGTACATAGTGTTGCTTCAAGATATATACATGTGGGTATGGAATACTCATAGTCCTTGGAAGTCAAGCGAGATGCCCAATAATATTTTACATGAAATCGAATTCATTACTTGAATTGTATAATTAGCAAAGGAATGTTATCGTAAATTCACACTGCATTTGGATGTATAAATGTGGTGGTCAAACCAAGAATAACTAATGGTTGACCATCACGGAGGTTATAATTTGCCTCTAGTAAGTAGTACCTGTACAGGGCTGATCTCTCCCAGGTTATAAGACTAATCATCACATCTGCAGCAAAGAAGCAAAACATTAAAATTTCTTCTTCTTTTTTCATTTTAAGACGTCTTCATTTTCAAAAGCATAATAAATCCACAACACTGCAAAAGAATAATACATACCCCGCTCGACAACAAAGAATGATGCGTCTGCACCATTAGATACCAGCTAAAGCCAAAGGTAATCAGATAAATGTTGTGCTACCCCTAAGATGATAGAAGGATAGTCAAATGTTACTCTGGCTACGATAAGCAACCAAAAACTTACAAGTTCATCGAGTCAAATAACAATCTCGAAAGACCTAGGGCAAGAAAACATTATTTCTTGTGCAGAACACAGAAACAATTCTCCTGGCCTATATCCGCAGCGATACAGGGAGGCGACATCATTCCTTCCTGGTACCAGCATGAACGTTTCCAAAGTAGTTCTTCCAAGAAACTATCAAGCTTATCGATGTTGACGTTAGGCATAACCACAACATGTGCGATGTTTCCCTCGCAAGCAAGTTGCCACCGCCGGACAAACTCTTCATCTTTTGGCCTCTCAAACACCACGGTGCTACTGAGTTCGTTAAGCATCGCACCAATTCCTGCTTCTTTTAGACGGTCTTTTAAATAGTGTGCATTTCTTAAGCACTTCTGAACCTCCTTCTGAAAACCTCTATAACCTTTTCTGTTCAGGGTGTACCAGAGGAAGATTGGAGCATGACCATTTCGGCTCCCCATGATGGTGGCGTCCCTGGAAGCAAGATATTCCACGTTACTTGACAGCACATTGATGTGCTTCAATCTTGTTATTTGCACACCACAAGGCATAGGACACCCCACAAACTTGTGACCCGACACACTCACACTTCCAATAGGCTTTTTAAACGACACTTTAGGTGCCTGTCCAACATAGTAAAGCAATTATGGAAACTTTAGTACCAGAAAGAAAATCTAATATAAGCAACAATGTAAATGCAAATGATCTATGAGACGAAGATATTGTGGTCAAATTACAAAACCTTTTACAAAGCAGCATTAACATGGTTATGCATTTGTGCATCGGAAGCTAGTAGTCAGAATAGAAGACAGAGTGGAACATACACGTTTAACAAATGGCATCATGAGCCCAAAGAGGGCACCATCGCAATGGATGTAGAATCGACCCTTAAAGCCATTTTCTTCAAGGGTTTTTATTACCATATCAAGATCATCAACTGCTCCCTTCACAGTAGTTCCTGCACAAGACGAGTTAGGAGATCAAGAACTATTGCCGTTAGGGAATAGAATGAAATAAGGAATACGGAGTGTCACACCAATGTTGACATTGATAACGGCCGGTTTCTCTTTGTTCTGAAGCAATTTAGCTTTAAAGTCGATGCAATCAATTTCCCCAGAGATTAGAGTGTCAACCTTCACACACTCCATCCTATACATCCGTGCGGCTTTGAAAACTGAGTAGTGGGATTCCTTCGAGGCATACAAGATACCATCTGGAAAAACTTCCCTCCTGACAATCCAATTTCAGATAAATTTACTGTCATGCAGCAGTCTTGCAGATTTTGCACTATATTTGAATAAGTGTTCCCAAAGCAGGCTAGTTTCTTCACAGTATCAAATCACAATAGTGAAGAAAAGACACTAACCCGACAAGAATACCATGCAAATTCCCTTCAGTACCACAATTTGTGATATAACCCCAATATTCATTCTTTTCCAGTTCCCAGAGGCGAGCAAACCAATCCAACACCCCGACTTCAAACTGCCTGGAATGGACACCGTAGTTACTCTCGATGAAAGGGTCACCAAGATTGTTGATGGAGAAGTGTTGCAGCTGAGCTAGAGCACCATAATCAAAATCCAAATTGTATGGATAACCTATAAGAGAATCATACACAGATAGACATGGAGTATGAGAAGCCTAAACGATACGAAGCGTCTAGCAACCAGTTGTATATATCCTTAAAAACTTTACCCCATTCATTTCATCACCAAATACTTAGAAAGGAAACAACAGGATCAGATTTTTCCAGAGAAAAGAAACCTAAAATTCCACATGGCTCGCAGTCAGCTTAACTTTGAATGGGAATCATAATGGCCATCAGTCTTCAACTTTTGACAGGCAGATAGACACAAAAATCTAATAAACCATATACTGTATCATATCCAAAAATGACTGTTTTTACTTCGATTGACCTTATCAAGAAATGCCAGAGATAAATTTGGCCAAAACATTTACACACAATATGATCTTGGCATGAATTTTAGCAGATCTTTCTTTGCAATAGAAGTAAAATGCATTATGCTGCTGGGAGAAGTGCTTAAATTAGATTCACTTACTTGACTATTAAACTAAACAGTCCGATCACAAATTCTCTTACAGATAATGCGAAATTGCTGAAAATAATTGAAAATAGAAGCTCAAATTATACCTAAATGGTGCTTGGTCCTCTCGATGAGTGATCTCCGGTACCTCGCCAAAACACTGGCCATATAAGCTTCCCTTTCCCCGGTCACCTCATCATCCACCTCCGGCTCCTTAATGGTAAAGCACATTGTGTGCACGTTCCTCCCAAGCACGATCTCCCTGTTCTTCCCGCTCCCCTCATCCCCACCGAGACTCTCCAAATCCATCGCCGGCATTCGCTCGACGATATCCGTAGGATCGAACTCCTTGGGCAACGGCTCCACCTTCCCCTTGTCGCACAGATCCATCGAGCCATTCCCCACGCTCCCCACCATCTCTGCCACAAGAAAATTGCCCTAAAATGGCAAGCAAATGACTCGATCCTCCGAGGGTACCTCCAACCACCAGATCGGCGCTAGACCACCTGATTCAGCAAGAATCAGCAAAACGAGAACCCATAGATCGAGGAAAAATAGAGGGAAAAGGACAGCAGATCCGCATAAAGGAAATAGTTATCAGTATTCTGGGTTGGAGCAAACTAAAAAGAGGAGGAGGAGGAGGTCATCACCACAGATTTCTCCGCCGTTCTCTCTGACGCTCTAGATGAGGAGAGATATCGCGAGCTGCGGCAGTGCCAAAAGGAGGGAACGGCGGCCGAGGGTTTCGTGTTTATAACGACTGGCGAGAAACTCCGTGACGATTCTTATTTCTCGAATGACTCGTCGCCAGAGGAAACATAACCAAACACGTGCATCGAGCAAAGATGATTATGACATTACGCGAAACAGGAAACGTCTAAACGATGCTCTATCATATCAGGGAATCGTGGGTCCCATCGGTCAAAGTGGGCTGAGATCTTATTGGACGATATACTTATTGTAAACTACGGTTAAATCGCTTCTTGCCGTGGTTTCTGCCGTGGCTGACACACGCGAGCCGCAGCCTTGAACGCACGTCTCAAGAGATGATCCGTGATTGGGATCATGGGTGGACTTGCATGTGCGTGCGTGTGATGCATATCCTTACATATGATGGCTCACATACTATATATATATATATATATGTTAAGCTTCATTATTTTAATAAATGTTAGACAATGTTTCTGGCTAATTATAATCCATTGATAATAAATTATTAATATAATAATATATATAATTTAAATTTTTAAAAAAATCTATTTTAACTTATATGGTTCTGATTAGTTACCACATAAGCAATTATAATATTACTCGTATATAAAATAACTCCTAAAAAATATAGTGTATAAATCATTTTCATTAAATCTTGAGTTAAAAGATATTAGATTACATAGCATGTTAATTCATAATAAATTTTTTAATATAATAATATAATTTAAATTAAAATAATTGAGATCACCATCAATGGTTGAAAGAGGTGTTATTGTGGAAGTGACTACCAATATTAGTATTGAGTTGTTAATGTCTAGTAGGACATCATACACATGTAATTTCTCCCGTGCTAACGACGAGCTCTGGAGCTTTCGGTCTTGCTTTAAGTGGATATGCGTCGAGTAATTCTACACTCAACACATACTGGACTTTTAGTCATTCTTCCTCCTCCAAGGTGTCTTAGTCTCATTAGTCTCTCACTTCGTTCTTTTTTGCGTCCTCATCCATCGTACCTATGACGTGATAGTCTTGCTCTCTCTCACCTTTGCCTCCGACCTCTTTTAGCTTTAACTTTTTGTCTTTGTCTGTTGGTTCCTCCTTCCCAACAAGATGAATATATTTTTTAACTTAAATTATAAATTTTATTATATTAATAATTTATTATGAAATCAATATACCACGTAAACAGATTCTAGCATTTATTAACTCAGACTTGATGAGAGTTAATTATATGCTATATTTTTTTAAATGTATAAGTTATTTTATATACGAGGAAAAACATAAGTATCTAAGCGGTCTATGATTAAAATATTTTTTTAAAAAATTAAATTATATATCATTAAAATTAATAATTTATTATTAGTAAGCATATCACGTAAGTACTTTTGACGTTTATCAACTCAAATATAATGAAAGAAACTTTTATATTATATTTTTAAAAATATAAAATTATTTTAGATATGAAAATAATAAAGATTTAAGTATACTATGATAAATGTTAAGATGTACCTTAATATATAGGTACCCAAATCTTGATGTAAACTGGACTTGTCGTCTACTTGCTATCGATTACATGTAAAATTATTTGTATGCTTCTTCATAAATTATTGTTTTAAATGTACCAATTGAAATGCATTCCATGGGTCCCGCTGGAGCTAAAAATATGGGAATTCCACGCCGGTGGCGGCCGGTCCCCGCCACCACGTCGCCAGTCAAGAGATCACGTGCAAACCTACGGAACACAGGACTCCATACTTCGCCAATCGAATCTGTACAAGTTTCGCTGCTCCCCGGCGGAGAACCACGACTTCTTCCCCTCGTTGCCTGTTTTAGATCGAGTAGACCTTTGTAAACAGCTAATATTTCATACGATGCATTCTTGAGAGATCTAAGAATGTTCTTCACTTGAAATCCATATGTATAGTTTCGGATTATCTGAAGATGTTTGGCTAAAATCAAACTCAGCAGCGATGAGGATAAGAAGACAGCAAGAGGTTGCCATTCTTTTGTCCTCTCTCTGAACCTTGTGTTAAAGGCCGGCTCTTGTTTCATCCATCATTTGTCCACAAGCCCACGAAAGCATCGAAATCATCACAGGCATCGGAATTATAACGAGGAAGATCTTTGCACGAGAGAACTACAGTTAGCTGCTACTCTCTCATCCTTGAGAACTCACTTGTCTCCTGATGCAACTGGGTATTCATGGCACCCTACAGAAGCTTCTTCCATATCACTCGCTATTGCAGTGGAGGAGACGGGGAGAGAAAGAAGAATGGCGAAGATAGAGAAATGGTGGTATCCGCAGACTTCATATCAGTGTCAGCTGCAGGGCATCGGCAGCACAATAATTCTGTGGTGAGGGTGGTTCTTGCAGGTAGGATGGTTGAACTTTATGCAGGTGCAGTCTCAGCGCAGTTGGTGATGGAGAAGTACCCAGGGCTATGCCTCACAAGGCCGGACGTCTTCAGGAGACCCCATGAATCCCTTGTCAGCCCCAAGGAAAGGCTACTCCCGGGCCAGAAGTTCTACCTTGTGCCGCGATCGACGGTGATGAAGCTGAGACAAAACATTCCTAATGGTCTAGAAGAAGAAGAAGAAGAAGAAGGTCTTGGAGCAGCAGCGGTCGAGGAAGTAAGTGTCAGAGAGGCCAAGGAAGGAGAAGAGTTATCAGATGAATCGGTCTGTTCTGCTAAGGATTTCTACGTTTCGAAGGAGACATGGGCTGAGTGCTTCCTGAAAAGGTCTGAGAAAGGGGTTGAGCAACACAAACAAAACAAGCCTTTCACTCCTCCATTCAAGAAGGTGAAGCAACAGGTAGGAACGCTGGGTGGGTGGAAACCCAGCCTCAGTTCGGTGAAAGAGTTGTCTCCATGAGCAGTTCTCCTTCTGATATCACTCGTAATAACAATTAATTCCCAGCTTTCCTTCTCACATGTATCCATGCACAAAAAACGATTATAATTAAATAATCTTTATTTTCTTTTAATGTATTAAGCAATAATTTCCTTTCTTTTATGTATGGTGTTCGTCCGGGCAATCATCTTTATCTTGTTTACATCTCGTTCGATGCATTTGGTTGAGGAATCAAAATCCTATGGATATGTTAGATTATGTTATCTAATCTAATTGAATAAAATATATTATGAATATAATTAAATTTTGATTATGATTATCGATCAATATAATTTAAATTTCTGAAGAGCTAATCTTGATGTGAGTCACTCTATTAATTATTTGTTCTAGATTTTTTGTACTCATTTTAATACATGATTATTGATAGATTATAGATCTTCTCTAATCTCCTCTTAGTCACATGAATGTATTAATGACAAATCATAGATATTCTCTCATCTCTTTTTATCTCTAATCTATCGGGGTCCTATGAATGATAGAAAGAGAGACGAAAATTAACCTAGTTCTCCTTACATATTGACATTTATGTATATTTCAGATCTTACGATGGTGAGCTTACAAATCAGATAAAAGTTTTCTAAGGAGCATAGAAAGGTACACTCACAAATTTAGATTTATTATTTTTTAATTTTAGATTTTTGATATTGAATCTTTTATATAATAATAACATATTACGATTTTTATTCTTACAATTGATATCAGGGTCATAGTTGTAAAATTAAATACTTTAGCACTTTTCATTTACGGAAAGATATTAATCAATTTTTATTTATAATATATGAACGATCTGTTAGTATTACCAATTTACTTTTCTATTTAATCCGTTCTGCAATTAGATTATGACCCTATCTTATTGATAATATATATTATGGATATAATTAGATTTGAATTATTATTATCGTCTAATAGAACAGAAATTTAATTATGATAGGATTCTTTTAACAGATGACCTGAGAGACTCTTACAATTATTAATCTTAGACAATTTGGTGTGTCTTATAAATAGAGATCATAGATATTTATTCATCTCCCCTAGTTACATGAATCAATATCACTATATATTTCAGATCTGGTGTGTGATCTTAAATTTATATATATATAATAATATATAACGATTTGGATATTCAAATATTTCCTTGCAAAACAACTACAATCTTACCTAAATTACATTCTCGATAATTCAATAGAGAGCTTCTGAAACAATAAAACATGATAGAAGTAATAAAAATATAATAAATAATCAAAGATAAATATATATTATATTATATTATATAGAATAACATAACATGAAGAATAAATGAAAATATAATAAAGCATAAAATTAAACTAAGTAAGCATAACAATATAAATTTCTCATTCAAAAAATTAAAATATACAAATGAAAATAGTAATACATAAAATAATGATAACATATATATAAATTACATATAAAGGGATACTGATGAAATAATAAAAATAATAATAATAATAGAGGATAAAACGAGGGAAGAAAGGATGATAGAGAGGCCACTTAGTAAAATACTTAAAAAGAAAAGTGGATGACATATGGTTTGAGAAAGCCTCTGTTTAAATAATAATAATAATAACAATAATCACCATCAAAAAGTAAATAAAGGTAATTATATTTAAAGACATTTTGGTCAACAATATATTAACGAATGGAACGATGTATAGGGTGGTATATAATTTGAGATCCGATTGCACAGAAATTGTATCCGCCAGCATATACTTTGGAATCTACATTAATATCGAGCAGTCGATTGTAAACTTGCACGTTTGGGGTTGACATGTGTGACGATAGTTGGATGTATAAGTTGACTTTTGATATGGCTGACATATATAGAGAACAAATTAATTAAAATGTCGTCTTTTTGTAGTCAGAATGTTAATTATAATGATAATTTTAGCTCAATTGGTCCTTAATTGAACTATAAATAAGAAACCTTGTTGGATTTGAATGATTTCCGTTGCTTGATAGTTGACCCAAGCATAGAACATCCTCCTCATGACACAATCACTATTTATAGGGTAAAACTCTTCCACACTTTTTGGTTTGAGTTGATACCATAAATTTTTTTCAAACCCGATCTAATCTTAAAACAAATCCTAGTTGACTCTTTTAATGAAATTTGTTTAAAAATTTCCTTTGATTTTTCCCCAAAATATTGTTGTTTTTTGCTTGTCAGTACTCGTCTCCACCTCCAATGGGTTCATCCTTAATCTAAAAGCGGTAGTATAATCTGCATATAGTCCACAAGAGAGGCTTTGGTATTATTCAACCCGTGATTTCTTCGAGCATGATAAGTCAGAGTTATTCATGGTCCTAAATTCCATATCAGCCTAATGTTTTTTTTTCTTTTGCGTAAGACGATCGATCTTTATTAGCTAAGCTAGTCAGCACTTTCTAAAGTTTATATGATAATATTTCAAAGTATCAATGTTATGCGATGTGTTCATTTAGATTCCTTCCAATCGATCAAAATTCTGAATAGTAAATGCCAAGAGAGAGAGAGAGAGAGAGAGAGAGAGAGAGAGAGAGAGAGAGAGAGACGTCAGGGCTTCATGTGAAACATTTAGATCATCTTCTTCATGCAAACAAGACTGGAAGCAGCCTTTCACAGCTGCTAGCAAAAGTTCAAGCAAAGTAAACGTGATCTTATCAGGAGATGGAGGTGCCGTCACGGACATTAAGGACAAGCACTGCTCCATCAGCAGCAGCTGCTTTTGGAACTCTTATCCCAAGTCCAAACTAATGCTTGGTGAGTGGAAACATAGAACCAAGACTTGCTCACGAAAGGTAGTATAAATTAATGAACACCGTCATGTTCCACGAACGCATCAACGATGAACCACCGGATGATGCAATGGTGCACGCAACCTGACGCTCAAAGGGCCTTCCCTAACTCAAGCATCCATTATTGGCTTCACCTTTAGTATTGCATGCTGATCCCATAGTGCTAATTAAACAACAAGGAGCAGTAGCAGTCAGGCACTTGCTGCAAGAAAAGACGCGATAAGCAGCATAGTTTATGGAATCCAAAACATTTTTCATGCAAATACAGATCTTATTGGTGCCCCAGTCACCTTCGTTGACGTCGCTCAAAGCCTATTTCAATTGGCATGACAAACTTGGTGTGTGATGATTGGCTCCAAATGGTGCAGGTTTGTAAGCCACCATCTGCAGACCTTCCTCCTCATTTGAGACTGAGAGTTAAAGAAATGCGGGCATATCTTCCACAGATCTGCATTAGTAAGTTCCAGTAGCAAGACGGCTTTCTTCCATATGGGAGGGAGGATGGGCAAAGCTCGAAAGGATCTAAGCCAATACAGCTGCCGATCTCAGGAAGCATTCCATGGCATCCGAGTCGTAGCTTTGGGTTGCAGGACTTAAGAAAGAGGCCGAGAGAATGTCCAATCTGTGCAGTTGATCACAACAGCAGCGAGAAGGAATCGTTTGGGTGGATGAAAGCTTTGGAATCTTTCCACTTGGAGGCGCAAACAAATTCTCATGTAATGGTCGCAGTCTGCTCGATTAAAGATAAATGTATCCATCATCTCCTTCGTTGTTCTAAGGTGCTGACGCGGACAAGACTAAGCTTGTCCAAAAGAACAGGTCGGTTTCACTTTCCGCAGACGAAATCTCTTACGGGAGAATCCTCACCCCCTGCCTCTTTTTCTAATAAGATTCCACCCTCACAGTTTCTAGTGCCGTAAGAATATTCTCTGCCTCATCAATTATTTCACCCTTTTTTTTTCTTTTTCTTTTTCCCTGATATTAAGAGAATCTCCTGAATCACCACTTGATTAAAAATAACTTAATATTATCCTAACAAATCCATATATATATAATATATATATATATATATACACACATGTTTTTATGCTCGGAAGTGTTGCAAGTTGGGAAAGATGAAACGTCTGCGTCTTGGTCGTCCAGTTGCGATTTGAATTGAAGTGATCTGTCGATATCTTATTATTTGTGCTGTGGATTGATGTGTCATGCGCCTAACAGTTGGTCAAACCAAACCGGTTGTCCTGAAAAATATGATCACAAAGCACGACGATAGGTTTGTTTATATCATATGTTGCATTTTAGTCCTTTTCTTCTGATGTTTTCATCAATCTTTATTGTTTTTCTTTCACGGGTGAGTCAACGCTGTCGAGGTCTCAGCCACCGGCTCGTCGTAAACCCCCGTAGACCGGGCCACATTCGATGCAACCCACTTGGGTTCGGTCCTATCGAGCCGATCGGCCTAGTAGTGGGGTCCGCCAGTCGACGCGCCTTCATTACTATTAGGCGGGGCCCGTCTCTCCCAGCTGCGGACCACCTCCCTAAAGTTTGGGGTTGGTTCGGGGGTTTCGTGCCGGCGAGCTACGGTTGACCGGAAGCAAGGCTACGTGGACCGAAGCCTGAGGACCGCATTATCTTCCACGTGGCGTGATGTAGGGGAAGGAGCAGCGCCTATATGTGCGCCGTGTAAACCATCCCATCCGTCCGCCCTCTCCTGCTCATTGTTTATCCGAACCCTATCCTCTCCAAAATCCCCCCACCTTTATATATATATATATGTGTATATGTATATATATATATTTCAGATTAAAGATTTGAATTTTTGGTTAATGGCTCTATATATCGATCACTCTCTCCGCCCAAACATTCTGCGAGACGAAACAATTTCGCGTTTTCTCCCGCGGACTATTCTGCCCTTCCTGGAGCCCCTTATTTCCTCGTTTGAAGCCCTCCGTCGGATGCCAAACAGATCCCCTTCTCCCCCGCTCGCCCGCGGTTGCTCTCGCCCGAGACCCTAGCCGTAGTCTCGCTTCGAGCTCGGTCGTGATTGATGTTGACGGGGCGGCCGTCTTGAATCGGGTCGAGGAGAGGAGCAGGGGATGGACGGCGTAGCGGCGGAGCCGATCGAGGAGGTCGGGGAGAGCTCGTCGCCTCCGAGGGCGGTCGGAGGACTGGGGGTGTACGACATCAAGAACGAAATTTACGAGAGGCTCGTGGCGAGCGGGAACGAGGAGGTGCGGTCAAATCCCCACTTCAAGGAGCAGTTCGATGCCCACTTTGGCCGGTTGCCAGCCAGGTGAGCTTCGTTGGATCGTTGATGATAAGTGGGTGTCTGGTTTTGTTTGGGTTCCTGGTGCGGAGTTGGCTTCTGCCTTCTGCTCTACTTTGCGTAACTGGGTTTTCCTTATTCTGAGCATGTTTTTAAAAGAGGGATGCTGTTTCATCGACTAGCATCAAGTCATTTATGTGTTTTCCTCTGTTGATTTTACATTTTTCAATAGGAAGAAATCAGAATTGTGGTATTCTTAATAACTAAATCCAAAGAAGTTCTGATTGGAGAATTATCCTGTTTTAGCGAAATTCTGATTCTGTTTGAGTTTGTCACCTTAGTAAGAACTTTCTTTCGGAGTTGATGTTATTGCTATGACGTAAATCATGAATGCTGTGACGTAACAAACGATTTCCCTTTTGTTTTCTTAAACCAAGATATATGTGTTTTATAAAATTTTATTGCTTCCTAATTGTTGAACGATTGCAATTGATTTTTGTGCTTATATGCAGTTATAAATTGGATTTGAATGTTGATAGAGCAGAAGATGTTTTGATACATCAGAAAGTTCTAGCAGAAGCCAAGGACCCAGACAAGCGGCCAGTTTTCCATGTCCGTTTCATGAAGGTATTATCTTGCTGGATCCTATTTGCTTCTTTTTGGCATGAAATGCAATCATATCTAGTCGTGGTGAAAATTTTGATTAGGAAGGGTGCCATGTTATAGTTCTTTATATTTAACCTATGTATTTTATGCATCTGTATGGGCTATTTAGCTTTGGTTATGCTTTTATCTATACTTGAGACCAATATAAATTTTCAGTTCCCCTGGTTTAAGGAAAGAAAATGTATGAAGATTAGGGTAGCTGATCGTGTACATCTCTATCAAATGTTGGAGTTTGGTGCCAGGAAACAAGATTGATATTGGGACGGTTCTATATCTCCCTTCTTCTCCTTGGCTTTTATTATGATGTACTGATGCTAGATATTGTGCTGTTAAGTATTTTTTAAACTGCAGGTGGATGAGAGATAAATTATTTGGAAAAAAATATTAATTTCTCTTGTAAGGCCTGTGCTTATTCATGTGCCTTCTAGGCATCATCCCTAATGGAGTCTTATCGAGGATAGAGACTTGAGTCTATTTAATGATTGCCTAGAATATCTCAGAGGAATGTTTTTGCTTTTCTTCTTGCTTGATGCAGCATTAAATGTGATAGTAGCTTTTTGTTTGAATGAATTTCTCTAAAGGAAAAGGAGGCTAGGAGAATTGTTTCGTAAATGTGAATACAAGCCCGAGCTATGCTCATGGTTATGAAATAAGATAAAAATCTATGTAGGTACGATTATTCTCTATTTCATATACTTGAGTTTATATAGATAGCATCAAGAAAGTAAATCCTAAACATTCCTCGTTGACCTTCTTAACCTTTAATATTGAACTAGTAAATGAAATGTTAGTTCCAACTGACACTAGTAAGTCACACTGTCATTGTTTGGGATTGCTTATGTGATATATTACAAGGTTCTCCTTACCAAGCGGTAAGGCCTCGTACCACCTGGTACGTACCGGTCTGGTAGCCGAGCGGTACCGCTTAAATCGGCCATCAGCTGTTGATTTCAGCCGTCGGCGATCGATTGAGAGAGAAATTGACCGTCGATGGTTGATTGAAGAAGAAAAATAGAAGAAGAAGAAGAGGAAAAGAAGAAAGAATAAGAAGAAAAGAAGAAGTACCTCGCGCCGCTCGCGTGCCCTCGCCGCCCACGGGCGACTTTTGTCCACGCGCGGGGTGACGAAATGTCTCCCCCCGCTGGGAGAGAGATCGAGGTGACGTCGGCCCTTTATTTCTTTTTTAATATTTTTAAATATTTTAATATAATATAATATTATATTATAAATATATTAAATATATCGGACGGTATGCACTGTGCATACCGCCCTGGTACTAGTACCATACCGGTACCGACAAAATGTTGGTACATCGATATGGACCGGTAAGTAAAACATTGATATATTATCTCTAGCTTATTCTTTCAGCAGAAGATATCTCTGATCAAATGATAACGGATAAAGAAAGGACACATAAGATAGATAGAGAAAGAGAGGAAAGCTCAAAACTTCATACTATAGATCCTTGCGTTCTGTCTCTGCTCAGTTTCCCTTCTTGTTTATGTAATCTATTGAATGACTCCTTTTCTTATGCATGGTAGGATTATTTAGTCGGGAGAGACAGATTCCTGAACTGAGACCTAGACTAGTCACTTTCCTTTGCCATCTCCTGCTACTAGTTGATGTAACCATACAAATTGGAGTCCCATTACAGATCAAGAATAGTAGAATACAACATATGAGGCATATTCTCTCTCTAAAACCTTATATTAAAAGTACTAAAAGTTGTACAAGAATATCAGAAAACATAACTCTTGATTTGGAAAAATTATGCCTCATCCAGCCTAAAAATTGAACATATATCTTATCTCAATCTCATTATGATGCTTCTACAGCAGATATTTTTGTCCCTGTTGGTTTAATTGTGCAAGTGTTCTGGTAACTGTTGGGGCTCCAGGATCCTGTTATGTAGATTAACTCCCTTGTTTTTAGGTTGATGTTGATGTACTTCAATCAGTTCCTTTGCCGATGGTCTTTCTTTAAATTGATTTGCACTGGACTGTCCTTTATGGTCTTTCTTCAGGCTTGAAAGGTTAGTAACAAAATGGTCTACAAATAAGAAGTGTATCTTGTTCCCTGTTGTCTCCTTGACATGATGGGATTTGTACAGCAACTTCTTTACGCTAATTTTGAAATGGCAACTAAATATTCTTTCTTGATGGTCTTCTCTGTTGGATCCTAATGACTAATATTTTTTGTGTTGAATCCTTGGCTTCGATGCATATTCACCTTTATTGATGTTTTCAGACATGCAAAAAGATCACTAAATATAGCCGTCCCTTAATTGATGCAGTTCCATAGTTTGAACCATTGACAACACTTTTGCATTTTTCGGGTTTTATGGACCTTCTCTAAACTATTTTGTTTCGTCTTATTGATGAGCTTAACAAATGATATTGCACTCTTCTGTTCCTTTTACAATTCAAGAGTCCTATTGATGCAATCTGCTATTGGTATTGCGTGAGACATTTTGCATCCACCAACGATCATAGGCTTCTTTTGATTGTAAGGTAACTCTTTTATGTTGCCTGCAGATCTTGGGGACACTTTATTAAGCGGCTGTTAATATTTTGGATCACATTGTAATTCTTTTTTGTGTTTCTACCAAGTTGTTTTGGGTATTAGCTGAGTCTTTTATATGGACTGTCAAGTTCCTTTTCTTACTATCTTAAGTGTTAGGCCATCAGCCTCTCTATCCTTCTTGCTGTGAACAATGTTAATCGAAATTTGGTGTTCTTTTATTTGAAGTCACATAAATGCAGTATCCAGGTTTGTGAATTTTTCATTTTAGGTGAAAAATGTAGTATATAGGTTTGTGAGTTTAAGCTCTTCCCTCTTTAGTTCCAACAACCCCTCTTTTAAATTCTGAGCGAACTTGCTACTTCTCTGAATTACTATGTTCTTTTATTTTCTTTGTTAGAGGTCCTATATGTGTTTATTTGGCTTATCTATGCATTTATGGATTTTCGTCTTTACATACATATTTTGTTAGCAATTGGGATTGTGGAATTAACTTTGAATCTTGCTCAAAGCTAGAGGAACAAAATTTGGATATGACAAAGAACAATGAGGACACTGAAGACGATTCTGATTTTGGAGATGCTCTTTCTGCAAGGTGTTTATCTACTCTTAGTTCCCAAAAATTATTTCCAATTTAATGATATTAGTACTGCATGGTTATAAGCATCCATCTCAAGCTTGAATCATATTGAATATCCATTTGAACCAAGGTTTGCAATCTCGACCTGTACCGCCCGATACAGGCGATACATATCGGTCTGCTAAGTTATCGTTACGCAGAGCGCCCGCTATCGGGCGATACCATCAAAAATCGACCGTTGGCAGTTGATTTTGGCCGTCGGCGGCCGATTGAGGGAGAAATCGACCGTTAGCGATCGATTGAGGGAGAAAAATAGAAGAAGAAGAAGAATAGGAAAAGAAGAAGAGGAGAAAAGAAAGAAGTACCTCCTTTCCTGGCGTCGTCCTCGCCTGCACACTGTCGTCGCCCGCGAGTCGCCTGCGCGCCCTCGCCCGCGGACAATTTTTCTTCCGCCCAAGGAGACGGAACATCTCCCCGCACGGGGAGAAAGATCGAGGCGACGTCGCCCTTTTTTTAATATATTAATATTTTTAATATTATATAATATAATATAATATTATATAATATTATATAATATTATATTATAATAATATTATAATATAATAATATTATAATATATTTTAATGTACCAGGTGGTATGCATTGTGCATACCACCTGGTACCAGTACCGTATCGGTACTAGTACTGTACCGGTACCAAGATAGTCTCGGTATATCGGTATGGATCGGTATGTCAAACCTTGATTTGAACAAATGTAAAATTATTTATTTGTAATAGATGTCTGTATTATGAATATGAGACTTTTAGTCTAAAGGTGATACACACGACTTGATGGATCTATAGAAGACTTCCCTTTTAATTATTCTATTTTGAAATCTAGCATAACCTGATTAAATATTATATGACTAACTAATTGTTGATATGGAACTCTGCTTTGATTCTGTTTTGCACGTTTTACTAGTTTCACCCGTCCTTAGTTGTTCAAGATTTTCCTAAATTTTTGTCATCTGCTATATTTCTATTGATTATCATCTATATTATTACAAGCAGCATTGAGTTTCCTAGTTAATCTTGCATAAAGAGATAACACGATCAAGTGCTATATCGCTCAATACTATGTGCAAATTGAATAGAACAAGAAGAATAAATTGGTTTATCTTTAGTTCCGACTACCGATATATAGTTTTAGTCAAGGATTGCCGTTTCGATGTGTATTGCCCGGTATGATCTGTCGATTAATTGTTCCATGTTACCATCGAAATCGGCGAGTCGATTTGACGATATCAGTTGAGGGAGGGAGAAAGAAGAAGAGGGAGAAGAAGAGAGAGAAAAAAAACCTAGAGTCACACTGCTCTTCCCCTACGCTATCCGTCGCCCGTGTTGGGAGAAGGAACGAGGCAACGTCGCCCCTTTTTTATTTTTTAACTTATTTTATTTTTATATTATATTATATTATATTATATATTAAGCGGGACACATAGGTACCGGGTATTGTACCATACCGAGCTGAGCTCGGTATGTCGGTATGGACCGGTATGACAATCCTTAGTTTCAGTTTCCGTTTAGATGGTTCTTATGTTGTGTCAAGTACGGACCGGTATGACAATCCTTCGTTTCAGTTTCCGTTTAGATGGTTCTTATGTTGTGCCAATGCAAGCAAATAGCAAGTGAGTTCTATTTATTTCAGCTGCATGTTAGTTGCATAACAAAACTGGATTTTTCTTTATGTGATATAAAATCAAGATGAACTCAAACCCTTTTATATGTCGGTGAGAGACATTCATATCATATTACCATAGCTAATAGGAACCATGGTTCATGGGTATGGAAATTTAAAGTGCTTTATTAAGCTACGTGGAATGGTTGGTCTTTTACATAACAGCTATAAAAAGGGTGAAAAAATTTACAATTATAGACCCTGGTGATCGGCAATTTGCAGTTGTTCTCTTGTTACATCTTGGATTCTTTTAAACTTTCTGTTATTAAAAACTGTATCTTGCCATCCAAATTTGCAGGCATGATGTTACTTATGCTGTGATTCATGAAATTATCTTTTCTACTATTGACAAACCAAAGCTCCTAAGCCAGGTACTTGTGATGCATATATATATATTTTGTCCATTGGCACTTGATTGAATATATTGTTTTAGTTCATATTATAAGCTTGAAGCTCACTTTTAGATTGGAAAAAGATACTTGCTTGGCCAACTATTTTGTCACTAATAGTGATTAATTTCTATAGGAACTCCTGAGCTGACACATCTCTTTATAAAATTTGTTTGACAGCTGATGGTGTGCTTATTCTTTTCTTTGATTCATAATTTTGTTTTGGTGCATTCATAGTATATTGTCATTTTACAACTCACGTTGGTAGGAGTTGGAACAACGGTCAGGTTTTTCCACCTCTATCATGGGTTTGAACTTTGAACTATGAATATGCAAGAGATCAAGTGGATGTACATTTTGTCCTCCTTAGGCTTTGCAATGGTAGGATCTGATGCAATGGTTTGCATCTGTATGTAATTCATCCTCTTCAGGCCTGCAACAACAAGATGCAACCATTTGCATTTGTTAAGTTCTACTAGCTTTACCTTCCAAATAATGTATTTTACTATGCTAGTTTGAAACAGAACACAAGCTTGCCATTAGATTGTCTAGTGTGAATATTCTATGAGTATATAGGTTCTTTATAACAATGATTTCTATCAAAAAAGCTTACTCTGAATTTCTGTATTTTATCATATACTTACACAATGAGACATGAAGACGCACTTAACTTTTTTATGTAGATAATAAGTTTGAACTCGCTACACATCCTCCGTACCAAGTGGTATTAGAATCTGAACAATAAAGAGTATGTTGTGTTGGTCAGAGTTAGGAAGTGAGCTTGGATAAGCAAAGGTTCTTTCTCATTCCCTAATTAATAATAAAAGTGTAGTAATCAAGTTTTCTTTAGATACCGGTTGAATATCATTACTGACCTTGGGTTGGACTAGTACTATAAATGTACCAGTCCATTCCAAGTCTAGGTATGGATCACAATACTGATAGGCATAGATTTTTCTTTATTTTTTCTGATATGCATAGAATAGTCTAGCCAGAATCCATATTGAACCATTTATTTCCTTGCCTTTGATACTCCTTCATTTCCTCCTTTGCTATTTCTATGACCTGTTATAAATAGAAGCAACTAAAAATGTAGAATTCTTTCACCTGCAAAGCGTTCAAAATTCTCAGTTAATTTGTCATCAGACCTTTTAACCTTAACATTTTCTTTGATATGTTTATTTGCTGCCTTTCTATGCTTTATTTTTTAAATTAATAATATTGAAACGGGTTCTTCAAAAGCTTTGGATTTTCCTTTGCTGCCTATAAGCAAATTGTTTTAGTTGCTGTATATTGCAATACTACTGCTTGTATTTGAAAGTCCAAATTTCTAGTTTAACTGTGTGTAGGTCAGGATGGACAAGTTATATATGTAGTTATTGACATTACAAGCAAATAAAATGGATTTGGAACAAATAAAATAAAAGTGATTTTTATATACACTAAATGACAAAGCATATATATATATCATATGCTAAATTCACTTATATGTATAAATATGATAATTAAAACTAGTTTTTCAAAGTAAATTTGTTTTGAACCATAGTTTATGTAATTGGACCTGTGATTTACATATCACCATTTTCTTCTCTTTTGCCAATGGCATGTTGGACTGGTGCGAACTCACTTGAGGATGTTGATGAAACTTCTAGTGTGTGTTATGACATGGTCAATATGCATTGATCCAAGGTTATCCAGTAATATCGCTTATTTTATTATTCTAAGCATGAATTGATGTTTCCAATATTATTGTTTTAGTGACATTGTACTAATCCCGTCTAGCACTGATACAAAATTGCTACCCGAGATTTAATTCCTTGGTTTTTGGAGCATGTAAGCACATTTGCTTACTATTATGTCCAATTGTCAAAACAATGGATCATTTCCTCTGACATCTTTTCCTATCCTTTTATACTTTGAGGAGCATTTATGTATCTAGCCCAATATGTATCTAGGTGATAACTTAGCCAAATCTGTATCTAGCTAATGCCTAGGACATTTGGCTAGGACAGAGTCCACAGACTGTTATTTGTCAGGCTGACTGACACATAGACCACCAGTTTTTGCCTAGTTGGAGCAATCTGGGCTTATGGTCTAATATGATCAACTTACCAAGCATGTTTTTCTGTTTTACTAGTTAAAACCAAGGTACTGGTTGGTAAGCGAACTACGTGATACCCCCATTATTCTTTTAATTTTTTATCGTTTCTAACAGCTTAGTTTCTTTTCCTTCTCTCTCTCTCTCTCTCTCTCTCTCTCTCTCTCTCTCCCTCCCTCCCTCCCTCCCCAACCCTTTTCTATCTTTCATGCGGTGCTCTCCGCCTCTTTCTCCTTCCTGCTGTCAATGCATTCTCCATCCTGCTGCATTACTGTTGCTGCCTCTTCCTCCTCACAAGACTCGAAGCTTCCTCAACTACCTCCTTCACATTCTCCTTTTCCACCTCCTCCTCTACCTTCTCTTCTTGCCGGTCCCCTATTGGAGCGATAACTACGGACTGTACTGGGTGATACAGCTGGTATTTGAATTTTGAGTAAAACGAATGGTTTTCCATGTTGGTTCGTGCATAGAGGTACACACTGTTCTTGGTTATGAGCTCTAGTCCCTCTTATGTTGATCTTACTATTTTGTGATGCTGGTTAATGGTCAATTGGTCATATCAAAGCTGCAGATATCAAATTATATCTGTGCTTCTTCCTCTCTCAAATTCACTGGATGGTTCATGCTTCTGTTGCACAGCATGTGGTATTAAGGGCATGTTTCACATGGATTTCAGAAATTAGTATTTTCATATTAGTTATTTCTTGTGTATGAGTGGTTTTCTCTGTATTTGTTAATTTGTTTACATTATAACCATTCATATTCATATTTGGTGCTGAAGATTATTTGATTCTTTTTTTGATGGATACCAGATAATAAGCAGACTTGGTATATTTTCTTTTCCTTTTACTTATTTTGATAATACTGTAGGTGATATAGTTTGTTTCATAATTTGTGTCTTCATTCACCATCCAAACTATTCTGACTGCAATGTCATCTTTTAGCTGTCAACATTGTTATCTGATATTGGACTCAACATCCGGGAGGCTCATGTATTTTCAACAATAGATGGCTATTCTTTGGATGTATTTGTTGTTGATGGGTGGTCTGAAGAGGTAAGCTTTCATTGTGAAATCCATTTGTCGATTTCAAATTTATTTCTTATGCCTAGACATATAATTGTACATATAATTGTAATTTTCATCTTATTAGAAGCATTTAATTTAGTACTTAAAATTTTCTGCCAGTCATGTTATGAAACTTCTTATGAGTTCTTTGGGCAGTTTAGTGGTATTAGCTGATTATGCAAAATGTTACTGACATCTGTTGAATTAGGTTAATGTGATTGGTTGACTCAGTCAAAACTCAACAAGTTCTTCCTTCTTATTTTAATATTTTTGATAATTTTCATAGCTGAAACTGTTGAAAATGAACCTTATGTGAACTGAATAGATATTCCTCTCTATGAGGAAGACTTATGTTCTCTGTCTTTAAATCTTTGATGTTGGTGATCCAATTGTATTAAACTTTGACTCAGATTGAGCTTATTTAATACTATCATTGATTTCATCTTTATCTCTCTGTCTCTCAGCTGCTGTGTTGTTTAAACTATGAAATCTTTATGTTTTATAGACATGGACTGATGAACACATCATGCTCCCTGATTAAAAACCATCTCATGTTGAGTCTTCTAGATAACCTAGGGACATCATGATTTTGCTATGCTAGGGTCTTGTTGCTAAGGGTTGCTGATTTTACAATACTGTGCTCAGGATACAGATGATTTGCACAAGGAGATTGAGGCAGCAATTAATAGAAATGAGGTGTAAAGATCTTTTTCCTTTTCCTTTGTACTGTTACTATCTATTTGCCTTCCATCAAAGACGTAGACCATTTTGCTACGGATGTGTTATTTTTATTGCTTATTGAGTTGTATGAGGTGCTGGTGCTTCGCTCTTTGTTCTTTATCCAACTAAACATGAGGAATTTTAGCTCAGATATCCAAGCTCTTAGGGGACCATTGTGATGTGTCGCCTTTTGTTGAATTTTTAAGTAGCTTACATCTTCTCTTTCAGAAAATCTACACAATATAGTTGTTCCAGATGTTGTGTGTTTTAGAGGGGTAAACTTTTGATGGTTTAATGGAAAAATACTTATGTGCACTATACAAAGAAAAGGCTGTTGAGAGAGTTTCAGTTTAATGTGATTATTCATAAAGCATCATCCATTTAAAGCTACAATGTGCTACAACATCACCAAATTGCATCGAACTGCCGGTAATCTCCAATGTCTAATAAATGGAACTAGGAGTCACACTGTCACTTGCATTTCTTTAGAAGCCGTTCTCTGGATGGGCCTAAACTGGTCACACATCATACACCTTGCTGTACCATCATCGAACTGGTTTGCCCAACGACTGGTATTGGTGCTGGACTGAGATATATAACCTTGATGATTATTACAGGATACTACAACAATAATGTAGCAACTAGTACAAGATTATGATTAGATATATCTGCCTTTTAAAGTTTAGTTACTGAATGTTGAGGCTTCTACTTTAGCTACTGAATTTTAGTTTTACTAAATTTCTATTAGTTTATCAAATGATATAAGAAGATACAAGTTGGTTTGCTGCTCGCTTATTGGTGTCATCCCAGTCCAATATATCCTTTAAATTGGTACTGGATCGATTTTTTAAAATCTTGCTTCAATGAACATAATTTTTAAATTTGTGGATCACCAAAACTCTTTCCTTTGCCTTTGCTTCAGTGCTAACTTGTCATTTTTAGGAAATTTGTGCTACGTCCGTGTTTGTTCATGAGATATGCTAATAATCTTGGATGTTGGATAGCTATGCTTACATTGTGGCTCCATCTTGGTTTGAGGTTAGGATATGATAATCTGTTGAGAAATTAATGCAGACACAGTTTCCATTGTGGTCTTTTGAATTTTACAGGGTTCCTGGTCGGGTTCATCTCATTCTTCAGCCACTGAGAGGATACTTGCTGTGCAACTAAAAGCTGATGACTGGGATATTGAGAGAAAATTGTTGAAAATGGGAGAGAAAATTGCATCTGGATCCTGTGGAGATCTGTAAGTCAAATAATACTTCAATATCATTCACTTTACATGATGGACCAGGCTAATGTGCTTGTTATGATTTTTTTTAAAAAAATTGTTACAGGTTCCGTGGCAGTTATTTGGGTCAGGATGTCGCGATTAAAGTTATTAGATCAGATCATCTAAATGAATCTCTACTACTAGAGTTCCATCAAGAAGTGTCAATTTTAAAGTAAATGATTACATCTTTGTCCATGGAAATTTTGTCATGTCCTCTATTATTCTGGTAATTTACTTGCTACTCGGAGGAGCAGCTTGTCATTGCATGCTCTGATAGATGATAATTATATCACAACATTTTAATTGATGTTCTTGCTAGTGATTAGCTGTCATCGTGCTTTCTTGGCTTTTTCAAGGTTCTTATGATAATTTTGGGCCCTTTCAGGAAAATCCAACATGAAAATGTTGTTCGTTTTGTTGGTGCGTGCACAAAGCCCTCACAATTTTGCATAGTAACAGGTAATCTTTCTGTTTGAAATCAGTTTTATATGACCAGCTCATCTATGGGTACTATACTAGCTGGTTCATAACTATATATGAATGTTCTGTCCTGTGAGGAAAGTTTACCTGAGTGTCAAAATTGAAAGACGTTTTGCTATGTTGACTTTTTCTTTTCATGCTTTGTTAATTCTTAGAATTAGTGTCCATCATTTAGACTATTGTATTCTGTAACTTATATATGCTTCTTTGATCTTTAAGAGCTTCCACTTTCATGGGTTAGTATCCTTGTAAGTTGTGGTGGTTGCTTATTTTTAAACTCCGACAACTATCTTTCACTTTGTTACTCTTGCTTCTGTTTATGCTTTCAATTTTGAGTTTTAGACATCTTGTCATCTTCCAATTTCACATGCAATGTCTTTGTAATAGGAATTTAAGAACGTAATAAAATATTTCAACAATGTGTAATGGATCAACTTGGCGTTTGTTCTGATTGTTGTCCAATGGGTGTTCACTTGTCTGATTGCATCAATGACATCATAATGACACTGATGGCATAAAGTATAAATAATTCATGATCTGTATCATTATCAGGATTGGCTAGAGATGGTATGACCAGGATTAGTTGGATTAGATCAGTGGGATCAAAATCCAACTAAGTAATAGCTTAAAGAAAAAAAGAAAAGAAAACAATAAAATATAACAAAAGTAAATATGAGTTGAGAAAATTGTATGCTTAACATTCATGTTTATGACTTTATGGTACCAGATTAAAACATGTCTCGAACTCTATAGTGGTCGGTGTATACACGCATCTGAGGTGCCACTACTTTCTGTCATCATGGTCTTATCTTCTACCTCTCTCTAGTTTATATCCATTATTAAACCTTTGAATTTGCTGTTTGGAACTTGTTGCGGGCCTTGCAGCAGCTGGTACTATGCTTGCTGTTAGTACGGTACAACATGCTGAGGAAGTGCAGAGGGTATCATCGCAAATGAAGAGGCAAAAGGAGGAGAGGGGACCATCAACAGTTCACTTATTTTGTCGGAACTTTAAAGTTATCAACTCTAAACTATAGCCTTTAGGATGCCAATTTAGGTGTTCATATGATCCTGAAGCTGAGCATCCCATGGTACAGTACATGCTGGGTGGTATTCCCACTAACCAAAAATGGGATCCTTGGCTGATTGTTTCCTTTTTCACCTAATCTATGTACTGCAAGTCTAAAATCTAAAGAGCATTGTCTGCATGATGTAGGTAGGTTTGGCATGGCACAGATTGTTGTTAAAGAAGAAAGCAGATTAGCAGGGTGCTGCGGTAACTGATAGGAGAGATCATTTTAATGGAACCACATATTATAGAAATATGATGTTGATAAAGGTCCGAAAATAACTATCTTGATGCAATGATGAGATTAGGATTGAAGTTGTGTGGTGATAAGGGTGCCCTATTGCAGCCCGAGGGTCGTAGGTATTTGAATGTTATAATACTAAGCATCTTAGTATTTCGCAGAAATCATTATGTCAGGATTCTTATGCATAGTTGTCTTTTGAATTGTTATAATAGTTGGTTAATTACTTAATTGTATAATGTGTAAGGGCCCTAGGAATTAATTTGAGTAATTATGAGCATTTTTTGTGGACTTTGATTCAATGTGGTTCTATTACATAAAAAGATAAAAGAATTCAAAAACATTATGAAGTTCCAAAAAAAAATTTGAAATGAGAAAGTTAAGATACAAAGACCAGGTGATTCTATTGCATAACAAAAAGATAATAGAATCCAAAAACATTTTAAATTCCAAAAAGGAACATTTATAATAAGATAGTTAACAAAACCTGCTTTAATTGATTTATTTTAATTATTCTAAATGGTGATCCTAATAACCTTACACTTCCTTCTTTGCCTCCTATTCTTCCGCCTTATCCTCCTCTGCCACCCCCACCAGTCCTCGTCTTCCTCTCTCCACCAATCCTCATCTTCTTCTCTTTGGTTGGGTGTAATCAACCTGTATCGAGTGTTTGTTCAGCGAATCCATATGGGTATTATACCAATCAAGTAGTTGATTGGTATCGGCACCAGACTAAGACTTTAAAACTTTATTTATTTTGAAAATTCTCTTTTTCAAATAAAGTGTATTCCATAAACCAATTGAGTATTACTTATATACAATACTTATACATACAACATTGTTGTTTGCAATAATTAATCATCTTAACATTCATAAGCTATTCAATGTATATGTTTGCTCACTTTCTGGTCATGTCAAAAAGCTGTGTTGCAAGTTTATAGACTTAAGAATCTCCAATAGTTTGATATATCTGTTGATATGCTGTTTTTCACGAGTTCATTTTCATTCTCATGTTTCTTGCACTTTAGTAACAGAACTACTTTCAATGGCTTACTTTCTGCTGATTCTGGTCATGTTAATATATTGTGCTTATCTGGTGTGTATTGCATTTTTTATACAGAGTACATGCACGGAGGAAACCTGTATGACTATCTGCATAAGCATCATAACATCCTCGAGCTCACTATGCTACTGAAATTTGCAATTGATATTTGCAAGGGAATGGAATATTTACATCAAAACAACATTATTCATAGAGATCTGAAGACAGCCAACCTCCTCATGGATAGCAATCTTGTATGTACCTTATATCAAGAGGCTTAGCTGCTTTCCATACTATTTCTCATGAATACAATCTTCAACTACTTTCTAAAACGCATTCAAAAGTCACTACTTACATCTGAGCAAATTATAAAAATAAAAAAAAAGATTAGACTGCCATTCCCCACTCAGAAAACCAGTAGCCCTATTTGAAGTCAGTTGGAAATCCTATTCCCTTCTCTATATACATGAGATATTTTATATTCTACAAATTGATTTATCAAAGAGAAGATATCCTTAATTCATGGAACTCGGCTTTGTCTGGACTGGGGTTTGAATCAGCTGATATTTATTCATCTGGACATGATCTGAGACACCGACTGGCCCTCTTTGGGCTGTTTGGTTTGGTTTATTTTTTTAATTTTTCTTCCTTTTTTTTGTTCAAGATGCTTAAGCCTTAGGGTTTGCGCCAATGCACGTGAGTCACGAATACCCATGACTTGTGACCATCTGCCATTCGTGACACCACCTAGAAAACAAGATCGAACCTTATTTTGTTATTTTCTAAATGGTGTAACATTTTGGTTTTCAGCTTTTGTTACAAGAATTTAAGCTGGCATTTTGTTTTCTATGGCCTAAATTTTTAACTTTTCTGATATATGTCTCTTTTAGTGTCAAGAACATGTTCACAAGCATGTGATGTTTCCTTTTAGTTATCTTTTATGCATTAAGATTTCTTTACACCAATTATTATTTAGGTTGTGAAAGTGGCAGACTTTGGTGTTGCTCGGATACAGAGTCAAGGTGGAGTTATGACAGCAGAAACTGGGACATATAGATGGATGGCGCCTGAGGTATGTCTTTAATCCATTTTTTGCTGTAATTTAGATTATATAATTACAAGATTTCATTATTTGAAATATATGTATTTAGAGAACAATTTCACCAGGGGATCAATACATTTTCTTTAAACATATCCATTACATCTTAATAATTGTTTCCATACATCAGAGCGACACTTAATTATTTACAAATAATATTTTCCTTGTTCTGTCTTTTATTGAAATCTTGTGTACACCTCCACATCCTTATATTGATTACACTTCCTTGTGAGATCTCCATGCTAGTGATCAGCTCTGCAGAGCTGGTTGCCTCCTATTCTCACCTTACATTTCAATATCTTAGGCATGGCTTATTTATTTCTCTTATAAAACATTTTGCTTCCTTGTGAGACCTTCATGCTAGTGGTCAGCTATGCAGAGCTGGTTGCATCCCATTCTCAGTCAGATGGCCCAGTTGTTCGCTTAAGTTAAAAGTTCAAGTTGTCCTTGAAAAAATATATACCCAAATTTATTTGATGGAATTTTAGGGAAAATGTTTAAGTTTGATTTGTCATACTGTTGATTGCAGAACCTCCTTTGTTACTCGAAGTGACCTGCCCTAATGTGATGCCACTAACATCTCACATTAGGCCATTGACCTATGGTTAGAGGGTCAACTAGATCTTGGAACCAAAGGGGATAAGACGGTTGTGATCTAATTCATGCAAAACTTTAGATGCCTGGCTCCAATTCATGCAAAACTTTAGACGCATAGAGTAATGGATTCATTTTTAATCTCTTTGTTCTATTGAATACCAGATCTAAAATACTTTCACCAGATAACATATAAAATGTTCAATTGCACTATGTATACATTAGCCTCTATGTAAGAATAAATGGTCAAGTGGATGTGTTAGTGCCTTCTGGACGATGAACAAGCTGTAGGCCCTGAGCCCCAAAAACTATCGGGAAGAATGAGGATGGAACATAGAGAAACAATTCCATACAAATCTAAAATTTATGCGAGTGACATGCTCCTATGTACAAGCATATATCAGGTGTAGTAGAAACCAAAGTTTGTGGTATTGGTCCGTACCGGCATATCGAGCATAGCTCAGTATGGTATGGTATGTTGGTACCGAACAATATACACAAGCATAACGCTCGGTATATATATAATATAATATAATATAATATAATATAGTATAACATAATATAATATAAAAATAGTTTAAAAATAAAATAAGGGTGACGTCACCTCGTTCCTTCTCCCTATGCGGGGAGATGTTTCTTCTCTCCGTGCGGGGAGAAGAAATCGCTTGTGGGCGTAGAGCAGTCAGACTCCAGGTCAAGGTTTGCCTTACTGGGCGGTAAGACCCCATACCGCTCTGTACGTATAGATCCGGCAGTTGACCGGTATGCGGACCGCCCGCTACTAGGTGGCACCACCAAAATCGACCGTCGGCGACCGATTGAAGGAGAAATCGACCGTCGGCGGTCGATTGAGGAAGAAATCGATCGTTGAGTCGATTGAGGGAGAAAAAGGGAAGAAGAAGAAGAGGATACATACCTCCTTTCCCCAGCGTCGTCCTTGCCCGTGTGTCGTCCTTGTCCGTGGGTCGCCCGTGCGTCGTCCTCGGTGATGTCACCAGTTCCGTCTTCTCTCGCATGAGGAGATGGAATGTCTCCCAGCGTGGGGAGAAAGATCGAGACGACGTCGCTGATACATACCTCCTTTCCCCACGTTGTCCTCGCCGCTGCCGCCACGCTTGCCCGCGGTCACCGTCGCCATCCTCGGCGATGTTGCCAGTTCTGTCTTCTCCGCGTGAGGAGACGGAACGCCTCCTCGTGCAGGAAGAAAGATCGAGGCGACATCGCTAGTATTTTTCTTTTTTAATATATTAATATATTGATGTTATATTATATTAAATTATATTATAATGTATTTTGATGTACCGAGCGGTATGTACTGTGTGTACCACCCAGTACCGTGTATCGTATCGTACTGAGATAATCTCGATACATTGGTACGGGTCAGTATGGCAAACCTTGCTTCGGGTTTTTCTTTTCCCTCTTTTTCTTTTTCTCTCCTATCTAATCGCGTTGTGATCAAAATCAATCACATGCCGACAACAGGTGATGGTCGAAATCGATCACACGGTCGATTTTGGATTGTAACGCGTCCCAATCCGGTATCGTCCGAGCGTGTTCGCGTACTGGTCATCTGGTGGACGGTACATACCGCTCGGTACCAACCGGTATTGCAGTCCTTGGTAGAAACTATTTTGAAACTTAACATGACTGTTCGGAATCTTTTAAAGATGATATGTTGGGCACTAAGTTTTGTGTCCTTCAAATCTCATAAGTCAAACTTTGTTTTAAATGGTGCATACAAGGACAAATGCAAGTAATTATATGGACACTGACGCATGGTTTTAGATCTCGATATTGCATCTGTATCAGTCCTGGCAGACTGATGTGTCCCAGATGTACCGACATACTGACATGGTATGTGCACAAACTTAACATGACTGTGCACAATCTTTTAAAGATGATATATTGGGCACTAAGTTTGGTGTCCTTCAAATCTCATAGGTCAATAAACTTTGTTTTAAATGGTGCATACAAGGACAAATGCAAGTAATTATGTGGACACATGGTTTTAGATCTAGATATTGCATCGATATCAGTCCTGTCAGACTGATGTTTCCCAGATGTACCAGCATACTGACATGGTTTGCCAGCATACCAGATGGTGCAAACAAAAGAGAAAGAAGGAGAACGGGAAGTAGAAGGAAAATGATGAGAAAAAGGAGAGAAGGAAAAGGAGAAGAAAGGAGTCTGAGGAGTGGGGATGCCTCGGGTGTCAAAAACAGGCTGAGGAATAAAAAAAAGGGTTATGGACCAGATTGGGCACATAACCCGATCTTGGTGCCAGTTCTGGTTGATGTGGTACGTACAGACCCGTTTTTTGAACTATGCATGAAAGATTAGTTAAAAATAAAAATGCAAAAGTATTTGTAATACAATGCCTAAAAAGAGAAATTGGAGTGTGACGCCCCCAATGAGTTCCACATTGAAAGTGGATAAAGACTAGATTGACTTAAAAGATGGGTGGACTATTGTTACCTGCAAGTGGATCAGTTATCCCATCTCAGATTGAGTCATGACATGGAGGTTGTTTATCCTTGTTGTACTATAGAAGTAATAGAGATAGTACACTACCGTTGCTAATGAGACAGATATGAAATTTTAAATATATTCCCCTTTTCAGGTTAGAAATTACTGTAGGAGATATCAGCATATTCTTGTGTAATGTAGACATTACTCATCTTATTTCTTCTGTGTTGTATTAAATCAAACATATGGTCCATATCCTTTTATGGTTGAAACATATTTGTCTTTCTCTAGGTTATAAATCATCTCCCATATGATCAGAAGGCAGATGTATTTAGTTTTGCAATTGTACTTTGGGAGCTCACAACATCGAAGGTGAACAAGGCTTTCCCAGTTCAACTTGTTTATATGAGATTGACTGCCAATGAAGGGTCATACCATCTAATATGGCATTGTTATAATTCTGTTGATACACAGATCCCATATGAGACCATGACACCTCTGCAAGCTGCCCTGGGAGTGAGACAGGTCTGTATTTTGATAAATGAAAACAAAGTCACGTTTTCTGTTATATAATTTATATAGCGATCTTAAAGTATTGAAATTGTGGCATTCTTACTGGATTCTTGAATCGAACAACAACAAGAATCATGTCAGATAATGCCTCCCAATATTGGATTTGTTTTATATGAAATCTATCATGTATAGCATTTGATATTATTAGTAATGATGACATCAGAAGTGGCCCTTTTTTTTTGTCTTGGAGAAAGTATTTGGTCACTGAAATCCCATTATAATTAAACATGGTTCGAGGGAGATGAGTCCAATTAGGCCAGGGCCCAGTTGGTTAAAGCTCTTGTAGACTTATGTTTGTATTCTTACGGAATCAGAACATAATTCTTATGTGACATTAAAGCAATTGTCTTCTATCCATTTATCACTTCTGGTTTTTCTTGCTAAATGAGATGCTCATGGTAAGTGTCCAAAACCAATTTGTATGTCCATATTCATGCAACACTACAATTGGTTTTTCATTCCTTCTTTTTGATAGTCTGGTTCTGAGTCAAATGTATTCCTGTAATACATGTGCGGAACCAATTAGCGTGTCCATATTCATGCAACACCACAACTAGTTTTTCTTTCATGTGTAACTCTTTGAGGTTTTTTTTTTTTTTTTTCAAATGTAGAGTTCCTTTCCAGTCATTTATGCTTCTCTTTTGAAAGAGCTGGATGACACACGCACACACATGCAGACAAAAAAAAGTCGGAAAGCCAGATTAAGGCAAGAAGATGTTAGAATATTCTAGATCAAACATCATTGGATGCTTAAAAACTGAAGTATGATGTTCCATGTACACACAAAAATGTACACTAAATATCGGTGCTAACATGGCTAATCAGTGGCATTTGTGATCCATGTGACACCCATATTCCACTTTACTTCATTTTGCTAGTTGATGGTGCCACAAGGATATAACATAATGCCGGCACATTTATGCATTGTTGTAGAACCCAGAAGAAAAACCCTACTTTCAAATGTTTTCATTAGTTTTTCTTTTTCCTTCTTTCTGTCATATATTTCTGTAGTTATCTCTATACACTGTTTGTTTTACATGGTCTGGAAAAAGCTTGTATCAGAAGACGTAACTATGCTGTCGATTATGGATGTCATTCATTTTGAAGCTTATATCATGTTTACGTCCAATATTAGGGGCTTCGTCCTGTACTGCCCGAATACATGCATCCTAGATTGTTGGACTTGATGCAGAGATGTTGGGAGGCAGCTCCTACTAAACGGCCCACATTCTCAGATATCAGAGTCGAACTTGAGGAACTTCTCAAAGTGATTCAGGTGCATTGATACTGAAAATATATGCAAAAAATAACATTTATAGACAATGGAAAATCCTTTGTTTAAGTTGTAAGCTTTAGATTACAATTTGCTATTCATGTGGACAAGTTAGATAACTCTGATCATACCGTTGAAGCAGGAAGCAAGAGCAACCACCAATCATCAACAAAATCATGCCTCAAAAGAATATGAGAAACAAGTCTTCCTCGAGAATTGACTGTGCTATGAACCCAAATAATTGGTCCATAGCCTCACAAATCGATCTGAGACATTGAAGCAGTAGTTACTTCTCTTAGAATATCTTGCCTTTTTTTGTGCTGGTTCACATGTTTGTATGTCACTGGGATGAAATCGGGGAGAACTGAGCTGTCTTATTAGAGCCAGCCCCCGGTCTCGGATACTCCAGTTAACAGCATCAACGATTGTGGATATATCGACGGAATTGATCTGTGGAGCAACGAGGACTATAGCTCTGTACTTCTTCTGATAGAGGATTGTAAATGCTGATTCGGCTAATCGATTTATGTTGTGGAAGGCTGCCTGTCCGTTTGTTTCCACACCATGTGTATATTTCATGGGGGTTCGTTTTATGGAACTGATCCTTTGGTAATTTATGAATCTCCAATTGCTATATTTAATGCCTTAAATACACAGTGCAGCGTGCGTCTACTAAAAACTGCTGCAGTGCCACTAAACGGCTTCGCACCCTTCGTTTTGTTCACGACCAATCTTGGATGGTAATTGTTTAATTGTAAACGCTTTTGCCTCTTACTAACTTTTCTATATCTAACGCATGGTCTTTTCTGGTCTGTTATATTGTTATTCCTGATGTGCAGTCAACTGCAAAGATGGTATGGATCATCGTAGCATATCTAACTATGAGTTAATTTGGCATGATATAATGAGTCATCATATGCATCTAAATATGAATTAATTTGGCATGATATATTCTTATGGCATCATGAAAAAGAGCTAATTCGGCATGATATAATGTCATGATATAATGCTTTAGTATCTTAGCCATCGGGTCCTACCATGACTTTTTAATACAATTGAATCCCCACGGTAATAAATGGTATTATAGCAAATTTATCGAAGAAACCACGAATTATTGAGTTATTTTAATAATAATAATAATAATAGTGATAACGATGATGATAATAATAACAATGACACTTCCGCTGTCGTCCTGGATAGGGGAAGGGGTGTGAAAGAACTCATGCATACAAGACAGCCTCTTAAAACCCCGTCCCATCTGGTCTTCGTTCGCTGCTGCTCAGGCGTTGCCGTGCGGAGTTGCGGAAGGAGAAGAAGACTACGAAGAAGAGAAGCAGGAGATTCCCGCTTCGTTCTAAGCACCTGGTCATGGTGGAAGAAAAGCAGCATCCGGGAGGAGGAAGAAGAGGAGAGAAGCGAACCGATCGCCTCGGCCGCCCATCTCCCAATCCTCCTCGTCTCTCCCCCTGTAAGCGCAACCCTGCCACTTCCTCCTGTTGCTCCTCCTCCTCCTCCTGCTCCTCCTCCTCCTCCTCTTTTCACCACCTGCTAAAGAAGACCCGGTTCGCCCCCGACCTCTTCCTCTGCCATAGCTGTGGACTCCGCTTCCCTTCCAAAAGCAACAACAACAACCCCCTCGACCACCTCCGATCCCAGTGGCGCGTCGCCCTCCTCTGCCGCACCTGCCTCGCCCGCGTCAAATCTGCTGACATCTGCTCCTATTGCTTCTCCCCCTTCTCCCCCATCGCTGACGCCGAACGTTCCCTCACTTGCCTCAGTTGCTCAGGCCGCGTCCATGTCGGATGCGTCGACCGCGAGCACCGCTGCCTCGATCCTTGTCGCCTGGAGCCGGGCTCCTTCACCTGCGTCGATTGTTGTGTGATCCCTAAATTTTGGGCCAGGAAACCTGGAATTGGTTCTAGGGTTTCGCTCGAGGTGGTGGTGAGGGAAGCCAGTTCTGTGGCTGAGAAGAAGATCGAGGCAGCTGCCAGGGCCAGGGAAAATGCTCTGAAGAAGGATGACACTTCAAAACGTGCCGCTGAGCGGGCTAGGAATGCGGTAGGTGCTGTTCTCGCACCCAAGGGAGAACTTCCAGAGCAGAGTGTTGATCTGGCTGTAGTTACCGATCAAGAACTGGCTCTGCAGCTACATCTGGCTATGAATGGATCTAGGAGGATCTCTAGGAGTTCTTCTTGCTCTTTAAGTTCAGGTGCTGTTGGTTCAATTGACATAAAGAAAGTGTGTGACCGAGGTGGTGATTGGATGAGCAGGACTGTTGATTCCGGTGATCAGGGAATTTGCAAAGCAGCTGAGATTTGTGCTGAAGATAATTCGTTTGTTGATGTGGCAGTAAGAAGTGTGTTTGGTCAGGGTTCAGATGTTGATTCAGAATCCAACAGGAAGCTAATTGATGATAATGGCAAAAATGGTCCTACCGTTATGCCACTAGAGGATCAGGGCAACTCTTCTGATAAAATTGTTAGTTCTGATGCAGATTTTTGTAGTACCGACTCTGTATCATTGGATTATGAGAAGAAAAAAGTATCTGATGGTGTATTGTTTCAATCTACGTGTCGAAGGTATGTCATAGAAGGATCTGAAGTACAAGAAAATAATAGTATTACAACACCAGATAGGTATCTTGTGAAATATACTGCAAGGAGATCGAGACCAAAAGGATTGGTAAATGTGGATTACCCGCTACTTCCTTGATGACAAATTAGTTCGTCTAAGATGTCTAGTACCTAAATTGATTCTCCTTAGCAGGCTTCCATGACTGTCATGCATTCTTCTACACAAAATTGCTTTGGGTGCAATCATGAAAACAGTTGCCAGAGGTAAGCCATACAGGTTAAAGGATCAACTCTGTTGTTTGTTTTTTTATCTCACTGCTTATTTCTTTCGGTCACTTGCTCTTGTTACAGTAATGATTTATTAATATTGGTTTATTGTCTTAGATTTTTTTGGTAAATTTGGGTATTTTTCGCCTATCAATGAAAGATAATTGAGAAAATTATGTATGAAAGTCACAAGCAACATACACAAAGCAACCAGAACTCTTGATTTTTTATATTAACCGATTACATCGCCATGTATTGAAAAAAAAACCATGGCCTCAAATAACTCATAAGCTTCACTTGGGAATTCTTTTAGGAGTAAAAATACTTGAATTCCCTGCCAACCTGGAGGGTTTTTCATATAATGGACGTGGGTTATTAGAAAATTCAATCTCAAGATGCAGGCCATCATGCTTATTGTTTGAAGCTATGCTATTCTTTGATATCTATGGTGGTTTCCTTGATAAATTAGGATGCATGATAGGTGAGACTAGTTATAACAACTTCCTAGTTTATTTCGGTGAAACTGGGCTCGGTATAAAAAGGTTTTGGTGGACTCAATGGAGTAACGATTAGTGGATCTTTAACTTAATAATTAATCTGTGTTCTTGTAACATGTTATGATGTTCCTGGCAGTCTTAGTTTTTCTGGGCCAAACATCAGGTTCCCTGGCCCATCTTAGAACTATCTGGCGCTTAATAGGCCCTATTCAGCCAGCCATAGTCGTCATATGATGTTGGCTGAGCGATTTTTAGGTTGTAGTAGCCTTGGTAGAATCTATTTTTGGCATTGTGAAACTTCAATCAGCAGATGATGACTCTTATCTCTTGCTAGAACAGGCTAGAGATGATTGTAGAAGGCTCATGCAGCAATTTCCTATCCTAGCCCCAACAAGGGAGCAAATACTTGCCAAGTCAGGGTAAGGCTAGCGATTCCTGGCTCCATCTGTCCATCAGGAGATGGGTTAACCAACTCTATTTGGTTGAGCATTGACCACTCCAGTAAGAGGTCGGTCAAGATGATACCGTTGGAGGGTGATCTGGAACGGTCACTTCCTGTCACTATAAGGATATAATATCTATTTATCTTAAATAAGGGTGCCTGCAGAACCCCGATAAATGCTCAGGCAGTCTTTTCTTTATTGCAACATTATGGTAGTGCATTTATCTCTTAGTTTAGAACTTTCTTTCCCACGAAGAAGAGACCCTGGTTATGAGGGATTGTTCCAAATGTAATGATGGTGACAGATATTGCAGATGTATTCCCAAGAGTAATTGCATTGACTTTTAGCATGTCTTAAACATTAAAAAAAATAGCAAGACGCTAAACGTCTCCCAAAGTTTTCTGTTAAGGTTTGAGGATTTCTTGTTCAATTGTTATCAAGAGACTTGGTTAAAAACCTTTTCAAACAAGAGAATAGTATAACCAAGATACTTATGCCAGTCCATACCGGGTCATGTCAGCTATACAGATGCATGGCTCGGCCAATTTTTGGCTTGTTCTCATCAGCATGATAGAGTATGTCATTATGCACACGATAGTATTATTCAGGTTTTGCTACCTCAACTTGAAAATCACAGTAGACAGATGAAAAGAAAATTAAATTGAATATATATTAATAAATAGAAACTAACAATATTTACAGACACCTAAGAAGAAAGAGAGGCATGGGAGGATAATATTGAACAAATTTATGTGTTGTTGTTTAAGAGAATTTAAATTTTCAAGAGAAGTGTATAGCCAAGTTCTATTCAAAGTGACTTCATTTTTTTTTCCAGATGGTTCCAACTTTTATTTGCACTAGGGCTGTCTGGAAGGCAAGAATTTTTTTTCATCATCACCAAAACATCCCAAACATCTTTAATATGGAATAATGAGATCTCTATTTCTCATCTATTACATGTTTAAAAAATAAAGAAATGAATAAATAACAAAAGTGGCATTTTGTGATCTATGTTATCCAATAATTGAGTTAATATTTGACTCATCATTCTGTTAAATGCTTAAAAAGTTGGTGTGGATATGGATTCGAGCATGAGTTGGTTTGGCTTCAGTGCCAATCAAAGTTGGTTTCAGTAATTAACTTTTGGACTTTTCTCGGTCACTATCTTAAAAACTCTTGATAATCATGATAACTCAAATATCCAATTTCATCGTAGCTTAGTTGCATTTTGCTTATGTGCCCTTAGTCCATGAACTTTGTTCACTTCCAACTGAGTCATTTGTGTGGGCAACCCTTCCTTTAGCAGTGAATCAACAAGTCTATTTGGCTTTCTATATGAATCAACAAGACATTTGTGTGGGCAACACTTCATTGTAAAATATTGGCTTTTGCTTCACATCATGTTAATTTTCTTTTTGTGTCTCGAGTGTTAGTCTTTATTTTCCTAGTTCATGCATGCTTCAGTTTTCCTCTTTCATTTTTTATGTACTGAGAAGACATGAATTTCAAAGTTTAAACTTACTGGCATGTATAAATTGTCAATGGTCTATTAATGCAACTCAAATCAGTTTTGTTGCAATTATTCTGAGTCAGAGTTAGTTCAGAATTTGAATCGTAAATGGGGCAGACTGTTCAAAATTTTCTGGTATTCTGTTTAGATTCTCTTCATAATCTTATCGGTGATGTTTTAGAGTTGGACTAGGATGTCAAAAAAGGGTTGCGGTAGGATAGATAATGATAAGATGAAATAGGCTGCTTAATGCTTAGTTGAGGGAGAACTCAGACTGATTAAATTGTTAATTCAATGACATATATGATGTCTAGCTGAAGATAGAGTTCCTTGTTAAATATGTGGTCTCCTTTTTCTTCTTTTTTCTGCATTTTCTTCCTCCTTTGTCATTTCTCTACATAGAAAAAAAACAACCAAAGCACAAAGCTCTTGAGCCTTACCTCTGCACACTCTCGTTGTGAAATCTTGGAGAAGTCTAGAGAGTGTTACCTTTAATCTTTGACAAGCAACATAGTAGTTTATGTTTTTCACAATATCTTGATGGCTAAGATGAGATAGTATATTTTTTTTACCAATTTGTTGCATTATGAACAAAGAAAGTGAACCTTAAAATGAAAGCTCTTTTCTTGAAACTTGATGACATGCAAGATCTTTTTTTGTTAGTTTTTGAAAGTTTCTTCATTGCAAGACAATAATTGCAAAAATATACTTCTGTTGCTGTGTCTAGCTAAGCAAATTCTTTTGAAGAAATTATTGAGCATATTTACATATTAGGTGAGTTAGAAATGAAAGTTGATCAATGAATATCCGATTTAGGTGAATACTCAATAGTACCAAAAGGTTATTGACAATTAATACTGGTGTATATTTTGATACTCTTTGAAAATGGTATCATTGGTGTCTCTTTTTCCATCCTAGCTAAATTAGACTAGGCCAAATAAGAACTGGATAAAATTAGGATTATGACCATTATGTTAGGACCCTAGCTAGGTTGGACCCTATGTTATTGAGTCATGAATGTAATAAACTCTAAATGAGCCGCCGCCACCACCTATTAAAGAAGTGGTTGGTTAGGGTTAGGGAGGAGTTCTCTTGAAGTGGGAGTCTCTTAGTCCCCCCCTCCTCTTTGGAGAGGCCGACTAGGGTAAGAGGCGGAGAGTTCCATTTAGCTAGGACTCTCCCCAAGATTCAGTAGGAGTCCCTTATAGCAGCCAGCCACCTAGTTGGCTAGGGGTTAGGAGTTGAGGGGAAGAGGAGTCTATTAGAAGTAGGAGTCCTATTAGGAGTTAGGGTTTTGATTCCCTATATAAACTCATGTAGCCATCACTATTTTATCATGAATAGATCAATCTTTTCTTCAGCTCTTATAGCCGAATACTAAGGAGGGAGGAACCCCTATAAAGTTTCAAGGAGGTTGATCCCCTATAGAGATCAATCCAAGCTTAGAATCCTGCGGGGTTCTAACACATTGGTGTTAGAATCGTTTTTTCATAGGTTGTTCCAGTTACTTAGTCACTTGGACTGTTCGCCCTGTTCCTTCTCATGTACTCTGCTTCCCTCTCCTCTTTCTAGTTTAAAGAGGCATTGATTATGGCAAATGCTAAGAGGCATGGTTTGCCTTATCGGTCCGTATTGATGTGTACCGACACCTGCTACACGGAGGCATACTGATGTACTGCCCATACGAACCCCCTATTAGATCGGTATGTAATAACCGTATCGAGCGGTATGCCACGGTACGACGAACCTTGCTAAAAGGTACATAAATTTTTAGTTTATTTTATCCATTTTCTCTTTTTTCTTCTATGCTTCCTCGTACTAGTGATCCCATATAGACATGGTCATGTGCTAACTTGTCCGATTGCCGTCAAGCATGGGAATTTTCCATGTAAAGTCAATAACTGCATGAATAACTGAAAAAAAATTTTCTGCGGATTAGACACTCAAGTGCAATTGTTGTGGTATTCCTTGCTATTCTCAAGAAATTGGATGAAAGTTGTAAGTGATCTTTTAGTTTCCACATCCTTCCCCTTTGTTTTGAGATGAAAAATGGATAATAAATCTCAATGGCCACCTCAACCAACAGTGTGAATCGGCCAGTCAGCATCACAGTCAAGCTATGTTGATGTCAGATTGGTCTAAGCTGCCACTGTTTTCCTGTTTGGCTTTGTTTTCCACTTTATTCCAATCTATCAGATGAACTAGTATGTCAACAACACGAACTAGTGTATCTAAGGAGGAAAAGTAGTCTTTTTTTCATTGCAAAGTTAATCATTGGTTTAAATTTTCCTTATTTTAATCACTTTCTGGATAAGATGCCAAACTTTGATCTGATTTGACTGATTCATTCTTTTATAAAATTAAACCTTAAACTGATTTTTTACTTTGCAAATATCACCTGAAAACCTAGAAGCAGACGATGGCCAAGTGTCTTGAGGAAATTTTGGAAGGCATCTACATATTGATTTTGCCAAGTTTTCTGGCAGAGAAGCAGAAAGGACACACAATGCAGGGCCAGGTTATCTGAGGAAATATTTCTGTGTCACATTGGGTAGGGGGGGAGTGGCCAGAAAAAGGTATGGATGGAGTATTCTCATCTGCATGGCACATGAAGCCCCAAACCCCAATTGCCATAATGAAATGCTGCATGAGTGTTGCAGAGGGGAAGAAGATGTCTGAATTCAATAAAAACAAGCCTAGGAACTTCTTGTAGAAAAAATTGACTTTAAGGGGATTCTGGTTATTGATGTAAACACAACATAAGGTAACTTGAATTATGTGATCTTGTTTGTTACATAAAGACTGAAACAGTAACACTGCAATGAATAGATATTAGAAAAAAGACTTGGTGGGTGTCAAACATTATGTAATCTAGACATGTTTCTACTTGAGTAAAATGAGGAGATTGGCAGTCTAGATCTTTGACTGACCAATAGTTTGTCACATCTCTGGAGTTAGTGCTCTACGGGTACTGCAAAAGGCTTCCTCCGAGAATCCCCTAACTAGTCTTGAAGATTCCATCCCTCGTGATAATACTGACTTGACTTGAAGTCGGCTGTGGTAACTGAGGTTGTGCTTGATTGTCACATGTGATTCGTTATGCAGGTAAAACAACTAAGAATCTGTTTTTGGCAGCATTTTTCTATTTCATTGTGTGGGAATTGGACCACTAGACTGACTATTTACTTTTTGTCTTAGTGGTGGGACCTTATCTTGGATAATACTAGTGGAATTTTTGTCAACAAACCTTCACGATGCATGTTCTCAATGTTGGTCTACCAACTCATTTACTCTATCGTAATTTCTTGATATTTTTATGTGGACTCTTTAGTTAACAGCTTAATCATTAGCAGCTCGGTTGCCTGCCAGGCAGATTGATCATTGTTTTCTCCTTTTCATTCTCCTGCAGAATCTAATGGTGTTGATGGAGCTCCTTATGAGAACACGGAAAGACCTTGATCATTGAGGATGAAGTTTTCTATGTGGATTTGCAAGATATTCCAGGTCAAAATCAAGAAAGAAAAAATCTACCATATTTTCATCTTCAATGTGGATTCTGATATATGAACAGTACACGGTCTGTTAGGTGGTGTTCTTGTTCATCCCACCAAATTATTGGTTGTATCCTCTCAGAATTTACCCTAGTTCTTCTGTATGTGCATCACTACATGTTCTTAATTTGAATAAAATTCCAATAGTCTGCACTGCGGGAGATTCGTCCATTTTTTAATGATGATATCGTCACTTTTTTTCAAATTGGATGTTTTATATTCTATGCCAGCCTGATTTCAGGGTGTTTGGCGTTTGGCGTTTGGCGTTTGGACTTGCAGTTGGACTTGCGGGCAAAAAGGTCGCTGCGAGCAGAAGTACATGTTATTTTTGACACCTTCAACCGTCATCCGAGTGCCACTCTCCGACAACGATGACCACCGCCGGAGCCACTACTCTTACTCTTCCATCATAGCCTTCCATGACATTACATCTCTGGTTGCAATTGTGGGTCAGTTTCAAATGCAGGCAAACAAACATCAAAAGCTGCATTTGCTTTCACGGAAACAAGCCATCCAAACATCCAAACCATAATGCAATTCAGAAATGCAAGCAGGTTTAGGTTTTGGCATTCGATGATCACCAGCTAAGACTTCATACATCATGTTGGATAGGCTTACGATACGGCATATCATGGCCCCCTATTCCATGGGGGCTCCCACACCGTCACAACTGAGCCAGTCGAGCATCCCGAGCCAGCTCAATCCCGTGACTTCAGGACACGTCGATCATTTGTCCCGTCACTCAGAGAAGCACAGAACGGCGCCGCACAGTCTAGACGACGTCGACGGCCGGTATACGGGCTAGCCACCTGAAGCGCTAGCATGCATTAACGCCTACGTACGATTGACGTCGACAGTCATTAAACTTCCACGTACGTCGACCCAAGGCCAGAGGTATAAAAGCCATCCTGATGAACAGTATCAGGGAGAAGGAAAAAAATCGTACACACACCACAACTCTTGATCTTTGTTAGAGCTCCAGCTCTGACTAATTTGAGCAGTAGAGGGGCCAAGACGAGGGACCCCTCACCCGACTTAGGCCTTCGTGCAAGATGCAACCACTTGGGAGGAAGAGACAATCATCTGTCACATCTCAAGAGATCTGCCTGAAGATCCCGCGACTGGGTTTCCTGCTGACCCATATTTGTCGACCCGGAGAGGCATTGGCGGTTTTGCACACTCGGATCTTACCAAATTGTGTCGTCACCTTGGCTCCGACATAACATATGTTAACATTTTTGGCACTAGAAGGAGGGCCGATGTCGCAAGAACACCAACAATCAACCAACCCCAGGGAGCATCTTGAGGAAGAAACTTACATGGCACACTCCATCCTTGGCCTTAGGGGACATGTCTCCTCCCTTTCCTCCTAGGATGAGAATGCTCCGTCCCAAACCCTGAGTAGGTGCAAGAGGCTATTCAACAAGTCGAGGCTCTCCCTCGATGGGGTAATGTGGGCCATCCTATCATCCATATCAGAAGTGTTCCTTAGCCTCATGCAACAGGTCCAAGCCTCAACCGAAATGGTACAGTCCATCACTCCCCTCATTCCCCAAGCGAGCTACCTTCCCCATTTCGCTAAGCAGATCGCCCCACCGCAGGCATCATCACTAGTACCCCAACTGGACCCCTGTCGAGCACCTCCAGCATCCCAACCAACCCTTTTTCGTGCACCTTCGAATTCCCCCATGCCTGACAGGTAAACTCGAGATAGCTGCCCATTGGATGAAGAGTCGTCTAAAGCAAGGCAACCTCAGCCCAAGCACGGGACTTCGATGGCCCCATCGACTCTCACGAGCCACCACGAACCGAATACTTTGTCGTCCAATTCTTCATACCCATTTTGGGCCCAATTACTACAGGTCAACCGTCGAGTGGACGAAATCCAAAGAGAGAGTTCCACAAGTCAAAGGAAGAACATAAGGAAGGCTCTCATGGGGGATCCTCTTTCGTCCAGAAAATCCAAGACAAGCCTATCCCCTCTAGCTTCTGCCTCCCAACGCTAGAGGCCTATGATGGGAGCTCTGATCCGACGTAGCATGTCGCCGCCTTTCGAGCCCAGATGACCTTGTATAGCACATCCAATGGCCTAATGTGCCAAGCTTTTCCAACCACTATCCGAGGAGCCGCACGAATGTGGTATAGTCAGCTCAAGCCCTTTTTGATCTCGTCCTTCGGCCAGTCCATTTTTGACCAACTCTCGGGTAGTCTACTGCTAACCTAGCCTCGGCCAATCTATTGCCGCCCTAACCTCGACCAAACAACTGTTGACCTAGTCTCGGCCAGTCTATTGTTGGCCCAACCTTGGCCAATCCATTGTTGACCAAGTTTCAGGCAGTCTACTGTTGACCTAGCCTTAACCAGTCTATTGTTGACCTAGCCTCGACCAGTCCACTGTCGACCTAGTCGCAACCAGTCTACTGTCGGCCCAACCTTAGCCATCCATTGCTGACCTAGTCTCGATCAGTCCACTATCGACTTAGCCTCAACCAGTCTATTGTCGGCCCAGCCTCGGCAAGCCCACTACCGACCTAGTCTCGACCAATTTATTGTCAACCCAACCTCAGTTAGTCCATTGCCAACCTAGTCACGACCAGTCCACTACCGACCTAACCTTGGCCAGTTTATTATCGACCTAGTCTCGGACAATCCATCAGAGACCTAGTCTTAGCCAATCTATTGCCATCATAGTCTCAATCGATCCACTATCGACCATGTCTCGATCGATCTATGGTCGAGCACTCCCAGCCACTACGACACCGTAACGCAACACAATAGGAATGACGCTCCAACCTCCCAAGGCTCCGATCGCATGGTACCAAGCATACCTCGACAAAATCCCCAAGCACCATAACGCAATCGGTGAGACCAACGAGTGGGCGAGCTTAGACCCTGAGTCACGCCTCTCGATTCTCCCGAGACACAACTCCTTTGGGGTGGAGAGAATGATATGATATATCATGACCTCCTATTCCATGGGCCCCCCAAACCGCCACAATTGAGCCAATCGGGCACCTCGAGCCAGCTCAACCCTGCGACCTCGTGATAGGTCAATCATCTATCCCGTCACTCAAGAAGTATGGAATAACACCGCATAAACCAGACGACATCGATGCCTAACATACGGGCCAACCACTTGAGAAGCATAGGCACTAGTATGCATTAACGTCTACGTACGATGGTGGTTGATAGTCATTAAACATCTGCGTACGTTGGCCCAAGGTCAGAGGTATAAAAACCACCCTAATGAACAATATCAAGGAGAAGAGGAAAATAACCATATAGACACACACACCACAACTCTTGATTTTTGTTAGAGCTGCGGCTCCGAGGTAGACGACCCAAAGATCCTACGATTGGGTTTCTCAATAACCCCTCTTTGTCGAATCGAAGAGGCGTTAGCAATCTTGCGCACTCGAATCAGACCAATCCATATTGCCACCTCGGCTTCAACTTAAAGTACGTTAATAGCTCATAAATTAAATGATCTACCATTCTACGTAATCAATGCAGCTTTAACTACTTAAAAGCAAGAATCAAATAGTCAAATGAATCAAGAAGTGGAAGATGCAAAGATTTTGATAAATTATTGCAAGATCTTGCATCCAAATCACTGTCTTTATCAATTAGTCAAAAGCATCCAACATAAGCAAATTTCTTGGGAAAGTATTATATCACGCATTTTTTCATATGCTAAAATTTTTGAACCTATACCAGTAGGAAGTCTGGAGCTCCCAGCGATTGCCGACCTGCAATAACTGATTCCATAGACGAATATATTTATGGCCAATTTAGAAACGATCTCACCTTCTTACTTATGCCAAGCGCATCCACAAGAAAAGGCTTTGAACCCAACATGGGAGTCTGATACTATATGAAACTATCAGGGGAACGACCAACATATTGTATCTCGTACTGAAGTCATATATATTTATTACAAAGGAAAATCCTGAAAGATCAAGTTAGACAAAGGATGTCCTTTGTTTCTTGCAGGCAGTTATACTTGGATAGAAAGGACTCGTACCTTTTGAAAATATGTCAGGCAAATGACCAACATATTGCATCTCGTACTGATCATATTTATTTATTACGAAAGAAAATCCCGAAAGATCAAGGTAGACAAAGGATGTCCTTTATCTCCTGCAGGCAGTTAATACTTTCGATAGAAAGGAGGCAGCCACACATCCAACAATGGCCAAGACAACATGATGCAACAGAACGGAAAGCCATCCAAAAAGCGGTCTCAGAAACGCTACGCTTCTCATGACCTGAGCTCCACATAGGACCCGGAAAGCCCAGAGGTGCCAAGAAGCGTAACCTGCATGTAACAGTGGTCGATCATAAGTTTGCTACATTTTCATGAAATACATATATATAAGCAAGCAAGCATTACAACTTTTTATGCAGTGGGCCTGACCACGACCAGGCATGATAATTAATTTCAGGTTCAATTCTTCAAAGTTGGTAATGATATCCCAAGAAAGATGACAAGTCAACTAAAACATGGTTAACTAAGAGTTGGTTCACCTTAAAATATCTAACAATGCTCACATAGTATCCAAATGCAATGGAGAAAGGTTTCTGATGGCCAGTCAAAGGGTATAAATCTCCCACAGATTGCCTTGAAAGATTAGGGCCACGATAGACAGACACCGATTGTTTATTTCCAACTAATTAGACTTATGCTGCTATTCTAATATCACAATGGGATATCCTAATGACAAGCAGAAAAAACCTATAAGCAGCATGCCTGCTTTGCACAAGCAACCAGCTATATTTAGACCAGCTAAACAATTGTGTCACAGGAGTGCTAGTTGTGCAACCAGCGAAGAAGGCATGTGGCCAGCTTGATAAACACCACTATAGGTGTACCGATGGATTGACAAAGAAAAAACTAATTGGTGAAAATTGGCTCGGATCATCTTGGTTTGGTTTGGGCTTCAAAAGTAGCAAAAACTCAAAAAGTATTCTTACCTTTCCCAGCCGTGCCAAGCAATAACACCATAAACTTTTACACACACTGTCAATCACAGCACCATGTTGGCATGAGAAATGACAGCTGGTACAGCCAACATGGTAATCCATACTTATAGGGAAAAGAATACCGTTCCAAGGCCCTAAGAGTTATCAGATATGACGCTATCTACAATGTAATGTATATGGGAAGCTTAATTACAGGCATAACATATTATTTCATAAACAGAGTTGTATTCAGGTTTTTGAGTTTTGAGATCAACATCAAAGAATTGAGTAACTCAAAGCTTAAAAGAAACATAATATATTTAAAAAATTAATAATTAACAAATATAAGTCCTGCTGTGAAAATTCATGCAGCAAAAAACATTATTGTAAAGTTTGCTTACCTTTCCCCACTCAGAACCAATGCCACTGCATCTCATTTTCAAGTGTATCATTTTTGTTCCCAATTCAAGTTCAACCTTTTTCCTCAAAAATGTCTCATCAGGACCAAATGAATCCAAATAAGTAATATATCGTTTATATGCAGCTCTTATGGCATCTTCCAGATGCTCTGGCAAGTGTCCAACATTCTGTGGAATGTTTGTCAATATTAGAACAAAATAGACAATTGCTTTGAAAATTGAGATAAATAGCACCTAGGTACCCCAGTTCAAAGTCTCCATAAACAAAATGACTGACCTCACCACTTAAGCCGCATAAATCATCAAGTGCCATTCTAAGGGATACCAATACCCCACTAAATTCCACAGATGCCTCAGCTGCACGAAATACATTTGTCAGAGCCTCTTGGCCAGCTTTATCTTCAGTGGTTTTTGACAGAGCCTTCTTTGTCTCATTTGTAACAGAGTCTGGAATTTCATCCCAGTTAATCGCCAATAAATCCTTCATTGCAGCTTCTATATCAGGGTCCGTAATGACAGGCAACTGTCTTATATTTGAGCTGAAGGCACGCCTCAAATTTAGTGTATACGGATACTTGCAACCTGAAATTCCTTGAACATAAAGAATAAGAAGGACAAATTAAAACTGAATTTAAATAGTTACAAGAACGACAACCCTAAATGGAAAAGCAAGCAATGTGAAATAGATGGGAAAAGAAGATAAAATACAAAGAAAAGGTATGTAATTGTTTGCTTTATGACCAGCAGAAAACTAAATTGTGCCGTAGTAGTCCTATAGTTCAAGTTATCAGTGGGACTAACAGGGTATAATAGTTACCTAATCAAGGAGAAAAAAATTCCTCCATCTTATAAGCTAGTCAAATACTTTAACATCTCATAGTTCTCTCTATACCATAAATAGCTTTGTAACGATTATTCTTGGAGATAGAAACAAGGTAGCCAGGTGCCAGAGTATTGCTGCCATCTGCCATAGCATGCAATGATGCAAGTCTGAAAAATCTTTCCAATGGCTTGACAAAAATACTTAATGTTTAAGGAGTCCAAATGCTAAGGTCATAGATGCCAGGTGACGAGGAAATAGCTTCATTCAAGGATTAAAATCTCGACCTCATGTCAGTACCAGCTAGACAGTTCTTTAAAACCTTGTATTTATATACCTCAATCTGGGCATAGATTGCCTCGATCAACGCTGACCATCTGAGAGAGCACTAAAGGACATCCTATAAAGTGTCACGTAGTGTAGCAACCGACAAGTTCGTTTGCAGGAAAATCCACAATGGCTAGCCTATTTTCTAGAAACCTTTCCTTAATTATCTTATCTTGATTACCCATTCCATAAGATTTCCCAAGGATCAGGCTCATGGACGACTTAACCTGGTGGTTGTTTGCTATTGATGAATCTAACATTGGCTTGAAAGTAGGGTCAAAGTTTTAAAACTGATAAACAATTGTAAAGGCAAGAATCTCTAGCTTCAGGTACATAACATATTATTTTAATCCTATACTAGACATCAATTTTTAGTTATTGATCTTTAATTTTTTGAGTAAACAACCAAAATAATGATAAGATTCCAAACAGAAACATTTATAACTACTAAAAGGAAATTTAGCAAACAATTACAATATATAAAAACAAATAATTCAGCTAGCAAGCCCCACTAAAATGGTTTATTAACCCTGAAATCTTATAAATAACAAAGATATATCAATTAACAATAAAGGGTCAATATAATCAGATACACCACAATAAAGTCTAACCCACAGAACCATTTACATAAATGCCAGTAGCATAAGGCTGACACCAAAAGGGCACGGACCAAGTTAAATCATATGTGCAGCCACACCAAAATGATCACTTCACATTAAACAACAGTGAGCTTTAATATATAATAACAGCACACAACAACAAAATCAGTCCTGAAAAAGGAATCTCAAACTTCAAATCAAACTCAAAATGAAGAAGTATCAACATATAATTCAATTAGTACAATTCAAATGATCAAAACAAACGAGCTGCTCAAAAGCAATAACCATACAAATTTCGCTACCAAATTAGCTTCACAAATTCCAAAATGAGCAACCGTCAAACTAACATTCTCGAACTATATACCAAAGGTCCAAAACAATAAAATATAAGCACCGACAAAAGGGCAACATAGGCTAACAAGAAGATATTGAAAAATTGAGGATAAGAACTTAAAAAAAAAAACATTTGAGATAGCTAATCCTTCAAGAAGCATCTATGCACTAAAATAATGGAAATCTGGAAGTATACTAAGAGTATCCCCAATAAGGCATTAAATGGCTGCCAAATACCACATGTTCCAAATCTGATTTGAGAAGCTTGGAGATTCGACGCGGTGATCTCATGAATGTTGCTAACACCCTTCAGCCAACTTCTAACTGCATATCATGTGGTCAAATGTGTAAAGAAATGACCCTCCAAATGCATAAATGAAAGTATCTTATTGCAATAAAATTGGAGTTGGATTGTAAAGGCTTATTACCTGCTTGAGTTGCAATCATGCGTGTTTCCACCGGCCTCAGCTCGCTGCAACACAAAAATTGTTTCAGATATCTAAGAAACGTTTTCCAGGTAACAACAATAGCAGTCAGTGCATAGGACCTGGTTAAAGTTACAGAATATTCTAGGTTTTTTTTGAACTGTAACTAAAGCAAAGTCCAGAAATTTTTTCGAGAATGTCTCAGCAGCTATAAACAAGTACAGAAAGCTATCAAATATGGTTTCTTACAGAAAGGTGCAAAGAAAAAAATCAGCTAAGAATTTAAGAACCATGATATGAAATAGAAATATGAATAAAAAACTATTAATGTGGAGTCAGCAAATTCAAAGAGGGAATCTTTTAGATAAAGTACTATAATATCTTACAATGTGTTGTAAGAAAAAAATCAGTAAATTAAAAAGCCCCAGGCATCAAAAGACGTCAAGGTCCTAAAACGCCGGAGGCGCTAGGCTGAATCCCGAGTGAAGCGAGATGCTCTTTAATATTATAATTAAAATCATATACAATTAAATATAAATATGTTAAACATGTTTATGAAGGCCTATGTTAGAATTAAACTACTCCAAAAGCATCTTGTTAACCAAGAATGTTTTGCTGCTCTTCTAAGACATCATCAAGAAAAAGCTAAGGGAGTTTCATGTATAAATCAAAGAGCAAATCGCCCATGGTGTTGTAGATAAAATAAATATATTTAAACTGCTCCAAACGAGTTGCTGCTCGTCCGTTCGCAGTTTAATTAACAGGAAGGTGGGGGAAGAAGAGGGCGAACGAAACTGCAGCTGCGAACGGATGAAACTGCAGTGGCCGACGAAGGCAGCAGACGACGTTGTCGACGACGGCGGACGGAGCTTCAGCGTCGAACGGAGCGTGCAAAGGCCGCGAACGAAGACAGTGGAAGAGGTTGCCATCGGCGGCGGGCAGAGTTCCTACAGCAGCAGATAGAGCTATCTCGGTGGAAGAGGATTAGGGTTTAGACGAGCTGCAGCGACTGACGAATTGCAGCGGCGAACGAGTTTGCCGACGGCGGCTGGCAGAGGGACTAAAGGGGACAGATGTAGGGTTTCTTTCATCGTCATTTGTTTACAAGGTCGGGCGAGGGAGGGGGTTGGCCGGTGTCAGGGGAACTATGTTAGTTGGTTCGATTGAACCAACTTATAACTTCAATCGAGGTAACTAACTAACTAAACAGATTTAAGATCGATTAATCTAATTTGATTAATCAATTAACTGATTTTATAATTTTTAATAAATTTAAAAATATATATTATTTAAATAAATTAGTTCAATTGAGCTGAATCGAAATCAATTAAATCAAACTTGAATCTTAGTTCAATTATGATTGAAATTGGTACTAAAATTAAAATTATAAAATTATGACATTAAAATTAGGCCAACATCACTATTGTACTTCGATTTTGATGACCAATTCATAGATTTTAAAGGGCTTAGGCAATGAATACGATCGGTTGATTTTTTAAAATTAAAATTGATTCGATCCAAAGTGGGTAATTGAACCAAAAAAGAGTATCCTCAAACCGACATTGTTCATAGTTTTCCAATCGAACTATTAATGAACATGTTTTGCTCCAGTTTTATTTTGATTCAGCTTAATTTTCTGATTTGATCTGAATACCTTGCCTGGCCAACTAATGAAATTACTACTGCTATTTTTTTAAATAAAATCATATACTATTTCAAGGATTATAATACATAAAATCTAAGTAATAAATACCTTTGCAATAATTATATGATTTAGAGAAATATCTAAAATATAAAATAAATAAATATATGATATATATATATATATATATATCATATATTAGGATCGCTGTGGCATTAAGATGGGGGAGGGGGTGTTTTGACTAAAATAATTTGATGTATATCGAAAATACGTTTAATTAAGAAGTTTAAATAAGAATAGTGAGTAAGTAAATTAACATTTATTGATAAAGCAAAGACAATAGAAATTAATTTGATTTTATAATGGTTTTGTATCTACATTTGCTCCCGAATTTTTTTTCATTTGAGGTCATTGACATTTTCTTAATCTTTCTCTCTTTACTAGATTTAGGAAAGAACTTTTATACAAACTCTTCTGCATAAGATCATCTTGTTGATTCAAAAATATTATAAAGTAAAAAGAAAAAAAATATTCAAAGGAGAAAGTTAAAATACAAAAACTCAATGAATCTATTACATACGAAAAAAATAAGAGAATCCAAAAATATTTTCAATTCTCAAAATATAAGAAATTATAATATAATCTATTACATAATATAATAGATTCTGTTACATATTAATCTATTATAAACTAACTTGCCAATATAGGAAATTATAAGAGTTTCAACAATCCCATAATTGGGTTGAGCAATCTACCGAATAAGTCAATGACAAGGTGGTATAGAATTATGAGTCTTAAAAATTCAACAATGAGTACATCGTTGTATTTATCATTAATATAATTATTAAGCAGTCCTCATCACTATCTTCATCCATAATAATCCCGTAACGATGTCGTTATCTGTCACCATCGATATCATTTGTTATCATCGACTAGAATGTTACGACTATCTTTTTATCATTTATTTTTTATATTTTTGTTAGTAAAATCGATGATGTTAGAATAAAAAAACTAGATTTATACTTTTAATATATTTTTTAAAAAAATTAAGATAAAATATTAAAAAAAAATTATAAATAAAAAATATAATTAGTTCGTAAAAAATATAAATATTATTAATGGTATTATAACAACTTCTAAAAAAATATATACGAGTTATTGAGTTATTTTAATAATAATAATAATAATAATAATAATAATAATAATAATGATAACGATGATGATGACAATGACACTCATCCGCTGCCGGCCTCGTTGGGAAGGGGTGTGAAAAACGCATGCATACAGCCTCTTAAAACCCCGTCGCATGAGGTTTTCCTGCGCTGCTCCAGCGTTGCCGTAGGGCGTTGAGGAAGGAGAAGAATAAGAATAAGAGAAGCAGGAGATTCCCATTTCGTTCTAAGCACCTGGTCATGGTGGAAGAAAAGCAGCATGCGGGAGGAGGCAGAAGACGAGAGAAGCGAATCAATCGCCTCGGCTACCCATCTTCCAATCCTCCTCGTCTCTCCCCATGTAAGCGCAACCCTGCCATGTCCGATCCCGGTGGCGCGTCGCCCTCCTCTGCCGCACCTGCCTCGCCCGCGTCAAATCTGCTGACATCTGCTCCTATTGCTTCTCCCCCATCGCTGACGCCGAACGTTCCCTCACTTGCCTCAGTTGCTCCTGCCGCGTCCATCTCGAATGCGTCGACCGCGAGCACCGCTGCCTCGATCCTTGTCGCCCGGAGCCGGGCTCCTTGACCTGCGTCGATTGCTGTGCGATCCCTAAATTTTGGGGCAGGAAACCTGGAATTGGTTCTAGGGTTTCGCTCGAGGTGGTGGTGAGGGAAGCCCAGTTCTGTGGCTGAGAAGAAGATCGAGGCAGCTACCAGGGCCAGGGAAAATGCTCTGAAGAAGGCTGACGCTGCAAAACGTGCCGCTGAGCGGGCTAGGAATGCGTTAGGTGCTGTTCTTGCACCCAAGGGGGAAATTCTAGGGCTGAATGCTGATCTGACTGTAGTTACCGATCAAGAACTGGCTCTCCAGCTACATCTGGCTATGAATGGGTCTAGGAGGATCTCTAGGAGTTCTTCTGGCTCTTTAAGTTCAGGTGCTGTTGGTTCAATTGACGTTAAGAAAGTGTGTGGCCGAGGTGGTGATCAGATTTGCAGGAATGTTGATTCCGGTGATCATGGAATTTGCAAAGCAGCTGTGATTTGTGCTGAAGATAATTCCTTTCTTGATGTGGCAGCGAGAACTGTGTTTGGTCAGGGTTGGGATGTTGATTTAGAATCCAACAGGAATCAGCAGAGGAAGCTAATTGATGATAATGGCAAAGATGGTCTTGCTGTTGTGCCACCAAAGCAGGATCAGGGCAACTCTTCTGATAAAATTGTTAGTTCTGATGCAGATATTTATAGCACTGACTCTGTGTCATTGGATTATGAGAAGAAGAATGTATCTGATGGTGTATCGTTCCCATTAACATGTCAAAGGTATGTCGTAGAATGATCTGAAATACAAGAAATAATAGTATTACAACACCAGATAGGTATATTGTGAAATATGCTGCAAGCAGGTTGAGTCCAAAAGGTTTGGTATATGAGGATTACCAGCTACTTCCTTGATGACAAATTAGTTCTTCTAAGATGTCTAGTACCTCAATTGATTCTCCTTAGCAGACTTCCATGATGCATTCTTCTACATGCATGTGTTTTGGGTGCAATCATGAAAACAGTTGCCAGAGGTAAGCCATACAGGTTAAAAGATCAACTCTGTTGTTTGTTTTTTAATCTGACTGCTTATTTCCTTCAGTCACTTGTTCTTGTTACTGTAATGAATTATTAACATTGGTTTATGGTCTTAGCATTTTTTGGTACATTTAGATATTTTTGACGTATTATGTATAAAAGTCAGAAGCAACATAAAGCAGCCAGAACTCTCAATTTTTTATATTCACCGATTACATCGCCATGTATTGAAAAAAAAAAACATGGCCTCAGATAAGTCATAAGCTTCAGTTGGGAATTCTTTTAAGAGTAAAAATACTTGAATTCCCTGTCAGCCTGGAAGATTTTTCATATAATGGACGTGGTCTATTAGAAAATTCAATCTCAAGAAGCAGGCCATCATGCTTATTGTTTGAATCTTTGATATACATGTTATAAGCTATGCTATTCTTTGATATCTATGGTGGTTTCCCTGATAAATTAGGATGCATGATAGGTGAGACTAGTTATAACAACTTTCTGGCTTGTTTTGATGAAACTGGGCTCGGTCTCAAATGGTATCAGTGGACTCGATGGAGCAAGGATAAGTGGATCTTTGACTTAATAATTAATCTGTGTTCTTGTAACATATTATGAAGTTCCTGGCTGTCTTAGTTTTTCTGGGCCAAACATCAGGTTCGCTGACCCATCTTAGAACTATCTGGCGCTTAATAGGCCCCTATTCAGCCAGCCATAGTGGTCATATGATGTTGGCTGAGCCATCTTATAGTTGTAGTAACCTTGGTAGAATCTATTTTTAGCATTGTGAAACTTCAATCAGCAGATGATGACTCTTATCTCTTGCTAGAACAGGTTAGAGATGATTGTAGAAGGCTCATGCAGCAATTTCCTATCCTAGCCCCAACAAGGGAGCAAATACTTGCCAAGTCAGGGTAAGGCTAGTGATTCCTGGCTCCATCTGTCCATCAGGAGATGGGTTAACCAACTCTATTTGGTTGAGCATCGACCACTCCAGTAAGAGGTCGGTCAAGATGATACTGTTGGAGGGTGATCTGGAACGGTCACTTCCCGTCACTATAAGGATATAATATCTATTTATCTTAAATAAGGGTGCCCGCAGAACCCCGATAAATGCTCAGGCAGTCTTTTCTTTATTCCAACACTATGGTAGTGCATTTATCTCTTAGTTTAGAACTTTCTTTCCCACGAAGAAGAGACCCTGGTTATGAGGGATTGTTCCAAATGTAATGATGGTGACAGATATTGCAGATGTATTCCCAAGAGTAATTGCATTGACTTTTAGCATGTCCTAAACATTAAAAAAAATAGCAAGACGCATAAAAGAAAAACATATAATGAATTCAAGGGGATGCATATGTGGTTTTGATTATAGGGAGAGAAATAAAGATGGTGATATGATTTTGAATTTTATTACTTTGTATGATCTCAGAATTATAAATATTTGCATTAAGAAGAGATTAATATTTAGTTACTCATAAGAGTGGTTATAACTATAATTAGAAAGATTTCTTTCTTACTAGATAGATAGAGGAAGTTATATTTTGGAATCTTATTTTCTTAAAAGATAATGAGATACAATATATTAAATCATGTTGATATGTTTTTTATTTTCTTCTTTATTTGTTACTTTCATTTCTTCTTGTATTTATGGCCTATATAAAGAGGTCAAGCACTATAATGGGATCATGGTTAACCTTACCAGTCTATACGTTGTACCAACAAACTATCCATACATATGTACCGAGGTGTACTAAGTGTATTGACATACGGTATGGTTGGGTGTGCCAATGTATCACCCATTTTGATCCCTTATCCAATTGCTATGTACCACCCATATCGAATGGTACATCGTAATACGACGAACCTTGAATTGGATCATTTATTTTTTAATGAATAATAATTTTATTTCTCACAAATTCTGAGAATGGTACAAGGCCATATCTTTTCCCTTGATATGAGTCGAAAGACTTGGGGCGAGTCCATGATTATCCCTTACATTAATCTCGTCCCCCCTCCTCAATAAACCCACAACAAAGACCCAAAAACCAATCTCTCAACCTTAGAAGTCAACCATAAAAGTGTTGAAGTGCTTCTTGATGATATAGGTATCAGATTGAACCCTATCTTTGTTCTTTATGACTTAAATAATATTTTAGCAAATCAAATATAACTTTACAATTCTTACATATAACTTCCTCTATTTATCTAGTAAGAAAGAAATATTTCTAATTATAGTTATAACCACTCTCATGAGTAACTAAATATTAATCTCTCTTCTTAAAGCAAATATTTATAATTCTGAGATCATATAGAGTAACAAAATTCAAAATCATATCATCATCCTTATCTCTTTCCCTATAATCAAAACCACCTATGCACCCCTTTGAATTCATTATATATTTTTCCTACATGACTATTCAAATCTTTTCCAATCATAAGTTTTTCTATTATAAATATTGTCTAAGTTTTCAAGCACTCATGACATTCAAAACGTTCTCTCCTAAAATAAATTTTAGAACCATAATTTTATCTCAGTGCACACAGTAAAGTAATCCATTGAGATTAATAAAAGATGACTACAAACATTCCATAAGAATAGTAACCTGCGAAACAAACTTAACTAATAGGAAAAACAAAACACCGATTTTAGATCTTCTCTATTGTTTTTAGTGAATACGAAAATAAATAATTTTAGATAAGAGAGAGCTAGAACACATATAGAATACAGTAAACAAACAACATTGATGAAAGGAGAGAGCATTACATTACACACTATAAAAGTAAACAAACACCATTGTTTCAAGACTAAACAAGCGCACAAGGGAACAAGAGAAAGTAACGTCTATACTTATTATTGAACAAGCGTTGCGAGTGTTAAGCAAGTCCAACAAGCAACATTGATTATAACTCTGAAAACAGGACTCTGTTTAAGGTAAGGCATCGGACTAATGCATAACGTCTTTGCGCAGCCATTACTTATTCATTAGTAGTTTGCTAACATGAGAGCTATTTATTAATACATTGTGCTAATAAAGCCGGAGCCACTTTACTTTTCTCTAACAGCACCTTTCCTTGATCGAACTGACTCATTCCATACTTTCTTTCGCCTTAACCGCTCCATAACGTGAGCATTATAAAAGGGGCTAACAATTCTGTCTGAAATTCTTTATATGATTTCACTCGAACGATTAGGCCTGGACCTGGCAATACTTAATGCTGAAGCTTCCTCATCAGTTCTTAAAACAGAATTTGACCTTGTAGACAAACAACAACACTCGAACAATATCTTACACACTTCTACTTCTTTCTATGATAGGTGGATTTCATTCTTTGTTGCAAATTCTTTTACATTAAAAATATTCTTCAATAAAAATATAAAATAAAAAAGCTAAAAATGATATATTACAAAAATATAAAATAAGATGTTTAAAAAAGAGAAAAAATAACAAAAAGGAACTTAAAGATAGTATTATAGTGACCTTAAGACTAACAGTAACTCTTTGACTGATTAAATTGCTAATTCAATGACATATATGGTGTCTAGCTGAAGATATATCTCTTTGTTGAACATGTGTTTTTCTTTTTTCTTCTTTTTCTTCCTCCTTTGTCATTCTTCTACATAGGAAAAACAACAACCAAAGCACAAAACTCTTGAGCTTTACTTTTGCACGCTCTTTTTGTGAAATCTTGGACAAGCCTAAAGAGTATTAGCTTTAATCTTGACAGACAACATAGTAGTTTATGTTTTTCCACAGTATCTTGATGGCTAAGACGAGATAGCAGTTTTTTTTTTTTTCTTAGCTGCCTAGATATGTGGATTATATTTTAAGATATCCATCTTTTTCTCTTAGATCAATTTTAGTTATTTTTTACCAATTTGCTGCATTATGAACAAAGGAGGTGCCAAGGTGAAACTTAAACTGGAAGCTTTTTTCTTGGAACTTGATGATATGTAATATCTTTTTTTTGTTAGTTTTTGAAAGTTTCTTTCTTACAAGACAATAACTGCAAAAATACTTCTGTTGTTAGGTCTAACAAAGCAAAGATCAATTCTTTTAAAGAAAATATTGAGCATGTTTACGTATTAGATGAGTTAGAAATGAAAGTTGATCCATGAATATCCAAATTGGGTGAATACTCAATAGTACCAAAAAGTTATTGACATTTAACAGTTAATACTGGTGTATATTTTGATACCCCTTGGAAATGGTATCATTGGTGTCTCTTTTTCCATCCTAGCTAAATTAGACTAGGCCAAATAAGATAAAATTAGGATAATGACCATTGGTGTTAGAATCTTCTTTTCGTAGGTTGTTCCAGTTACTCAGTTACTGGACCGTTCACCCTGTTTCTTCTCATGCACTCTACTTGCCTCTCGTCTTTCTAATTGTTGAAGAGACATTGTTTCTGGGGAGTGCTAAGTGGTGCATAATTTTGAGTTTATTTATCCATTGTCTCTTTTTTTCTTCTCTGCTTCCTCGTACTAGTGATCCTAGATAGACATGGTCATGTGCTAACTTGTCGATTCATCAACTAGCATGGGAATTTTCCATGTAAAGTCATTACTGCATGAATAACTGAAATAAAAATTTCTGCTCTAGTAGCTTTCTCCTCTTTTAGATTAGACACGCGAGTGAAATTGTTGTGGTACTCCTTGCTATTCTCAAGAAATTGGATGAAAGTTATAAATAATCTTTTAGTTTCCACATCCATCCCCTTTGCTTTGAGATGAAAGATGGATAAGATATCTCAATGGCTACTGCAACCAACAATGTGAATCAGCCAGTCAGCATCACAGTCAAGCTATGTTGATGCCAGATTGGTCTACACGTTACCAGCTGCCACTATTTTTCTGTTTGGTTTTATTTTCCCCTTTCTTTCAGTCTATCAGATGAACTAGGATGCCAACAACACCAACTAGTGTATCAAGGGAGGAAAAGTAGTGCCTTCTTTTCGTTGCAAAGTTAATCGTTGGCTTTAGTTTTCCTTATTTTAATCACTTTCTGGATAAGATGTAAACTTTGATCTGATCTAACTGATTCATTCTGTTTATAGAGTTAAAACCTAAAACTGATTCTTTGCTTGCAAATATTGCCTAAAAACCTAGTGTCTTGAGAAAATTTTGGAAGGTATCTGCATAATGGTTTTGCCATGTTTGCTGGCAGAGAAGCAGAAAGGACGCACAATGCAGGGCCAGGTTATATTATTTCTGTGTCACATTGGGTAGGGGGAAGTGGCCAGAGAAAGGTATGGAGTACTCAGCATCTATATGGCACATGAAGCTCCAAACACCAATTGCCATAATGAAATGCTGCACAGGTGTTGCAGACGGGAAGAAAATGTCTGAATTCAAAAAAACAATAGGAACTGTCTACAAGTTCTTCTGATAGAAAAAGTTGACTTTAAGGGGATTAGTGGTGTAAACACAAAGTAAGGTAATGTGAATTATATGATCTTGTTGTCACATAAAAAAGCCTGAAACAGTACATTGCAATGAATATATATCAATGTTTGCCTTACCGAGTGATAAGAATCAGATCGTCAGTACGTACCAGTTTGGCAGCTGATCGGTATGCGGACCACCCGCTATCGAACGGTACCACCAAAATCGACCATCGATGGTCGATTGAGGGAGAAAAAGAGAAGAAGAAGAAGAGGAAAAGAAGAAAGAATAAGAGGAGAAGAAGAAAGAAGAAGAGGATGCATACCTCCTTTCCCCGTATCGTCCTCTCCCGTGCGTCGTCGCTGCCCATGCGCTGTCTTCGCCCGCGGGCGATTCTTCTCAAGGAGAAAGATCGAGGTAACGTCGCTAGTCTTTTTTTTAATATATTAATATATTAATATTAGATTTAATATTATATTAAATAATATTATATTAAAAAATATTATAATATATTTTAATATATCGGGCAGTATGTATTGTGTGTACCGCCTAATACCATGTATTGTATCGTACCGAGATAATCTCAATATGCCGGTACGAATCGGTATAGCAAACCTTGATATATATCGCAAAAAAGACTTAGTGGTTGTTAACAATTATATAATCTAGACATGTTCGACTTGCGTAAATGAGGAGATTGGTCATCGTCAATGATTTAGAAGGTGTTAGGCATCAAAGGGCGTCAAGGTCCCAAAAAGCTTGAGGTGTTAGTGCTTACTCAGGCACTCGCCCGAGCGAAGCGAGGCACTCTAAAATATTAAAATATAAAAACTATATAATACTATTAATCTAATAAATAAAGATTATTTTATATAGTAATTAATAATCTATTGTTAATAGTATATTATTTATAGTTAACAGTAGTTAGAAGGGAAGAGTATAACTATCAAAAATGATCAAAAATATCATCCAGTGAAACTAATTATGAAAAGTTAGAATTCAGAAGAGAAGCAACGGACAAAAGCCGCGACAGCGGTAGCGGAGTCACGGACAACAACAGTAGATAGTGGACGGTCGCGGAAGTTGAGGAGACTCGGTTGGCGGCGGAGGAAGACTCGAAGTCAGCGGGAGAAATTGTCGGCGACGGAGGCAGAGCGAGAAATCGTCGGTCGTGAACGTAGAGGGAGAAATCGTTGTTTGCAAACACAGAGGGAGAAATCATCGGCGCAGAGGTAGAGGTAGAAAGCGCATGCTAGGGTTATGAGTCGGGGTCACACGTAGGTTTTGAGGTAATTGCGTGCGTTAGTTGGTTAAATCGAACCAACTAATACACATTTAACGGAACTCGATTGCCTTATATCTATTGGGCGCTTGCTTGAAGCGATTGACGCCTGGGCTCAAGCGAGTGGCCAGGCGATGCCTAATTGAAGCACATCGCCTAGCCCTTATATGAGGCGCTCGAGTCTCGCCTCGCCTCACTCGAGCGCTTAGCCGAGCGCTCGATCGCCTATTTAAATCACTAGTCATCGTAATGTGTTTGGTCGTCTAGATCTTTGACTGACCAATAGTTTGTCACATCTCTGGAGTTAGTGCTCTATGAGTACTGCAAAAGGCTTCCTTCGAGAATCCCCTAACTAGTCTTGAAGATTCCATCCCACATGATAATACTGACTTGACTTGAAGTTGGCTGTGGTAACTGAGGTTGTCCTTGATTGTCACATGTGATTCGTTATGCAGGTAAAACAACTAAGAAATTGTTTTTGGCAGCATTTTCTATTTCTTTTTGTGGGAATTGGACCACTAGACTGACTATTTACATTTTGTCTTCGTGGGAACTTATCTTGGATATACTAGTGGGTTTTTGTCAACAAATCTTCATGACGCCTGTTTTCTCAAATTTGGTCTACCAACTCATTTACTCTATCGTAATTTCTTGATATTTTATGTGGACTCTTTGGTTAACAGCTTAATCGTTAGCAGCTCGGTTGCCTGCCAGGCAGATTGCTCATTGTTTTCTCTTTTTCATTCTCCTGCAGAATCTAATGGTGTTGATGGAGCTCCTTATGAGAACACAGAAAGACCTTGATCATCGAGGATGAGGTTTTCTATGTGGATTTGCAAGATATTCCAGGTCAAAATCAAGAAAAAAAATCTACCATATTTTCATCTTCAATGTGGATTCTGATATATGAATATAAACAGTCTGTTAGGTGGTGTTCTTATTCATCCCACCAAATTATTGGTTGTATCCTCAGAATTTACCCTAGTTCTGTATGTGCATCACTCGTTGTTCTTAATTCGAATAAAATTCTAATAGTCTGCACTGCGGGAGATTCGTCCATGTTTAAATGATGATATCGTCACTGACAAATTGGATGTTTTATTTTCTATGCTAGCCTGATTTCAGGATGATCACCGCTCACTGAGGATGAACTGCTTGCTGGTTTTGGCATTTGGACTTGCAACTTGTAATCTTTCTCCTGCAGTTGGACTAGCGGGCAAAAAGAAGCTGTGAGTTGAAGTACACATCATTTGCCACCTTCAACCTTCGTCCGAGTGCCACTTTCCAACAACGATCACCACCGCCCGAGCCATCACATGTCGCCACTTCTTGAGGTCATCTCCTTTCGCTGTTCCTCTTCCCGTCCATGACATTAACATCTGTGGTTCTATTTGCAGGTCAGTTTCAAACGCAGGCAACCAAACAGCCAAAGCTGCATTTGCTTTCACGGAGACAAACCAACCAAACTTCCAAACCATAATGCAATTCAGAAATGCAAGCGCTTGCCTTCTCTGGCAATCGAATGCCCTCTGTGAGATGACTTGACATTAACATCTGTAGCAGAAATTTTCTCACTCCTTTTGGCAGCCATATTGTGCTAGTAGTGGTATATATCATTGTTGCAGCAATTACCGTTTGCCAGAGGAGCATAAACCGAGTTTGTGTTGATGGATCTTTTCGCAGGCTTGCTTTCCTACTGGCTGTTATGGCGTCAGATTAAGAACAGTTTGTGGTGTATCAAAGTCGAATGGGTCAAGCTGGTCTTCTAGCATTTTGGCATCGTACCATCAGATTCAACTTATCTCGGCACCATTCTTTTGGGTTTGTTAGAAATTTTCGAGAAACAGTTCTCCCGTTCGTTGGGGTAAAACTCATTCCTAACTCCTTCGTCACGATCATATTTCACGCTTTTGATTACAGCTTTCTTTCTGCAATCGGATTAACTTGTAGGACAAGGTTAATTGTCGTTTTACCTTTTGACATTATTTTACCATTATGATAATTGAGAATTCCTTTTATATCCATAACTTGGTATGCATCGGGTACATTCAACAGAGGTCTCGGGGTTGATAGAGAGCCATCAATGGATCTCAGCTGGGTCAGCCGCTACTGCTGACCTTCATCTTTCAGGTGCAGGTCTAACTCTTTGGTTTTGTTTATTTGACTCTCATGCTCATCGGTCGTTTCAATCGTCGTTACAGCCAGCCAATGTATCCGATCTTAATTCTTGCAGTGCTTCATGGCAGCTTTCATTGGGGTAGAGCATGGAGTAAAAGCAAAAGCATCGAGTGGCTTCAAGGTAATTCCAACACCAACTCTAGATTCATTCAGATTGAGAAACCCAAACATGGAGACAGCGGCTTACAGACACTGCAACAAAACGCTCCTCCGGAGGCACACAACCTTTCACATTGCAACTTAGGCACGCCAATGGCGCTCCTTATTTGCAACCCTGATCGCTACAAACGACACTGCATCATTCGGTAAAGGGGATAGACCTTTACGAAGATTGAAATGCAAGCATTCAAGCACATGACTTAGTTGTATGGTGGCGGCGGCGGCGAAGAGTGATAGTGACGCGGCGGCGGAGAATGCTCCGGGATGGTCTTGTATGGTGGCGGCGGCGGTCGATGATGCGGCATGTGAGTTGGTGCTGGCGGATAAATGTAAACTGGTGGCGGAGGAGATTTGTGGTGGTAAACGGGTGGAGGAAGGGGCTTGTGGACAGACGGTGGCGGAGGCGTAGGATGTGACGATGGCGGGTACGTAGGACGGTGGGGCGGCATCAACGGAGGGCAAGGGTGGTGGACCGATGGTGGCGGTGGTCGTGGAGACTTGTACGACGGCTTGTGAGTTGGAGGGACGGGATAACCATGTGACGGAGGTGGCGGGTGCCGGCCATACGGAGGCATATGGGCATGGCTCGGTGGCGGTGGCGGAGAACTGTAGTCGTACGGGGGGTGTCCCACGTGAGTCGGTGGTGAAGGTGTAGATTGGTGGTGGTGGTGGTGGTGGTGGTGATGATGGTGGTGGTGGTGGTGATGCGGCGGGGGCGCACTAGCGGTTGGCGGTGGGTGATAGTAGACTGGAGGCTGGGCTCCATGGCTGGGCGGTGTTGGAAGGTGGTGCTTTGGAGGTTGGTGCTCCGGCGGAAATGGAAGGTGGTGGTAGGGTGGCGGAGAATCGGAAGGAGGCTTGGCCACGGGGGCCGGTGGCGGGTTGCGATGGTAAGGCGAAGTGGCGCTGCACCGAGGTGAGAGCAACGCCACGAGAGCCATGCACAGGGTGACGACGACCCTCAGAACCATCCTTGTCACTCCAACGCCAACCAATCAACAGCAGCTAAGTGGGAGAGGGAAGGCGGTGTGAGACGATGAATCCACACCTCTCGCCCCCCCTCCTCCATATAAAGGGGAGCCTCGGAGGATAAAACAAGCTTAAGTCACACACTCCCCTCGCCCGGCTTTATCCAAAGCAGAGCTGCTTTGGGTAAAAACAAGCTCGGGTTGGGTCCGGTGAGGGTAAGCGACTCATCCATCATTCCTCTTTCTTTCTTTCTTTATTTATTGTGGCCAACAGGTCAAAAGATGGCAACATGCACTCGATTGACCGACGCCCCGAGAGTGGGACCATCGGACACTGGGCCTCACCGTGCTTACGATGGGACCGTGTCGATCTCATGAACTCGGACCCGACCCGTGTCGGAACAAAACCCAAAACGAATCCCCCCCTCCCCCCGGTGACGATTTGCGCTACACGCACATGCACGGGACAAGCTGAGGGGGCCGGTCGACGGCCCCACGGGTGTCGCTTTAATCATTCACCGGGGGTTACGGAGACAAATCATGAGGGGTCACAGCGAGGATAATTATGGAGTCTCGGGAACACTTACCCATCTCCCAACGCCGCGCATCATGGCGACGGTCCTCGCTGTTATCTACACCGTCTTCACCTTTGCGTATTAACAATGTTACGAGCCATGTAACCCGGAGGTTTATAGACCTGGGCAGCTCGGCTCGGCCGTATCCGAGCCATCTTTTCAGCGTTGAGGGTTTCGAGGTTTTCTGCTTTTGGGGTTGGGGGTCCCAGAGAAGACTAGAAAAAGGCAGGAGGAACTCATGTGCTTTGGCTTCATTAGGTCACCCCCGCCCCCCTCTCTTCCCCTTGCACATGACTTGTTAAATCAACGTTCAATCTCATCTCTGGAATTGGATGACTGCTTTCTCTCTTTTATATGAATCCCTTCGTCCCTTCGTCTTCCATCGCTTTTAATACTTCTTTTTTTTTTCTTTTGGAATCAATAATGCAATTGTATATCTTTCGTCATTGCCACAAAAGTTGATCACATATATCAGTACCTATCCTCCTAGAATTAAGTTTTGCATGTGTATACCCTTTCGGCCATCGTTAATCTTCTTTGACTGTTATAAGATTACTCTTTAACTTGTATGTTATTGGATTGGTGTTAACCAGGATGGCACATATTAGTGATAAACATGCATATATATATATAATTAATGAATTGATTAATGTATGTTCTCAATGCACTTTTGGGGGACAAACTAGGTGCAAGAAATTTACGTGGTCTATCACCTAATGTTTTGTTTCGATGACATGCATAAGCCCAATTATTGTGTCAAAGTATGATATGTATATTATAACCTACGTCTATTTTTTAAAGAGTACGGTTTAGGTAGAGAATACATCGGGACACGTTGAGAATGATTTATACCATCTCGTTGGACCGGCTATTCCCAAGATAACTTTTGACATTTATTTGATGCCATATACAAACAAGTTGAGATTCGACAATAACGTAGTTCAAAATTAATTTTAAGACTGTTGTTGCTTGGGGTACCATTCACCAAAGCGTTAATACGGCCTGGCTCAGTTTTAAAAGTGTAGACATGCCTCATAAAACCAAGCGAATTATTTAGGTGTAATTCATGATGCTTTGCTGGCTTATAGGGTTCTTTCGGAGTACGACTTGATGCTCCATGTCGTCCAAAGTTGCTTCCCAAATGTGTCAAAGTCCTACATAATTAATCAACATCGGAGGATTTTTGAACCTGATCCCTCTAGTGCTTAAGTTAGCAGAGAAAGTAGAGAGAGTTTTGATTTTTATTTTTTTATTTTTGCTCTCGTTTCGTCTGATTAGTTTGTTGGTGGAGGGTGGCCATATCGTCAGGAGTTCATTTATGTTGATGACTAGTTAACACATCTTTCTATTAGTTTCATTAAGGAACGATGGCTGGGGGCACATCGTTTGTCAAGGTGGGGGCATGCTTGAAACATATAGGGGATGGAGATTTGCGTTAGGTGCTTGAAGAGTTGATCAACACTATTAAGAATTAATGTTCCTTGCAAATAAACATGCGACCTCTTCTGAAATTATGGTTGTGAGCAAGAAATCACTGGCAACTGGTGGCACGATTGAGGGGAAGTTAAGAGGACGAGTTTGGTTGTCGTGTATAAAAGGTTGACTCGTGCGACTTCTTCAGGGATCGTGTCCTGATTAGGTGATTGCATGAGATGATAGTGTGCTTTTGTGTGTGTATCGATTCCAAGTGACGGTCCACGACTGGGTGTTTGAGTAGTGCAATGCCTATGCCATTGTTTTCAAGCCCCACTGGCCTTTTTCCGTGGGTTGGGACAACTTAAAGGTTGGTGAACCATTCTCGTGAGTTGCTCATGCTTTTGCTTAGGTAGCTTCTTCAGCCCAGGTGGCAGGGTGAAATTGCAACACTGTTATTTTTCCTATCATTCATCCCTCCCATAAGGCGTGCTTTGGGGCTTTGGCAGGGTTTCAGGGAATGTCATTTGGGTGCATGGTCTTGCGTCGGTCCGTGGTTGCTGTCGTGTAGTGGTGGTTTTCCCAAGTGTTGACATCAGGTTTGTCTGCTATAGTAGGTTTTTGTTATCGATTACTATAACGGGTATAAAGTTCTCTAGGGCGGATCTTGCCTTAACCATCGTAGCAGAAGTAGGTTTGTCATTGCGATTTTTGCCTCGATTGTCGTTATGAGAGTCGGGGTATGCTGTTGTAGATTTCGACCACTATTGTGGATTTTGCGTTGACCGTTGTTATAGGAGCAAGGGTCCATGTGTTGCGATTTTTGCCTCGATCGTCATTGCAAGAATAGGGGTCCATCGTTTGTAGATTTTAATTACTGTTGTAAAGGTAGGGATCCCTCGTTGCAGTTTTCAACTGCTATTGCGGATTTTGCCTCAATCATCATTACGAGAGCAAGGGCCTACCCTTGTGATTTTTGCCTCGATTGCCTTTAAGGGAGTAGGTCCGTGTTGCGGTTCGATCGCTATTTGCAGGATTAGGGGTCCATCAATGTAGATTCGATCGTTGTTTGTGGGAGTAAGGGTACATCATTGTGGATTCAATCATGTTTCTGAGAGCTTCAATTTTTCTGATTTATGACCTCCCTCTTCCACTTCGGGAGGTTTTTCTTCTTCGACTTGTGACCTCCCCCTTTTGCTTCAGAAGAATTTTTTTTCTTTGATTTGTGACCTCCACCTTCTACTTCAGGAGGTAGGTGGCGGGCTTTCCTTTTGTTGCTTCTGGAGAGGGTGCTGGTTTGGTGCCCCACTATATTGAGCTTGGCTTGACCATCATAGCGAGAGTATGGATCCACTATAGCGAGGCTTGCTTCGACCGACATAGTGGGAGCTTGGATCTGCCATAACAGCTTTCGTCATAGTGGGTCTTGGTTCGATCATTGTAACAGGAGTATCGATCCATCATAGTGGCTTCCACTATAGTAGGTCTTGGTTCGACCACCATAGTGGGAGTGTAGATTCATTGTAGCGGCTTCCGTCGTAGCAACTTCTGTCGTAGTGGGCATTGGTTCATTTGCCATAATGGGACTGTGGATCCACCATAGCGGCTTCTGCCGTAGCAAGTCTTGGAGATCTTTTTCCTGGTGGATCTATCCACTTGTCTAGTGGCATCGGGTGGCGATGGTGCACCTAGTCATGTTTTGACGTGGCATCCTTTGCATCTACTGGCTTTGATTGTTGTGGGATCTTTTCTTGCTAGGGGCCTGACATTTTGGGGACTTTGATCTACTGAGTTTTGGGACTTGAATCCCACTATAGTCGTTCTTTAGTATAAATGCAGGGATTTTGCTCGATCCCAAGGTAGATATGTGCAAGCATTATTTTATGGGAGGGGGTCTTCTTATGCCCTTTTGGCTACCGACAAGGGGCTTTATTTTGTGCTCAAACCTCGCCACTTCCATAGTGCCATCTGTGCTCTTCCTTGTCTTGTTGGTACAGATCCCACTAGTTGTGGTCTTCCAGCATCCCCCCTCAAGCTTTTAGATCTTAGGAGGTTAAGCGAGGGCCTTAGGCCAAACTTCACAGGTTCCAGTGCCTTCGGTGGGAGATGGAGGCCCATCTTGTCGGGGCTGCGAGGACTCATCACAGGCACAAAATAGGTGTAAGTGTGCCGTGAAGATTGTTCCTTCACCACAAGTGCCCCATCTGAGACTGGGGGCCATGAGGGTTGTTCTCCCCTCATTAGAATTTCTCCTGATGGGCTCGAGGCTTTGGCACGAGGTGGGGGATGGCTGCCGAAGAGCTATCCCATGGAGATACATATGTCGACCCATCACAGCGACTAAGGTCTCCTGGGCCCTAGTGTCTTTGCAGGATATGTTCTTGTCATCTGAGGTCATTCATGGCCTTTGAGATGGCCAATTGGCACCTCGCAAACCCCAGGTTCCTCTTAGGGCCCACTAGGAGGGGCTGACTCAGGATACGAGAGTGTGGGAGAGCACCCCGGTTGTAGGCGAGTACTATTGAGGGTCGTTCAATCCTACTCTGATCAAAATGGTATACTACATCACAATGGAGTCTTTGGTCGACCAATGTCTTTGAAAAGAAGTTATGATAGGTTCCTGTACTTGGGTCTATTTTTTATGGCTCTCCGATATTGATCTGTCTGTTTTGATCAGCATCACGATTACATGACGAACCTTACAAACCAAGCCCGGGGTGCCAGGATGTTGGTGGACGATTGTCCCAAGCGAACGAGGGTCTCCAGGCAGGGTTTTTCGAGCTGGAGAAGAGGATTCCCTTGGTGACTAAGGATGCCCCAATCAGTAAGATTATTGGTCTGTTAGGGTTATGCCTGACAGCAGTTGGAAGACACTTAATAGCATATGGCAATCCTATGACGGAGGTTAGAGGATGCTCAGGAGAGGGGGGACTAACTGGAGGATAATCTGTAGATGTGCTTTGATGAGTTGATGGCCACTAGAATGGAGGCCCAGAAGGCTAAAGACTTCTAGAGGAGGAGCAATATCAAGTTCACAATCTAGAGAGAGGGACAATCATGACATATATGGAGTCAGAGGGATTCCAGCAAGACCTACTGAGATCGGGAAGGACTATGTATCGATACGGGTCTCTCGTTACTTTGGGGCGCTTTAAGGTCAAGTACTCGAGAATAAGTATCAAGTAGGGCACCTTCGCTCAACGACCCATAGATCTTGGCATCCCTAGGGAAGCACATGCCCCTTTTGACGATAGCCCCGACTCGTTCTCCTCTTTTGATTTAATGTTTCAACCTCCATTTTTGTTTTTTTATCCTTTTTGAAGGTTTCTAGTCTTAGTCCACTAGAAACCCTTGATTGTAAGCGCCTTACTGGTGCAAGCCTCCTACTTTTAACTAATTTTTTTTCTTATCATGGGTTTTCGATCGAGGTGGTGCCTTAAGGATAGAATCTTTTATTTGTCGATGTGCTACACCCAAGGTAGAGCTTTACCTTCCATGGCTTTGAGGCGATGAGTTCCTTCCCGGGTGTGACTTCATTGAAGAGTTATTCTTAGAAAGTTAGAAGAGCAGCCTTCAGGTATCTAACTTTGGGGGTGGCTTGACGCTTAGTCTTGGTACCTTGGATCGAGGGTATCTCCTTTAGGGTGATTCCAGGCTCGAGCCCTGAGGCGACCTTTGGTGTGATCTTTTGCGGGACTCCTTATGTTGACTTGAGATCATGGCCTCAATGGCCACATACTGGTTGGCCATTTATAATATATGATTGCAGGCGATCTTTCCAACGACGACCAAGAGAAACGAGTGGGCCTCAAGCTCATCATGACAACCTGGGCCATTAACGAGGGATAGGTGTTCGGGATCCCTCGAAACTCATTAGTGAACCAGTCAACAAAGCAGGAGAGGGACTCTTTTGAGATACTTTGGACGGATGGGGAGTGGCCTGAAGCCAAGTCATCAACCTTCCCCTTTGAATGTTAGAACTCTCATTGGATCTCATACAAGCATTAGTTGACCTAGCGAAGTTGGGCTCTAAGTGAGTCCTCGATTGAGTTTGCATATTAGGCATCTGATTCGAGTTGAACGAATTCATGGGGAAGGGGGGCACGTTGTGCTCCACCATAGGAGACAACTTTGCTCCTAGTGGTGCCTCCCCTTAATGTATGTGGTCGAACTGGGCCTATTGCTAGTCTGTCGAAGTTTTCACCAAAGGCGTAGGGGTGAAGGAAGGTTGAACTAGTGGTTATAGCGGAGCCAATTGCTGAACCAATTGCAATAGAAGAGAGGCGATAGTCTATGTTTGAGGTGGAGGTGTCCACCTAAGGGAAGGGAGGTGGTTATCGTTCTTGCCCAAAGGCAGTAAGTGTAGGGGATGGTGCTTTCTTATTGGAGCATTCATTGTGCGGATCCATGGGCAGGCAGGTGCTCTTGCGATATTTGGGCCCTCCTTCTAGCACTAAAATGTTATTGATAGATATCATTACCTAGAGAGTCAACATGACCTAGTTCAGTTTCGAAAGCATGGACTCGCCCCAGAAGCCCATGCGGATAGCTTGGGTGCAATTCAGGCATGAGACTGAGGTAACAAGTAGACTCCTGAGTCTTTGTCTTGTGGTGACTGACTCGTGGTTCTTCCGATATATGGCTTGTTTGCTGAAGGAAGTTTATGGTCATCCCAAGGTGCGTCTTGGCCTTGTTAGGTGATGCTTCGTGTCACCTTGAGGAGCTTCCTAGATGCGTTGGAGTATACAAACACATTGGTTCACCTTAAAATATCTAACAACGATCACATAGTATACAAACACAATGGAGAAAGGTTTCTGCCAACCAGTCAAAGGGTATAAATCTCCTACATATTGTCTTGTGATAGCAAAAGTAATGACATAAGCATCACCCTACTGACTCACCTAGTCGTGGCTGCCACCCGAACACTAGACGTAGGCGAAAGAACCAGTGCCTCTCCCCTATAGCCGTCGGTAAGAGCACAATCCTCTGGCCCCCGCCCGCCTTAATCTCTGAGAAGGCCACTAGAGCCGGTCACGGGTGCATTAATCCCCAGCAACGAGGCTCATCCCTTGGTTTTCCTCCTTCGCAAGCAACTTGACACGCTCGCCAACCACAATTGCAACAAGGCTCACACTCCTAGTCGTAGAGGGCGTTAATCCCAAGCAACGTGGCCTAGTCCCCTTGTACGAACGCTTGGTATAGGGGGGACATCCCCTTCTTATCCTAGACAGGCTTCAACCCTGACAAACGACGCTCCGAAAGCCACCCTTCTCTGATGCCGCCCTAAGAGAAACGTGCTCACCAACCCTCGATATAAATGAGCCCCTGGACAATAGAAGGGGGGCTCCTAAACAGGCAACCGCCCACACTCCATCAGCCACTCAGATATAAAAACCAACCCCCAAAGCCTAAGAGGGCAACTACATCTACTATCCTACCTACAAACTAACTTTCCCATCGGAGGGGTCGGGTTGAAAACATCCCCTCGACATTGACCGTTTGTTTATTCCAACTAATTAGACTTCTGCTACTATTCTAATATCACAACGGGATATGCTAATGGAAAGTAGAAAAAACCTATAAGCAGCATGCTTACTTTGCACAAAGAACCAACTATAATTACACCAACTAAACAATTGTGTGTCACAGGAGTGCTAGTTGGGCAACCAGCCTAGCACGATAGACACCACCATACACCTGCCGATGGATAAACGAAGAAAAAACTAATTGGTGAAAATTGGCTTGGATCATCTTGGTTTGGTTTGGGCTTCAAAAGTAGCAAAACCTGGAAAAGTATCTTTTCCCTTTCCAAGCTGTGCCAAGCAATAACACCATAAACTTTTACACACACTATCAATCTCAGCACCATGTTGGCATGAAAATGACAGCTGGTACAGCCAACATGGTAATCCATACTTCTATGGAAAAGAACACCGCTGCAAGGCCCTAAGAGTTGTATGACGCTAACTACAATGCCATTATATGGGAAGCTTAATTACAGGCATAACATATATAGTACATAAACAGAGTTGTATTCAGGTTTCTGAGTTTTGAGATCATTAAAATCAAAGAATTCAGTAACCATGCAGCAAAAAACATTATTGTAAAGTTTGCTTACCTTTCCCCACTCAGAATCAATGCCACTGCATCTCATTTTCAAGTGTATCATTGTTGTTCCCAATTCAGGTCCAACCTTTTTCCTCAAAAAGGTCTCATCAAGATGAAATGAATCCAAATAAGTAATATATCGTCTATATGCAGACTCTTATGGCATCTTCCAGATGCTCTGGCAGGTGTCCAACATTCTGTGGAGAATCATTATCATGTTTGTCAATATTGGAACAAAATAGACAATTGCTTGAAAATTGAGATAAATAGCACCAAAGTTCCTCAGTTCAAAGTCTACACAAACACACTGACTGACCTCACCACTTAAGCCGCATAAATCATCAAGTGCCATTCAATAGGATACCAATAGCCCACTAAATTCCACAGATGCCTCAGTCTCAGCTGTACAATATACATTTGCCAAAGCCTCTTGGCCAGCTTTATCTTCAGTGGTTTTTGACAGAGCCTTCTTTGTCTCATTTATAACAGAGTCTGGAATTTCATCCCAATTAATCGCCAACAAATCCTTCATTGCAGCTTCTATTTCAGGGTCAGTAATGACAGGCAATTGGCTTATATGTGAACTGAAGGCATGCCTCAAATTTAGTGCATACGAATACTTGAGTCTTGAAATTCCTTGAACATAAAGAATAAGAATATCAAGTTAAAACTGAATTTAAATGGTTACAAGAATAACAATCCTACATGGAAAAGTGAGCAATTGGAAATAGATGGAAAAAATAGATCAAATACAAAGAAAAAGTAGATAATTGTTTGCTTTATGACCAGCAGAAAACTAGATTGTGCCATAGTAGTCCTATAGTTCAAGTTATCGGTGGGACTAACAGGGTTCTAATAGTCACCTAATCAAGGGAAAAATTCCTCCATCTTATAACTAGTTAAATACTTTAGCATCTCATAGTTCTTTCTACACCATAAATAGCTTTGTAATGATTATTCTTGGAGACAAACAAGGTAGCCAGGTGCCAGAGTACTGCTGCCATCTGCCATAGCATGCACTGATGCAAGTCTGAAAAATATTTCCAAGGGACAAAACAAACTAGAATTAAATACTAGTTTCAGCATTCATCTACCTCAATCTGCACATAGATTGCCTCTATCAACGCTATCCATCTGAGAGAGCACTAAAGGACATTTTATAAAGTGTCACATGGTGTAGTAGCTGGTGAGTTGCTTTGCGGAAAATCCACCATGGCTACCCTATTTTCTAGAAACCTTTCCTTAATTATCTTATCTTGATTACCCATTCCATAAGATTTCCCATGGAAACAGGCTGATGGAACACTTAACCTGGTGGTTGTTTGCTATTGATGTATGTAACATTGGCTTGAAAGTAGGGTCAAATTTTAAAACTGGTAAACAATCGTAAAGGTAAGAATCTCTAGCTTCAGGTACATAACATATTATTTTAATCCTATACTAGAAATTAATACTTCGAGTTATTGATCTTTAATTTTTGAGTAAACAACCAAAATAATGATAAGATTCCAAACAAAATCATGTATAACTATTAAAAGGTGTCAGAAATTTAGCAAAACAATTACAATATACAAAAATGAATAATTCAGCTAGCAAGCCCCACTAAAATGGTTTATTAACCCTGAAAGCTTATAAAGAACAAAGACATATCAATTAACAATAAAGGGTCAATATAATCAGATACACTACAATAAAGTCTAACCCACAGAACCATTTACATAAATGCCAGTAGCATAATGCTGACACCAAAAGGGCATAGACCAAGTTAAATCATATGTGCAGCCACACCAAAATTATCAATTCACATAAAAAACAGTGAGCTTTAATATATAATAACAGCACACAACAACATAATCAGTTATGAAAAGGGAATCTGAAACTTCCAATCAAACTCAAACTGAAGAAGTATTAACATATAATTCAATTAGTACAATTCAAATGATCAAAACAAACGAGCTGCTCAAAAGCAATAACCACACAAATTTCGCAACCAAATTAACTTCACAAATTCCAAAATGGGCAACCGTCAAACTAACATGCTCGAACTATACACCAATGGTCCAAACAATAAAAATGTAAGCACTGATAGAGGGCAACAAAGACTAACAAGAAGATATCGAAAAATTAAGGGAGGTTAAGCACTTTAAAAGAAGCATTTGAGATATCTAAACCTTCAAGAAGCATCTATGCACTAAAATACTGGAAATCCAAAAGAATACTAAGTGTATCCCCAATAAGTTCATTAAATGGTTGTCAAATACCACATGTTCCAAATCTGTTTGAAAAGCTTGGAGATTCGATGCTGTGATCTTATGAATGTTACTAACACCCCTCATCCAACTTCTAGCTTGAACCCCTCTTGCAAGAGCCCTGAAGCACATCCAAGGGGGGGGTGGGGGGGGGGGAGCGGGAGCGGGAGCGGACAACTGTCTCCAGCGAGTACTCGAGCTTGGACGGGAGACGAGACGAGAGCCGGGCCTCGGCCGCTCGCCTGAGCTTAGGTGCCAAACGTCTCGAGCGAGTACTCGAGCTCGGATTCAAACTTTAATTCGATTGGACTTATATGTTGGTTGAATCGAACAAACTAACATAATTACCCTAAACACCGGCCACCCCCCCTCCCTCGCCCAACCCCATGAAAGAAGAAAAACCCTACATCGGTACCCTTTCGCTCTGCCAGCCGCCGTCGCTGCAGCTCGTCCGCTAATGCAGCTTGTCTAAATCTAAACATCTTCCACCGCTATAACTATGTCTGCTGCTGTAGTAGCTCTGTCCGCCGCCGATGGCAACCTCTTCCATTGCCTTCGTTCGCCGCCTTCGGACGCTCCGTCCGACTTTGCAGCTCCATCCGACGTCGTCGACAACGTCGTCTGCTGCCTTCGTCCGCCACTGCAGTTTCGTTCGCCGCCCTCTGCTTCCCCCACCTTCCTGTTAATTAAACTGCGAACGGACGAGCAGCAACTCGTTTGGAGCAGCAAAACGTTGATTTTAAAATTTTTTAGTTTAAATAAAATTGATATTGAAAGTGTGAAACTATTTAATAAGTAATTAAATTCAACAGCAATAGTAACGAAATATATATATATATATATATTAGATTTTTATATTGGTTTTATCTTCTTTACCTATATTCAATCTTAATTATTGTTTACTCGTCATCTATTTTCACTCCTGATTTTTTTTAACAGTCAAAGAACAAACATCTTTTTACGGTTCTATTCTCCTTGATTAAGGAGATTAACTTTACACATCTCTCTCCTTTAATAAAAACTATACTAAAAAAAGAAGGAGAGATCTCAAGCAATTACAATAATATTTTTATTAGTTTTTTGTTTTTAATTCTTGTATCCTCAAGCAAAAATAAATACGGTATTTATAAGTCCTAAATGACTCTAAGAATATAGTTAAAATTCTCAAGATTGTGTTTTCTAGGAGATAGTTTCTTTTCGGAGATTGTATCTTCTAGGAGACTGCATCTTCGAAAATCTCATCTTACATAATCTTTGATTACTAAAATATTTTTTCTAAAAAATCTAAATCAACTCTAATTAAGGCATAATGATCTTTTAATTGAGTTATTAAAACTAACTCTCATTATGATACTAACTACTGCTAGTTATAGGTGCTCTATAAGCCAATCATGTGAGTAATGGTACTTGTAATACGCTACAATAATCTCTTTTTATTATTGGCATATTCTCACATTATATATATTTATATTATGATGTCCCTGGTTCTGTGCAATGAGAATCGATCATGATGAGATCATGATAATGAGACTAATTCACCTTTAAACACAGATCCTAAATTATCCTAGTCATAGGTTACTCGAGAGGACATCGAGATAACCATATAGACTAGTGATACTGTTATACTATTTGATGAACGGTCTCATAGTGTGGAGACACTATAGATACAGTGCAGATACTCATTGGAGAATGAGTTCACTAATTGATCCGCTTGTGGAATGCTGGATGGATAATGATACCTAATATAAAACAATGATTTTGTAGTCCTAGTTGTGTACCTGGTCCTTAGACTTGAGACACCAAGGATGTCTTATATGAAAGAAATATTTCATGAATATTTTATATGGATAAGATACAAGAATATTCTAGGAATATATCATCTAGATAAGATTCAAGAATATTTTAGAAATATATCATTTAGATAAGATTCAAGAATATTCTAGAAATATACCATAAATATCCAAAAATATGTCAGAAATATACCATGAATATTTTAGAAATATACCATGAATATTTCAAGAATATACCATGAATATTTCAAAAATATACCATGAATATTCTAAGAATATACTAGGAATATATCATTTGGATAAGATAAATATCTGCATCATATTGGCATCGTGAATATGTCATTTACCTCTATAAATAAGGGGCACCCTTATACTCATAGGCTAGAACATTTAGGTTCAGCTTGTTGTTACTCCTCTTTGCTACTCCTCTTTCTGAGAGTGTGGAGAGGCTGATCCCACTACTATGGTGCTGTCACCACATCTGCTGTGTGGATATCGCTAGAGAGGATTACACGAGTGTTCCTTCAACATCTCCATCGAATCTAGAGGTTTTAGAGATGCGATCTCTTCAGGTAACACATCAATTTATTTCATGTAATTTTTTAGGTTTTTGCATGTTATACGCACACTAATCATCGCACTATGGCAAAATTTTGACTTATGCATCTTGAGCATATTTTGATTTATGCCTCTCGCTGTGGCAAGTGTCTTCTTACACGGGTTAAGTTCTTTCAACTTATGCGCCTTGGGCACATTTTATCATGTGCCTTCTACCATAGAGGGTTTATTCTGATGTGGATCAAGTTTTTCCAACTCGTGTCCTTAGACACATTTCATCTTATGCCTCCAGCCGTAGCGGGTTTCTTTTAGCATGAATCGGGTTTCTTTAATTCATGCACTTTAGCACATTTCATCTTATGTCTCTTGCCATTACGAGTTTCTTTTAACACATATCGAGTTTTTTTAACTCGTGCACCTTAAGCATATTTCATCTTATACCTCTCGTCATAGTGGATTTCTTATGATAAGATCAAACTTTCTTGACTTGTATGCCTTGGACACATTTCATCTTATGCCTCCCATCTCAGTGGGTTAAGCTATTGACGCATGGAATTAGTTGTATTGTATTTTGGGCTAGTTAAGGCAAAGGTAGGGTAATAACTTGTAGCATGCTCATTGATCACATAAAGTTAATTGTGTCATCTATTAGGCTCCCGGGGCACAAGTGGGGTGACTTACAGTATGCCCGTTAGTGTATGCACCTACTATGTGAGGTTCAAGAATGCCTTAGTAGGGATAAGTAGGTGGCTCGGGGTTGTCCTTGGGAGTGAGAAGTTTGAGTCGTTGAACAAACACTTTCGTGTCGACACTTACATAAGATGGATGTATCCATATGTAGAAATGATGATTGTTGGTCCCCCTTAAGAGAAATTACTGTAGTTTTAGAAAAAAAGCCTCCTCTCTTAGGTGTTTGTTAGCGGGAGGATGTTCATGCAATATCAAACCCTATTTCTAGCACAAAAAATATTATAGGAGAAATTCATTGTTGTCTTAGTCAGGTAGATATAATCCTAACCCATATGCGTAAGAATGTTCGAGATGCTAGGTGAAAACATCAAACTCCCAAGGTGTCACTTCCACGAAGACCGAGGTCGATAGAGGTTTTTCGATTCGATCGCTCCAATGCTCAATTTATTAATCCGATATTTAGAGTATGGATGCGAGTCTTTTTTTCATAATATTAAGTATAGTCATTCATACTTGGTCATAATTTTACAGGAAGAAAATTTGAGATTGTCTTTTCATTTATAATTTCATAAGAAAGAAGTTTGAGATTATCTTCTTACGAGCAGAAATTTTGCAATTGTCTTCTTCCTGCAAGAGAATTCATGGAAGTTTGAGATTATCTTCAATTCGTGCAAGTAGAAAATTTATAATTGCCTTCTTCTTGTAAAAAGAGAATTCATGATTATCTTTCTTCAAATCCTTTTTTACATAATAATTATATATTGGATGATAATTAACTGATGGTATATTCTTTTATGAGATATGAAAAATTTTATCGATCCTCCGGAATAGCTGATATTATATTCCCTATAAGATATGAGTTATAGTTTCTTAACTCAGTGAGCCTTCTGATATATATCAGAATCTATATCAAGATTAATGTACAATAAATTCTTCAATAGAAGAATAATGTGAAGATTACACTTAGCTGAAGGTGATGACACCGGTTTTTTCACTAAACTCGTCAGTTACCAAAGTCTTCCATTTGAGAATACAAAATGTTTAGAATTTGTAATATATAAATTATATAATTAATTAAAGTATAAAAATAATATAGTTTGATGTAATTTAAAAATGGGAAAAAACTAAAACTTGATATTTCTTGTTATGTTTCTGTTTTCTACTGCACATCTTGAATTAGTATTAAATTTAAATCATCGATTGTGGTTCTCAGATTTCTTCTGTTATAACCCAACTCTGCTTATTATATATAATCAACTTTGCCTCCTTTATTTAAATTCCAGGTTTACTTTTACCAAATATTTATTTCTTAATTTTTTTTGTAGTCATCATTTTTTTGTTCTAAAATAGGCCCCCTTTGATTCCGCTCTAAATCATCTCTCTTCGACGGAGCCATAGAGTAAAAAACAAAGGAAAGATACAAAGATGGAGCAATATGAAAGAGAGACAAGGGGGTGAAAATAGAAAAAAAAAAAAACGAAACCATATAAGAAAAAAATGATTTAGATTTTACTAAAATCAAACCAATTCAATTTAAAATAAAATAAATCACTAAAATCATATCATTAATCAGAATGATCAAGAGAATGCATAACTGTTTATAAGACAATTATACCACCATATATTCTAAATAGAGGGTCAAGATATAATAAAAATAATTTGATAGAAACTTTTGTCAATAATTGTTTAAAAACTTTGGATAAATTTTTGAAAAAATCCCATGATTTAAAAAAGTTATTTTAGAGTATTCTCATTTTCAAAAATTATTATAAAATATTTTTTTCATAAATAATATTTTTACCCTTGGTCTCCTCCTTCATGGTTGGTTGTTTATGCCTTTGCCCTTGTTCGTCTATGCCTCTAAGCTGCTTTCATTATAAGCGACTTCCAACCATAACATTAACATCAAGCTTTAGTATACTCATATCGGATCAGCTCATTATAAAAGATGAAAAATTGATAAGCTGGTTTACACATGTGGTTAAAGGATAGACGAGCAATGAAGAAGGTGATCAAGAGTAGAAGCATCATGTCAAAAAAAAAATTTCTCAAAATTTTAAAAAATAAATATGCTTTGTATGAATTTTCTAAAACTAGAAATTTTTTTAAGGAAAATTTGTCCAAAAATCATTATACTCTTAAAAGAAAATTATTATAAAATATTTTCTTTCTAAAAAAGAAAAGATCAATCCTAATTTAACTGTGTAATTCATTCTCAAACATAAACCAATCAAATTATACACACTCCTAAATTTGGAAGAAAATACAAAGAAAGCACACGAGAGAGAAAGATTCTTTTAAGGAAGATTTAATTAGGATGGAAGCGATAAACCTCAATTAATTGGGAATCATAGGAGTCCAACGAAGGATGAGTTGCCGTTCCGAAACGGTTACGGTTTTGCCAACAGCCGTTCGCAACTGACAGCTGTTCGACATGCGACGCCGAAACGGCGTCGTGGGGCCCACTGTCACCGTCACGTCGCACCTTTTTAGAATCGCACTCTGACACGCTTTCGCTGCGTCACCGCCGCTCAAAGTTCCGATTTAAACCGTCCCTCCCACCTTTGTGCTTCTTTGTTTGTTCTTCTTCCCCTTGTTTTCTTGGGTTTGTCCGAGGCTTTCCATCTTACTGGGTGGCAGAGCCATGGTGAGTTGTTTTCGATTTTTGATCCGGTTGTGTTATTTTAGTTTCTACATGTTTCTTGGGAGGGTTTGATTTTGGCATCTTGTGGGGGTTTTTTGTGGTGCATTCGTTGAGTGGTTTGATGGTTCAAGGGTTTGTCCTGTTTCTTTGACTCCTAAAAAAAAAAATGAGGAGAGTTAGTGAAAACAACAGGAGAATAGCAAGACTATTCTCTCTCTAATCCTTTGGTTTAGTAATTTAAAATCCTTTGTTCGTTACCCTAATAGGAATCTGTTTTGTGGGCATCAAATGATTGATTGAGATGTTGCCATTGTGAAGCAAAGCGGTAGTAACTTTACCGGTCCTTATTGTTTAATGATGGAATAAATTTAGATTGCCAGGGTTTGAGAAGCAAACTAGGATAGGTTTTTTTTGGAGAGGGATATGAATATTTGGATAATAATGTTGTACATGATCATATTTAACTGGGTCGAGTTGTTAATGTGCCAAAATCTTAATTCAAACATGTAAAAATAATATTAGTTTAATGACAATACTAGATTTTTTAGGAGTTTGAAATCATTTTTTTATCCTTAAATTATTGGTATTTTTTTGGTGGTACCTTAGCTAAAAGGTTAATTGTTCGAAAACTAATCTAATAATATTTACGTTAAAAATAATTCTTGATTTAAATTCAATCTCAAGAAGACTTGTTAGATGAAAACAAGGAAGCTTATGAGCTCGGAGATGCAAAGAAGGAAGAAAAACCTATAACTAGATGTTATTGTTAGTCTTAAGGTCATTATAATATCTTAGTGTTCCTTTTTATAATTTTTTTCTTTTTGAACATCTGATTCTATATTTTGTAATATATCTTTTTTTGCCTTTTTTATCATATATTTTTATTGGTGAATATTTATAATGTTGAAGACAAAATTATGGTTCTAAAATTTGTTTTAGGAGAGGACGTTTTGAGTGTTTTGAAACTTAGACGGTATCTATAATAGAAAAATATGATTGGAAAAGATTTGAATGGTCATATAGAAAAAATATATAATGAATTCAAAAGGGTGCGTAGGTGGTTTTGATTATAGGGAAAGGAATAAAGATGGTGGTATGATTTTGAATTTTGTTACTCTATATGATCTCAGAATTATAAATATTAGATTCAAGAAGAGAGATGAATATTTAGTTACTCATAAGAGTGGTCATAATTGTATTTAAAAAGATTTTTTTTCTCACTAAATAAATAGAGGAAATTATATGTAAGAATTATGAAGTTATATTTGGTGAAAGTTTGATGAGCCAACATAGATTGATGGTGTGAGATATTTGTTGTAGTAAATGGAAGATGAAAAAGATGGTAAAAGATTTATTAGGACTAGATGAAATTTTAAAAAATAATAATAAAAAGGGAGATAGTTTGGAACAAGGATGGGATAATGTTAATATTATGTGACTACAATGGCCGATAAAATTAGGTCCTTAAAACTAAGGGGTAGAGGTGTTTCTTTAAGAGAGACTTGGTGGTGGTGTGAGGAAGTTCAAAGAGTAATTGTTATTAAAAGATAATATTTAAAGGTTGGCTAAATTGTAAATAAAAAAGAAAAAATTTAAAAGTTTTATGGAATCTAAAAATAGGCTAAGAGAGTTGTTAGTATGATAAGATATAAAGTTTATGATAAATTTTATGTCAAATTAGGTACTAAAGTTGGAGAAAAAGATGTGTAGGTAATATAAAATATAGTAAAGATGAATATTATGACAAATTAGTTGTTTTAGCCTAATATTTTCATGTTACATCTTAAGGGCATGTTTTATTGATTTGATGCTATCTTTGATGGAAATTTTATAAATTAGTTGATGTAGGACAACCTTGCTCCCTAAAGCTGGTCTTGCTTCTTGTTCTTTATGTTCTGTTCCAAAGAGCAGCTTACTAATGCCGTTGTATTAATTGTGTTAGGAGTTGACCGCGATAGGTTTAGTCGTCAGCAGCAATGACAAGACAGTAAAGTCGACAATAGAATAAGAAGATCTCTTTGCGAACGAATACCTACTATACGCTTAAGCAGTGTAGGGAGAAGAGACTCGAGAGGTTATTGATTGGCTTGTCGGGTATGAAAGTTTAGGTTTTAGGTAAATTCCCACCAGTGATCGTTGCCTTACGAATTTCTCTATCATATGCCAAAGATAGAGATTCCATTTAAGGGAATACCTAATATAAAAATAGAAATAGTTGAGTGAATAATAAATAAAACATTTTAAATTAAGAGAGAGAGAGGAGGTGAGAGAAATTTGATTTGCTAAAGTTTTAATTTAAGCCATAAAGAACAACGATAGGGTTCAATTTGACACCCATGTCATCAAGGAGCACTTCGACACTTTTATGGTTGACTTTTAATGCTGAGAGATTGGTTTTTGGGTCTGTGTTGTGGGTGGATTAAGGAGAGAAGAGGAGATGAATGTAGGGGATAATCATGGACCCGCTCTAAGTCTTTTGACTCATATCTAGGGAAATGATGCAACCTCGCACCGTTCTCATAATTTGTGAGAAATAAAATTATTATTCATTGAAAAGTAAATGATCTCATTCAAGGTTCATCGTATCGTGATGTACCGCTCGGTATGGGTGGTATGTATCAGTTAGATAGGGGATAGGTATAGGTGATACATCAATGCACCCCACATACCATATGTTAATACATTTACTACAGCTCGTACGTACGTACCGATAGTTGGTCGGTACAACGTATTGACTAGTAAGGTGAACCGTGATCCCATTATAATGCTTGACCTCTATATATAGGCTATAAGTACGAAAAGAAATGAAAGTAACAAATACGTAAGAAAATAAAAATCATATAAAGATGATTTAATATATTGTATCTAGTCATCTTTTAAGAGATTCTAAAATATTCTTGTGAAGTAATATTCCTTCTTTGTGCATGATGTTCTTCCTTTCTTGCAATATAATAATTTTATTGAATCATGTTCTTTATGCATGATGCTCTTCCTTTCTTGTAGGATGATTCTTGTAATAATCTCTTTTATTTATTTTTTTCTTCTACGTTATTGTCAATCTCGGAAGTAAGATACTAATTGTGCAGGATGTTATCATGTGGTAACCCTAAAATATCAATTGAACCCAAACTTGAGTTCATCATCAATCCAAAGTTTCACGTCTTTGGAATGTAGTCTTATTTTCATAAACTCTCCTTGGCTTGAAAGCATTCATCTTCGATATTGTGATGAGGCAAAAATGATTATAGAGTTCAGGCTTGAGTTGTTGGGAGTTATTTTGTGGTCCATGTGCAATATGTTAATATATTAATATTATATTATATAATATTATATTTTAAAATATTTATATTATATCTTAATATATTGGGCGGTATGCACTATGCATACCGACCGATATCGATACAGACCGGTAAGTCAAACCTTGGCCAAGTGTCTCCGTTTCGATCTATACGGGTAGTACGTATCGGTCCGACAGGATATCGATACATGGATCGCCCGCTATCGGGTGGTACCGTGTGTTCCCCCGCACGAGAACGAGGCACCGCCTCATCTTCTAGCGGGATAACGAGGCACCACCTCGTCTTCCTGCACGGGGACGAGGTGCCACCTCGTCTTCCAGTAGGAGAACGAGGCGTTGTTCTCCCGTAAGGCGAGGCGACGCCTCATCTGTTTTTATCATGTGGTATATGACTGTTAAGGCAACATGCCTATGGGCTCTAACAAGCATGTTAAGGATACAGGTGGGGGATTTTGTGATACCACCCATGTGTGGGTTATTTTATTAGAATATTTTTAGCCTTCAGGAATCTGAGAAGAATTTTTTGGCAAGGGGTATGTGATTTTATGACTCTGACATTTGTCATCTGTGACACTTCACATTTATCAAATAAAATGTATTATATTGTTGACTATGTAGGTACTTGTTTGCCAGACATGTGGCATGCCAGGTTACACAGAGCTTCTAATATACTGCAATATATGTCAGAGTTCTGCTGAACACCGGTATGCTATCGTGATACACAATTGTATGGCTTCTCAGATAATGTACTTTCTTTCAATCTTGACAGTTTCCATTTATATTGATGTGGTTACTGCAGATATTGCTTGGACATGTTGCCTTCTTATCATGAAGAGGTGAGTTGGTCGTGTGATCTGTGCAAGCCTAGGCCTTCCAAGGCTGAGCTAGGGATACTATGCAGAAGCACAAGGAAGTTAAAATGTAAAAAAAAAGGGAAAAGATATCAGAATACCATTGCTGCCCCAAAATTTGCCCCACCTCAGAAGCCCCATTATAAGAAAAGTCCTGCCACATTATACGGACAACTGAGTATCAGGAAGTCACCAGCTAGTTTGTTGCAGAAGGAAGTTGATGATTTGTCCCAGTCATTCAGAGTGCAACTAGAGGACAAAAAGTTGAAGAAGAGGAGAAGATTGGTAATACCGGTGGATGACCAATTAGATGAAGATATTCAGATTAACAATGTGGATGCAAAATATGAAAAGACTCTTACCGCTCCAAAACATGATTCACCTCAGAAGCGACAGGAATATGTTCCTCGCAGTTCTCATGTTCACATGGAAAACAATGGTGATTCCACAGTGAATGGAAAATGGAACAGGCCATCAGATAGTTTGCTCCATAAGAAAATTGTTGATTTATCACAGTCATTTGGAATTCAATTTGAGCGCAAAAACTTTAAGAGAAGAAGAATGATATTAACAGAGGATGACCAAGTAGATGGAGATGTTCAAAATAACAGTGCAGTTAATGAGAGACTTTTGGAAACAAGATATGAGAATACTGTTATTGCTCCAAGTGTTGCTTCACCAGAAAACCCGCATCAATATGCTACTTGCACTCATAGTCTTCAGGATGGAACTTGTGCTGGTCCCATAGTAAATGAAAAATCAAACAGGTCAACAAATAGTTTGTTGCAGAAGGAAGTTGATGATCTGTTCCAGTCAATTAGAATGCAATCTGAGGAGAAAACCTTGAGGATAAGGAGGACAAGATTGATATTATTTGAGGGTGAGCAGTTAGGTCAAGAAGCAAAGACTAACAATACAGTTAATAAGAGACTTACGGAAGGAAGATATGAGAAAACTGTTACTGCCATAAAAGTTGCTCCACGAGGGAAGCCACATCAATATGTTTACAAGGGAAAACATGCTGGCCCCGCAGAAGATGGAATATCAAACAGGTTAACAGATAATTTGCTGCAGAGGGAAGTTGATGGTCCATTCAAGTCATTTAGAATGCAACTAGAGAGGAAAAATTTGAGGATGCGGAGTAGAAGATTGATATTACTGAAGAATGACCAATTAGGTGAAGATGTTCAGATTAACAATGAGGCTAATGAGGGACATTTAAAAGCAGAGAAGTCAGTGAATGTATCTAATGAGCTTTCTGATGGCAGGTTTTTGAAAAAAATGGGATTACCGAATGAGTGCCTGCTAGATGAAGAGGTTCATATAAACCATACTGGTCAAAATTCCCCAATTAGAGGTCCTTTGCAACTTCATCCAACCTTGCAAGTAGAAGAACATATTCCTGGAAGAAAAATGACTCGCAGTTCGGCTTCCATTTCTGAGCCTTATGATTTACCTGCACAACCAATTATAAATCACATTTGGAGGTTAGAGTTGTCTGGTTGTACTGCCTAATTTGCAGCTTTTCAGTATTCTCCTGTTTCTTCCACCTAGCTTTTTTTGTAATATTACAATGTGGCTTTCAGGGGCCACTTTCATGTATGCAACAAGGAACTTGGTCCATTTACAGCTCATATTTCAAATAAAGCATGTGAGAAAGTCTGGAGCATTGCAAAAAAGTTACCAGCAGTCTTACAAATGACAAAGCTCTCAAGGTTGGATTCATGGCCTAAAAGTTTTAAGACTTCACCGCCAAATGATGAGAGCATTGCCCTCTATTTCTTTGCGCAAGATGCTAGGTACAGACATTTTACCGATGTTGCTCCCTTATCAATGCGTACTAATTCTTCATGCAATTGTGTTTCAGAGTGCAGGCAATGCTTGATGAACTATTATGTGAGATCACTAAAGAGGATCTTGTCTTGAAGGTTAAACATGATGAGGCAGAGCTGCTTGCATTCTCCTCCATTATACTGCCGGAAAGTTATCGTGGTAAGTCTCTTGTCTATTATGATGGTATTGTAAATCTAAAAGAGATGCTATATCTGAGTTAGAGATCAGAAGTCAATCTAAAACTTATACACTAAAGTTTACATATAATACATGTTTTCATCTAGGAATATTTAGAAATATAATGGTCATACAGTCTGATGTGTGCATGGGATTGTTTATTCGAAGGTTTGCAATACCGCATCGTACCGCTCGATATGCTCAGTACGTACTAGTTATATAGAGGACCGATACGTTCAGTATAACTCGATACCCTAGTATACCATGTGTCAGTACACTTGGTATAGTTTTGTATGTACCGTACCAATAGCTGATCGATATGCCGGTAAGGTACAAGATTGCAACCTTGGTTTATTCCCTCTTAAGAGTACAAAATGTTCTATAAGGGCAGTGTTGGGTTATTAGAAACAAAATAAACAAATAATGATTAACATCACAATGTTGAGAATGTTGAAATGGATGTTATTAGTGATAAAAATTCTTGCATTTGCTAATATTTGTGGTTGGTTCCTAGATTGTATACAATACTAAATGGGTATTAACTGGTTTTGACTGATGATACGTCAATGGATGGCTAATTTGTATTCTTTTAATGTGGAAGACCTACTTATTCTTCTATTGGTATTGACCCTGTGTACAATCAAGGATAGATGATTCATGTACATCTAACTTTTGAATGCTACCAATGTTTTTGCCTTTGTTTTTTTCAATCTTGTGGCTCCATATAACTAAACTAATTTTTAATCTTGTATTTAGGTTGTTATATGTTGTGCTACTAAAGTTGTATGTTAACTGATTTAAGTATCATTCTGATTCAGTGTTCTGATTATGGATCATGATTCAATTATCAATTGTTAATTGATAAGGATTGGTGATGCAATCTGATTTAAATAATTTGTATGTATTTGTTAAATCCTATCTGTCACTGAAATTTGTAAATCTGGAGCTAATAATGGTTCGACCATATGCAAATTAACAACTCTCGGCACAATCTGAGAGAATTGGGTTTTTGGATTGGATGTCCAACTTGACCTATCTTGATGTGGATCAGGTTTTGTAGCTGATCGATTAGATTAGGATCAAATCAGATTTAACAGACTGATTTATCTTGATATATTTTGTTTACAACCTACTCCAGTACTTGTTTTTGAGATTGCTCTGATGATGTTAGCTGATAATATTTCATATTCATGTAGAATTTGAAGAAAAATACTTTTTGTGGGGGGTTTTTAGAAGGCATCAAGGTGCAGTGTCTTGTGCACCAGCCGAACGTTCTCCTAGTTCTGATGAAATCACAGGAGAGAGAGAGTGGGCACCAAACCTAAAGCATGCAACAAAGGAGTCTGATGATATCGCTGAAAATTGTCTTGTTGCAAAGAAGTTGGTGGAGAACTTGAATAATTCTGAAGAAAGACGAGATGAATGCCATGATAGAAATGCAAGTTTGTTGCCCTCAGGAAAGCAAATCCCACTTAACTGTGAGTACCCTTTCGGGGAACAGATTGTGAGTGACTGTGAAATCGCACAACCCAGTAATGGTTGTATAGCTTACCACCAAGAACTATTTACTTTCAACTTAGATCATGATGAGGGGACCACCAATTACCCCATGAACTTATTTCCAGAACAAGGTGAAGACATGGCCTTAACTTCTAGGCTAAGAGGAAGTGATTCATTGGACCTCAAACTGGGGTATAGCTGGTCGACTTGTGATGATGGAAATTTGAAGGACATGTTCAGTTGTAATTCACTTAGTTAGTTACCACTGGATGGTGAGCTGTTTGTGCAACAATGTTTCCTACAAAAGATCAAGAATTGATATCAAAATGGCACCTTAGCAACATGCAACGTTGCTGTTCACCTGGGAAAATATAGAAGGAACAGTGTTGCACTTGTGCTTTTCAATCCGCAAATTTCTGAGACCACTTTTGGTGTCAGTCCTCCATCTTTGACATTTTGCTTCAATAACCATTGTAAATATCTGTCTGTTGTATTAGTATCATGTTAGACCAAACCTGCTGGAACCCATCCCCACTTGGCTACTCACACTGTGTGTGCAACTTTTTTGTGCTGGAGCGCTCATCAGTTGCTTAGAGAAGTCAAGAAAAGTGTCTTCTAGGATCAGGGATTTACTTTGGGATTTATGTAAAGAATGATATAGGTAAAATGCTTCAGCGGTTCTGGTTCTTGAATCCTGATGTTTGAAACTTGTAGCATTATGTTTGCCATGATGAAAGAGATCACTTGTACTTTTGAGAGTTTATGGAGCATTTGTAAACAGCTTCTGTTTGCCATGATGATAGAGATCACTTGTACTTGTGCGAGTTTATGGAGCATTTGGAAACAGCTTCTGTTTTGACTTGCAACTCTATTATCGCTTTCAATTAATGAGGGCTAAGACTTGTAGGAATCTATAAGATTTACCTCTTGTTAGTTTGGGAACTTGAGGGATTTATTTTGGAGTTATGCAAAGCATGATCTAGGTAAATTGCTTCAGCAGTCCTGGTTACAGCGACTGTTTTGATTTGGCAAATCCACATGTTATTGCATTTAATTCTTTAGGGCTAAGATAGCTTCGCCTTTCACTTTTCTTAAGAAGTACTAAGCTTGTACATTGGGACTGACAACATCTTTCTCAATCCCAATGTAAAAGCTTAATACCTCCATTCTTTTCAAGTATGGAAATATTTTTTTATGAAGAAAATAGATTATTAAGTTTAGAAGTATTTTTGGCCTTGAAATCAATATTATTGAAAGACAGGAACTCCGAGTATAAGAAGAATTCATTAAAAACAGAATGATACACGTTTATTATTTTATAAATACTCATGTATCCTTATGTATATTGTTAAAGAAAAAAAAATTGAGGTCTAGAGAGTGTATAAAAAATTTTAGGCTAAAGGATGAATTCAATAATACTTGGTAGTTTTGTGAAAACTTTTTGTTTTCTTCATCAACATATAAAACGATTATTAAATTACATAAATCTTACGTAATTTTTTTATTTATATTTGTATTTTTTTTTCTTTGTTTCGAGATCTGTCTCTACCCAACAATTAGTTTGATGAACTCTAATAGTAATTATATAATTAATAGTTTTATTAAGCTTGGATGCACCCCCAAAGTTGTACAAAAAAATGACACGATTGTATGTGTGTGCTTCTCCCTCCAAATTATGATAGCATTTGATTTATTAGGTCATGATATTTTTGGTCACTTCATAAAAAATAATTAAATTCAAAATTTTAAGTTTGTAAAGTATATGTAATTTGTCTCTTTTAATCTTTATTGATATGAGATTGTTCTCTTAGGACAATTCTTTTCATTTTATACATATGAATATTATTAATATAATAAAATTTGTTAATGTATTTGTATCAGCCAAATACAAGTGGAACACACTAGAGACAACCATTAAACTCTTGAATCAGATAACAAAAGATCGATGATCCTTGGGTCAGATGTTTGATATGTTATGTAATATTAATTATGTGAACCAGAGAAAATTAAATATGAATTGATTCAACTTGCAACCTATAAGCTCATACATATCAAAATGCAGTCAGATTAGCACAAATCAACTTATAGGTATCCCAATTTGTTTTAAAGTACTGGGATTACGGTATTAAGATGATATTTCATACGTTTATTTATAGTAACTTCTCTTTATCATTTATTCCTTAATTTAGATTGCGTATGTGAATAAATGTGTGTGATTAATTTGGAAAGCATTTCAGGTATGTAATAAATGGTTTATTATTATTCTAACTCTCTCTCTCTCTCTCTCTCTATATATATATATATATATAGAAGTGGTGGGGCCATGGTTTGTTACAGCTGGAGGAAGGATGTACCAAGATTTGCATTTGGGTACTCAATAATCTTTCCTTATATTTATTCATTTGTTAGTGAAGAATTGAGTACCATATTTAATTGAAATAATTAAAATTAGTGTAGTATCCCAATTTGATAGCCACATATGTTAATATTGATGTGTAATCATAATTCATCCTATATCTTATGAATACTTAACACGTTTGGGGTTCCCATTGCATCATCTATTATTATTGGTACCCATTTTATATCTAATAGTAAATATGAAATTTTCAATATTTAATTCCGACTAAGGACGCCACTTGCACCAGCAAATCTTTTTCTTAAAAATGAAAAAGCCTAATTTATTTTATCTATAATTAAGTTAATCACGAAATAAATCAACGAGAAACGTCGTTACAATAACGATATTAAACTGCCCGAGAAAACACATCGTGGGAGAGGCGTTACGAGCCGTGCTGACGTCTTCTCCACCCGTCGCCACGTGGGCGGTGACCTCGTCACCCCCTACAAAGACTAAATAGTCCTCCGCGAACCCTCCCGAATCTTCGCTCGGAGATACCGCGATGCCCGCTTAGAACCGTCCAATATTCGCGTCATCCGAAGATCACTGCATCCAACGGTCAGGGACTCGCTTTCCTGACAGGGGTGGTTTCGTCTTTCCAGTTTACACGCGTAAGTTAGCTGATCCAACGTCGTGCTGCCACGTCACTTTATAGTGCGCCGTCCGTCTCCCTTCCTCCCAACTCCCGCGAGCTTCCCTTCCGGTCTCTCGTTCTATTTCGCCCCTTTCCTCCCTCCGGCCTCCCTCGGAGCCACGGCGCGTCTTTAGATTTCGTTCACCGCCGATTGGACGGTGAGGATTCTGTCTCCCGATACTCCATCGATCTCCGCCCCCGCCGTCCACCTCCTTCCTCCATGTCTCCGCCATCCGGCCGCGTGGCCGACAGCCCATCGCCGGCGAACTGCTCCGTCCGAAAGCGGACGGCGGCGCCGCCTCCCCCGCCTCCGAAGAAGTACCGGTCCATGGCGGAGATAATGCGGGTGGCGAAGCCCGCCGTCCCTGTCACCGGCGAGTACTACTCGGACCTCCGCTGTGAGGAATGCCGGTCCGGCGATTGCGACGAGGAGATGCTCCTGTGTGACCGTTGCGACCGCGGGTACCACCTATACTGCCTCCGGCCTATCGCCGTTAGGGTTCCGTCGGGGCCTTGGTTCTGCCCTAGCTGTGGTGGAGAGAGACAATTTAGAAGTATTTCAACATTAGCATTTACTATGAACCGCTTCATAATATGATTTTAATTAAGAACATGGTGAGTTTATTGTTCGTGTTCTGTTCGAGGATGGTAGGGTTTCCGATGATGCAGACAAAGATTATCGATTTTTTTCGGATTCAGGGAGCCGAGGAGAAAAGTGGCCACTCCCAAGGTGATTCTACATGTTAGTTTATTCTCAATTATAATCTTTTCGTTGATCCATTCTTGTTAATTTTCGATGCTTAGTTTGTTCATGTAGAGTTCAATTTTGAAAATTGCTTGGGCATTGATTTTCTGATCACCATGTTTCTTTTTCCTCGACACTGTATATTCTATGATCAGAGACCACATTTTGCATATTTTGACATAATTGAAGATTAAAACAAAGAAAGAAAGATCTATTGTTGCAAGATGCCTCGTAGTGCTGAATGAGTAAGTTAGCACTTTGAAGAAAACCAGTGGAGTATTGTGATGATGCATGTGATTTTCTCTGAACTAGTAGTTTTCTTTCTAGAACAAGCTAGCCGTTTTTTAATGAGACAAAATAGAGGATGGGTTCATGAATAGTCAGAATTCTCTTCTGAAATCACTTTTGGTAATGCTAGCGGCCTAGCATGGGGATGCTGCCAGCCGACAGTATGTGCTTGTACTTTTGGTTACCTCCAATTTTATGACCAATCTCCTATTGTTGCTCTTGTCCTGACTCCACCGGCTTCCACAACCATAATCTCGTATGATTACGGCCCCTCATTTAACTCCATCCGTTGCAAGCTTTGTAAATTGTCTTTGAACTATTTTTATGAATAAAAGCTGATCCGTAACTTTTACACGTTGAAATGGCTACTGCAACTCCACTTTTTTTGCAAGTTCAGAATTAGATTTGTGATCCTTCTCTTTTTTTTTTAATTTGAATCTGGAGATGGAACTGGTTCCCAATATATAATTTAAAAATAATATTGTGCAGACCACATCATCAGGAACCAAGGACACATGATATCATAGTACATCAAGATGTACCTGATATGAAATTTTCTCAATCACATCTAGCCCTTCTCCATATACATTACTTGTTGAAGCAACCTTGTGCTCTTACTTGCTTATATGGATATTTCTGTTAGAAATCATTACCTCTATGCATGTAGAGTTTGCAGAAATTTTTAGTTTCTTGCATGTTTGAAAGTTATGTCTGTCGTATTGCAATAAGATTGTCAAACCAATTTGTATAGATGGAAGAAAGCGCAAGAGGAGTTCCTTAGTTATGTACAAGAAGAGGAGGAGAATACTGCCGTTCACTCCAACTGAAAATTCAGCTAGGAGGCTTGAACAAATGAGTTCTCTTGCCACTGCACTAATAGCAATGCATATGAAATTTAGTAATGAGCTGATTTACATGCCTAGAATGGCCCCTAAATCGGCTAATCAAGCAAATTTAGAGAAGGGTGGCATGCAGGTTTCGGAACCTTCTTTCTTATATTTTTTTCAAAAATCTTCTCTTCATCCTTTTTTACAGATGAATTTTAATCCTTGCTTTCTACATTCTTTCAGGTACTACCAAAGGAAGATAAAGAAACACTAGAGCTCTGCAGATCAATGTACAAAAGAGGGGAATGTCCTCCTCTCTTAGTTGTTTTTGATCCGCTTGAGGGGTACTTTCCTTGATCTAATTGTACATTGTTTTTAGTTGGAAATTTGTTTATGCAGATGATGAATAATTGTAGTGAATGCAGATTCACTGTACAAGCTGACGGTCCTATAAAGGATATGACGCTTATAACCGAGTATACTGGCGATGTGGACTACTTGAAAAACCGGGAACATGATGATTGTGATAGCATGATGACCCTTCTTCTAGCAAAAGACCCCTCTGATAGCCTAGTTGTTTGTCCCGATAAACGTGGAAACATTGCTCGTTTCATTAATGGCATTAACAATCACTCCAGGTATGCTCTTATCTTGATTCCTTGTTTGTATCGTGGAAAATTTGTAATATATTATATCATAGTACTCACATTGTGCTTACATTACTATAGCTTGTGTGTGTGTGTGTGTGTGTTAGCTTTTAAGTAAGATCTTGCTCAAGTCTAGATATTACTTTTGAATATTTCATGTCAATGATTTCAATTCTCATTATAAGACTATATCCAGAACCTGGGACTTATTATGCTTCAAACTGTCAATAATTTGCAGGGATGGTAGGAAGAAGGAGAACCTTAAATGTGTAAGGTATGATGTAGACGGTGAGTGCCGAGTCTTATTGGTTGCTTGCCGTGATATATGTAGTGGAGAACGGCTATATTATGATTACAATGGATACGAGCAAGAATACCCTACTCACAATTTTGTTTGACAATCTCGGCAACCTCATTCACACAGATATATATATATATATATATATATATAGACTTTAACCTCTTCTTTGAGATTGGGTGTGGAGGGATCAATCTTTGGCAGACAGCTTTTGGTCCTTTCTCCGCGAATCTCTCCAATTTTGTAGCTTCATGATCAAAGTTCTGATTCCATGTAGTGGTGTTCCCATCTGTAGGTTATGGGTTAAGCAACATGAGCATTTAAAAGTTTGTTTTGCTTCTTGGCTATTGTTATACAAGTAGAGTCTTTTTTTTTTTTTTTTGTTCTACCAAAAATTCATACAATGTTGCTGAAACTTCAAAAGCAATTCATTTCAATCTATACTTGTGTCGTTTCACTATATGTTTCAAAACCAATTCATTGAAACGACAACACTTGTCTTATAAATGGAAAGCAGTCCAAAGAATGCACCACTTTATACATTGTGAGAGAGAACAAAACCCCAATTGGGTTTGAGTTGGGTTGTTTGGATAGGATGATATCGGTGTCGTGACGGTCAAACATTGGCTGCCAACTATCCTTCCTCCTTGTGTTGGACTCCAACGCAGGAGTACACGACTGCACTCTTTGGCATTCATAATTAATTTGATGAACATATCGAGCCTATAGACGACATTTATTTTTGGCAGACAGGAGTTTACTTTGGGACAATCTCTAAATTTTTAGTCAGGAAGAAATTTTTTTGGATCAAAACAGGAGGAAAAAAAAAACATTTTCATTTATAAAAAGAAACTATCTTTATTTTCCTTGGATTGATCATCCAATAAGGTTTGGGATGAGCTTAGTGAAAAGATCAAATTTGAAAGAAAAAAAAAAAAAAGAGTTTTTATGACAAGAATCATAAGGGAAGATTCTAATCAGTGTTACTCACTTTGCATATCATTATGGGAAGACAGTGTAAGTTGACCACATTTGGTTGGAGAAAGGAGAAGAAACATCTGCATTAAGAAACTTAAACTAAACTTCTGTATCTAACAAAGTCAACTAGTGTCATGGTATTGGGTATCATTTGGATGGAGAGAAAGAACTAAATCAATTACTATTGCAGTGAGACAAATTTGAAAGAAAAGGGAAACAGAGAAATGGAAAGAAAGAAGTCACACAGGACAGTGGCAGAACCACAGATATCCTAAATTACAACGCCAATGATCACAAGTCATTGGTAGAAGAAGAAAGGAAGATGCTATTAGTCGCAATAGATGCATTAAAAATATTGTGCTGATCCACGTAGTCATATATTAATCTCTCTCTAGATTCCACTGGAATCCATCTGCAAATTTATCTTTATTTTTCTCATCAACTCCTTTTCAATGACATGTACAGTGAACTAATATTTTGATCTGATCCTCTGAAGCCTCCCAACCTCAGACAATGAAGGGAAGTAAAATGCAAAGAATAGCTGCCAAGACCAATTTTACTAGATTATGTCTCTCCTGACCAAAAGAATGATTCATTTTCAAAGTCATCAATATATTCTTATTAAGCGAAAGATTTTAATGTCAAAGATCTGAAATCAAATAATAATAGATCTAAGGATGCATATCCTTCAATAATGCTATTCAGAATTCGAATGAATGAAGGACAACAAACTCAGTCTATGAACCTCAACATAGAGTGTCTTAGAGAAGAGCTGTAAGTTTTCTGGGGAAGTTAAAGATATCATCACTTGCTGAGCTTCTCTTCAGCATTCAGATCATCCAAATATTTAGAGTTTGATTCAGCATTCTCAGTAGGGAGAAGAGTTCTTTCTTGGCACCATAATTTAGACCTCAGAAGCTTCTGGCTCTCAATCAAGACCTGGGAATAAGGCCCTGGTTTTGCCATCCAAATGGCAATTGATGACCTTAATTATAGTCTTTATATACAGTTCATGTTGCCAAATCCAAGGCCTTTGGGATGAGGAAAATTGTTACAACATATGAAAGAGATCATCTAACACAACTCCTCCAGATTTACCACAAAATTCTCAGTAGGAATACTAAATAAAGTAGAGAATGGGCATGAACATGATATACCTACCTACCATATCTAGATCAGAGTGAATGATCTGGAACTCTGGTGAAGGTTTTGGCCTCCTCATGGAACTCTGGAATTAGCAGCAACAAGTTACCTTAGCTTACTCTCTCAGAATTGGAATCTGAAACGAGGGAATCCAATACATCCTGTGGGTCTCTACTGCATTTGTCATTTTCCTAATTCCAAAGCAACACAATCATGACATCTTAATGCTATATCATCATAGAGTACTGTACCACTTGATTTCCTTTCTTCCTCCTTCATAGTTAACTGACACCATCCTGGTTGGTGTTTGATTGCGAATGAGCAACTCATTTAATATTGGCTACATGGGTTGAATGATCTTTGTATCAGGGTGCTTTGTCTCATCCAAATTCTGCAAAATCATGTCATTGTTTTGTTTGCTTAAACACACTTTTATTTCTGATTTAGTTTATAGCAGTGATAGAAAGTTGGGATTCTCTTAATGCTGAAGATATAAACATTTTCTATAGAATTTCTAAGTTTAGGTGAAAATTTATATCTCTTAAAGTTTTATGTCGATTATTTTTCTAAATTTATCGATATCCAATTCAAATCTTTGCCATATTCAAAAATTTAGAAATTTTTTCTAAATTTATCTCTCTAGCAATTTGAATATTATTCATAAACATACCAGTTTGCAGTGGATAGGAAGGAGGAATAATATATTGGGCCCTTTTATGATCATCTAAGCTAAGATATGAAATCAAAATCTGTCAAAAAAAACCCAGAGTTATAAAATCTTTCTTCATGGTTTGATAGAAGGATTCTGATGTTCTTAATAAATCATCCCAAAAATTTAAAAAAAAATTAAAACTTTGAAACTCTTTTGTCACATCTCCTTTTATGTCTCAGAAACAAAAGACAAATTGTTCTCTTTGCCTGGCGAGGAAGGGAAGGGGCCTTTGTCAGTGTGCCATCCGATAAATAACAATGTTTCATGTACTCATCACCTAAATTTGCAGATGGCCTCCTCCTCCATACATGAACAAGTATGAGTGTTGCTTCATGATCAAGACAAATTTTTTTTTCGAAGAATCCAAACTACCACCCTTCTTCTCTTTCATCTCTTCACCTTTTGTCTTCCCCCCATGTTTCTATAAACCCACCAGTATCAGCTCAAAGACAATTCTCGTGTTCCCTTTTCCTCCCTATTTATCTCCCTCCTCCTCCCTTCCAGACTTCCTTACCACAGAGCCATTTACTACACATGCGAGTCGAAAAGGAGAGAGAGAGAGAGAGGGTGGCTTTCCTCTACACATGCTGTTCTCCATGTTTGCAGCTTAGTTAGCAGATGCGATAGAGTCGCTTAGCTTAGCTTTCCTCTACACAGTGCTGGTAGTCACTCCGGAATTAAACAATGGCAGGAGGGAGAAAGATGAAGTCTTAATTTCCACTGGTGCTTTCTTCCATTTCATTGTTGTGGGAGACATTATTCTCTTCCTTGGGGTGATTCTGGTTTCACACGCTGATGGGAAAGTACAGGTTCAATCTCTCTGACATGCTGCCGTATGCTTGGTTCTACAAGCTCAAGTCCATGAGCCTGAGAGGAAGCAGAGATCAGAGCATGTCACAGTCCACCAAGAGAAGCCAGCCTGCACCCACGCCATTGCCGTCTCCACAGGCAAAGATCCTCCTCCCCAGCAGAACCTCATGCTATATCTCCGGCGGAGCAGAAGCAAAGAAGTCCATCGAGCCACCAAGGAAATCCAAGAGGAGGAGCAGAAGAGAGACCGTGGCGGATCCCAGCGGCAACATCAAGCTGGTCACCTCCTCCGTCTCTGCCGGCTGCAGCTGCAGGGTGTGGAAGACCGAGTCCATCTCTGTGTTCCCTGCGAGGGCGGCCGCTCCCGAGAGCCCGCCGCACCTGCGAGACCCCTACGTCGATCGTGATCACGGATATCCGTGCAACACCAACGCCATTGATCGGCTCAGCTTCGATCGTGTCGCCTCGTGGTCACGCTTCGACTGCAGGTTCACCTCCTCCGCCAGCGACCTCATCATCGACGTGGGCCGCAGAGCCTCCAACGAGCTCCCGGAGTTGGAACTCCCTCCGATCGCCACAGAGCCCAGCAAGGACGAATCTGACCCGACAAAATTCGAAGACAAAACTGTGGTGGGAAAGGTGGTGAGCCATCGCAACGCTTCAGCAAAGAGGTCATCCCCGGGGCTTCACCGGCTCCGGACGCGAGCAAACTCCCCGCGGCTGGCCTGCAAGAAGCTTCAACCTCGCTGCAACCGGAGGAGCGGCACGTCGACAGCGCCGGCGGCGATGCAGCAAGGCAAGGGCTTATCCGGCAGCTTTGCAGTCGTCAAATCGTCGTCGGACCCTCACAGGGACTTCAGGGACTCCATGGTGGAGATGATAGTGGAGAACAACATCCGGGCATCGGAAGATTTGGAAGAACTGCTCGCCTGCTATCTATCTCTGAATTCCGACGAGTACCACGGTGTGATCATCGAGGTGTTTGAGCAAATTTGGTTTGAACTCACAAATTTAAATCTGTAATATTAGTGTACCGAAGAGTGATTCCACAACATTATATATATATATATATATATATATATATATAGCTCTGAATTATGAGTTCATCCCTATCATTGCTAATGTAAACAAAGATTGCAGATTCCATTTCTGGGAAGCTCTACCACATTATTCCTCATGGCCATGCAGTTTCCTCCAACGCTGCCCACCTGCACCAAAACGACAAGTTCATGTATGATGGGATGGAAGGTACCCCACAAGCAAGATGGAGGACACAAGATCTTAAATTGCAGATCTGAGTTGTAGTCCATGAGACCACAGGATCTTTACCTTGGTCTCGCTACTAACCAGGTGAAACAGAGGTGAGCAAAAGAGAAGAAAGGACGATGGATTTAGAACCTTCAGATAATTCCGAATCCTGCGTACCATTTGCAATGCAGACAAGAAACATACTCTTAGGTGAGATCTGACAAGATTTTAAATCAGTGAACAGTAAAGGAAGCACTGAGATCTGTCTAGAATCTAAGACACTGTGCAGAGGCTTCAGATGTCATTAATTTAATGTTCTTTTGGGATCTTAATTGTTGTTCATCAGCAGGCCTTACAGAGGAGATAGCTTTAAAACATCAACTGATAAGACAGGATCTCATAATGATCCTTAAAACTGTTGAACTGTTCTTACTGTCACAGTTCAGAGTTTTAAAGGGTTCAAGATATGATTTCAGGAAAAAAAAAATCTGGGAGAAAAATAATAAATTTTCCATGTACTGATGTCCATGCATATTAAAGAATCTGCAGATGTTGCAAATAGGTCTGTACCAATCTTTTTCCTTCTGAGGTATTCTTCTCAATTCACTTGTGATGAATGTGACAATGAAGACTATTTAGCAACCTGTTATTACATGTAGTTGTTTCTTATGCATTTCACTATAAATGACTTCAAAAGTGCCATTTATTGGATATCATAATTTCAACAAATCTCCCACAAACTTCTTTTGTTGGATATCATGAAAATAATCAAGAACCAAAGTTAAAGAATAATGACTTCAAGTTATGTAGTCAATTTTCTTGAGACTATATAATACTTTGGGGTGATTATATATATATATATATATATATATATATATATATATATATATATATATATATATATATATATATATATTTGTGTGGGGGGGGGGGGGGATGATCTAATCAGATTATGGAAAAATGACTTACAATATAAGTGGGAAATAATTTTCTAAAGGTTTTGCTTAATGCTCTTTTTGTTCATCCACTATGTCTATTTTTCACTAGATCTTGAATTTATATCTCATGCATCAAATGGCATTATTATTGCTCTATTACTTTATTATAATTATTGGCACTATTATCGTAAATACTTGCGAAGAAATATTTTTTACTAAAATTTTATTTGTTTTAGGAAAGTATTTATTAAATTATTCCATGCTCTTATAATATTAACCTTCATTCTTCTTGTTTACATGGGATTAATAATGAATTTATTATAGTCATTTTTCATGCATTATTTCTAATAGGAGAAATAATGTAGCAAAAGAGTTGATGGGGTGACCTCTTTGGTATTTCTTCTTTTGTATTATCCTACTTAAGGCTCTTCCAAATCTTTAATCAATCATTTGATGTTACATGCAATAACAAACACAGTGTTTGAAAATAATTATTAATGTCTCATCATATATTGTTTTGCCCTTGGAGTATTTTTTTTTCTTTTAATGGTTATTTATTGATTAGTTTCAAAAAGGTGGAATGCCAACTAAGTTCCAACTTAGTTACAATCTACCATAAAAATTAAAATAATGGACATATGAAAGTTTATATATATTTGAGCATCTGGTGGAAAATGACATTCCATCTTCCTTGCTAACTATTAATCTGTACTTCTTTTTATATTTTTGGCATTCCTTATAATGCATTTGATGACTGCATTATTCTTCTGAACAGGAAGACTAGCGGAGTTTGTGGTTTCCATTGCTACCCTCAATAACTTATTTGTAGGTGATGATGACAAACTTAATAATCAACTGAGGCATCAGAATTCCTCCAACTTAATCTCTTTGTGATAAAATTGAGACAATAATCATGCATTCAATGAGATTGTTGTAACCATACATATTTACATGGAGATAACTAATTGGAAGTCTAATGGGATAATACATTATCTGAGTTGAACATTCATAATAGAGGGAGGAGAGAGAGAGAGAGAGAGAGAGAGAGAGAGGGGTTGGTATGTACGTATGTATTTTCAGAAAAAAAAAGAAGAAACGTTTAGCTAATATGCCTCACATATAATGAATATTCATCAAATGTTATTATTTTAACTCTTAGTTAAATTGTGGTTAATATTAGTATCTTTGACTTTTGTTATTGTGATAATACCAACATTAAAATATTTTATATTTTAATAAATTCAAATCTGTTGCTAACTATTATTTTGATCCGTATGATATGATGTCTGAACTCATAGCAACTCAATCAATCCTTCGATCGCATGTTCAATTTTTGACATGATATTTTTTTAATATAATATTTGATTCTCTTGATTCGATAGTTTATCATTCGATTGTTCGAGTCCATGATCAGAGTATTTTTTATGTCATTAATCTTAAAAAGCATATTAGTCCGTAAAATTATCAATTGATTTTATAATCAAAATTTTAAATTCAATAATTATCCCTTTTTTTATTATGACAACGCATTGATGATGGAGTTTTAGCTAAGCTTACTCTATCTGTATGTTATTATGAAAGATTATGATGAAATAGAATTCAAACTATCATATATTATTTTAAATACGTATATCGAATTTAAGTTGAAAGAAATTTAATCTTATAAAAAAAAATCATAACCATTTCAAGTTTTAAATTCAACAATTATCAACGTGTCATATCAATTAAAATATAATTATTAGTTAATTATTTATATAATAAAAAATCATAAGTGAGACAACAGATTCTCCTCCTTTGTTATTAAAAACATGACTACTTATCTCCCTTGTCATCATAAAAAAGAAGAGAGTAATATCATGATGCTCCTTTTCTTCCGACTTTAATTCTATCATCTCCTTTTTATCTCACTCTAAGTTACGCTCAAAGTATAATCGAGTTATACTTATTCACAAAATATCTTAAAAATATATTAATTTTTGTATAAGCTTATACAAGATTCATCATAAAAAATAGTATATTTTTTATTAGAATCATATTCTAGTAAAATTCTCAAAGTTTTGATAAGTAATTATACTAAAATCATCTAAAATTAAAAATTATTAATTTAAAATAGGCTTAGTGAATAAATTTAACATAGTTCAATTTTGGGTGTAACTAGATCGATTAAGAAAATACAAAATACAAAATGTATAATATTTTGATTAGTTTTATGATAAATTTAGGATATTTTTTAAAAAAATAATATTTTTTAAATATATTTTGTGGAAGAGTGCAAATCTAATGTAATGACTTTTCTGGATAATTAGGATAATTTTATATAAAAATAATAAAATTTTGAGGATCACTTGAGTTTTATATAAAAATATTAAAAAATTAAGATAATTAATATATTATCTGTTACACTCATTCACAAAGAGAGAGTCATGGTTGGATATTAGAGAAGGCGATGCGGAGGGGGTAGGGGAAGAAGGCAACCGAGGGGGAGGGGGAGGAGGCAGTAGATTGGGAGGAGGAGGAGGAGATGATGAAGAAGATGGAGTGAGGAGGACGCTAAAGGGGGAGTGAGAGAGAGGAAAAACTTAAACGAGGAGAGTAGAATATGAAGGACGTGGAGTGAGAGGAGAAGTAAGTCAATGGAAAGAGAGATGAGATTATAAAGTGAGAGGATGAGGTAGTTGATCCGTCATATTTGAGGAGTCAATACGATGTGGTCCGACCTATACGCATAATAGGATTTGGAGCTTGAGGAAAATGTGAGGCATCCATTGGGCTCAGAGATATTATGCTCATTGGGGGGCTTCTCCCTTATCGTGTCAACTGATCTTGGTCCAGGTTGAAGGTGTTTGTGCCACATCGATCGATTGAGGAGAGGATTCATTATTACCCCTATCAGTAGTGAATATGAAGGTGAAGTGAGAGGAGGATGAGGAGGCGATAGAGGTGGAGAGGAGAAGGAGATGACCAAGTGAGAGGAGGTGATGGTTAACTTAAGGTAAAACAAGCGTGATAAATTTAGAGCTTAATTGAATCAAATCGAGTAGCTAGAGTTTAATTAAATTAGTCTAGCCTGATTATTCTCAAAAAAATTATAAGTTAAAAAAAAAGGAGTCAAAGCTAGTGATAATAATAATAATAATAATCTTTTAAAGATTTTATTGATGTTATTTTTGTTAAAATAAATAGCATATTCCCTTTTTTTTTTTTTTTACACCAATAACTATTACTTGCATAATGAGCAACCAAATGCTTTCTAAACATATGCACCCAAATGATGAATCTTTGATTGTTTTTGAAGCCATCATATAAACCAGTGGAGACCACAAATCCACTCACCACCTGCTGTGTCCCAGCTCACCAAAGAGAGCTGGAGGACAGGGACACAAACCTGGCTTTGTGGAAGAACTGCCTCTTGAGCACCCAGCAGACTAATAAATCTAGCAGTCATGAATTGAAAGCTGGTGGTGCATCCTGAGCAGATCTGCAGAGAGTGATTCCAAGAACAACAAGAAACACCAGCTATAATACAAAGCTAGCAATGTGTGAGTTCATCATGGCATTTATTTTTTTGGAATACTAATCAGAAACTGGAGTGAGAAATCAACAGCATGATTTGTCTGAAGTTTATAAATTTCAGAAGTTAAATGGTTGAAGAAAGTTGAGGACTCCCCAAAACATTGTGACAGGAAAGTGTCAAGAAAGAAAGATAGCCAGTAAAGTGGGAGAACCCCTTTTCACTGACAATTTCTGTGTGAGGGATGAAATGCTTTTGCTTTGTGACTGTGGCTATCAGAAGAGATCAGGAAATATATATATATATATATACTAATAAAAGGAAGTGCATTATGTGAAATGATTCCTATCATACATGTCATTCATTCATGTCAACTTGTTTAGCATAAAGCCATGAAGCTCAATTTGAAGAAGAAACCCAAAATGGTGGCTTCCAGAAAATGCAAATTTCTGAGAACCTGATCACCTCCTGTCATATTTCTGTTGTATCAAAATTTTCAAATTGTTTAATCTGAGAGTTATCTTTCATCTCTGCTTTCCTAGTCATTAATTTTTTTCTGTCAAATTTAATAGAAAAGAAATACCCAAAAACTAAAAATTCACCTCATGTATTCAATAATCTCTTTTGATAGCAAATTTGAAAATAATCCTTTTTAATCTGCTAATTATTTCTTTAGATTGTCATCCTACTTCATCTCTATCTTTAATAGTCTTCTTGATTTTTAATATCATATCAACTTTAAATTATTGATTTTTTTTTTTGTAATTGATGATAAAAAAATTTGAATTGACTGGAAAAATCATTACAGACATGCATATATATGGAAAACATGTAAAGCATGGTAAAATTGTTAGAAAATATGATACAAAATCCACCTGTTTAAGAAAAACTAACAAGAAAATAAGTGTAAAACGAAAGAGAAGAGGATGCATTCAGAGAAAACACTTGGAAGCTCATCAAAAGCTTTCTTAAGGTGAAACCTTAATATTATTTGCTCTACTTGTGTGATCATAGAGAGTGTTGATGGAATCTTTCCAAGGGTTAGAGCAAACACAAAGCACGAAACCACAAGTTTGTATCACTAAATCCTTCAATTTTAGATAGATGACCAACAAATCTCAATCAAAAAATATGATATGGCACCTATGATTTGAATGTGTGACTTTTGGTTCACATATCTAACTATGATCTTCCAGTGATGAATGCATAATCAAATAATGCCATAATTACGGAACAATTAAACATATCTGCATAATATGCAATGAGACTAAAACAGTATGACCACTTCAAAAAAAATTCATTATAGTTTCATTCCTCTTCCCAAGATCTTTCATTTCAAAGATTTGTGAGAAGAAAATATTGATTTGAACATCTTTATCATTGACCAAAACATTAATTAAGCAGTCACCGATATGATGGTAAAGAACAATGAATATATCATCTATGTTTTATAATATGGGTATTCAACATATTTATTGATTTGGTAAACAAACGAAATGATCATATATTTAAATTTCTCATATCATTCTTTAAGTGCTTCGTCAAGACCATATTTGACTTGCTAGCTTACACAATTTATTCTCATATCTAGAAAAGACAAAACCTTTAAGTTATTTCATATACAGTCTTTTCATTCATTTAACGATTATACATATATATATATATATATATATAGAGAGAGAGAGAGAGCAATATATAAATTAAGATAGTTATATTTTGTAGAAATCCTTAATGACTACCCGTTTTGAGTTATATTAATCTACTATTTCATATTGTTTTGAAGATTCATGTGTTATTTCCAAGAAGTAAATTAAAGAGAATTCATATCACACTTAGTCTCCATATATGAAGGAGCATAAGAAGAGGTCGTAAGAACTTAGAATGAAATTATTGTATTCTCTATGAGATGTTATAATGTCATCAGCAAAGTTTCAGGTTGATGTGTAGAACTACAAAATAAACGAGTATAAAAAGGAGAATGATAATTAGAAGATGGGTAGAGAAATATTGTAGATTTTTCTATCGAATGTTGTTCTGAAAAATACAGCATCTTAAATTCAATCATAAGATCATTTGTGATCCCCGGAGAACACTAACAAAGGCAGCTTCTATTCCTTTGATGTAATAAATGGATTCAAAATTATTTCAAGTTAAGAATTACAGGACTGACTAATAAATATCCAATAAGATTTTTATATTTAAAATATATTGTATAATTAAAATGAGGTGAATAAAAAGCAATCACTTCATGCATCTATCTCATTTTTCTTTTTCACAAACCTTGTAAAGTATTTTAATTATAAGTTTATTGTATTTTAGACTCTATGATTTTTAACATCAACTACTTAAGTCTTCATGGTTTATTTGTATCTAAAATAATTCATATATTTTAAAAACTATATAATATATAAGTCTCTCTTATCAAATTTAAGTTAACAGATATTAGAGTTTAATTAATTACGTATATAATAAATCATTAATATAATGATATGTGTAATTTAAATTTAAAAAAAAATCTATTTTGGTCCATATGATTTTGATCATAAATCACTTAAGCCCATGTGATTTTGCTCGTGTCTAAAATAACCCTTATATTTTTAAAAATATAGCATATAATCCCCTTATGTTAAGTCTAAATTAACAAATGTCAGAGTCTGATTACGTGACATGCTGACTCATAATATATCATTAATATCATAACACATATAATTTAAATTAGAAAAATTAAGACCATCATTATTGGCGGGAGGAGGCGTCATCACCACCAGTAGTAGCATCGAGTCACTGTTGCCTAGTAGGGTGTCATACGTACAACCTCTCCCACGCTTATGATGAGCTTAGAAGCTTCTGGTCTTGCCCTCACCTATCGTGACTACAATGTAGTGGTCTAACTCTCCCTCACCTCTACCTTAAACCTCCACTATCTCTGTCTCTCTACCTTCATCCATCGCTTTAACTTCCTCGACAAGATAGTTTTAAACTTAAGTTAAATGTGTTATTATATAAATAATTTATTATGAGTCAACATAACACGTAAATATACTCTAACATCTATAAACTCAGACTTCACGGGACGAGCTTATATGTTATATTTTTTAAAATATAAGAGTTATTTTAAACACAGCAAAACCGTTATGACTTAAGTAGTTCATGACAAAAATCACAAGAGCTAAAATATATTTTTTAAAAAAATTAAATTATATATATTATTATATTAATAGTTTATTATAAGTCAATATTCCACATAAACATATTGAAATGTTTGTTAACTCAAACTTAACGAAAGGTGTTATGTTTTTAAAAATATAAAAATTATTTAAGACATAAGTATAATTAACTTCTTCCCGGACAATACAATCTCCATCTTATTTTCTTATTTTAATCATAATTTCTTAGTACATTATAATTAATCTTTATAAGATAGGTGTAATAATCATGAAACTAATTAGATTTAATTTTGGTCTCTCTTAACTAAACTAAGCTTAATTGTAGGCTACAAGTTGTTAAAGGAAATTTCCAGCCAAAACTATAACAATGAAGTTTACATGTTAAATGTTGGGTGTATACTTCAAGCTTGGTCAATAGGCTCATTGGAAATGGATCTATCTTGGGAGAGAAGAGATCTGTCAATGACTTTTTTTTTTTGTTTTTTTTTGCTGTTGGAATGCCACCCTCTCAGAACAAAAGCATTCTCATTGGTGTAACAAAAGCTTTCTCTCATAGCATAATAATAATTTTATATATTTTTAATCATTGCTTAAGAATCAATCAAATAATAAATAACATATGAATTTTAGTTTCCAATTCATCATCATCAAAATGTTGATTCACTGTATTCATCATAATTGAATTACATCTTTTTTTGCTGTTGGAATGCCACCCTCTCAGAACAAAAGTATTCTCATTGGTGTAACAAAAGCTTTCTCTCATAGCATAATAATAATTTTATATATTTTTAATCATTGCTTAAGAATCAATCAAATAATAAATAACATATGAATTTTAGTTTCCAATTCATCATCATCAAAATGTTGATTCACTGTATTCATCATAATTGAATTACATCTTTTTTATGCAAAGAGTAGGATGAATGGCACATCACATCATAAACATGTGGAGAAAAAAAAGAAAAGTAAAGCCTTCTTCTTAGAATAACACAACACTTTTATATGATACTTATCGTCACCAGCTATCCTTAGAAAAAATAAAATAAAATAAATCAAATCAAATGATTCACCCATCACATTATAAGCATATGTAAATTGGAAAGAATAAATCAAATAAGAGGGGAAACTATTAAGTCCTGCAATCAATCTCACCGCAGAATGTAAATAAGAAAAAGAAAGAAAACACATCCACTTTGATGAAGTTTATTTATTTGGTTTAAAAGAAAGAACATCTTATTTTACTTGTAGTCAAACCTTCAAACATGGCGAAGCATATATGGAGTACTATCATCAAAATTCGTGACACAATGCGAAGACAGAGACATGAATGAAGGCTTATGGTGGAGATGGAGAAGACCGGTCAATCTTTCCCCACTCTCCGAGGAGCCAATGCGTCACCTCATCGGAGTCCTTTAGTCACACCACTTGAGGCGTTCTTGGAACTCAGTTCTTTGTGACCTCAACCCTCTCTCATCTTTTTGAGCAATCACCTAAGTTTCTGAATCAATATTTAAAATAAAAATCATTGTTTTTGGATAGTGGGTCAGAATTTTCCTTTATTTTTTTTTTGTTGTTTGGGACTCTTAAATCAGATTTGTGTACTCTTTTGAGAAAATGAGTGACCAGATTCGCATATATATATACTTTGTCCTTTGACATATTACAGTTTACTAAAATAATAGAAGATCAAATAAAATAATTTCAAGTAAAAAAAATATACATTTAAGTGGTATCCAAGTTTTAATTTTTGGTAAGTAGAATCAGATTAAAATTTAGATATATATATATATATTATCATTCCAGAAGGGTAGCATCTATCACAAATAATCTTATTTTCAGTATAGTTTTAAGTGGATTCTATGATTATAGTTCATAACCCTAACATACCATCATTTTGGATTGAACAAAAAAAAAAAAAAAAGAGTGTCAAAACAATTACAAGAATTTGTATTCCTGTTACAATAAATACTATCACATATACAATCATATTTAATTTGATAGAAATGATTTAATAGATATTCTATGATTTTGTACACACAAATATTTTTTTTTGCTCTCACATAGATTGTGGGATATTTGCTTGACACTCCACTCATCATATTTGGTATTGTTATCAAACAATTATATCGGTTGCATTCGGATAACCATATCCTTTAAGAATAGCTCATATCTATTTAATTTCTCTTTTTTTTTTCTCTTCTCACTAGTCCTTATTACGTCGAAAAATACTAATAGTGGTGAACAAGAAATTAGTCTCACCACAACACTAAAAAAAATTAATTAGTCGATCAACGACCAGAGATCATTAATTATATGGAGGAAAGAATGGGTAGCAGAGAGCAGAGAGCAGAGAGCAGATTCTTGGAGGGATAAATCCGTACAATGAGAGAGAAAACAAGGGGGAATAAAACAAGGAGGGAGGACGGTGAAGGGAGACAACCGTGCTCTGCAAGCCCTGAGTCACTCTGCCACACTTCACAAGCAAATGTCTCTCTTCCTCCCTTTTCTTCTTCTTCTTCTTCTTTTTTTTTGTTTTTTTTTTTTTAACCTTCCCATCACTTCTCCTCACTCGTAATCCTTTGATGAAGTTAATAATCCCGAGGTGTGTATTATTAGATTTTTTTTATTTTTTATTTTTTTGGTCAGTGCAACCTTGATTGACATGAACACCATCGAGGCTGATGATATCTGCATTCGTTTGGTTGCTTGCTTGCTAATTAGATCGCACGAAATCTCATCAAAAAGCCGTTCGTAACTTTGCCGATCAGAGGAGCAGCCAAGAGATAGAAGACAAAGGGACGAACAGTGCTCCTGTGTTTCTGTGCGCCTGTGTCAGAGCGAGGTCGATCGATCGACACTAAATTGCTCTGCTGGTCTTGTCTCAGAGGCAGTCACTGAGATCGGATGTTTCTGGGAGAGGAGGGGAAGGAAGGTTGCTGCTGCGCCTCCAGGTCTCGTCTTGCTCCGTTCTTCTTCCCCCCCCCCCCCCCCATTTGCTCCTCCTGTTGCTTCTTCTTTAGGAGGGCTGGGCTGTTGTTGATGGATTCGAGGGGAGAAAGGGGCTCGAGCATGGCGCTTCTTCTGTACTGTTGTGCTCTTCTTATCTGCCTCTTCTCCGTTTCTGCTCTCCTCACAAGTGCTCACCCGGGTGAGAAAGATTCCACATTTATGGCATCAGGAGATCTTTCTATTATTGCATGTTTGACTTCAGCTTAGCCATTAGATTCTAGCACATATTAGGATAGTTTTGTCAGCTCACCTCACCTCACCTCACCTCTGCGTTCTTTTGCTCTGATGTAGAGACGATGGTTTCGTCGTCAGTCTGTCATATGAGTTTTTGAGCTAAATTAGCTGTCGATATTAGCAAGTTTTTTTTTTTTTTTTTGGGGGCGGGTGGGGGGGGGTCATCAATTTAATCTTTTGCTGCTGCTGCTGCAGATGTTGGAAGCCTAAGAAGTGTTTCCCATGCTCAGGTAATCTTCCTACTTCGACTGTTTCTGTGATCCATATGACTGCGTAGAATAGGGATAGATGGCAGCATCCGGTGGAAGCAGTGCGGAGGTGAAGCAGGTGGCGCACGTTAGCACGACAGGCGAAGCAGCACGACGCTGCGAGCGCCGTAAAGGGTGCATGGAGCGCGCCTCGGCTAGCGTGCGCCGCTTGCTCGGAGCCCGGGGCGCTGCTCCCGGCACATCTTAGCCCCCCTCTCGTGTGCCGCTGATGCCAGCTTGAGGCAGGTGGGCGCAGGAGGCGTCGGCGGGGAGGCGTCGGGAGCTGAGCGGCGGCGGCGGTGGGGGAGGCGGATGGCCGGGATCGTATCCTCCGCTGTGCGCGGCCAAGTGCGGCGACTGCACGCCGTGCAACCCGGTCCACGTGGCGGTGCCGCCGGGCAGGGCGGTGGTGGCGGAGTACTACCCGGAGGCGTGGCGGTGCAAGTGCGGGAACAAGCTCTACATGCCCTGACCATCCATCCGCCCGAGTTCCCCAGCCAGCCAGCTTCCCTCGCTTGCACACCAACCGTTCGACGGGTGGTATATGAGAAGGATTACTACCTACCTCACGATGTAGCTAGCACTTGAAGGCTACTCATTCATGCACCTGCTTCATGATCAAGACAAGACCACCGGAGCAACTCCGACTCCACCGGCGTTCTTTCGCTCATGGCTTGCAACATCTCAGGTCAAAGATGCGATGTTGTGTCACCCATGGACCAACCATGCGCAATAACATGTCAAAACAGAGAAGCATGTATCTATCTTCTTTGCCACCACATCGATGACAGTCATAATTGTGATATCATTGGTATTTGTTATCGACCAGAATCGAGCTAAATATCCTCCTCCTGAGGTTTGCATCTTTACTCATTTGTTCTATAAAATAGTCTGATGTCTTTCCAACCGAGACAAGCAAGCACAGTATGTCTTCATGGTGTTTCTTTCTTGTGGCCACTCTGGTTCCTTCCATGGCCAGGGCTCATGCAGTGTACATTAAACTTGAGTTGAAGAGAAAGGGCTCATGCAAAGCCTCTGGTGTTCATATCAACATATGCTTTTGTCTGCCTTCACAAACTTGAGTTGGAGAGCAGTCTACTAATTAGATGTGGGGATACCTACAGTCACATCATCAAGTGTAACCCTACATGATGATACAAACAGGAGCTACAGGTCTGGCAACAGCAAAGAGCTCAAAGCACCCCATCATCATCATCATCATCAAGAGAACTCTGTATATTTTCAAGCAAAATGGCAATGGAAGTTTTTAGGCATATTAATGATCCTCTTGCAAGTGTATGATTTCACAGACCTACAGTAAACTTGTCCTGTGGCCAATTTAAGATGGTCAGCAACTAAGAGCCTTTTGGAAGATGCAAGAACACTGTGCCAGAGGAAGAAAAATAGTGGACTGTAGTTTGACAGCAAAGTAGAAAAATATTCTCGTTTAATGGAAGTATGATTGGCGTGTGTGTGTGTGTCGTAATGATAAATTTATGATGATTAGTCCATATAACATAACAAGAATTCTGGAAGAAGTATCAGTATCAGCACAACCTATTGCAATGGACAGTGAATTTTGAAGAGAGAAAGAAATTGCATTCATCAAAGTTGTATCCACTTTCTGCTATCTCAGGAGTTATTGGGTTTCTTCCAGTCTCTACAACATCTGAGTCTGAAGTTTAAGGACCTAATCCATGATTAGGGAGGGGTTGTTCTCCAATTTCCATCAAAGTGTCATTTTTATTTAATGTAGTCTATCCCTCATCATCTGACTTGTTCTTCTTTTTTGTCTTTTTTTTTTTTTTCTTCTCGTCTTCAGCTTCACATTTTACTGATTATTATTATACATACATACGTACTGAATATGCTTGAATGATATTATTGTATATGCATTAGTAGATTCAAATATTAGAAAAACATTGGAAGTAATATAAAAATAATCATATTACTATGATTAAAATTTTGAAAGTTTTTATAGCATGGTATCCAAATCTCCAAAGGAGAGGGTTAGTTCTTTCAAAATGATTTCTTCAATTATGTTCCTCTCATTTTTAGCTGAAGGTCCAGAGTAAAAAAAAAAAAAATTAAATAAAAAATTTGGATCTAATCTTCGATGTTTTGAAGAATTTTTCTCTTTACGTATCACGCTGACATAGTAAATAATTTTGATTTTCTTAAAACATTAACTATATTAATATATTGGAAAAACATTTCGCACAGCAAACTCAAATTATTATCCATAGCAATGAATTAGTACGTCCATTTCTGATGCCCACTGCTTTGGTTGGTCAAACGTCTGCATCTTATCATATGAACATGAATTATGAATCTATAAAAATTTAATTCTAGCAAAAAATATATAAAAAATTGTTGCCTCTAATAAGACGAATTCTGGTGATTACAACAGCGTAACATACTAAAAAAATTTGCACCAAATTTGATTAAAAAAATTTAAATTATTTGCAGGACGCAAATATGATATCACGAAATCTGTACCAATCGAGTGTTTATATTATTTTTTAGCCCCAATTAACTAATGTACAGACGTATATGTTATATTAAAAATTATGGCTATAAAAACCCCTAAATATACAAAGAAAATAATATTTGTATTGATTGTTAAAGTGTCACACAAATAATAGGTCTTATATTTAAATTTATGTTATTTCATATAATAAAAATATCTTCTAATAAGAAAACAAAGAAGAAGAAGAAAAAAAAAAAGGTTGACATGAGCGATGATGGTATGGCAAACAAAACAACAAGAGACGTGTCTCTGCAGCGGAACAAGAAACGTGTGATCTAATGGAGGAAGTCAACCTTTTTGCTTTGAGAGATGACGACAGTAGAAGGCGACGTGTGCTGAGGTCATCCAATTCCGAATCATTGAATCCACAAATCGATCCCACATTGGATTCGACTCGGGTCCACATGGTCCGGAACCTTCCTATCGATCGCATGTCATAATGAGAATAAGAAGGGGTAGTTTTGGTACTTCAGTAGAACATGCAAGGTAATGATGGATGGCGTCTGCTGCTTCGCCTCTCCGTTTCTTTTATTGCTCGGTATTTGAACGCTCGGTCGGGCCGTATCGGGAATCGCCAGTGGCGGTTGTGGGACGCATACCCGGCGACGCTTCCTTCTTCTGCCGGTCCGACTCCACTTTCCGAGGTCGAGGCGAGGTCGGCGTGGTGTTCTGCCACCGAGGCTGGGAAGGTACCAATGCCTCTGTGTCTTAGTGTTAGGGCTGCGTAGATTTCTCTCTTCTCGTGTTGGTTGCGGTTGTTCGATGAATCGGAAAAGGCGCGTTTTTTTCTAGTCGGATTTGTGGGGAAACGTCTCCTTTGTATTTTTTTTTTTTTTTGCTGGATCCCCGTAAAGTTTCTTGATTTCTAGTGCTGCGATCGTGATTTCGTGGTCGAACTAGGTGATGTTAGCGGTTCTTCGACGATTTCGTGTGGATTGTGGTGAATGTTTCGCAAGTATCGTTGCATTTTGGATGGCGGTTTGATATGTCGCGTGAGAAATTAGTTGTCCCCTTGATGGTTTAGATATGTTGGAAAGTTTCTGCTGTCATCTTGAGTTCCGGAACTGCTAATCTTTGAAGAGACATCAAACGAGTCATGTGATAGATTATGGTAATTGGGGTTTGATGGAAAATGGTTATCCATCATTGTCAGTGGCCATCGAATTAAATGCAGAAAATATGAGAAAATTTTCTCTTCTCCGTTGTATTATGGATATCAAGTATTGATATCTATTGAAAGACCATGATTTTGTTGTTCCTTCCTCTGTAAGGCTTTTATCAGATGTTTTAATTTGGCTCAAAGCACTATTCCTGCATCTATCTACATGCCATGTGCTTGATCTTCAAAATTGAAAATATTCCCAAGTATAACAAAAAGAAGTGGTATAGGATCACAATGGAAGCTTCTTTGGCTATAACTCATCACATTGGTTAGATTGATCATGTGTTTTCTAATTGGTATTGCTGTATTTTTATAACCCTGTGTCATTTGTGACTATTTTTGCTGACTAAGTTGTGAAAATTAATGTGGATTCTCCCTTCTTTCAGCATTGTCCAAAGAAGAAAGATGTGTGTGAGTAACAGGATCACTTCAACTGTGCTAACAGAATTGTTGCTCCAGTTGCATGATCCTTTCTCATTGCAAAATAAGACCTGGAAGCATGGCAGAATCCAGTATATCCATCATCGGGGCCGATTTAACAGTGTTATAGAGCCAGTTAATGGTCAGTAACAGCATCGTCTGGTGTTCGCGGCATTGTAAAAAAATTGTGTAGTATCGGTCTGGTTTGAAGTATCATAAGCATACATGGAAAACAGAGGGCCTATCTTGATGCAAAGGTTTGAATTAGGGAGATTACTAGGACAAGGAAATTTTGCAAAGGTATATTATGCTAGGAATCTTACAACTGGCCAGAGCGTTGCCATTAAGACGATTGACAAGGAGAAAGCATTTGGAGTCGGTTGTGCAGAACAGATCAAGCGGGAGATATCAGTAATGAGGCTGGTGAGGCATCCAAACATCGTGCACCTCTTTGAGGTCATGGCAAGCAAGAGCAAGATTTATTTTGTCATGGAGTATGTAAAAGGTGGTGAGCTATTTGACAAGGTTGCCAAAGGCAGGCTACGAGAGGATGTCGCGCGAGGATACTTTCGGCAGCTGGTCATCACTGTCGATTACTGTCACAGTCGAGGTGTTTTCCACCGTGATTTGAAGCTCGAAAACCTACTACTGGATGATAATGAGAACCTGAAGGTATCAGATTTTGGTTTGAGTGCTCTTGCTGATTCCAGGAGGCAAGATGGACTACTGCACACTATTTGTGGGACTCCAGCATATGTTGCTCCTGAGGTAATCAGTAGAACGGGATACGACGGTGCAAAAGCTGATATCTGGTCCTGTGGGGTGATTCTTTTTGTGCTTTTGGCAGGTTATCTTCCCTTTCATGATTCAAATCTCATGGAGATGTACAGGAAAATTGGGAGAAGTGAGTTCAGATTTCCTAGTTGGTTCTCATCTGATGTCCGGAAGCTGATATCAAAAATTTTAGATCCTAATCCAAGTACCAGAATTTCGATGTCAACAATTACCAAAAGTAAATGGTTCCGGAAAGAGACTGATGACAAGAAATTAAATAGCAAAGTATCCATGGATGTGTCCGGGGCCTTCAACTCCATTGGTAGCAAAACTGATGAAGGAATGCAAGAGTCAGTTGAAGTCACAAAATTGAATGCCTTTGAAATCATCTCTCTTTTATCAGGATTCAATCTTTCAGGTCTGTTTCGGGAGTGGAACCAAGAAAAAGAAGCAGTATTCACTTCCAACATGCCAGCATCAACCATCATCTCAAAGTTTGAGGACTTAGCCAAGCATCTGAAGTTAAAGATTAAGAAGGACAATGGGGTTATAAAATTTGAGAGACTGGATGAAGGTAAGAAAGGTGTTCTAGCCATGAACGCGGAGATCTTTGAGATCACCCCTTTGCATCGTTTGGTGGAAATAAAGAAGTCCAATGGTGACACTGTAGAGTATCACAAGTTGATAAAAGAGGGCATGAGGCCAGCTCTCAAGGATATTGTGTGGACATGGCAAGGCGATTAACTATTATAAGAAGCTCCTTACATTTTCTTTGTTATTTCTTGGATTTCCGATTGTATCAACGACACCGTAGGCGATGTGTATATATTTGTTGTTTGTAGATGTTGTTGGCAGATAGATGCTCTTCGGCCTCTTCAGGTGAGATTTCACCATGGAAGCAAAAGTGCAACTATGTGTTGGTAACTTCGCCATCAGTGCTTGCTTATTAGTGTTGCTTCATCTCCCCTGTTTTAAAATTGCATAAGCTTGATGGCTTTTTTTTTTCGTTTGTTATGGTCATGCATTGTGGTCGAAGAAGCTCCTCTTCAGCTAGTGTTTCCGATGGCCAACAGAGAGAGAACACAATCCTCTGTGTTAGAGTTTGGACTCTCAGTTAGCCAATCAGAACAAGTAATGATGTTGACTAGAGATGGATGTAAGAAGGCATTGTTTTGTTTAGCTCTCTGTTTTCCCTTTATATGGTGATTCTGGAACTGATCATGGATGTAAGAGGGGGACAACTCCTATAAATTAAGAAGACTTCTTTTTTTGTTTTTTTTTTGTAATATGTTGCTGCTTTCTTTACAGTAGGGAGTCTCGTGTTGATTTGTTTGTTCGTCACCACCATGTTTGTATTTGTGGATCTTTCTGGATGTGGCATGGATGCAGTTTCCATTAAAACACTCATGTAAGATTTCAAGTCTCAGCCCCAGACCTGTATTGATCCATGATCAGTTCGGTACCCGTCGAAGAAATGTATATACATATGTACAAAGGGCATCAAATTTTTGCGGATCCTCTATATGCATGACAAGTATTTTTTGACTCAAACTATGATCTCTCATGACGTATGTTCGTGACTCGAACTATGATCTCTCATGTCGTAAAGAAACAACCTTACCTTTTGCATCAACACATGCTACACTAACATACTAATCTATCTACATGGACCAAATGCGAGGACAAATTTTTGCTACATATCGGTACGATAGGTTTTCTAGACCTAAGACCAAGAGAATGAAGAAATATAAAGCATACAATGGTTCAAGTTTTTGCGAGAAAGATCGAACTAGTATAAATATTCTCATCAAAAGGCCCCAAGCATGAGATCCAGATTCAACAAGATGAATACTTTGCGGCACAAATCATCAATCCAAGATTAACACCAGATTATCGATGTCAGATTAAGAACCTTCTCAACTAATAATATGGATTGGGACTGCACAAACCATAAGTTCTGTCGATGCATTACCTCCTCAAACTGCATCCTTCTGATCCCACCATAATTTCCCGAGTACCAAATGAATCATACCAGTGAAACGTTGCAAACTGTTGAAACAAGTTCCAGAGCGTTTTGAAATTATATCTCCAACCTTCGGCAACGTGCGGTTATACAGTGGATTACCTACCTATTTAAAGCCTCTATCAGAATTAAACGCAAGAGACGGGTTAGACTCGACTGCAAAGGACATAAATATTATTTCCAAATGACAATACACCAAGAGGGAATTGGAAAAAAAGAAATAATGAGCTTCTTCATTATCAACCTGCCAACTCATTCTAACAACACTAATGGGCATCTTGAAGGGATTCATGAATGCATGCATGCATCTCTAATCATGCTAGTGAGATGACCATTTCATTAGCTTTAAGATAAAATGAACAAGTTCTTCAGTGTTTTATACCGACTCCTTTTGACTGAACGACCAGACTGATGCCGTCTCTGGACTAGCCGAGAACAAGCCTCCAATATTTGGGTTCGCAAAGGGAGAGTTTCCATCTTGCTGAGGACCATTAGCTGCCCACTCCACCCTGCCAACATTTGGAAGACTGCCGCCATCTCTGGAATGAGAAAATATAGGCAAGGTTACAATCCTCTAATCGATCCAAATTGAGATACAACGAATCAGAATACCCTCATGAAAAGGAATAATTCCAAAATATGACGCCTATTGTACATAAATTTGTATGATATCATGCTTAATTTTATAGTCTCAATTATGCCACTTTAACACAAAATAGGCCAATCCCACTTAGTCCATTGAAAAGAAGAAAAAGAACACAGTTGTGCAAGATCTGCAAAACCAAATGAATGGGTATAAATTGACACATTATAAAACTCAGATTGAACCCAACTAGTGTTGCCAAATGAGGTCTTATGGATAACAGAAGCATCTCTAGATCAACTTTCCTATGGTTGATCAAAGGAAAGTACCTATTCCTAGAATATCTATTTTTTTAAGTTCTACCATATTTGAATTCCAGAAATCAGTGGCCAGGGATGAATTATATAATCCAACCTTGCTAAAAATATGAAGAAGCGAAGGTACTCACTCAATTATGATGACAATACTTAACAGTCTAATCTACTGAACTAAAGATATAGAAAGAATATATGTCCTAAGAAGGATGTAAAAATGTACCGAAATACCCATGTTACCTGAACAGGATGAAAAAGATTGCCCTTTTTTCCACTAAATACTCAAATGTGGTAACTCATTTCTAGAAGATCCAAATATTGATCCAGAACCTAATCTTTTGCAACATATGGTTGCTACTACAATTATATACCTTTTTGTTTGTAGTCTTAGCTTGTACACCAAAGGAAAGATAAATAAATTCCTCGTCATTAAAAAAATTAAGAATAGGGAAATGCAAGCTTGAGACTCACAGATAATAATTAAAAGTACTGAATAAGGAACAGTGACAAAAAACAAGTATTCAAGATTCACAAATTTAAAGTTTAAATATTTTTTTCCTTTTTTTCAGAAATGAAAGTATTATCAGCATGTATATATCAATTTTTTAGATAAGTTAAATAAGGCATATTACCGAAGATACCAATTGTGACATCCCAACTTTGTCCCATATCAAATTTTGATGAATTGAGTTGGTTTATAGTGCTAGATAAATCTACTACTATGAGGTTCAACTTAATCATTATTTGATCAGGAAATACAAATTATAGTTCACACAATTATATTGTATCACAATAAACCCATGTGAAGGTTAAATGGTTCTTTTCTAGAAATGAAACAACAACAACAACAACAAAGTCATAAGTCCCAACTATTCGGAGTCAGCTACATAGATCTTTTGTCACGATTGAGATATGTAAGAAGTTATATGTTTAGTTAAGAATATTTAGATCCTTTTTATAGTTTCTATTAAGGTTTTTTTAGATCTTCCTTTACTGTTCCTCATATCACTAACAATAGTCATTTTACAACTTTTAACTATCAAAGTCTTTTCTAGAAATGAAACTACTACCACAGAATGTGACGTATGTTAATTGTGACATCCTAATATAGCCCCACATTCGAAGTCAAATAATAGAGTCAGTTTAAAGGAGTAGATGAGACCACAATTATTATCATGAATTTGTGCCTTTTGAATCTATGATTCAGGGTCACCAAACTAATAGATCAGTTATCTCACTTAAATGGATCATAACAAGTCAAATCAGAATGGACCTAATATTGAATACAGTAAGGGTCATAAGTAGGAAAGAATCATGAATAGGATGCACATCATGATAATAAGCTACTGCTCTCGTGAGCTACATGTTCCACTATCAAATGTATGGCAAGGCAAAAAAATTAAAATAAAACACAAAGACATGCATCGTTAGTTCTCTCTCCACAATAAGCCTAAAAAAAGACAGGTTCTTCCCCGGGGAGAATTTGATGCATATCTCATACTCAAATGCCAAGAATTCAAACCAATGATTCCAAGGTTGCAACAGAGCAAATGAAATGCTGCTTGCCCTCTAAACAAGGGACCAAAAGAAAATAAATCTAATAATTACAGAATATTGTGATGCTTAAACGCCAAAAGGCAAGACATCAGTCATCAGGTCCAACTGCTAATAATAAACCCCTTTCTTGTGCAAATTCACATGTGATTATTGTTTGGAGTATATGACTATGACACAAACTGTTTGCAACTCATAACAAAAGCCAATTCATCAGTACCACAAAAGATGATGAAACAAAATCAGAACAAGATCTTTTCAATAATTAAACATTACCAAGCCTAAGTAAACACAAAATGTTTGAACCAAATCTATATTAAATATCTCCAAACATGACAAGACCAGCAAATGAGATCAATCAGATCAAGAAATCAACTTATCAAACTCAACAGCATTGACATGAGTGATAAAAGGCTGATCTAATATAATTAAAAATCATGTCCTCATTACTATACTAACTTGTAAATTTTAACACAACTAAGAGGTTAATATGTCATGACAGCCTCAAAATGCTAAATCAGTAATTTCACATGTTCAGAAATGACCATACTTTTTCTCCAGTCATATGCAGGAATACCATTTCATCAAATCATAGCTCCTTCAGAATTTCAAGACTGCATGAAACTATATTACACTCCACAATTCTTCAAATATAAATCACACAATTCTCAACTAAGCCTCAGAAACAAATGTCATCAAGTCAGCTTTAAAAGGCATGATTGTTCTCATCAATCAATCAGTCATCTGCAAATGTCAATGATGAGTTCTCAAGGGAGTCCGATCTTTAGGAATTTTTTAGATTAATAAAAATATATATTTTGTAGCTCAAGATAGTCCTCATCTCGGGACATTCGCACACACACTAGCAAATGAACACATTTTGGTATTTTCTGTCACCATGCATGAGAGGTGTCTTTGTAAGAGAAATTAGAAATAAAATGCAAAAAGCTAAACAACTGAAGAAAAATGAAAAGGATTATATACAATATATTGGTCCAGCTTCATGTGCCTCTAATGCCAGACCTTCCATTCACCATCAAGACATGCACCTCTATAAGGCAACACTACAATTATAACATGTCCACAGGTTCAATGTCAGTCAACCCAAGAAACCAGAGAAAATCCTGAATCCACTCTATGGTCCACAATCTGCCTGCACCACTTCTCATAGATCATTACAGACCAGTTTGTAGACCAGTTGCACTAGACACTGATTTCAGTGATACCATTATTGTGAACTTAAAGTTCCAATTTAATAAAGGCTAGTAGGTAAAATTGGTTTCAAAAGCAATATTGACAAGGGAAAATATAATCAGATCAGAATCGGATCAACAAAAATGTAAAAATTAAAATTTTAACCCCAAAAAATATTAAAATCATATAAATAGCAAAATACTAGAAAACATAAAAAATACAAGGAACATATTTTATAAGATATCTGTCTTTTCAAATAAAAATAAATTTAACATATAAAAGGTTTAAGAAATATATAATAACAACAATAAATAGAGAATAATTCATTTAAAACTATTATATGCTTATTAAAATTTAAATATAACCATATTATACAAAGATATTATCAAGGTTTTACATACCGGTCCATACCGATATCAAAGATATTATCAAGGTTTTCTCGATACCGGTATGGTACCAGTACCGAGCAGTATATACAGTGCATACCGCCCAGTATATCAAAATATTATAATATTATATAATATAATATTAAATATAATATTAATATATTAAAAAAGAAAAAAAGGGCAACGATGCCTCGATCTTTCTCCCCGCGCGGGAGAAAAATTGGGAACGTCTCCTCGCACGGGAGAACAATCGCTTGCGGGCGAGGGCGGCGACCCGCGAGAGGCGACGGCACGAAGTACTTCTTTCTTCTTCCCCTCTTCTTCTTCTTTCTTCTTTTCCTCTTCTTCTTCTTCTTCCCTTTTTCTCCCTTAATCGACCACGGTCGATTTTGGTGGTACCGCCCGGTAGCGGGAGGTCCGTGTACCGATAACTGACAGACATACCGCTCGTATCGGGCGATACAGATCGAAATTGCAATCCTTGGATATTATTAAAGTAACAATTACAATCACATAAAAGCTCTGCTATGGACTAAATGCTTCTGCAATCATCGGTGGAGAGTAGAGTAAAGCATAAACATACAAAGGAATTGGGATTATCTTCAAGATCCCAAATAATCAAGCCAACAATAACTTGTTTTAAACTTCGTCTAATAAAACTAGTTTTTCATAGAAAACACCAATTAACTTTTCGTCTTACGTCACGTTATGAAATATCATATCTTAGCACCCCTTAAGTCAATTTTGTAATTTTAATCTTTTAAATATTTTGATTGTTTGGAAGTTGCCACATGGCACAAAATCTTGTGTATTTCTACATCAGCTACCAATATTATACAAGAATAAGCAAAAAATTAAGCTAAAAAATGAATGACGATTAGGAAAATAAATTTGATTGCATCTGCTAAAGAAAGAAACTAATCCTAGCAATGATCTTATAAGGAAGATCATATCTCAAAAGAAAGAAATTGGAAGTGAAGTTTCTCTATAAATGGTAGATTTCCGATCAACTGATCTTGAATCAAGTGAAATGATTCCTATGATGTGGTATTGTATTTTTATTCAGTTTTCCTTTTTGACTATTTGGAGGCCTATACATAAGAAAAAAATATTAAACTCAAGATAACATGATGCATGAGTCATGAAGGCCATCTTCTGCCCTCCAATAGTGTAATTTGGTTGTCCTTGTTACTGTCCATAGCAAAAGTGTTTGATGTAATGTTCGAATTTTTCAGTTTGTTCATGCCTTAGGTAGCATGTAAGAGACTGACATTGACAGTAGGCCTAGTGGTCCTACTTTGGTTGGGTTTTGTGGCCATTTCTAGCTTATCACCGTTGCTCACATGTTGTCATCACACATTGAGGTAAAACTGTCTAAAAATGAAGCATCCAGCTAGCAACTTGCTGGGATTTTCTAATGCAGAGATGTGGCACGAAACACAAACCCCTAGAATCCCCGGGTGGCACAAGGTTGGATGGGACTCCAAAGTAGTGTCCCAGGTTGGTTTATTGCTTAGTCTTGCAGCAGTGTTGCATAGGCACTTATGCTCCTTTTATGCGTGGCAAGGGATCCCTTATTGCATGACCATTCAAAGCTTGCAAAATCCATCTCTATACTTTGTATTGTCCATAAAGTGTTTACTTTATGTTTGTTTGTGGGATCTTGAGTTTGCACTTCCGTAGAGGGACGACATCAGTGCATTCACTTGTTCACTTCCTCATTTTCTCATTTACAGGTCCTTTAAAGGATTCCATACCCAAGAGTGTCACACGACTTGGGCAATAAGCATGTGCAATGTGTAAGGCTCTCATTTAGCTCCATCAATGGCAATGTACTAAAATATCAAAAGGCAATGGTTCTGAACAGTAGCTGCAAAAATATTTAGTTTGACAAATATATTTAGTATCATGTCAGTTATGGCCGATTTTGCCCATCATAGAAATAATTTCGAAATTTTGGGATGGACAAACACTTTTGCTTTATGGCTGTAAGTTTAACGAGTCCTAATATTAGAAAGCATGTGCAATGTGCCAAGTAAAAATGAAACTTTAATCAAGTACCTAACACACTAACTAAGTAAAAGAAAATGGACTTCTGAAGCAGTTTTCCTAATTCAATTGCTTATTTCTTTTGTTAACCTTGATTTTTATGATAGAGCATGACTTCATATTCTAGTGTCTAAATATCAGGCTAAATGAACTTAAAAAAACCAGAATCCTGAATGACCAGCAGCTCATCTCAACATAGATGGAAACAAAAAAGGCACTCTGCACTGTTGAGAAAGGCTGTAAGTACCTCCCTAATTAACAAACACTTCCATACTTAATATGGTGGGGACATACAAGTCAACAAAGAGATAGAGAATGTCAAAGAGTAAGATGTTGCATGATCATGTCCTGGAACTGGTAATAGATCTTAGTTACTAAATGAAGTCACCAAATGTGGAAGAAAGTTTAACTACCAGCTATCAAAATAAGGAATCTGCATGAAGATTCCAATTATAGCAAAGAACTCAAAACTTCATCTTCAATTTTAATATTTAAGAATCACAGAAAACAATTATCGACCCTCCAAACATCACAAAATACAAGGACCATTTATGATTTGCATCATTCAAAGAATTTATCAAAAAATGGGCATAAATCAGAAGAGTAAAGGTCTTCTTTCTTCTTTTATCAGCATCACTAATCCTCGTTAAATATCTTCCAAGGCACAAATTTTCAATCTCGCTAAGATGACATGATGCCTAATTTGCAATTAGCTTACATAAGACCATTTAAGTTCACAATGCGAACAAACAAATAACTAACGCAAGGAAACTTAGTGTTAGATGGATGTAATGCAATATGTTATATGCATTAAACCTTTTAATTATAATAATTGCAGTGTCAGATAGGAAACCAGCAGACAAGTAACAAACAACAAACACACCTAGGTCCAAATACAACTAAACAAACAAATCCAACTAGGACAACATGTAACTCGTCCACAGCAAGAACTATTCTTTGGACTTCAATTTCGATGACACAAATAAGCACAGGTGTCAAACAAAACAGTTCTACAATAAAGAGAATTCAACAAATAGAATAATTGTAATGCATGTTAGGTACTTACCTGAACCAAGAATTTGCAGGAGCCGGCTCAAACGGAGAGTCAGCAGATGAACTTTTTGGACTACTGTGTCTTGGATCAATGTGTTGCATATTATCCACAATACCAATGGGAAGCAAATTGCTTTTTGCATCAACAGGCAATGACTGGAAGGGTGATTTCTGCAAGCAATGATCGCTGCCATTGATACCAACACCATGGAAATTATATGTCCCACCATTCTGCTGATTGCCATCATAAACATGCTGAGGAGCCTGCATACCCAGAAGAGTAGGACTCTCCTTTGCAATAAATGATGTCAGAGGGTTGTGAGGAAAAGGATATAAGGTGTCTTCTGGCTTCAGATTCTTCTGCCCTATGGGCAAAAGCCAGCTGGAAGGCCCACCTAATCCCAAACCATCATGAGCGAGTGGAGTTCCCCACATTTGCCAAGTACCCTGTGACTCATCCACAACAGTAGGATGTGAATCCTGTGACTTTGAATTACATGGCAGTTGGCCAAATGCAGTCTGTTTTTCATCTGAAACACGCAATCTCGAGATAGGAGACTCAATTGGAGAAGGCTTAGATATGTTTCGAGGAGCAGATATATTCTTTATGACTTGAGGCTCTTGCACCTTGTCACCAGAAAGAATCCCAATGACTTGAGGCTTTTCCACCTTATCACTAGAAAGAAACCCAGCCCCCAAATCCAATGGGAAATTATCAAGTGATTCAGAAACTGGCCCAAGTAAGGATATTGGATCTGGAACATAGCATGGATCTTCAAAGAGTTCTATTTCATCTGCTATTGAACTTGCGCCTGCATCTTTGGAAGAAGGAACTAATGATTCAGCTACCAAGGAAGAGACTGAACTGCCACTAAAGGCACCATCGACTGCTGTACAGGCAGCGGAAGGCAATGGTTGCCCAAAAGTATAAGTGGGCAGCAATCTTTTATTAACTAAACATTCACTTTGAGCTTCTACTTGGACATTCTCATTTTGACATGTAGTAGTTGTGTCAGGGCAAGGAGATACAGTAGCTGAACGAGTAAACAGTTGATGCCACGATTTTTTGGAAGTACCTTGTAGTAATTGTGCATATGAACCTACCTAGAAAATGTAAAGAGATCAACAGCCAGCATTAATTGATAAGTTAAAAAAAATTCTAAAGCATACATGGAAATGAAAATACACAACAATCAAAGAGAGAGACTTAGTGTATCACAACTCACAGGCTCATGAGCGTTGGCCCCCTGAACTCTACCATCTCCATTTGGAGTGGCCTTGACCATTTTATCCCCGGTCACTTGAGAATCTCTTTTTTTATCAGAAACATGATCCATAAATCCGGTAGATGGCTTACTAGCTTTGTTAACGGTAGCTGGGATATGAGTATTTCTTCCGAAAAAAGAGGCACCACTTAAACTTCTAGAAGAAGATAGAAAACTACCTGTCATTCGAGCAAAGTATCTAGGCTTACTTGTTACTTTATTCCCATGCAAAGCCCCTGATGTATGTGACTTGTGTATATCTGTTGTTTTCAGTGAATCCCGTCTTTCAGTCTCATTCCTCTTTTCAAACTCACGCTTTCTCTCACTTTCCCTGTTTATCCTCTTATCTAGGTCCTCGACATCAGAATTGCTTTTGCTGGATCCCTTATCCTTGTCCTTCTTTCTTTCAGGCCTTCCTCTCTCTGCTACCTTCCTATTATCCCTTTCCCTATGAGCAACAGAACTCTCTGAATGCTCTTTCTCAGTTTTCAGCATCTCATCACGTATTCTCCTCCTTTCTTCTACCAGCCTCGCAACCTCCTCCCTTTGCTTTCGTTCTTCCTCTTCCAGCATCTCTTTTTCCAACTTTGCTTGACGCTTCTCCTCGGCTTTCCTTCTAGCTTTCTCCCATCTGCTCTCCTGCAGGTTTCCTCCATTTTCCCCTCTCTTAGATGATGGCCCACTCTGGTCTGCATCAGAGCCATCTTCCCTCGAGCCAAATCCAAAAACTTTCCTGAACAACCAAGTAAAGAAACAAAATAGCAGCTTGCAAGGAAAAAGCACCACACCAGAACATGACTTCTCCATGGAGCACTGATCATCACTTGGCCAATAGTGGGGAAGAGGGTTGGCCCAATTCCTACTCCCCTCAGCTGACCAGTCCTGACTACACATCCATCCATTCTTGCCAACGAGATCATTGACTCCTGAACTACCAACCGACCGTGGAAGGTCCAAGACAGGCCTCTTAGAAACATGGCCGCAGTACGAGCACATGAAGCGTCCTCCGCCAGGGTTCTGGTCTCGGTATGGAGTATGACAGTTCCGGCAGCGGCGGGTGGCAGTCTTCTTAAGCTTCTGCATCTCGATCGCAAGGGCACGGCGGCGCTCCCGCAGGCGAGCCGACCGGCGGGTCCGCCAAAGCGACAACTGAGGCATCAAGATCTCGTACCAGAAGAGGGTCACGAGAAGGACCATGACGCAGGCGAGCCGGGGCGAGGTGATCTCGAATCGGAGACCCGGTGGGAGGAACGGCGACATGGCCCAGAACAGAAGCAGCGGGATCAACAGCCAAGGCAGCATGGTGGCGATCCACCGCGACCACCTCTGAACCACACAAATTATACACATTTCTCCCAGAACCGGTGACCAACGACGCCAAAATCCAACAACCTACAAACCCTAAAAATCAAATCTTCTTTTCCGGCGCTTCTTCCTCAACCGACGTTCCGATCGGCGGCCTCTTCGATGAAAATTTCCTCAAAAGAACGCAGAAAAAGCCAACTTCAAGGGATCTCCCAAATCCTAGCCACGAAGCAACCCAATGGCCCAAATCTAACCCTAGAATCCCGATGGTTCGAATCTCGGAGCCGTAACCCGCTCGAAACCTTGATCAAGGAAGCGATCAAGGAGGGAGGCGACTTCCTTGGGCGGTGAATTAGCGAATCAACAGCGCAGGATTGGACGAATCGAAAGCAAACGGGGGGTGATCAGTAACTTACACATTCGAAATCCTTCATGGCGAAAACCCTAATTTGGGGACCTGCCCGTGCCCATGGCTTCGAGACGTCGTCGGAAAGGAGAACATAAGAAAGAAGTCGATAGAATATTATTTTCTACAGTACACACACCCATATACCATCATATCTTCCTCCAGTTTTCCTCTTTTTTTTTTCTTGCCCCCCCCATATATTTTTACCAAGTATTTTTATTTAACATTTATGTTATACGTATATTATGTTGTGGGTATCATTAATAAGCTTATATTAATATTTAGATGATGGGATAATGACTACTTGGAGGGGTGGGGGGGGGAAGACATAGCGCTGTGGCTCCCACAACGGCGTCAATGTTTGTGTCTGCATCGAGATTCGTGCAGAGCCCAAATGTGGCATGCGCATAGGTTGGGACATCTTTGTTCAACATAATTAAATTAAAACAGATTGAAGAATGGGGGAAGAAACAATAGATGTGATAGTAACATACGATTAGAATAGTAGTTGTAGAATGCATTATATAATTTTTCATAAGATAACTCTTCAACCACTCCTATAATTTTGCATGATAAGTTAAGACAAAAAGATTTAAGTATTTCCTTATGGTTAATACTATCATCTTCTCATTGCTTTCCTTTCATTTATATATTATCTCAGTTTACTCCTACATCAAGAATGTTTAGTTTTTCTTTTAACCAAATACATTTAGGAGGATCTTAACATTCATTCCCTCTTTGATAACTATATTTTTTTGGCCTATCCATATCTCTTAATGTAGAAAATTATCATATCCTTGATTTATTATATTATTTATTTGTTGATAAAATATGAAATTCTAATGAAGTTACTAACTTGCTTGGGCTTATTATTAGTGTTATTGGTTTTGGTGTTAACATATCCTTATATCCATTATTTTAAAGATTTGATTGAGATTAGTTCTCCTTAAAAATTATAATGAAATGATTAGTATTTTAATAAAATGATCACTTATTGAAAGATGCAACAAGATATGTGATGTGTTGGTAAGATGGCATAAACCTCCTTCCTAATAGCATAAATTTAATTTTAGTTATCTTTGACATGAATATGATGATTCGGGTGGTGTTAGGATCCTCTTTCATAAGATTGATGGCTCTTGTATCTGATAGCAATCTAACATGATTAGGTTCATATCTATTGAGTCATATTTTTTATTGGGTTATGTTGATCATTCCAATCAAATCAATTAGTGTATTTACTAGGTTTGTTCGTATTGAGCGGATTAGTGTATTTACTAGCAACGAGTCCAATATTCTTATAACCAAGTTTAGTCTCGATTGTGTTCATATACATACATAATTCTTCAATCATGGGATTAAATTGAGGCTAAAAGTCAAATAGGTTAATGTGGATTTAGTCGATTTACTTAGACTAATCGGTTTAACTTTTAACGGTATAACTTTTGCTAATTTAGCATCTTAACTAAGTTTTATCTTTTAACAAGAAGTTAATTATAAATTATCTCTTGTAATTAATTACGCTTAGCATCTCGATCTATAGAAAAAGTGTAGTGAAGAAAGACTGAGACTCGCCGGATGCCGGGAGTAGCCAAAATATTTTCTAGAGGGAAAGTCATGATGTGGATGTGTTGATCATTTATGATCGTAAACAATTAAGTTATAGTTAGTATCATATATGTTTAATCATAATGAGAGAATGAGTTACAGATCAGACATGGACCCAGGATCAAGCTTAGGCATTGGGTCAAGGATTAGACGATGCGGTGGGAGCTCGCTGGGAGTTCGCTAGGAGATTCTTCGAATGAATCGGGAAGTTCGATAGGAACATGTCGAGAGATCACTGGAGGAAGACCGTGAGACTCACCGCTGAAGATTCCGAAGGTTACCAGAATGCGGGAGTAAGGTCATTAAGCTTGGTGGTCATGTTTGATTATAATATTTAAGTCGTAGGTTAAGTGTGAGTTCGATTTGAGTGTGATTTGAAAATCAACTCAAAGAGGCAATCGGGTCCACTATGGGGTTTGATTGAGCTCGGCTTGAGCTTCAATTGGTCGACCAAAGAGTTGGCCAACATCAGGTTCAAGCCGGAATTCGAAAAGTGGAGGGAACCACTTTTTCGGAGATTACGACGGGTAAACCACAGGTGAGCGACGGTTCAATCGATGCCGCCCAAGATTTCGGTGAATTGGTCAAGTGCAATGAAATATACCCAAGAATCTGAGCACTTTCAGTGATTGACCCTCCTAGGTCGGCGGGTGAATCGCCCGTACCTGGATTTTTTGGGTGAGTTTGATTTTTTGCTCCAAATTCTGAAGTCATTTGGGGCCTATAAATATCATAAATTTTCTTATATTATATAAAATAAATTAAAAGATAAAATTATATGAAAAACTTGTGTGGATTGTTAAAAAAAAAGGGAGGGTAAGGGAGAGAGTTTAGAGTTAGAAAATTCTCAAATCTCCCTTGTAAAGCAAAGTGTAAGCATTTGATCTTCACTCAAATAAGATCGGTAATGGACGTCGGTGTGCCTCAAGAAGGAGGACTCGGGAGTGAACATAGGTCGTTGGTGCCGAACCACTATAAAACTTGTGAGGTTTTTTCTTGCTTACATTGCTTACGAATTTATATTAACGTTTCAGATTGAATTAACTATTTGAAAATAAAATTTTCACATTAATCACTTTCCTTCAACATTACAAATATTTCGAATTTACTTATTAGCTTAATAATTTTCTCATTTATTTTACTTGAACGGAAAAGATTTCTTATCTTACTTTAACCGAAAATTTTTTATTTAAAATAAAAAACTTATATTTGTACTAATTCACCCCCTTAGTATCAATTGATCATAACGTTTATTATTTTATATATTGATCGAACCGATTCAATTGAAAGTATTGGTTCAATTGAATATGTAGAAAAAAAAATAAAAGTGTTTGAGAACACTTTTGTTCAAAAAATAAAGATATGAGTTCTCTGGCCGAGACAGCAGCGTTCTATGGAAAACCCTAACTTTAACAACGTCTTTTTCAAGTCAATCGCTCTTATTTATTTTTATTTACAATTTTATTTTTAAATGATATTATTATCGTATCATTCTTATGATTATTATTATTATTATTAGACATGTCAGACGTGCGTGACTTGAAAGGAGAGGGAAGCTATCGCCTACAGGAGAAGCTGAGGCAAAAGAAGCACTGTTCACTCTTGATCTCGTCAATGGCACTATAAATGCCTTGCGAAGGCTTCTTCACGGCAGGAAGTGACAAGAACCACCCAACACGATGACACTTCTTCTACATTCTCAAGCTTCGACACGGTGAAGGCCAGCAGGCACAGACCGTACACCGCATCACACGTTCCTATCCCTTGGCGTCGTCTTCCAGACCATTGTACACCACCGTGAGATGTTCCGGCATCACCGTGGCGACCACGGCATGGACGCACGAAGCACACCATCCTCGTCCCTCGAACGCCCTCCCACGCACGGCGTGTTTGCTCGGTGAACGTCCATGTCGTTCTCATGCAATACTTGTATTCTTTTGCAGTGCAAAAGATTTATCGTCCATCGAATCTGGGAACATTAATTGGGCGGTCGCTGCTCCTTCGTTGGGGCGGTGAGAGCAGGAAGAGATTGGATCTTGTTGCGCCTTTGCTTGAGCTGGTCATGGTGGGAGACGATGGAGATGAGGCCGCTGAGCGGCGGCCGCATGTTGGCTCGGTACACCGACTCGTCGTATGGCCGCCGGTAGAATCTCAGGAACGGCAGAAACGATTCTCTCTCCCGCTCCGCCCTGCTCAGGCGCCCTTCTTTCTTGAACGAGAACAGCGTTGCCGGAGACTGAAAGAACGACGGCATCGGCGTCCTCGGCTGCGGCTGATGCGGCCTGCATGGCGGAGCTGAGGAAGGAGTGGACGGTATGCTCCGGCTGATGGCCGCGCCGGCAATGCCGACGCGAGGCGTCGACCGGGCGGCCGGGGAGGCGAAGGAGAACGACCGGGCGTTGAGCGGGGAGGCGCCAATGAGGGAGGGGCTGGACGTGGGCACCACGGCGCTCCTGGTGGCGGTGGCGGTGGCGGTGGCGGTGGTGCTCAGGTACCACGGCTTGAGCGAGTTGAGGTGGGAAACGGTGAAGGAGAACCGGGACGACCCGCAGCTGCCGACCTTGGCCGCAGCCGGATCGAAGCGGAAGGAGGCCGTCCTCAGGAGCGACGTGAAGTATCCGTCCTCGAGCGAGTCCTCGAAGTCCAGCGACGACACCACCGCCGTGACCGCCGACAGCTCCACGAACGGCCGAACGCCCTGAACGTCCAACCAGAATCACAATGCGTGAAAAATATAGCTTAATTTTGCCCGCATCAAGATCGTGTACCTTCCACAGACAAGAAAAGAGGGTGGGAGGATCGATCACGAAAGCCTTGTGCAGGCGCCCGGGGTAGTAGTCCGAGATAACCTTCAGCGTGCCCATAAACAAGTGGAGGAAAGATTTCGGCGATCTGAAATAGCCTGCAGTAAACGAGACCGAAGAGACTCATGAGGGTCGACGACCAACTTGTCATGGAGACGAGAAGAGTGAAGTTTGCAGGGTTTGATAGCTTACTGGCATCGAAAAGAAGCACAAACTGGTCTACGTTTCTGGCCATGGATGAGACAGCGACTTCCAGAGTGAAGACCAACAACCGAAGGAACCTGAAGCCATTAGAACCACAAGACAAATCAACAGGAGATTGGAAGAACTACGCGAAAAGGGAAGTGAAAACGCAGGTGCGATCGATCTTACGACTTCTGGGAACGAAGTTTCAGGTAGTCTTGCTTGATGCGGAAGACCTGCAAGATGGATCGGTGTGATAGAAAAAAAAAAGGGGGTGCTCCGATGGGAGCAGAGGAGGTACTTGGAGCAGAACGTACCATGACTGGCCTGGCCTCGTCGTCATGACCGGCCACATACGCCATTCCATCGGCGAGCTCCCCATGGAACTCATCTGCTATCAGGTGATCTGTTCGGTTTTCGAACAAGGAAACAATGGTTAGAACGGGAGGCAAAGCAGGTCACAAGTCCACGTTTGGGCACAGGCAACAAAGGAAGAAGACGGAGCTAGCCGGTGCAAGAACAGCTCTCAGGAAAAATCCAAAGGATTCGAACGGGACAGAGTCAAAAGCGATTTCTTCTTTTCCAAAAGTTGTTTCGCATTACTTTTGCCAAAGAGAAACAACATACGAAGAAGAAGATCAATCCATCGTAAAAGCTTTTTCTTTCTGCATCGATGCTAAGAAATCATGAGTGAGGAAATGTAGCAATGAGAGATACCAGCGCCAATGCTCTCCCTCCAAGAAAGAACGGCTCTGAGATGCTTGGCCACCTTCTTCACGCTGTCCCCTTCAGCCCTCAGGAAGCGTTCCACACACGCATAGCTGCAGAATTTTTCCTGCCACCATTGTCGACCCAAACAAATACAACCCTCAGAATCTTCATACGTGTTCCATGAATCAAAACAAAGGAAACTGCGTAGTTATGATGAACTAAAAGAAAGGTTTTCCGTGAAGCTAGTCTTCTTCATCTTCAAACAGAGAACAAATGACTCCGAACCCTTACTTGTTTCACTGTGAGGGGAGCTTGCTTCTTCAAGACGCCGAGAACAGCCTCCACTCGTTCTCTCTCCTTGGGATCTTGTCTCTCTGTAGCAGCTCTCATCGTCACAGCTGATGAATTAGAAGAACGAAGAGAGAGAGAGAGAGAGAGAGAGAGGAAGAAGAACAGCTGCTGCGTGAGAGGAGTCGAGCCGATATTTATAACGGACGGCACCTTAAAGTTAATATCAACGGTATTATTCCCATGTCCCCGATATAACGGATCTGAGTTATACCTATAACCGTGATCCGGGACCGATATATCGGTCCGGCATAATAAAGCGAGGAGGCGACAAATTAAAAGTTTCAAATCAACGGTATTATTCGCATGTCCCGGGTATAACGGCATATGTATTCTTTCAAAGTATTATATAATCATTAAAAAAATAATATTTTAATCAAATATTTATAACTTTTAACATATTATAACATGATTTCATCTCTTATGTACTAAAATCCTAATAGTGATGCATCCACAGAGGAAAAAGAATAATAAGCAGTTTGACTTTTAACTTTCAACTGGTTAGGCCCAGTGGGGCCGTTTGAAGAGTCGAATTAGCAGCGGACACGTATCTCGACAGAATCCAAGCTGGCGAAGCCGCAGGAGGACCTTTGGCGACTCCCCAAAACGTCTTATTTTACGAACCCCCAGGAGAGCAGAAGTCAAAAAAAAAAAACCCTGAAACGAAGCCCACAGAGCCACTGAGAAGAGAAAAGGGATGAAGAGGACGACGCTTCCGCCTTCGCTCGCAGCGGGAGACCGCCGAGAGGAGAGAGGACGCCGGTGGCATTAGAATAATGCGCATGGGAGGAGTCAACAGGTCCTCCGCACTCAGTCATGGCTTCCGCAGGCGTTCCCGAGGACTGGGCGTACAGGTCGGCATGGAAGAGCTCCTCTCGGTTGGATTCTACCGGGCGTTTGATCTAAATGTAGGCATCGAGACAGCGAGAGATTCCCGTTCCTTCGTCTGCTTCATGCGTGGGGAAAAGTAAAGCCGAGTGTCAACGCTAGTTTTAACGTGCTTTTACCACGAAGAACTCATAATCTCATTGCATCGTCTTCTTGGTTGTGATGGATGACACAAGCCTTGGGGTTCCTATCTGAAACATAGTGTTGAGGTGATTAGCTGAATCGCCAGCTAGCTGCTCCTTTCAATAGCTTGAAGAGCTAATTATATTAATATTAGTATTTTGGTCATTATATTTTTAAAAATTATATTAGATCTTTATATTTAAGAAAGTGCAATATTGAGATCCCTGATTCGAAAGATACTTTATAAGATTAAAAATTAAGAAAGAGCAAAAAAAATTATAAGATTAAATATTTTACTTTGTTAGCATCGGGTGAAGCAGCTGCCAAGAAAGAGGAGAAATAAGCTGAAATCGAAATAATAATAATAATAATAATAATAATAATAATAATAATAAAGAATGAGAGAAAATTGAAATACCCGGACAGTCGACTTGTAGTTAGATCCATCAGCTCCTCTAAGGAGCATTTATATAGCTGTTTCGCTAGGATAGGGTGAAGAACCCCCCGTAGATATTCGACAGCCAGTGGGCCCTCAGTCCACATACGGTCCGAGCCAAAGAGCGATGGCCTTAGTGGCATTAGTGGTTTGTCACCTTTGGCCTGAGGCAACTTCGACATATGGGCGATGAAGTATCAAACGGCCTCCGTCCTACCATTAACTTCATATAACTCATGAACAGAGTAGTCGTACTCTTGAACCTCCTCGACCTCTGCCGGCTCCTTCCCTTTTTCCGTTAGAGCCTTCATGGAGCTCTCGGTGGCACCTATCGGTTGCTCGAACATTGTCACTCTACTCCTCTTCTTTAGCACCTCATCCCCCTCAATCCCCCGACATTTCTCAGCCACCGAGGGAGGAGGTTCCATGACCAGTGATGGGGGAACGACGGTCGTCGATGGAGTTGTAGACACGCTCACGGTACCACTAGTCGACTTATCATTCCCAAGTTAAACATTTCTACAACATAAAAGTATAAGTTAAACCATAAAACACAACATTTAAGGCGAAAAAGGTAGACATATCCTGAGGGGTAGGACTGAGCCCCACTTAGGCTAGCCAGGTCTTGGTCATGTCTCTTACAGCCCTGGAAGAAGAAAGGATCCCCTAAAAGATCTCAACCAATTTGGAGTCATCGCTTAAGAGGGTGGGGACCGAGTTATTCATCGTCTGAGTTATCCACTAGGCTGAGAAGCTCCAACCCCTGCTATAAGAAATAAAAAAGTACCATGCCTTCCAGCCTTTGTTACTGGACGACGCGCCACCCACCTGAAATCCGCTACAGGTGGTTAGGTAATACCCGAGTTGTCCCCGACATAAGCGGAAATAGGCCATGAATAGATCTCGGATCGGTGCAATGCTCGACCCATTGCATTCCCACAGGAATGCCACCAAATAATGTCACGAGTTGGGCACCATTTGGGAAGAGATATCTACCACCCCTCGAGGTAAGCCTCGATCACAAGGTGTAGCGGGAACCGAAGGCCCACTTTAAGGGCATCGATCGACAAACCAAACCATTCGAAAAATGGTCATAAGGACGTTAACTAGGAAGGAGGATGTGAAGATCATATCATGGGGGAATATGATAACGTTTCCTGACTTAAACCAGTCGGCAAGCCGTCAATGTTAAGTTGACATCAAAACATGACCTCATCACTGCCAGGGCTTCTGCAACCTTGAGGTCATCCGGGGTAGCGCTCCCATGCAGTGGACGAATGATAGTCGACCTACGGTTCCTAGGGGATGACTTACTACTTGAAACATAAAACCCAAAACTTTGATTCGACGTAAGGATTTAGGAGATGAATGGGATGAGGCGGAAGACATCTCGACCTACTTGAGAAACGACTAGGGGAAGGAAAGTAAGGCAGAAGGCATAGACCGAGTGTGGCGGACTCCAAAGTTGGAAAAGGCTGCCGGAGTTGGAGAAGATGATCGTAGGGAGTGAGAGCCGACGGAGCAAGACAATAGCAAGAGGTGACCGCACCAACACATAGCGAGATTTATAATAAAACCTTGTCCTAACCAGTTTCTAGTGAGCTCTCAGCCTAGTCTAAAGGCTTTCAGTCCTGACTAGTTTCGAGCAAGCTCTTAACCTCATCTAAGGGCTTTTAGTCTTGACTAGTTTCTAGCGAGCTCTCACCCTTGCCCAAGGGCTTTCAGTCCCGATCGGCTCCCAAGGGCTTTTGGTCGCGACCAGTTCCTAGCGAGCTCTCAACCTCGTCTAAGGGCTCTTTTAGTCCCAACTAGTTTCCAGCAAGCTCTTAGCCTTACCCAAGGGATTTAGTCTCGATCGACTCCCAAGAGCTTTTAGTCCCAGCCAGTTTCCAACGAGCTCTCAGCCTCGCCCAAGGGTTTTCAATCCTGATAAGTTTCCAGTGAGCTCTCAGCCTTGCCCAAGGGCTTTCAGTCTCAACTAGTTTTCAATAAGCTCTCAGCTTTGCCCAAGGGCTTTCAGTCCCGACCGGCTCCCAAAGGCTTTCAATCTTGATCAATTTCTAGCAAGCTCTTAACCTCACCTAAGGGCTTTAAGTCACAACCGACTCCCAAGGGCTTTCAATCCTAACTGATTTCCAGCGAGCCCTTAGCCTCGCCTAAGAGCTTCCAGTCCTGATCGACTCCTAAGGGCTTCTAGTCCTGACCAATTTCCAATGAGCTCTCAGCCTCGCTCAAGAGCTTCAGTCCCGACTAGTTTTAAGTGAGCTCTTAGCCTCGCTCAAGGGCTTGCAGTCCCGATTGGCTCCCAGGGGCTTTCAGTCCTAACTAGTTTCCAGTAAGCTCTCAGCCTCGCCTACGACTTTTAGTCTCGACTAGTTTCTAATGAGCTCTCAGCCTCATCTAATGGCTTTCAGTCCCGATCGACTCCTAAGAGCTTTCAATCCCAACCAGTCTCCAGTGAGCTCTCAGCCTTGCCCCAGAGCTCTCAGTCTCAACTGAGGGCTCTTGATCCCGACCAACTATGTCGACTCCAAATCGATCGACCCACACCAACGGTCATTCAATAGGATTTCACATGACTCAAAGGGCAGTCTCCAGATGAGAGCATCAAACGGGAAGGATCCTTTACCTTGCTCATCTTCAAAGAACTCAGGAAGGCTATTTCGAGGCGAGATGGGTTGGGGTGGAGGTGGATTTGGAGTTGGGGGAGAGAATAATAGGGCTAATAATGAATTGCACTATTATACATCATGTGTTTAGCCGACTTGGCATGAATGAAAATAATATGACATAGGAATGGTCGACCTGACATAGACATGACTGACCTAGCACGTGTAAGGTCGTTCCTATACAACTACGATTGACAATATTTTACTTTCGTAATATCTCAATATAATATATATATATATATATATATATATATATATATATATCAATATTAACTTCTAATCCACATAAAGATTAATCATTTGTCGATGGATAATGTCTATAAAATTGACTTAGTGGTTATACAACTATTATAATCAAATTTGTAACGCCATAATATCAGCAACATTTTTTTTTTTTTTTTGCTTTTTCTGATCTCATTTGATCCATGTTGCCGGAACCAAATTGATGCCCCAAACCTAATGCAACCAATATGTTGTGGATAAAATGTTTTACGTAGTATTTTGCTCTCTCGATCAAAACTTAGTCTCATATTGATTTTTAAAAAAATATTACAATGTGGTTATTATTATTTAAAACGTTTAATAAAATTCATTACATTTTAATAGACCTATATAATAATATTTTAATTAAATCATGAGGTTTACACATTTTATTTGTGGAATATCCAGTATCGACATAATTTATATATATCTTTGCATCGGTAACGGGCACATAGGCCATATATCGTATGACCTTTTTGGTTTTATTCATTTAAATAAACTAGATTAAGTTGTGTTTGTCTTGGATATGAATTCTAGTGACCTAAAAATTGGAGTGTGGGCTTGATTAATCTATGTAGATTGTTATGTTTGATCTAGTTCGAAAATAGTTGATAAATCCCAATACTTATTTTTTTATTGGAAATTAAAAAAATCAATATTATAAATGCCATGGTATGCTTCGAACTCTATCGTCTAACTAGAGTAAGGCACAGCATGGCTTATTAAAAAGCTCATGAACAGAAAAAGTATCCATTTCAAGGCATTTCTTATGTTCAATTTACATAATCATCAAACACAAAAGAAACCAAAGGTATGATAAATATACATCAAAATTTTCTTATTTTTTCGTTTAAAAATTATTTTTAATTATAAATTATATTATATTATATTTGTCTTCCAATATATTAAGATCCTTCACATGTATTCTCTTGTCAATATCCATCCATCCACAAAAAAACAAATTGACCATTACTAACGATGATCGAATTTTGATGTGGCTATAAAATATTCTTAAATCAATTAGCATTTAGTCAACCTTCTTCTAGCAATCTAACTAGAGTCAACCGAGGGAGATCTACCACAAGGAGACATATATGTAGGACATAAAATTCCAGGATTTGCTGAATGATGTGCGGGAAGAACGCATATCATGAAGGATCCTTCCTACAAGAAAGTTGAAAGATCTCTTTAGCAGTCAGAATTCCTTCTGTTCTAAGTGTCAGAAATGATGATGCTTAAATATTCATATGGGAATCCATCACTGGAAGTGGGTGGAAACCTAAAGAAGAGAGAAGGAATCCTCTTCTTCCTCTCTTCAAGAGAATTCGAGTTCCACTCACCATCTGCAGCTAACTTTTGTGGAAGAAGTTGGACTTCCTATCACAGAAGCTCTGTAGATGAACATGAGAGTTTCTGGTGTCAGGCTAAACATATGGCGAATCAAAATAGAAGACCTATTAGCTAAGGTGGATATTATTTGTGTATGACGAGAACTAAAACCCTGCACAGGGAGAGAGAGAGAGCGAGAGAGAGAGAGATCCGTAGAGAAAAAAAAAGCAGCAGCTGACAACACATCAACTTCAGCTATATATATATATATATATATATATATATGGACCTTATCATAGCTATCGAAATGGAATGAGGAAAGTAGAAGCTTGGAATGTTTGTCGGAAGAAGACAGCAAAAAATAGTTGTATCCTTCTGAGCTCTCTAATGGCTTGACTAGGAACGACTAATATTTCACTGACCTTTTCTGTTTTTATGGCATTGTGGTGAACTGTGGCATGTCACTCCATGCAGGGATGCCATCCCACAAGCTTGTGTTGATGTTGCAGATGCTTTTGGTACTACTGTTGGTGCAGCTGTTAATTATACTGGTTGAAGGAGGCATGGCGTAAGAGCTCTCCAGGAACCATGTACTAACGTAAGCATTTGATGATCCACTGCCCCCACAAACATCATCTGTAGGTTTCTCTTCTACCTTAGAAGAGTTAAGCTTCTGCTGGTCCGGATCGTATATGCGACTCTCTTTATGGGCTTCTCCTCCAAGGAGCATGTCCAGCCTCTGCTGCTGAAGCTTCCAATGGAGGTCAGTGTCGATAGAGCTCAGGGATTCGACGGAAGAAACAATGTTACTGCTGTTAGCAGCAGAGGATGAAGTACCGTCGATTTCATTATACGCACCCACAGCAGGAGTGGCAGCAGAAGAGAATGATGCACTGTGTGAGATGTCCGTGAAGGTGTTGAACTGGTTGCTGTTGAAGACTCCCAGTGCAGCTGGAGCGTACTGGAGCCTTGAGATAGGGGGCAGACCTATGTGGAAATCCATAGCCATCGACGTGGGCATTCCATCGAGGAATTTGAGGCTACTGCCTATTTCAGGAATTCCGGAGATGGGATCCAACGGAAGGAAGGACGACGCCGGAGACTTGGACTTCTTGTTCTTGCGGCAGCCGCCACCCACGGGCACGTTCCGGAGTGCGCCGCCTTTGGTCCAGTACCTTCGGCAGGTCCTACAGAAGTGCCGCGGTTGGGACAGGCTGTAGTTGTTGTAGTAGCAGAATTTGGTGTTCGAAGAGTCACACCGCGGGCACTTGAGGCATTTCTCCGGTGGCCGCACTGCCGCGGTGCTCTTGCAGCTATCCGAGCTTTGCAGACCATCGGCCATATCCTTCTTTACGGGCGTAACGGAGGAGCAGTGACCTTTGGACATGGCGAGGGAAATGGATACGAAAAAGGTGGGTGTCTTTGTGGTTGTGCTAGTTTTCCTGCGGCGGAGGGGAAGAGGAAGCCCTACTAAACGGCTTCATGCATGCATGGGGATTAATAGGTAGAGGGAGGTTCCCTTGATGCTTGTGATTGCCATCAAGTGGGAGATCGATCGCAAACTATTCATTCAAGTAGCTCTGCAATTAGCTCGAGACTGGTGAGATGAACACAGACTCTTTATGGAGATTTCGGAGAGAGAGTAAAGCACGGGAAGTAGCAGAAGCTGAAGGATCTTAATAAAAGGAAGTGCCAACACAGACTAAGAAGAGAGTGTGAGGTGAGTGGCTAAGAAGAGAAAGGAGTGCAGACATAAAATATCAAGGAGAAAGGAAAGCCATCCGATTCCAACTGACACTATACAAAAAACAAAAGCCATGGTGGTAGTGCACTCTCATACAGATCAAGCTACCAGAAACTTATTGCACTCGCAATCCATTACCCTTCCACATGATGTGATTCAACAAGAATCTACTGCCTAAGCTGTAGTTTTACTGCTGCCTTTTGACCACTACATTTCCCCTCGGTGAACTCCCAGCGGAGGGAGGAATCAAAGAGAGGAGCAGCTGCTTCACAATGAGCAACAGTGTTAGACCCCATGCATCATGGGAGCATGCAAATAAATAAAGTTCCTGTCAGGCTTGATAAAGATGATGCTCTGACTACTACTGGCCAGCCACAGTAGCAGTGCAGGTATGCAGCTTTCTCCTCCGAGAACACAAGTCTTTGTCTCCTCTCTTCTGCCCATCTTCTTACTACACACGTCTAAGAAGACTCGGATCATTAGTGGGAGCACAGTCTGTTCTCCACCCATTAATGTCAAACCTTTGCCTCCTAAAATGCTCTTCCATTTTTCTATCATTTGGAATTTGCTGCAGTGACTGCAGGAGGCGAACAGGTACGGAGATCAGAGGGTGACAGGCTATGTAAAGATAGGGCTTTCCATCTCTCTTCCTACTCGCGCAATCCAAGGAGGGGAGACCCGTGCCTTTACCTTTCGTCATTTGGACGATATCTTTGGGAATAGGTGGCATCTCCGAGCTTGGCTACGACGTCGAGCAGTGACGGAGGATCTGCCGCTCAACAGCAGGGACGATGAAGCTATTTCAGAAACGGCAGTTTACCTCATTCCACCAACACTGCCATCAGCATCGTGTGATCATCCACAGTGGCTTTCTGCATTAATCCGGGAAGGCCAACAGCGCATGCAGTTGGAATGGAGGTGCGCCGATGCCGTGGTGGAGTTGGGAATTGGAAGCTCGTGACTGCAGGAGCTGGGATTCTCGTGAAGGAAGAGGCCGGAGCTCATCAAACCCATCATCTAACTCATCCACTAATCATCGTGCTCCTTCTTATCGTGCCACTTGCTGCGTGCGTAGCAGAGAAGGAAAAGGAGAAGCTCCTCCTGCCTTCACGATCTCAGGGACATAAATGCGGTCAGGGTGAGCGAGTTGGTGACACAGAGTAAAGGGTGCAAGTGCATGCAGGATCTGAGGGGTTCGTTCATGACAGTGATGGTAAGTAAAGATACATAGGACTGACACAACAAGCTGACCTCTCTCCAGGCTTGTTCTTCTTCTCCACGAAAAGCCCCCCAGCCATGGCAAGATCCACCTACAAGAACTAAAACTTTTGCGTGGGAGACTTGTGTCATTATGGTGTGCGGTTGCAGTAGTGAAACATGAGCCTATGAGTATTGGGGCCAAGCCCTCAATCAACTTCTACAAGAACCCTAATCCTAACCCTAACTTTGGTAGAACCATTTCAATAAATAAAGCCCTAAACCAAGCTTATTATGTATGAAATAGATATTGAAATCGGCTGATTAAAAATAAAACGTAAATTTTATCAGTAGATAATAAATTATAGATGATTGGATGATTTATTAAAGCTTGGTTTTCATGATTTTATGATACCTTCTTCTTCCACCATTCTCTATAAGATGAAACTTTGAGATGTTTCTCCCTACTTTATCTTAAAAAGAATTAATCTATTGGTAAGATTTAACTTTTTTATTGGTTCATTGATATATTTTTTTTTAAATAAAAAATAAGTGACGAAGAAGGCAGGATTCCAACCTAAGATCTTATAATAAAACTATCAAACCTGTATCAACTAAGCTAGAGATTGATGTAATAGAGGTCGTGTGCCATAGACCTTTTTTATCATCATTTGATCCCGTCCAGGTAAGTATGAAAAAGATAGGAAAAATATATATTTTTTACTTACTAAAAATTATTACTATTAGTATTGGATATCCTCTAATTGATTTAGAAGGATTATGTATAATTTCATCGATCCTGATTAATGGTAAAAAAAAAAAATCTAATCTGCCAGTATGATTTTTCCTGTACAAAGAAAGGATTTTTCAAGTAAATTGTTATTTTCTGATCTGTGATCTTTTATTTCATCATTATTTTGATTGTTTATTCGATTGATTTGAGTGCTGCAATTTCTTATAGCTCGATACTTGGTATTAACATATCTTGTTTAAGTCACATAAATAGAAAAATAATAATAATCCTAGCGTTTGGTAGAATGAAATTACAAATAAATAGTTCTCACTATATCAATTAGAAGATATCAAATATTATCAAGAATAATTCTTGACTTCAAAAAATAATCACTTATATCAGTTTCCTAATAAACCAAGAGAAAAGATCCGATTTCACCATATAATTAAAAAGTGGAGTCTTCTCAAAGATCAAATTGGTCGTACTACCACAAGATATATATATCTCCATCGTTTGTTTCTTGCATAACAAGTTAAGGTGAGGGTTTAATTTATTGAAATCATATTGGTTGTATGGAACTTTAGGTAATTAGGATAGGATTAGGATTTTATTTACTAAAATATGTTAATCTCATTATATTATTATGAGTGTTGGACAGTTAGAAAATAATAGAGACAAACAATTTATATTATTGAGATAATAATATTAAGATGAATATGTAAAGTTATTAGGAAAGATAGAACAAAAAATTCATGATTGATTCGATATATGTAAGATAAAAATGAATTATCTAAGATGATATTTAAGAAACATATGAATGTGGTAGTTTTAAAAAATAAAATGATTAATGTTAGCGGTAAGAAATCAGATAGAGTAATAATTAAAAAATATTAATAGAAACTAGAAATAAAAATTTAAATATTTTAAACTTAACTAAGCACATCACTTTTAATAAATTTTAAATAATTGAGATACATCTTATTATTATTATTATTGTTGTTGTTGTTGTTATTGCTGGTCCCACTATACAACACCACCAAACACCAAACCATTGGAGGAGGAAAGAAAGCTTATGAGTCAAGTTAGCATTTGAGTAAACACTAAGTTTCTTTGTTTTACTTTCAACTAGATTTTATTTTTTTATAATAATCAAAGGAATATATTAAAAGGTTAATGAAAGATTTATATAGTTCAACACTTCTTATCTATATCAATAGATAAAATTAAAATTTTCATCATATGAGATAACATAAATTTATACATCTTCTCATATAAATTCTTTAAAAAAAATTCATATGTTTTCTCATACCCTCTCTACATGCACTAGAAAGACCTATTACAGATATATGATATATTTATGAAAAATAAAAATCCCAAGTAGTCATAGATCTGATGTTTACCCAAAATTTAGCTTCCCATGGCATCATCATCTGTGAATCAAAAAGCTTTACACAATCTCACAGGTCTTCCTTTCGTGTTGGTTTCATCCCATGCACACCTGATACTGAAACTATCAGAGACTGCATTGATCGAAGGTTGTATCTGCCATGATGAAGTAGCCAGCAGTCATCACCAGGGAGAGTGATCATTGTGATGACAACCATGATGACATGAACAATAAAGAAAAAATGTAGCTATTTACAAATCTTGGCTTATAAGGAATGGCTACAGGATCTCTCTCTTGTGCATATTTCATTCTCTGCAAAGTGATGGCGTAAACCCCCACTAACAATCTCTGGTTTTGTGGATATAAAAGCACCACCCACTGCATCATTCTTCTTTCATGCTTCCTGGATCGTGGTGACAAGAGTTCATCAAGTTGGACTTCCTCATGCAGACTATTCCATCTGCTTGAGATGAAAGAACGAAAGGAAGAAAGCAATGTTGGACTTTGCATTCGAACCAAGTACAGATGTGAGATCCTTTCAAAAAGCTGATGTGGTCGTTGGAAATTTTGGTGGAAAAGTAGTGAACTTTAACAAAGAATAGTAGAGAAGAATAATAAATACACTCAAAAGCAAAGACTTGCATTCATAGCAATCTCAGCCTACTTTTCAGACTATTATTCTTGCTTTCACAGTTCATGTTATCAGGACCCCTCCAATCTATTTCTTCCATGTCACCTAAGATGACACCCTACATGTTCTGAAAGCATGGTAATTAAGTAATCAGAAAGCACTTGCATGAAGCTAGTTTAGGTTTACTGAAAAGCCAACACATCCTTACATGAGATCTCTTGTTATGTTGGTGGCAAACAAGTCCATTAGTTTAGGATGATGGAAGTGGTAGTAGAGACTTGAGAATGAATGGAAGAGAAGCACCAAGCTGATTAAAAGCTAAACCAACATCTGTTAGTATAATTTCATGCTTGAAACAAGGATCTCAATGCTCCATGAAATTATTGTGATTAATTTTTTTGTTGGACTTTGGTGCATGGCATGTCTACAAGTATTTAAATTAGTGAAGAGAGCAAGCACTGGCTTCCAAACTAAATTAATGATTATAATTCAATTATGTCTTTGTCTCTTTGGGACCTCATATTATTTCAATTGTCAATGATGGTTTGGTTGGAGCAATGTCACTCTCAGAGCTGCATTTTGATTTGAAAGAAAAGACATTTATGCTTTCTACTTCCATTTTGTCCTCATGAGCAATGTCTTTTGATGTGAGTGGCATTGTGAAGCCACTAAAAATAAATGACTACACTGCTGCAAAAATAATATAAATTAGTGTAGAACAAACCTAATTCAATCTAATTTATTGGATCAAACAATAATAATATCTTAATTATTTGGGACCAACAACATGAATACTGTTTTCAATATTAAGTTTCATTTATAGGTATTATTATTATAGTCTTTCCACATCTCCTACATCTACTCTTATACCAAAACTACTAATTGCCCCATCCTATTTAACTACAAGATCTAAACAGACCTTGTTAAAACATATTTATTCTTTAATTTATTTCATATTATAGATATATTTAATTGTGAATTTATTATTATTCCATGCATTGATGTAGTTATTGCCCTATAGGAGAAAAAAGAGATAAAAATAAAGAATTGATTAAAGCCAGTTGGAGTGTCACTCTTTAAATCTTGTTTTGATCATCGATAGTGATCATGACAATTACATAGAACATTGTGTTTATGTTGTGTATGACTTGGCAATATCCATGCTTATGCTTAATGTTGATGCTACATTTCTCTTTCTCCTCATTCTTGCTTAATTAACAATGAAGCTTAAGAAATGTCATGGAGATTGATGGTAAATGCACACCTAACGTTCAACATATCTGACAAATTTGTCTTGAAAATTTCATTCCTTGTATAGTGATAGCAGCTATTTAGCACTTCTTTCTTCTCTCTCTCTCTCTCTCTTTTAAGAAGAAAATTTTCCTTTTTCATCCATATTTAGCACTTATTTAGCAGCTATTTAGCACTTATTTCATCCCTTGTAGATCTATTATCTAAATGCATGGACTTTAATAAATATAATCATAGCAAAAGGTTCTTTTTTCATTGCATAAATTCCACATTAAAATTAACAAAATGCAAATATTTTTTTTCCTTTAAAATGTCAGTCTGCATAACCAGATTTATTTTAAATATTATTATGATATCAAAAACTGTCCATTGTGATAGAAAATGATAAATGATCAATGCCATGAAATAATCTCAATAAATTCGTATAATTAAAACAAAAATAGAAATGCTCCTCTCTATAATTTAATCCACACCAAAAATTTTTGAAATGAAAATATTTTTATTTAAGAATTAAAGGTTAGCATAATGTCAATGGTAATGTCTATTGTCATATAAAATGATAAATGATCAATGTGCATAAAACACCCTTGATAAATTCGTATGATTAAAATAAAAATACAAATGCATCTCTCCATAATTTAACCCACACCAAAAGACTTTGAAATGAAAATATTTTTATGTAGGGATTAAAGGTTAGCATAATGTCAATTGTGATATAAAATGATAAATGATCAATGTACATAAAACACTCCCGATAAATTCGTATAATTAAAACAAAAATACAAATGCACCTCTCCATAATTTAACCCACGCCAAAATACTTTGAGATTAAAAAATATTTTTATGTAATAATTTAATATTAGCATGATGTCAATGGTAATGTCCATTGTGATATAATTACCTAAAAGAGGTAATTATATAATTAATTTGTATGCACTATCCTTGTCCAAAGAAGCTTTCTCTTGTATGTCGCATCATAATATTAAATTTATGAATGTGGATCTAAATTAATAATACATATGATATATAATCGATTACTTTGTCAAAAAAAAATTCAATTATATTTGTGCAAATGTTTCATTAGCAAAAAAGGAAAAAATAAAAAAAGGTCACATGGCTTCATAATTAAAGGGAGGGAATAGCTAAACAAATCGTACCGTTAATGGTGGCCGAGATAGCAGTGATCATGGGACCCACCGCCGACTTGCCAATGGGAGCCCGTGCTCTGCCTGTTTGGTCCCTGGGCGAAAACACATCATCCAAACTTATGACGTTGGGCGGGCTCCACTAGCTTCGCTGAATCCAAACCAATGTAAAACTGCCACGTACTATTGTTAGTCTTTAACCTATTTACCTTCCCCTCTTTCTGCTACTATTTTCTTTAATAAATATATAAATAGAAATATAAATAAATAAATAAATTATGTATTCTATCTATCTGTCCGTAAGAGTGTATATAATAATAAAACAATACATGCTTTCTCCGTCTGTCGTTGTTTAAGAGTTCCTTCTCTTTCTTCTCTCGCTCTCAATCGCCTCCTACTCTGGATCGGATCTTGGAGGACCCCCCTCCCCTCCGACGACGTCGATGGCATCGGCGCTCACATGAGCCGCGTATCCGAGGACTCGCGGATCTCTTCGAGGAATTCGCCGGCGGCGTCGTTGCTTCTCCGGCGCGGGAGGAGCCTCGTCAGCGGAGGGCGGGTGTCGGCGGAGGGGGACGGCTTCGAGCTGGATCTTTTCTCCAGGAGCCGCATCGCTGGCCCTCCGATCGGATCTGCCTCCGGATCCGACGTCCAGGAAGGTCCCGGCTGTTGTTCTAGTTGAATTTGTTGCTTTTCCCTTCTCGTCGCTGCGTTTGCCGATTCATCTTTTTCTGCTGGTGGTGGCCGTAGGATCTAACAAATTTGTTGGCGAAGCCAAGATTGGGAGGATCGGCATGGATGATTTGCTGGATGCCGACATCGGGAAGCACGATTACGATTGGTAAATTTTGCAATTTGAAGCTTTTTATAGATTCTTGGTAAGCTTTTGAGAGGTTCCTGAATCATTGATGTCAAAGGCCGCGGTTTCAATGTTAGGTGTTTAAGCGCCATTAGTTGTCAACTTTGTTGTATGTTTTAGATGTATCCCCAAGTTGACGTATTTAGAAACTAGTTATTTCTGGTGCTCTTTCAAATAAAGATTTACTAAAGGTCAACAACATCGATAGAGTGTGAAAAATGCAACCTTTGGTAATTTTCAACCATCTGAACCACCATATCCACTCGGGAAGGCAACGTTTAGTATTTCCTGATTGGATCCAGGACAGTGTGATTTAAATACAAGCGTTTATAACATAATATCAGATACTCAAAAAGGATCATGTTGGGATTTCTTCAGATATTTTGACAGAAAAATGACAGTGAAAGAATGAAGATCATAATTCTGAGTTCATGATGTTAAATTGTTATTTAGGAGCATTCTCCCTTTACTTATAATGTCCTATTCTGTGTCTTTTCAGTGTTGGATAAGGAAGTTGCATAACTGGCATATTAAACCTTGCATGTCTTCGAAGAGAATGCTTTCAATTAGGCATGATTAGGAACCATCAAATGAGTACAACACATCCAATATTTACCAAGATTGCATCAGATCTTAAATACAATTTTCTCCAGAAGATAATTGGAATAGATGTGTAAATCACAATCTTAATATTGTCTATGAGCTCTATGTGGGTGAATTTTTGAAAGGTCCATTGCATGCAGTGTAATCTTCTCAGCAATAATTTGAGCCGCTACTGGTGGTAACTAAAAATGTATTTTACTTCCTAGGAAATGAAATCAAATATGCATGATTTCAGGGATTTCTTGTATTCTTTGGTCATCCTATGCTAGTTTGTATTTCACCTATTTCCAAATGTCCAGATTTTAGATGAAACTAAATTATGTAGTACTCCAATGTTTCTTCGAATATTAAATATTGATCTTAAAGAGCTACATACCTTTTTATCCATCTCTAAACCAAGTTTTCTCTGCAGTTCTATCTTTACATAGTGAACAGAATTACAGCCCTTCTTGTGGCTATAACTAGTCTAACATATAGAAAAAAAGATTCTGTGTTTAACATTGTATCCAATAAGGTGTATGAGGCACTTGTAACCTAACAAAGCTGAATTACTTGCACTTAGCATGATCAGTTGTGCATGTTTTAAACATATTTGAGTTTAAGAACTTAATATTCATCTTCACTTTGGCAACTGCTAGAACTAAAAATCCTGTCTTTCTTTTCTTTGCATTACAAGTTGACTATTTTTTTTTGACATCATTAATGAAATTTGAAGCTGATTACTTGTCAATTCAAATTAACTGTTAACAGGCTTCTAACTCCCCCTGGAACACCTCAGGCTGCTCCATTGGTTTCCAGTGAGAGTCAGTTACCTACTGTGGCACCTAAGCGTGGTTCTACCGCTAGATCATCCTCAACTACAAGAGCATCTAGGGTTTGTATAATCTACAGTGGCATTTACTGTTTCCGTGTCATTCTTCATATATTCTTCTTGTAGAAGTTTCTTAGTCAAAATGGTGTTCATCCTTTAATACCATAAATATGATATGATTTGAGCATGTTATTCATTTAGTATGCCAAATTTTTTGTTGAATCTAATTAGATGATTGGTGAGCCTCAATGTTCATGACCAAAACTAGAAAATTTCTATGACATGAAAAGTTCAGAGCACTCATGTCTCACGACTAACCTTCATCCTAACGCTCATTTCCTTAACAAATGTTGAACTTCATGCTTACCTGCTTGTTTGGACCAGCATCTAAGATTTATTAGACTAATAATTATAATCTCTTGTAAACTCTTCACTTAAATTGGATTCATATGCATAATTTTATGATTTCTTGGACCATGTAGCTGACCTCAAATAGTTGAGACATTATAGTTTCTTATTGTTATTATTGGTTGCATATGCACAAATTACAGAAGAATAATTCTCCAAACTTAGTGGTCTTCATAATGGTTATTTAATAGCCAAGTAGCCTAAAGAGGAGGCCTTTACATGCAATTAAACCATTTAGGCAAGGCTCTTGGGATGCTACAATACCTAATAAGATGGTTAAAAATTGGAGCACTATATATATTGCTGTTAGTTTCTGAGTAATACAAGTCATTTTTATTTAATTTCTATTCAAGATATGGTTTGAAAGCATAGCTTTCATTATGTTAAAGTAAACTTACTATTACTCATCTTAATTGGATTGAGTTTCTTTATATGATGACAGATATTTGACTTGCTATTTAGTTATTGAAATTTGAAAGTTTCATCTCACTTTGTATCAATGAGTTGTCTTATAAGAGGCTAATTTTTTTCATTTCTACTAACTTTTTTTTTTGTTGTTGTATTGGCATACGTATATATTCCTAGGGGAACCCTTCTGATAGGGTAGGAAGCCGACAAGTATCTCATATATTCTTGAAAAATTACAGAAAGTCTTAACTTGAGACAATTTTATTATAGAAAAATCTCGTAGAGCTAGAATCAATGCATTGATTTTCTCTGTAATCATTTTGCATCATGTGCTTTTCATGATGGATACCAGTGCACAAACTCCCTTGATCCATTTGTTATATATATATATATATATATATATATATATATATATATATAAATTGCTAGCACAAAGGGTTGTTGATAATGCATCTCACTCTTCTATCTGCTGTGCAGCTTTCTGTTTCTCAAACAGAGAATGGCCATTCTGTAAGACCTGCTAGAAGTAGTTCGGTCACTCGTGCTTCTGTCTCATCTTGCTATGTATCTAATAACAATCGAACCTCAATCCTCAATACTAGCTCTGCTTCGGTAACCTCAAGGCCATCAACCCCAAGCAAGAGACCAGTTACCCCTTCAGCTACAAAGTCATTGACCCCAGCCTCTCGTCCTGTGCCGATGCGTTCATCCACTCCTCAAAAATCCCGACCAACTTCTGGCTCTCCAGGTCTTAAATCTGAACCACCACAGAATTCTAGGCCTGCAACTCCAACCTCTAGATCTCAAATGTCTACGAATGTAAACTCAAACTCCAGTTTCATAGTGGCACGTTCGACTTCCCGACCATCAACACCCACTCGGCAGTCCATTGCTCGAACAACAACACCAGCCTCGACTGTAGGGCGGTCCCCATCCGTTGGGCGTTTGCCAGCTAGCAATGGTCGAGTTCCACATTCAGCATCTTCTTCTCGCCCCAGCTCCCCTAATCCACGGCCTCGGGCTCCAGCAAATCCAGCATCTTCTTCTCGTCCCAGCTCTCCAAATCCGCGGCCTCGGGCTCCAGTAAATTCAGTATCTTCATCTCGTCCCAGCTCCCCAAATCCACGGCCTAGGGCTCCAGTGCGGCCAATTAATCTCCCAGATTTTCCCAATGATGTGCCACCAAACCTAAGGACAAAGCTGCCTGAGCGTCCTCTATCTGCTGGCAGGGCACGTCCAGGAATGGCACTTACCATCCGAGCTAGTTCGAATTCTGAACCAGTGGTTCCTTCTGGTACAAGCCGGAGGCTATCTTTGCCAATTATTTCTCGGAGCAAGTTCCCAGAAAATCCACCAAAAGCTTCTCTACATAGCAATGGACACTATGCTAATTCAGCTGATAACCAAAAGCCTGTGGGTACCGAAGCTGGACCTCGCAGGAATATTAAACCAGTTTCCTCTACAGAGAACACCGGATTTGGAAGAACAATCTCAAAGAAGTCGCTCGACATGGCTATTAAGCATATGGTACACTCCAGTTATTTTTATGCATGCAGAAATTTGAATTAAGCATTTAACTTTCCTGCAAAAGAGTTTCTGTTTCCTGGGTTGCCTGCAGTGAGCTAAAGCTGGATAATGACATAGTTCATAGATGCTTAGTATATATATGGTAGATCATACTTCTGAGGTCTACTTTATGTGTGGGTGTAGGACATTCGACAAAGTTTGGGGGGCATTCGGGGCGCATCAATCTTTCCTCATAGTATTCGGTCTGCAGTACCCAAAGGTCGAACTGCTCGAGTCTCAGAGACCATTGTTCCTGTCACTAATGATGAAATCCTTACCGAAAATGGTAGTTATGATGGAACCTCTGGGGACTTCAATGGAGGAGTATTGTGTAACATGAACACTAGTACCAAGTCTCCGGACAGGGAAATCCTTATGAGAAGGGAGAGAATGAATGACATAGATCTATATGGTAGCTACAGGTATGACGCGATGCTGACAAAAGAGGACTTAAAGAATGCAAGCTGGCTTCTAAGTGCCGATGACAAATCTGATCAAGGCTCTCTGTTTGATCACCGATTCGAGCCTCTTCCGGAACCTTTTTGATCCCGTTTGGTTCTTGTTCTCTGTGCTCTGTGCATTTGTGATGGTTGATTGGTGATATGCTGTTCTGCTGTTTGGTAACCCATGTTTTATCCAAGTCTTGTTTCTCTTTATCACTAGAGGCTGTTGATGTGGATATATGTTTCATCCAATTGATATTAACAGATCGGAATACCTGATCCAATCCACAATGTAATACATATTCCATTTTGGTTCCTAAGACTGATGTTGTTGTCAAACATTGGTTTTATTGTAATGGCTAATTTAGTAGACTGGTAACAGTTTCAGTGTGCTATGTAGAACCTGTTTCCTCGTAGCTAGCAGACTCTTTATATATATTTTCTCTTATATATAAAGAGTATCTTATACACACTGAGGTTACCTCTCACATCTTACCACATATTTTGTAGGTGTTAGAAGAATCATTATTGAGATGAAAATTCATAGGATGAGTTGATTCCTGATTGAAAGTTGAAAACAGATGCCAATAACTCTCTCTCTATCTCCCTCTCTGTCTTTGTGACTGTCTCTTTTATTTTTTTGTGTATATTATATAAATTTGGGTCATAGAAAGATGTGCTTTGTACCAGCTGCATCTCTAGTGTTTATTTGGGTGGTAACTTACAACCACTAGAGTTAGAATAAGATACAGTTCCCAATATGAATGCAAGGGATCCATCTTGTACTTCTCTGTTCTTAATCACTGCCATCTAATGATACTAATTACTGCATGGAAATTAGGTTTTCCTCCTTGATATGGCTGAATTGAATTAGAACTGTTCCTTTGACAGGGGTGAGCTTTGTTCTTATGGCATCTATCCATTACCCAATATGAATGCGTGCTTGATGAGGTGTGTTATAAATGCTTCCTATCAATTACCCAACGGGGATGAACATGTATCCACTTTGGGCATTTCTTCACAAGGATTTGAGCTCAAACTTCTTCAACTGGAAGAAGAGAAATTTTTTATATTGTCAAGAAGGTCAAGTTTTGGTCAACCTGTGGTGTTCATGGAAGTGAGACACATAATGAAGTTTATTTTTTGCTAGAACAATTAAGTAGGAAACTTATTGCTCTCTCGTTCTCCAATTTGGGAAATCCTGTGTGTTGTTGATCAGTGGAGCACAGAAAAAAAAAATTGATTATTATTTCCCATCTGCTTCAACCAATTTCTTCCATAATTTATATATTATTTCTTAAAAGAAAAATTAAACATATGGCCCCAACAATTGATCTATCAATTCAAAGATGAACTAGTGATCCGAGATTTGATTGGGTAGATCTCTCAATCTGGTTCTAATAACTATACCTAAAGCATTCTTAGATTTTTCTTTTTATTTGCCAAACAGCTTTTACAACAAAAAAAAAACATGAAATATGTTCTTTTATATCATAGTTTCTAATCTTTTGCAAGTATTTCAATTACTATCAACAACATTTTAAAGAAGAAATGTAACAACTAATTAAGAAATCATTTTTTTTTCCTTCTAATCTTATGACATAAGAAAGGAATTTTTATGTAGTGAGGAGAATAAACATGCAAACTCAAAATAAAAATTGGAGGCTTAGAAGTGATGAAATAAACCCTGCATAGTTCACCCCAAAAAACTCCATTATAGAAAGTGAGAAAATGTATTATATATGCCAAATCTTTTTTTTTTCTTCTTTTAGTTCTCTTCCCTTTCTTCTCTGTTCTATCTCTTCCTTTCGTCGTAGCACTATCACATGAACATTTTATTTCTTGCTATATCGTATGCTTGGTTACCAAATTATTTAAAAGTTTAAGTTAATAAATAATACCGAGCTATTCATTTTTTTAACTTTAATACTCCCCCTAATGAGTTGGCCGAATATAATTTTTTTTTTAGCTTATTTTTATGTTAAATTTTAAGTGTCTATCAATCCATTAAAAAGCTTAACTCAAGTAGAAAGAGATATGATGTGTTCATTTATATTCTTAATATCCCACAAACCCATCAATCTCTTGCAAAAACAAATTGTGCTCGCAACTGCATATAAAAAGTTCTCCCTTTTTATCAACAAAAATACTTGGCCTTCAAACTTAATATTTTTGTTATTTATTTTTTACTTATCCAATTTTGTAGGATTTAGCATTATTGTGCAGTAAAGTGGTAAAACACATTTCCTTAATACCTTAAAACCTTTGCATGACAAGAAAGCGAACTCTCATATCTACTACTACTACTATATGCCATCACTTTCTTCTCTTCCCCTCCTCCCCTCTCCCCCCCACTCTCTATCTCTCTCTCTTTTTGTTGATCTACTCCAATGTGCCATAACAAGTGGCTCTTTTCTTTCTTTTTTCTCCTGATGTATTCTATATCTCTTTGTTTGCCACTTGCTCAAAGCATGGAGATTAATCTCCATGAGTTCACTGACAATGACCCCATGGAAAGAGATCACAAAAGGAAGCAGCAGCAGCTCATGTGACCAAGTTTTCATGGGAGTTGTCCTACAGTATCAAGGACCACTACTAGCTTGTTGCTACCTACACTGGCTAATATGTGCCAATTAGGTCTCTGCATGGTACATTTTTTAGAGAAAAATTTCATTTCACATCCTTTTTTTGCAATATTATGTTGATAATTGCAATTTTCTTCTCATTTCTCAAAAGCCAATATTCTCTTGTAACAAATGTATCTAAAGAAAGAAACAGGAAAAGGAAACAAGTGTTGGGATGGTTTTAACATTGACATGTCATGAACTAGCTGAGGAAATGATCCCATGTTGTTGAAGCTTTACACTCACCAGAAAGCAAACAAGGATTGAGGCAGTTGGCAGAAGAATTGCTACAAAATGACATGGAGTGTGGACCAGCTTGGTTGGGAAGGGTACATGCAATGCAACAACTAGCAAAAAAGATGACTCAGTGCAAATGGTAAAACTTGTGCAAGTTAGAGCTCCCTTACTCTTCAAAGCTTCCATATGTAGTGTTCAGATATGTTTGCAAGCATGAAGCAATCCCTATAGTATCTCAAGTCTTCTAGTTCAAGTCAGATTGATGCATTCATGTTATGGAGAGTGTCACTCACATCAGGTGAATGCATGTATATTCTCACCTTTGCACTACAGCACATTAGTTCTCTACCCTACAACAGTATAGCATTCATTTGATGAAGTTAATGTTAGTAAATGAGCTGAAATGGTTTGGTATAATGAGTAATTCTTTTGCCTTGTGTTTTGTGTCCATATGATCATGTCCATGAGTGAGTCAAGAGGTGCAAGCTGAGGGAACTAAAGCATGTGTACCTCTTCTGCCATTGCCCTGACTCCAAAGCATACACACCTCAGTCAAAAGCTCATAAATCTTCCAGAACAGCTGGAGATTTATCTCTCTCCCTCACATAATTAAACTTGACAGAATTCACCAAGGAGATGCTGAGCACAGATATAGGTTTGGACACCCTATTTCTCTTCCTACTATGAGGAAAAAAAAATAAGTGGACTCACAGAAGAAAGAGAAGATTAAATATCATCCTCAACTTTTGCATCAAATGGTAAGTGGTAGCTCTCTTTTTCTCTCCATCTCATTACATTCTATATGAGATGTTTAATTCATGTGACCTACAGTAGTACTTGATGTTTAATTCATACAGGTGAGGTAGCTCAACATAACTAAGCAAACGACTATAATAAACATATTTTTCGCTAACAGCCAGTTTACTTATTATCGATTCGACTCGAGTCTCTTTAGCTTGGCCGGTTAAGACATACATTTCAAAGAGGTTATTAGGATTCATAATGCTTATTTCTTCTCATCTTCTCGATACTAATAAGATCTAAAAAGACTAAGATTATTTATATTAGAGGCACATGCAATTTTATTGTTATGGAGCCATGAAAACCCCCCATAGATACCAACAACAACAACATCAAATACTTTTCATATGCAAATAGTGAGCATTGTCATATGTGTTGGCACAAAACTCCAGGTCTCTAACCTTCATATGTGTTAGCACAAAATCCAGGTCTGTCTTTGAAGCAACATGCTCAAAAGCACAGCCAATTGCCATATGCCCAACTCAAGTTCTAACCTTCATCCTCACTATGCAAGCAACTTGTTTCACAATCCAATGTCTTAAAGGCAAGTGCTTTGGACTTCAATCTTTTGCACTGTAAACAGCTTACATATAAACTTCGTCTATTTTTACAAAAGCATATGTAAAAATAGTACATCTTTATCATCACTGGTAAATGAACAGAATCACCACCATTTGCTTCACCATCAGCTCCTAAACCTAACTCCTATAGATCACATTAACTCTCCCTCTCTGATACCAGTGGTCACAGTGCCAACAAGATTCCCCACTGGCCATTGACTTCCTTTAGCTGACAATGTTTAGAAAAAAGCCAACGCAGCTTCTGCTTGCCTACTCCAATTATCTACAGTAGCATCACTAGGACTCAGAAGGATACATCCAAACACACACAAGATCTCAACATGACAACATCTAATAACAATACCTATGCTTGACCTGCTGCCCATGTAATCTTTTCGACTCTCTCTCCTTCTCTCTTCTCTCTTCTTCTCTCTTCTCTCTCTCTTTTGGTTTGAGGTACAAAGAATCCTCTTAGCCTTTTAGCCAATGAAGCCAAATGGATGGGATCATTTCCTCTCGTTTTGCCCACAAAACTGTGTCGGTCATCAGCTCACTTCTGGGTGGTGAAGTATTGGATGTCATTTCTTTAAGGCCCCACCCAATGATGGGGTGTACTCGTACTACGAGCTGCTATGTAGTCCAAGATGCAGCCGGACCCACTCAAATTGACGGTCATGATCACCTCAGTGATGGTTGGTCGCCCATCTTATGGCTCCTGCTTCGCCTTCTCCATCCCGATTGATGCACGTGACCGCTCGAGAACGCCAAAATGGTAATTTTGTCATTTTACGAGGGCCTTTATGTAAGGCTGCCCCTTTTAATACACTTCTCCCCCCTTGTGGCAAGGAGGAGGAGTTCGCCGAGACGGAGCAGCTTCGATTCGAGCTCCAATGGCGGACTCGGTTGCTCGAGGAGTCGATACAGCGAGCTGGTAAGAGAGGATTTCGTGGCGGGGGAGCTCCATAGGTGGGATTTTGATCCTGGTGTTTCGATTCTGGTCGACATCTTTTCGTTCGGCTTCAATGAATGCTGGGAAGCCTTAAAAATATCTTTTTTAGACGAGCGCCGTGGGTTCTACGGTTCTTGGTCTACTTTTTAGAGGCTTCTGTCGAGGTTTTTGCAAGAATCATAGTTTCTTGCTCCGGTTGGACGCTTGCGTCGCATTACGGTGGAGAACACTGATTGTGGAGCAACGATACTTCGCTGGTCCGGCCAAAGTTCGGATCTTTAGTGGTGTGAGCTGCAAAGGTTTTCTTGGTATGTTGCAATTCAATGTTTACCATCCTTTGCTGTCTGCTTTCTTCGAATGTGTCTCATACGTCTGCAACTCTTCCTGCAGGTTCTTGCAGATTTCAGGTGCTCCAATGGTGATTCCTCCGAGAACTGGTTAAGGGAAGTAAACACATGCCCAGATTCTCAGCTTTGAATCAGGTGAGAGTAGAAGGTGGGACTTGAAGCCCTTTTTTTGTCTAAAGAAAGAATTGTGCTTTAACTAAGCTTATCCTTTTGCAATGCCTGTCACTCTGTGGTAGTTTCTCTTTGTCCTTGTAATGGGCGAGTCTAACATGCGCCAGGCTGGCCCATGTTACCACATCCATGGGTTGGGGCAGTCCCCCGCTTGCTCCATTGCTAACTCCAAGCTCTTTTTCCTTTTGTTGGTAAGAAAAGGAAAAGAGAAAAAGATGAATGTGCCTCTGCCTTTCATCTATAATGACTTTGTAGCAGTTGTGGGTGATTCTTTTGTCAAGCAGAGTTTTGTAGTACTACACTTCACTGGGAGTTGACCACTCTTTTGCTTCAGTGCTTGCTGGAGGTTTGCTCCTCATTTTCTTTATTGCATGCTGTTGAAATTTCTTTGGCTCAAGCACTCTAATTTGTTTTGTGAAGAAAATTCTATGTTTTCTTTTTGTGGCTTTTTCTTCACCTTTTCGGAAAATCCTGGTCTTTTCTTTGTGAAGGAATCTAATTCTTAATATTTGAAAATAATGCAGCTGCCCCCTTGGTGGTTAGTAAATTAGTGCAAGTAGAACAGCTTAGTTAAGAAATATAAGAGAAGAAGAGAGAAAAGATGCTTTCTTCTTGAAGGCTACTGCAGTTTGAAATAGTTGCCCACCTTGCAGTTATTAGGAAATAAGTCATTGAACTTTTAAGAAAATTTTCAAAAGCAAATTAACCTTGTGTTTATAGAGGGAAGTAGGACCTCGGGATGTTGAGGGCACCGCTACCTAGCAAGTATCAGGAAACAAGTAGTTGAGCATTGTGTTTATATAGTTAGTTAGTATTTTTGGAATTTTGCGCAGACCAATAAAAAAGACTTACATAAAACATATATAGCTAAGGATCATTGATATAGTGGTTGGCAAATTAATATGTAAAAAAAAAACATATACTTCTGGACTTGTTACCAATAACGTAGAATACTTTATACCTCTGATGAATTCTATCACTTTTTTTTCTTCTGACTCAATATGTTATTGCTCTTTATTTCTTCTGTTTGCAGTGCAGCAGGAATGAGGATCTGCGTATAGTTTCTTGAGATTACCATTAACGTCTGTTTTGGTGTCATCACCTTCAATTAGCTATGGGTCGCCAGATGGTGTTGTTGATTCCTTTGAATATACTCGTGCTATGTCTCCAAGCTTTAGCAATTGGTAACTTGACTTCTGATATGCAAGCCCTCCTTAAATTTGCTGCATCTGTCCCTCATGGCCGGAAACTTAACTGGAGTTCTCAGACCTCAGTCTGCTCCTCTTGGGTTGGTGTCACATGTACACCAGATCAAACCCGTGTACGAAGCCTCCGTTTGCCAGGGGTTGGACTTCTTGGCCAAGTCCCTACTGACTCACTTGGTAACCTTGATGCCCTTGAAGTCTTGAGCCTCCGGTCCAATCGCCTTGCGGCAGATCTCTCGCCTGATGTCCCATCAATTCCTTCTCTGCGTTCTTTGTATCTTCAGCACAACAAATTATCTGGAAATATACCTTCCTCTCTCTCTTCCAAACTCACATTCCTTGACCTCTCCTATAACTCTTTCACGGGAGAAATTCCTTTGTCAATTCAAAATCTTACCCAACTTACTGCGTTGTATCTTGAGAACAATTCTCTTTCTGGACCCATCCCTGGCCTTCGACTTCCCAAGCTAAGACATCTCAATCTGAGCTTCAATAACCTTAGTGGTCCCATACCAGTATCTCTCCAGAAGTTCCCTGCCGAATGTTTCTTGGGGAATCCTTTCCTCTGTGGGACTCCTCTAGGACAATGCTTTGCAGTTCCTCCGTCACCCATATCGCTCGCACCAATACCACCTACAAAGCCCAAAAGAAGTTTTTGGAAAAAGCTAGGTACAGGGATCATAGTAGCAATTGCTGCTGGAGGATCAAGCCTTCTATTTCTATTGGTGATTGTGTTCCTGGTATGCATTTCAAAGAAAAAGAGTAGGGAAGGTGGTGGTGGTGCACCGAAAGGTAAGGGCTCTGTTGGTGGAAGAGCTGAGAAACCTGAGGAATACAGCAGTAGTGCTCCAGAGGCAGAGAAGAATAAATTGGTTTTCTGTGAAGGATGTACTTACAATTTTGACTTAGAAGATCTGTTAAGAGCTTCTGCTGAAGTTCTTGGGAAAGGAAGTTACGGAACAACATATAAAGCTGTTCTAGAAGATGGTGTAGCTGTGGTAGTGAAGAGGTTGAAGGAGGTAGTGTTGGGAAAGAGAGAGTTTGAGCAGCAGATGGAAATAATCGGAAGGGTTGGACAACACCAAAATGTGATGCCATTTCGTTCTTATTACTACTCCAAGGATGAGAAGCTTTTGGTGTATGACTATGCCCCTTCTGGGACCTTCTCTACCCTCTTGCATGGTATAATTTTCAAAACTCTACTTTGCTTCTTTCAAACAAGGTTGTTTGTTTAGTGAAAAACTTTCTTTGAAACAATGCTGTGTTTTAAAGTTATCTTGATACTGTTAGCCAATTTTGTATCGTGACTTGCAGTCAGTGATCACGTGAGACTCAAATAGTTCTGCATGGCTAAAATGTTAGAAGGCACAATTGGTGTATACCAAATGTTGAATCATCACCTATGAGCTGTAGTTCTTGAGTTGAACTGGTGTCTGATTCCTATATCGATACCCATGCCAACTGGTGTTTCAGCTCCCTAAAATAAAACCTAGATAATTACTTTAAAAATCAATATGAATAATTCACCTAGTCAAACAAGCAGGTATTTCATCTTTAATATAATCAGATAATTACTTTAGTGGATACTGCATTATTTCATCTTTAATATAATCATCTAAGGTATCAAAATCTATACATATGTAATATTTGGAACTAAAATATAAGAAAATAAATGATAGGAAATCTAAGACAGTTCATAGTTGCTAGAGAATTCTCTAGCAACTATGAACTTTCATGATTGTTCATAGTGAATTTTCATGAATGTTCTCTTCTTGCATCATTCCATATAAAATGAAACTTACCAAAATGATGCTATCAGCATTGGAGTTTGAATCAACAAATGTCCTGTCCTAAATAAATATATCTGAACTCCAATCTGCAGGTGGTAAAGGTGCTGGAAGAACTCCCTTGGATTGGGACACGAGGGTAAAGATTTCACTAGACGTAGCACGCGGAATTGCCCACCTTCATGCTCAAGGTGGTGGAAAATTCATCCATGGCAACATCAAATCCTCCAATGTCCTCCTGACTCAGGAACTCGATGCTTGTGTCTCCGAGTTCGGTCTCACCCCACTCATGAGCTCTGCAACTACCCCATCAAGAGTTGTGGGCTACCGTGCACCTGAAGTCATAGAGCACCGAAAATCCACCCAGAAGTCTGATGTCTACAGCTTTGGAGTCTTCCTGCTTGAGCTACTCACTGGGAAATCTCCATTTCAATCTCCAGGCCGCGACGATGTGGTAGATCTGCCTAGATGGGTCCAATCTGTGGTCCGAGAAGAGTGGACTGCTGAAGTTTTTGACGTGGAGCTGATGAGGTATCCCAACATCGAGGAGGACATGGTTCAGATGCTTCAGGTTGCAATGCAATGTGTTGCAAGAGTTGCAGAACAACGGCCTAAAATGGAGGATGTGGTTAGAATGATTGAGGACGTCCGACGCTCTAACTCAGAGAACCGGCCATCCTCAGAGGACAAGTCTAAGGACGATGGTGTCCAAACACCATGAGGAGTCGCAGAACAAGCCAGCTTAGAGGTAGTTTTCGGTGTCTGATTCGTGCATGGTGAATTTTGCTCGCAAGGGCATTATATACCACCATTGTTGTGGCTTTCACTGAGTTTGATCATCGCCGTAGTTGTCTTGGCCTGTATTTGTGCACATTGCGGTTGATGATTGCTAACAATTCTATTTGTTCCATCATGTCTTTGTGAACTTGGTTACTGCATTTTACAGCACAGAATTCCTTTTAGTAAGGTGACATTGGAATCTCTCTTACTGATGAACTTGTGAAAAATGATACTGTGATTCCTTCCAAGTTACACTGATGACTAAAGTTTCATACAATGATGCCCAATAATAAATAGTCTTCTGGTTTAAATGACCATTTTATTTGAAATAAAGGATCCTTCCAAGTTAGAATGCAATAGCGTGGAAGATTGGGTTTGTATGTTTGGGCTTACACTATCTGTTTCTATTATGCATTCGTCAGAAGAGGGTTGACTTTGCACAAAAAAACAGTTTCTCCAATTGACAACTTTTTTTATTTTTTTTCTATCAGTGTCATTATTTTTTCTATATTCACCAAATGTCCTTGACATGATATAAAAAAGAAAACAGGAAACTTCCCTTTGTATTGGATAGATCTATATTTTTACAATATTTTAAACACATTTATAAAAATATTAAAAGAAAAATACTATAACTGTTTCCAAATATTTGATACAAACTACCTAATCTTGGATGAGTGAGTGTATTTTTATTGGTATAGGAACAAGAATGTTCAAAAGATTGACGTCTATCTCAGTCATTACATTTGAATAGAGTTACAATATTTAGGTACTAAAAAACTATAACCTATTGGTAAATATTATAGTTGACACAATAGTGGATCGATTCACCTTATGGATTGTCCAAAGATGAAGTTTTTTTTTTTTTTTCTGTTCTATTAGGGCATTTTGATGACACAGAGAAAGGAGAGACACCGACGTGGCACTGACAGGGACTCTACCCTTAAAAAAAATGTTACAGGAAACGTTATAATTTCATTTTTTTTATGGTGATCTGTATTGAAAAAAATGTAATAATGAACGTTATAAATGTCGTAACGGGCGTCACTTTATTTTATATCGAAGAAAGCCCAATAAGGAATCAGGGCCCATTTAAAACCGGGATTTAAGTTACGAATAGGTGACGCGACTCCCATCGAAGGCGCTTCATTTCTTCCCCCACCGCACCATCGTCGGCGCCACTTCCGTGGTCGGTCGGTAAGCCGTGACACAAGTCTGTTACAACCCTGGGAAGGGAGGAGATAAAGCAGGAACGGGAAGATCCTCCAAGGAGAGACAATGTAATCTCTCATCCGCTTGTGTTTCTCTTTAATTTTGGTTATCTTTCGGTCAAAAGTTGATGTGTTTTTCGTGATTGTCACCGGTAATGATCATAAGAGGGAAGAATAATGGCGAGACTGGCATCATCAAGCGCGTAATCCGATCCCGGAAAAGGGTCAGCCTTGAAGGGAAGATTCATCATCAAAAGCGTAATCCGATCCCGGAATAGGGTCATCCTCGAAGGGAAGAATCTGGTTGGCTCTCTTATACTGACGAACTGCTTAATTGGTCCTTTGATATTGTTTGATTTAGATCGAGCGTTCTATATGTGGTCGCTATATTATGATATCACATGGAAATCTTCAAGAAACTTCATATTGGTTATGTAGTTAAAGAATTGCGATGATCTATTATTGTTCAGAGGTTTTCTCGAGATCATTAGCTTCAATAGAACTATGACGCAGATTGGGGAAAATGTTGTTTTCACTATTCGTGCTAAGTACAATTGTTCTAATTGCAAGACTTTCTTTGCAGAACAATTGTGCTCTTCAAAAGTTCCACATTGATAATTGACCAATCATGCATCCACACATCTTGAAGAGTTTTCTAAGAGGCATGCAAGTTATCTAAGATACAAACATAGAAAAGAAAGCACAAGAACGTAAAGAACAAGAAAAAAGAGGCAAAGAGTAAGTAGTAAGCAAAGCTACAGTATTGCCTCACTGAAGCCACCACAGAGGTTCGCATAGAAAATTAAGGTTTTGCTCCATCGGTCTCCAATACTGTGGATTTGACAACTTCCGTTAGAGTTTTTAGAACTACTCCTACAGGTTCTATTGTTCCTTTCTCTCCAAATAAATTCTATTCTTCAGAACAATCCACCCCCTGGCCTTCCTTGTCTCAGATTTCTTTTATTATGAGCTACATCCAAGATGCTCAGGATGGAAAGACTTGCAGACTAACCATTATCAGCCAGCATGCACCACTTACTGAAAAATACAGTTGAAAAGCAAGGGTTAAACATCTTCAGTTTTCATTGTTGCATAAGACACAACAGGAGACAATTGTATTCCTTTCTTTACCAGACTGTTATTTATATAGGAGCCAAGTAACAAACTTCATCTTTCCCTGAGTTTCCGCAATCCATTTTTTTTTCCAATACCTAGTCTTTTGTTCCTTCGCTTCAAAAATGTATTCAGTATAGTAGCAAATTTACTGTTATATCTCCACCATAAGATCTTTTCTACTTTAGAAGATAATGTAACTGAAGACAGCTGTTGACTTAGATCTTTAAGTCAAGGCAAGACACCAGAGATTGTAGGATGAGCAATACCAGAAACTAAATCTCGATTTGATGCCACATGGTATCAATAATAAATTTTATAGAATTTATCACAAAGAAAATCCTCTATCAACTACCCACCCTGCCAAAACCTCTATCAGTCCATTCCCAATGGGAAAACAATTCCAGCAAAGACAGTATCTCTGCATCCAAAGAAACCTTCTCAGCATGAAGAATAGCTAGAGACAATAAGGTGCCCAAAAGTATGCTAACTTTTAAAATGACTTTCATAAAATTAACTTTGTTCTGATGTTCAAACAGCCTTAACCAGAATTCACTGGAAGATGATTTCTTAACCTGAATATCCACAATCCTCAAAACCCCTGCATCCTTCCCTTTATATACTATAGTTAAACCAAAGTTTTTGGAGCCTTTTCTTCTTTACTCCCATTCCACATAAGCCTATTTGGGATTCAAATAACCCACTTTGGCATCTTAAAGATCATCATGCAATACATAGCCAGGGAAGACAGGTCACGCTTCAGAAATAGGTTGCTTTCTTCAAAGATAACCTCGATAAGAATGACAATTATTTTATGTGTTTTTAGAATGTCTAAGACCCAGTGGCACCATTCAGTAAAATTCCAAGCATTATTGAAAGATTAAATAAGGGCTTCCTCTCAACACTATCAATACTGTTTTGAAAATGTAGCTTCAACATTGTTCTTTTTATTGCATAATTATACATTTCAATGAGCTGTGAGATACTTATATATGATCTCTTTCATGAACAGTGAGAGATTATTTTTTATCCAAAATCTATTTTAAATTACTTTCACAATGATGTTGAATAAGACTGATAGGTTTAATATCTTTCACCATGGAAATTCGACATTTCTTTGGTGTGGTTTATGATTTAATAAATCCGAAGATGCATCCATGCGATAATTTCCAGAGCTGATATGCTTCTGATCTAATACTTCCTATAATTGCTGCAACATCTGGCAACTTAATCACATATTTTCTAGAGCTCTATTTAATCAAAGCTCTAGGACACTACTTTGCTGCAAATTTGTGCAGAGCTGTATTTTTAATTTGTGAAGATGGATCTTGATTAAGTGTTTTCCATAATAAGTATTTCAGCATGAAGTTCTAATGAACCTCATTTTATTGATATAGTCCTCAAAGAATTCTTGCTTGGTCATGCCCATCTGTTCATTGAGTTTCTTGCTAAGCATTTCTGTCTAGTGAACACATTCTTTTGACATGTTGGAGTAAAAGCCATAGTTGGGTTTTATGGCTCCATTACTGACCATATCAATTAGTGAGTGTTCTGCTCTTTACTTTGTACCATAGGTTCTATTTACTGTATCGTCTTTGTAATTATCAGGTTATGTTGTTTAATAATGCTTGTATACAGCTTGATAAGACATTGGATATTCATATGGTTCTACATCATATAATATTTATGCTCCTAGGTTGAGATTGACTCTTTGACATGTTTTATGGTGTGTGTATCATGTGTTGAACTTTTCAGAGATCCGTAGTTATTGATATTAATGTCCATAGTCCTGGGTTATTGATATAATATTTATGCTCCTGGGTTGAGGTTGACTCTTTGACATGTTTTATGGTGTGTATATCATGTGTTGAACTTTTCAGAGATCCGTAGTTATTGATATTAATGTCCATAGTCCTGGGTTATTCTCAATGGCAGGTTTTCTGCTGCTGCTCTTAACACTGTTGTGTTCTTCAATTTCTACAGAGTGCCAAACTATTCGGCTTCTTTTTCTTGCAGTTGGCTCCAAGGATACACTGTTTGATCATGTACTGGAAACAAACATCCGATGTTAAAGTTGGAATAGACATGTCTGATCTCTAGAAGTCCTGACAGGCCCCGGAGATTCCGGTAAGATCCTATTCCAGAAACATATTCTCAGAGGAAATTCCTGGCCGGGAACACATTTTCTTCACATTGATTTATGGTCTACCTCTAATATGTTTTTCTTAGTATTGGTATATCAGTGATCCAGCTTGATTTTCTAACATTGTGGTTTCATATTTGGGAATCGGGATGGTACTCCTTATAATAAATGTTCCATTAGAGATGAATTGGCTCAACGCTTGTCCCCATTACACCGAATTGTTTCTATCCATGGGCTGTGACCGGGGATTATGGAGATCAAGACAATTGCATCTGCTTCCCAAACCAGGTCTTCAAATGCGACTATATTTCCCTTTGGCATGATGTCTGATCTATCTTCTAAATGTTCTTCATGTGCTAACCTACTTATTATCCTTATAGGTAAAGAAGTGGAGAACTTTCCTGCGGCTGATATAGGACATTACGATAGGGATGGACTGTTCATGCCAGCATTTTCAACTGTTCTCACTGTAGAACACAGGTACGACGACTATTCTCATCAAAATGCTTGAATCATTCATGCATGTCAAACTCCCAGGGTTTACAACTCAAAAATCATCAAGCCTCCTCCATCACCAAGAGAACATTTTAGAATCACATTCCTTGTGGTGTGTATTTTTGATCCTCCTCATTTGATTCTTATCAATTTTAGAAACACTCTTGACACAAATATATTCCATGTTTATGGAGTAATGGATGATTGGTTTAGTCTCCTTCCAACATCTCCCAGTCGTCTTTGGCAAAAACTAATAATGTACTTTTGAACTCGATGTAAATAGGAACATGACAACACATACATGAATGATCATCAACAGAGACGGATCTCACGGAACATCAGGTGGATGATGCCTTCATCACCAGTTCGAAGAGCTCCATGGGAGCCGAGAAGAAGGGGCTGTGATCGGTCTCCATGACCAACACTTCCTCCGGTGGCCACCTCCGGATCATGGCCTCTTGCTGCTGTGGGTTCACCATGTTGTCATGTGTGGTCTTTATATACACTCGTCTTGCTTGCTTCTTCAACCCCTCCTCCTCTTTGAGGAACCTTGTGCTGGGTAGAGTGGCCGGCCATGGTCGTAGTAGCATGGAAGCCAACGTGGAGTCCTGAGCCATGCATGCAACGTAACACACGTTGAGACTACTACAAATCTTTGTATCTGTCCATGTTCAGTTCAATACTTACTTTTCGCTCAGCTATTATTGATCCATACTCGTCGATCAGATCTAATCTAATGAAGCAAAGCATTGTTAGCATCTGTTACCTCAATTGGGCTCAACTGATAGAGTATTTTGCGTTGGAATTCCTTTCGCAGTGCCACGCTGGTGGGTGGATTGTGAGGCCCCATGACGTATGTGAGCTCATAAACATCTCCAAATCGTGATACATCGGGAACTCCCTTCCTCATACAACAGCATAAAAGGTTAATATATAATATATCCAATGGGTTGAGAAATAATGATCACACATTTAGGCATCACAGAAGAGGAGGGGGCAAGAAAGTTACATGTATGATGTCTTCTTGTGTTTGGTATCCCCATGGAAGCATGGTTGCTGCAACGAAGATGGCCACCTCGATCTTGTTGCTGAAGACACGCAACGCGTGAGTCACGCTCAGTCCTCCCGCACTGTGCCCCACCATGATCACCTAAAACACAAACCCTACGATCTCATCCTCTTTCTCCGACGGTCCAAGTTTACTATTCCTATCCATCCATCCATCCTTTGGCTTGCAAGTCACTGTTTCCTGGAGGAGGAGGAGGAGGAGGCGGAGGAGTTGTATGAAGGGAAACAAGTTTACCTTCTCGTGCTCCGGCAAGGCAGACATGAGGCTGAAGAGTGGTGCATCGTACTCATCGATGGAGAGGATGGAGTTGGGGTCGGCCGGGTGGATGCCGGCGCTCGCCAGGTCCGGGCACGAGACGCGGTGGCCGGAGGCCTCCAGGAGGCACCGGAGCTTGAACCAGCACCAGGCTCCATGCCCGGCGCCATGCACCAGCACGAAGTGATGCCCTTCCGTCACCTCCTCCATTCCCTTCTCTTGCCCTCTTAGCAACCCTGTTCTCTGTGCTTCTTATATACAAGGAAGCCCACTTGTTGTATCACCGTCTCAACCTAGCTAATGTACAGCTATGGTTTTGTCCACGAAAACCTACCTGAGCTTGGAATACCACTTCAAATTCCCGTCATCGCACCGCTACTTCTTCTTCTTCTTCTTGGTTGAGTGTGCGTGTTCTTCTTAAGCTCGTATTGTATTTGCCTCTACGTCATGGAGTGAACAATTGTTTAAGGCTTTTGCATGTGGGGGTAAGAGGTAAATAAGAGTGGCCGCCTTCCTTAAATATAGGAGATGGTCTATTCAAACCATCCCGTCTTGTGATATTTTTCCTCTATTATGTTGAACATAACACTTTCCAACTGTTTTCCAACAAAAGTGTTCACTGAACAATCAAATCATCCACAAAATTATCATTTCTCCACGGCTTGATCATGATGCCATATGGGTGTCTGTGGGACAATACCGTGGTCAAGACTCCATGGCTGCTTTCCTTCTATTATAATAAATATCATTGTCAAACCTCATGGCAGACGAAGAACTCATGCACGCAACGTCCCAGATGCTGCCTTTCCTCTTCTTCGGAGAAGGCGACGCTTGCAGTCCACCAACTGACCGCAAACAAAGCATCATCTGCTAACATCCAAAGCTGTCACGATGACAGAACAGGTTGACTCCCGTGGCTTGCTTCCTGCATGTCTAAGCGTCCGTGTCCTTTGGGCATGCAGGAGGAGACGGCTGCGGTGACGTGGATGTGAAATGCCGGCCGACAAGCTCCCTTGTTTTCCTCGCTGACCTCACGACACTTCAAATGGAGATCTACGCTGGATTTTATTTTTTATTTTTGGTCTGGTTAGGGTGTCTAGTTAAGGACCTTGTCGGCATGTCAGCGTACGTGGAACACGTCGAGTTGTCGTACCCTAAAAGAAGGCCTAAAATGAGAGCTGCAGCGTGGAAGATGATGCTCGTTTCCTTCTTTGGTGGTGGAGAAACCGAGATGACGGATTCGGAAGTGTAGGGCTTGTGGAGGGTGGGTTAAGCTCAAGTGCTCCACTGTGATGGTTCAGTTGGGGGTGAAGGGGAAGGTTTTCTTTTACGTGACGAGCGTTTTCGTTGGATGCAGCTTTCTGGAGCAGACTTAATTGTCTTGAGTGCAGGACTGTAGGATGACGGAGGATTTCAGATTCATTCGTGTGGAATGAGAATCCCAAGTGGTTATTGTTAAACTATGTGATCAAATATAATTAGGTTAAAAAAGGATATTATAAATTTGATTGGATTTTGTAATTAAAATTTCTTAGGAGACATAATTTGATAGAGGGATTTGTCTATAAATAAATAGGATATCGTAGGGACTAAACACGTGTGGAGGTACAAAGGCGGAGATGTGGATACATGATATTATCGAGTGATTAAAAAACTTCTATTTCTCTTTAATCACATGAGCTAGTCATTCAGAGATTATAAACATTCTCTTATCTTCCTTTATCCCTAATCTATGTCCTGTGAAAAATAGGAAGAGAGGAAAAGATGAGTTTAGTTTTCCTTGAAGATCAACATCACTATGATTTTTGGATTTGAGGAAGATACCATAGTCGATCACCTAAAGGTTTTTCTAAATATCATTAAAAGGTAAAGATTGTAAATTTGATCTATTGTTATTCGATTTTAGTGATTCTGATATTAAAGTTTTTCTATATAATAGTAGCATATTGTATTTTTATGCTTATAATTATTTTTATGCTTATAATTGGTATTATTTTAATTATTTTTTAAAGTCAAATATCTTAGATTTATTGGTTTTGATTTATGATGCTTAAATAATCCATGTATATTATCAATCTAGCCTACGGACCCCCTAGTCGTACACTCGGTGAACGTACACTCGGTGAAGAAGGCCCGAGGATCACACCTCGGATGAGTAAGAGTTAAAAAGGATTCTCTCTTGAGCTAAGCACCTCGTTGTAGAACTCATAAAGGTCGAGTCTTTGTGCTCCCCCTAGCTATACACTCAAGACAACATCCTCACCAAAGGATCCAATTAGGGTAGAAACACAACAGTGCGCCCTCCGAAGATAGATTCTAGAGGACACCCCTTTGAAGGGGGCAAATCATCGGAGTAAATTTGGTACTCGTCAGCTCGTTTGCTATAAAGATTGACACCTAAGAATGACTCTTCCACTCTCTCTATAGCTTATGCCATTGCATCTTTGTGTCGTCCAAGAAGAAACCCTAGGGTGAGCCTACACCTTCGACAAAGAAATTACCAACCTGACTCAACTATCGATGGTACTCATGATACCATCATTTGCCAATATAAATGAAGTCTAATTATGGTATGATTTTCGAGGAGATGATTTTGATAGGAGATACTCTTCTAATTACTTATCCTAAATTCTCTGCTCTTACCTATAAATAGATAATACATCTTAGGGACTAAATACATAATATGTGGAGGTGTAGAGACATGCGTACATGATATTATCGAGAGATTACAGACCTTCTCTCATCTTCCCTTGATCTTGATCCATCGATCATAGTAATCCTATGAAGGATAAGAACAGAGGAGAAGACAAGTCTAATTCTCATTGGAGCTCGATATGACCGTGGTTTTTTGATTTGAGGATTTACATATCTAAAGATTTTTCGGGATAGTATCGAAAGGGTACAGATCGTAAATATGATGTACTAATATTCATATAATAATAACATATTATGAGCTATGCGCCTCATAACAGAAGATATTTGATCATTGCTTTCCCTGAGTTACATTGGTTTGACAATAAGCTGATGTGGGAAAGATGGGAAGGGGTAGTTCAATAATTTGATGTGCAGTGATACTTGTTCCCAAAAAAAAAAAATGTTATAAAAAAGACGATTCTTCCCGATGGATACTTGATCAATAATTTTCATGCCTGGGATAAATCCCGCATTTTTTTTTTTTTTGCAGAAGAGTTGGATACGAAGCAATATTGTTCTGAGCATTATATTTGTTCCAGTTCACAGTCGACAAGCTGCATCCGATCCAGCTGAGACCGAGCACAAAAAATGATGAAGAATGCAAAACTTTCTACTGTCACATCTTAATATACATAAACGTTACACTTGACAGACACCATATGCTACCGATACAACATAAGAAGAGGCAGTGAGCAGCTCCCCAACTAAAGCAACTCCAGTGAAACTGCAGGTGGGGGTTACATGCATCCAACAACAAATGCTAATGAGTTCCCCAAGGATGAATAGAAGCGCCCCCAAAATAGGACAGATTACAGAATTTTTGGAAACTCTTCCTGCAAATATTAGTCTGCTGGATTTTGTGGTCAACAGAACTTCCAATGGTTGTTGCAGTTTACACATGTGACGAATGTGGTCATCGGCTCATCGGCACTTCGGGTTTGCAATTGGTAGTAAGTCGTCTTCCGCTGTCCGCACCGACCACATTTGAATTGATCAGTTGTAGCTTTTGCAGCTCCTTCCCGCTGACACTCGAATAAAGCCTTCTCTTTAATCTGCTCATTTGCAAGTTTCCTCTTGTCGCTGGCCATTTCTTCAGGAGTCATAACTACTAGTTTCTCAGGCTTCACTTCCCCGAGGAGGACTCTTCTTCGAAGATCTGTGTTGTTGCCATCCTTCAGATTGAACATAATGGATCTGTACTTAAGCTTTTGAGCACCATTAGAACGGCCTAATCTTTCAAACATCACAGACTCCACCATGACTGCAACTCGGATGGGATCACAAGCATTTACCTCATCCAGTATATTTCTCACTTCATCTCTTTCATCTTCACTGGTCTCACAGGAAACTTTCGAGAGCGCCTCTGCCACAAGTTCCCGAATTTTGTCTCGGACAGGATCATTACATTTGATCATCGTCGTCAGCTTTGGAGGAACAGCTGACACTGTTGATGGCTTCTTGGTAGTAGATGCTTGATGACCTCCCCTGGGGATTCTGTTAGCTTTGAGAGCACACCCTCCAGATTCACTGCTCTCACTCTTCTCAGTCATGTGCCTTTCTGTTTTTGAACCCTGGTTCTTGTCTTTCTTAACAATATTGAGACTTTCTGAAGTTGAAATCCTATCCGTGTTGACAGGCCCAGCCTTTGATGTCCTGTCAATCTTGACAGTCTCTGTTCTCTCAGATTTGATATTCACTTCTATTGAACTTTTACTTTCACAACCACCATTTTTCTTAGAATTTGATGTCTCCTGAATAACTACATCTTTCCAGAATTCTAGCAAAACAGATGCCTCAGATTGAATCTTTGAACTACGATGTTTTTTAAGACTGCGCAGACGTTTGCCTACCTGGAAAAAGTAAACACGTTTAAGTTCCAAGAGGAAAAGTATAGGTCAAATCCAACAAGCTTTACATGAAATAACTGTCGAGGAGCTATAATATATGCAGTTATGTTAAATGAAAAGTTCAATTTTTCCAGAAAAGAGAAACATAAGCTGTCGACAATAATTATTTAAATGATGAGGCACACGCAAAATAAACTGATTTGTCCTCAAACATCTGATGGTTCGAGAAAGTTCTTTCCAAAACACCAACAGGAAAATTAAAGAGATGGTTAAGCTTCAAAAGTAAGGTATATGTATGCCTAAACTTGTAACAGTGATGGAATCATAATGGCAATTTGTCTGGTCAAATTTGAAATGCAGGGTGATTGTACAAGACCAAGATATCATTTGACATCCTCAGAAAAGCAGATGAAATAGGTTACTAACTCTGGACTCCCATCAAAAGAGACCAAGATACTATTTCAGACATAATTAGCAAAGCAAATGAAATAGGCTACTAATTTTGGACTCCCAACAGTTTCTGAAACTCAAAGCATCACAGAGAAAAGCATCATAAAGCACAGCATACTCTATCAATCAAATAGTTATCAACAGTAAGATACCAAAATTAAATGGTAAGTGAATTTATATTTTCACTTGCTAACTAATTTTTCTTTCAATGTTCAACTGTCAAAATTTTCACTGACGATTAAAAATATCTAGAACCTTTGAGGGTTCTGCAAGTTATTTTTCGGAGAGAACATTCAAGGCAGACCATATCCAACCAAGATCCCAGGCAATTTTGAGTAAAAATAATAATAGTTCCATAATTCATGGTGCAATCACACTGTCCACTGTTTGCAACACTACAGATAGGCACAAAACCAATCAGCAAGTAGCTGTTCTGGATTATTTGACTGAGTAACCTGCTGCAAGATCATCACAGAAACAACAAGTATACAGCAAAACAGGATGAAAATATGGAAGAGGGACCCTCTTCACCAAAGGAAATACTCTCATTTCGCTTTCAAACATGCACTAACAATACATTTATTCCCCTGAGCATTCCACTGCATGCAATGCTAGTTAACGAACACTTTTTATATACCATATTTGACCCTCAATAACAGCACAAGGGGACATTTTAGGAAAACTCAAAATTAGACCTTCATAAATTATGATCTTACACCTAAATTCAATATAACAGGGCTTAACCAAAACCTTGGTCCATCCATTTGTTTCATCTGTGTGGATTCAGGATTGTGTCACCACAATCTTCTGACCAACATACCCACTCATATGGTTGAATTTATAGACCTCTGAAGTACCAAGAACGGCAATTACAATAGATTCAACCACCCTTGCAAACTCAAACAATATCACATCAGATTGATACATACATACCTTCGAACATGTTGAATGATATATTTGTAGTGGTCCCTTAAAATGAGGAAAACTTGCAGCATAGCATGCCTGACAAAATTAAATCTGTTCAAATTCAAGCACCTTACAGTAAGAGAAAAATCTTAAGATCTCATAATGCCAGAGATACTCATTTCATGTTACACCTTCATGCTCATGTGCTCACAGTTTTCAAACGTACGGCTTCATAACTATATAATAAATAAGCTCTTAATATAGTCCTTTCCAAATTGAAGGATCTAATCCTTCATGACTTAGCATGGTGTTTTAATTTATTTTTTAATTAGTTTATAGGATCTCACGATCCTATGATCTGATTCTGCGACCTAGTTTATGGCTCTTCCAATTCTAGGTGGGAAAGTGGGTTCGACAATTTTGACCACATCTATTTGATGACCAAAATTAGCATTAACACAAGTATATGGTGAGATAAGCATCATTTTAAAATAAAGCTGACTTTGTTGAAAGGAGCTAAAATAAAGCTAAAATGACTTAAGCAAAAAAGTTCAAATAAGGCATCGTTGTAATATATTTGCTCATCAATGTTGCAATAGAGCAGTAGTATGAATTAACAATTTCAGACTTAGTTATATTGACTCCAAAAACATATTTAAATTTAGATTAAACATAACAACATGTCTAAGTAATATAATAAATAAGGCAACTTGATTAAAATTCAGATTTAGGGCCTTTCACCAGTCACATCAGGCCCCTCACTCTTTTGTTTGAGATCAAGCCTTCCTCCCATTATGATCTCCTTCCACACAACTTCAACAGAACAAGCTTTAATTTTCTTCCTCCAAATTGTACCTCGCACTCGTGATTGTGTCATCGATTTATATTGATTTTAGCTCGATATGGATACGAGGTAAGAATTTCATATCCATAATTGCCCATTCATTATACTAAGAAGATACCTGCAGTCATTTTTTATTCTTTTAGTAGGTTTTTGACAAGCATGTAATCATTGTAAACCAATATAATTGGAGTAGGCAAGTGAGAAGGCATCATGTTTCAATCCTGTATTCGTAACTTTGTACAACTAGGCACTAAATTAGCCCATCACAGTGATTAGGATGAGACTCAGACTACAGTTTAATATATTGACCATTTCTTCTATAGTGTCATTCATGCAACTCCCCAAGTCAACTAGCACAGTGCATAATTGATCATTGCATCAAACTTCAGAGATTAGCTTATGATGAACATCTTATCTTCAGTTGCCTTCTTACGTCTGGTCAACACCATAGGGTAGCATGGTAATGAACATCTTTTCTTTATTATCCGATCATTTTGTTTCCTTCTTCAGGATTTTGGTGGATTACCAGTTAGAGTTTTGTTCTAGTTTGGTGTTAAATCTTACGGACTTATCTACAAAAGTAACCTACACAATCAAGCAATAAGCATAGAAATGGAAAATCCTTTACATTTAAGTACTGGATCTTGGATAAAATAACAAGGCCATAAAACTTGGTGGTATATAGTCTTCTCTCATGGTGCATATGAACCTTTTGCATGTTTGGACTAATAAATGGCAAAGTAACGAGTGCCTTCATCTCAAACTAATTAGAATTGTGGTTTCATATATATGTCAATAGTATATATGACAATGTTTAGACCCCTAAATTCATGTTTTTAATTTGATCTAATATCAATTATGAGCAGTTGATACATAGCAAGCAAAGACCACTTGATGATTCTAATTCAACCACTTCTAATATCTCACTCAACATTTTGATGTCTAGTTGGATATCTTATCTTGTATGTATATTTCAAACTCTTTATAGAAGATGTCAATACCAGAATCGAACTCAGCAACAATTAACAGAATGACAGGAAAAACCAAACATAAATGTACTTACAATCCAATTATGGTTACAGTTTTACTGAAAGTCACCAAATTCTAGATCAAGTCAAACAGCAACCAATCCAATAAATTATAAAGGAAGAACTTGAGGATATAACAAAGCATTAATAGTAGTAAAATGAAACAGAAATCAAGCATGTGGATCATTGACAATTTGCAAACATTGGTCAACAAAACTCATCATTAAGTCTATTTTCCAGTTGACAACATTAATTCTATAGTATTTTATGATGTTATACGTAATTAATACAAATCAGATTGTACAAAAGAAGTATGATAACAAAAGATAACAAGGATTTACCTATCATATGATCAGGGCAGAAACTCAAACATAAGATTAAATATATAATCAAGATAAATTTTTGTTACATTTTGTTCTCTTGCTTCTTCTTTATAATCTGATTTGAATCTATCGCATATGATTTTATAAAATACTACAGAATTTTATGACTTATGCTGCCAACTGAAGAATATGTTTGTTAAGTGTTTCATCGATCAATGTTTGCAAACTGTCAATGTTCCACACACTTGATTTTTTATTTTATTTTACTACTATTATTACTTTATTAATTTCCTTGAGTTCTTCCATCATAATATGTTGGATTGATTATTTTTTGGTTTCCTCTAGAATTTGTTGGATTGATTGTTGTTTGGCTTCCTCTAGAATTTGTTAATTTCTAGTAAGACTATAATTAAGATTGTAAGTATAACTTCATGTTTGGTTTGTTTCAGTCATTCTGATAACCATTAACCATTTGTTGGTTCAATTCTAGCATTGATTCTGATAAGATATCCAACTTATACAAGAAGACATCAAAGTGATGGGTGAAATATTAGAAGTGGTTGAATTGTAAAGTTTTGTTTAAGCCCCCACAAAGGAGCCCCACATATTCAATGAAACGTAGACGTGGCTGGAGGAGTAAGTTGCAGGTGGTCGGAGGAGCAAGTTGGAGGATTTTGATTAAATTTACATATCAGATTTATTTTTGTTATTTTTTTGGGGATTCAATTCATCACAATTTTTGTCAAGTAATTTTCGCTTTTTATAAAGAAACTTCACATATTGACATCAAATCAAATAAGTAACATAAATTTAGGGGTCTAAACAGTGGCATATATCCAACTCATATAAGAAGACATCAAAGTGATAGGTGAAATATTCAAAGTGACTGAATTGTAAAGCTTTGTTTAAGCCCTCGCAAAGGGCCACTCATATTCAATGAAACGTAGAGGTGGTCGGTGAAGCAAGATGGAGGATTTTGCTTATATTGATGAATCAGATTTAGTAGTTTTTTAACGACAAAATTCACCACAAGTTTTGTCAAGTGGTTTTCACTTGTTATAGGGCAACTTCTCATAATGATATAAAATCAAATAAGTAACATGAGTTTAAAGATATAAACATTCTCATATATATGACACCATGATTTAACTTAAAGTTACATATAAAACTAGAAACTGACTCAAAGATTAGAGTAAAAAATTACAATATGAGATAGTTAAATATAAAACTAGATTTAGGAACTTCCGCCACCTACACTATGCCTCTGATTTTTGCCATGCTTACAAATTAGTTTTCATCTCATCATGACCTCCTTCATTTGCAGTACACTACCATAAATCCGTGTGGCATCACTATCACTAATGGGCAAGGTATAATATGGAATCAGTCAAATTTACATTCTGCTTGTATTCATCCTCGACTAAGCAAATGCCTATATGTTTTCATCAATGACATTGCACAGTTTTCTTCCTGCGCAGCATAATGATAAAACCCTGAAGTCTCACTTACTATCTAATTTGGGCCTTACTACATTATAATTGGAATACAACATTAAAAACCATTAAATAAACAAAACAAAAAACCTAAACAAGCCCAGTCTTTTATGTAAAAAGGAATTGCCGAAATCACTGTAATACAAATCTCAGAAAACAAATCACTAATTTTGACGGGCATCATAAATTTGAGGAAGGACAAGATCAACTTTTCAACATAAGCTTCTCCAAAATTCATATACAGAGAGATAACCAATGTAACAAGTTTTTCAAAGAGGCATAAAGATGCCCCGGAATCATAGGCATCGATTTACGCACATCGCATACGATCAAGAAAAAGAGATGGCAGTACCTGAGTTTCAACCAACTGTTGCATAGTAACGGGAATCCTCCTCAGCCGCCTCAGCGCGTCCACGCACCGATCAACCTCCGATGACCCATCGCCGGCCTCCGCCGCCTTATCAGCCGCCTTCTTAGCGGCCTCGAAGGTCTCGAGGATATCTTTCTCCATCAGTCCCGACCGAAAACCAGAATCCAACAATGGAAAGGAAATCACGAGTCAAAGATCCCCTGATCGGCGAGGAACTAAGCCAAGCACGCAGAGATCAATCAATTGATCGATCGAAATCCCAAGGAGGAATTGATCCCGGTAATCGCCTCCGCTTGCTCTCTCTCTCTCTCTCTCTCTCTCTCTCTCTCAGGTAGCGGAGATTGGGAAGAAAAGAAAGCGACCGCAACAGATTGGGCAATTCGAGGGGTCGGAAATGATCGAGGCACGACTTAAGATACGAATAAACCTGCGGAGCTGTTAGCAATCAAAGAGGAGGGCGGATCACGCCTGCCACTACTAGGGTCGTCAACGTGCGCCACGTTGACATATTGTGATCCAAATCGTTCCTCGAGTCGGAAGTAGGGAGCAGGCTTTGGGTCGTGTACTATCCTGGGTTGGCTCACGTGCCACTCTTGACGACGCGCATGCATGATGATACCAATGATAAAATATTCTACCCGTGACGGAGGCACCGAGACCCAAGTGGGTCCTATTCTAACTCTCAACATCATTAGTGGTGTACTGTTGGGGAAAACTGCTATTCCGTAACTAACAATAGACGGTAACCGATACCGCCACCACCGTACTTCCTTCACGTCTTAGGCTCGTAACTAACTTAACCATTAGAATAGTCAAGTCGAAATGACCCTCTGCTTGGCTCAAGCTTTTTGTGCAAGATGAGATCGACGAAGAGGAGGAGGAATCGAATGCCAGTCTGGGCTCGGGAGGAAAGCCCGGAGATTCAGAAACAGAGACATCAGCCCGTCACATCCTCCCCGATGCGTTTGAGCTGTGTGGATACCCTTACGCACTTGTATCAGACTAAGAAGAGACGCTACCTCAGACTCGACATAAAGATCGATAATGATTTTAAAATCTGATTAACAAGTATTTTGATGAGTTATTAGTTAGATATGAACAGTTTAAAAGTTTGATATACGTGAGTCTTCTCATTTTTTATAATATAATGTGAGTCTTATCGTCATCCTAAAATCTCTTGATTTTGAGATAATATCTAAGGTTGATTCATCATATGTTTCGAAGTTTTATACCATACGGAGACTTATATACGAGAATGGTAATCTTCTTAATACCTTAGAAGTCGTCAGACAATTTGACTAATATTTAATTATCACTAACCTACCTTCCTTCCTTCCGTGTATGTCTTTATTATTAGACTGCATGAGGTTATAAAGAGATTAATCATTTATGAAAGAAACCTCTCAATCAAACTAACCAAAGTTTCTCTCTCATTCAATGAAATGGTGGTCTAATTTTTTAAAAACAATAGAAGAAACATATTACTCTAAAGCTCTAAGACAAGGTAAAAGCGTAAATTTTGGTTAGGCTAAGATTCTCTTCAAATATTGGAGGATTTGGATAATCTAGCAAATCGGGTCAACTAATTGACACTCATGTTTTCTTTTTGAACACATAACAAAATTTACATTCTAGGAAGCATTTAGCTAAAAATAATAATAATAATTTGGAATTCCTCTTTGCTGAGGACTTTGATGAGTAATTTGTGTTTGGGTTAGGTGACTCTAATATGGAGAATAATTAATATTTTAATCATGTACTTAAATTCATTAGGATTATATTTTTTTTTTTTGAGACACTTAAGACATAATTCAATTTTTTACGACCGTCACTTCAGAAAGAGCAATTATCAAATTTTTACTAAAAGTCATTTAGCCATCTTTCTTCAATGATCAAATGATGAGTTTTTATTGGATTTTGATAAAGATATTTTAGACAAATAATTTAGAATAAAGAAACACTAGTCTAAAACATGCTCACTAAAATAGGTTTACCACATCCACATCCAAACATTTTCTAATCTAAATTAGAATCATGAGATTGTGTTTGGATAAGGTAAATGCTTTCTGATGTTAATTAGATCCTAAAGTGTTTCTTTCTCCTAACTTTCTGATCTTGATAGAGAAAATTTTTTTTCTCTAGCCTGTATAAATAGGATTTATGTTAATGAAACTTATCAACATTTTTCATCATGTTTTAATTTATCATAAAGTCTCTCGAGCAATTGATGGAGTTGCATGTTCTCATCATCACTAAGCTTGTGCTTTGGGAGGATGAAGTCAAAAGTTATAAAAATGGTGAGCTTAGGAAAGCTAATGAATGAATTTTATCTATCTGCTCTTGACCCTAATCAACTCGGATCGATCTCAACAAAAACACGAAACCTTTTTGGTTTTTTTTACAACCATTCAAAAAGTAATGCCACTAATTGGACAAGATAAGGCTCACTTAAATATCAACATAAAATAACCCAAGAAGCTATCTTTTGAAAACAATATTTTTGTATTTTGTATAAATATTAAAATTACATGCATATCCCTCCAAAACGAGCGATTAATCAACTCGGATTGGTCCAAGTTGATCTCATGCATTGGAAAGTTGATTCCATCCTTAGTTATTGGATGCTCTTAAGATGATGTCGAGTTTTCAAGATTTCAACCCACATGAAGATTAGATGAAGTTGATAGAGAATAGTCGAGAAAGATTGATCCACCTTATGCTAGCGGACTCTTTTATAGCTAGCCTCGCTTAGCAGTTATAGACATTCTCTTCAACAAAAAATATTCTTCATTCAAATATTTTTTAGTTTTAAGTTCAATAGATTTGTTCTATTAAATTTTTTGGTTTTTCTTTTTTTTTTTTCGCTAGTAGTCATATATTCCCCCTATTACTTTTAATGATGATGGTGTTACGGGTACCGTTGACTGATGATTAGGTCTGATCGATTCTCTACCGAAGGTGTAAACTCATCCTGGTGCCCCTTTTCTGGCTGACACATATGTTTGGTAGGGGTGCAGTGGTGCAGTAGAGGTCGACTAATAGCAAGGATCCGACTCAAAGTTGTTTGAGCAAATTGAATGAGGGTCCTCCAAGCTATTAGGCTTATCCTCCGTGGGGTGGATCATCTCGACATCCTCTGGTGGCGAGCGAGTGATGTCGAGGTTATCTGGCATGGCCCCTTTGATATCTATGTCAACAGAGATGATATAATGACATAATTATAGATAGAGAGAGAGAGAGAGACAGAGTATGTAATTTTATCGATGATATGCTAGCTTTCCTTACTAGCTAGCCTAACATCCTAATTATTTTGGACTTGAATCCTGATAAGATAGGATGATTGTGGCATTGTTCTAGAACTAATGATGTGGAGCTTTACTTAAATGTTAATCTTCATGGCAGATGAGTTGGTGAGTACCACATTTACCCCTAACCCCTATGAGGTGGCTTTCATTAAAAAATAATAGGAAAAGGAGAAAAATATTGTAAAAGAATCATTAAAAATTGGTCAACATAAAATTCAAGATGAAGATGAGAAATAATTCAATACAATAGTGCCTAACGTTCACTATTACCTTAAACCTTTAAGGAATCAATTCAAAATGTTTGGTTATAGTTCATGTACTCTTCCTTTCTCAAAATAGAGGTAAATTTAATGAAAAATGAGAATTTTCTTTTATTGGCTATATGATGAGTTTAAATTTGGATGTCTTCTCAATCCAAAAATTAAATGCCACAAATTGCTAGAGTTATGATGTTTGATAAAATGATAACCTAAAATACTTTCAAGAGTTTTGAGGATATGTGAGTCTTGAAAAATATAAAAAATATTAGGTTTCTATAGAACATACTTTTTAATATTTTTTAAGCTTCTGTTCATATTTATATCATTATGATTTGGGGAAATAGAGACACATCTATTGCTTATTGTAGCAGAGCTATTGTATCTTTTTCAATATTCTCATATATTTGATTTTCTCTAATATTAAGATCATGCTCAACAAAATTATTTCTATAAAATTTCATGATCTTAATTAGATAAATTGAGTTCTCATTTTAATGGTCCAAGGTTAATAATTTTCACATTTGAAGTTAGGAAAAAGTTGATTAGAAATAATTACTTCAATATGTTCCATCTTCTTAGTTTTTTTTAAAATATACTAGTCTTCCCTTCTTTTTTTAATTAATTGGCGTACTTCTATTGATCTTCTTCGAATTAGGTTCTAATACCACACTTAATAGCTTTTCTATAAAATTTGAGGAAGAGGAGGAAGAAGATAGTAGAAGTAACAAAGGATTAATCTCAATCTAAGATGTTTTGAATTTATCCAAAAAAACACCTATTTATATTAGTCAAAAGATAAAATATAAGTTTTTAAATAATATTTTTTTTTAATATATCCCAATAAATCTTTTCATCCTCATCTATTTATTTTAATCTAAAATTTTTATTTTATATTGTATCTAATCCAAACTATATAAATGAATCTTATCTATTAATTAAATTTTAGGACATGTCGAAGCTATTAATCTATATGTCGTTCAACACAAGTATAGAATTGTACCATTAATAGGTAAGCCACAGATTACTCATATCCTCAACTATGTAGCATAGCGTTGCTCTAAGAAGGCACACAAACCCCAACATTATGATGGAGTAATTAAAGGACTAATACTGTATCAAATCATATCACTTCTTTCCATCTCGTTAGGTCATCAGTGCTTCTTCTTCACGATGTCATGTTATATACGTCAGCTACAAGTCGTTTGCTAACGCTAAGCAGGACATCAATTTGTTGCGCAAAAAATACAAAAAAAAAAAAAATCTACATTCTATATTTTAAACTTAAGCCACTGTCTGATTTGATTACTACGTTAGAAACATCGCATCATATGGATTGTTGGAAGATATAAAGCAATTATGGTGTGTGAATGCGAGTTGCACTCAAAGTTATTGTATCTCATTATCCACTCCCCAAACAAATAATAATAATAATAATAATATAGGGTTGATTTCATAAGATTTCACACTTGGATTATGACAAATATAAGGGAATGAATGGTATTCGCGCTTATGATTCTAAACCTAACATGTATCACTCATGGATATGATCCAGAGTCCTAATAATAATACTTCATGAGCTTTGGTCACAGCTCAAAGCCTCCAAGAACAACTGTGACCCTAAAATTTGACTTGGTATTGTTCTGATGTTTTCATATGTATTTATTATGACTTTACCCATGATCTGAGCCTTGAAAACTATGTGGAACTGCAAAAGTATTATTATCTTCACACCATGGGAACTCACTGCATCAATCAAACATTTGTAGAGAAGAATGCTTTAAGTTAATATGGACATCATTCGATGGGTAATTTTTTGATGAAAAAGGCTCTCAACCGTCTCATTTTGTGAATTAAGAGCCATCAATCGATTGAAGATGTATATGAACATGAGAGTGTTTGTTATATATCCAATGATCCAAATAAAAAGGTGATTCAAACATTTAATTGTTTGGATAAGTTGGAGACTTAAATACGAGGACACTAAGGTGGTTAACTAAAAATGAGACGAACAAAGGCTGGTGGTCTTCGATACTTGATATGAACACGCAACTCATGGTCAGAAAGTGGAAATCTTGCCGGAGACCAAATTAAATTTGCGACTTCATACGTGTCAGTATAAATCCATCTTCCACAACGACGTCACAGGAAATTTTTGGTGGTGCTGCTTCACTCACTGTCAAATCATATATTTAATCATTTGTCAAAGTCATGGTGAGAACATAGGAACCTTCTCGCTTCTCGGGTTGTGTAGTATGGTTGCAACGCAAGATTGAGGAACAGAGAAAATTATCAAATAAATTAAAAAAAAATTTGGTGAGTTCACGTAAAAGATCCCTTTCTAATTATTATTATTATTTTTTTCAAGAGGTATATTTTTCATATTTCTCATGTACTATATAAAGGGCTTCCTTATCTATGAGAGCAAAGGGAAACCACTTCTGGTTTGCTGAGGATGGAGGAGCACAGCAACCTGCTGGTTTCCACTTCCACTGATCTATCGCACTGCGATCATCACCTGGCGATCAAGGAGATCAACGAAGCGCATGAGCTCACGAGGCAACTACGAGCGCTTCTTCTGCCATCTCTGACTGCAGGAAGCTTGGCCGAGCTCGCCCGAGACATTCTCGACAACATCATCAAGTCCTGCTCCTTCGCTGTCTTCTTGCTCCAGTCCGCCGGCCATGACCATCAAGCAACTAAACAGCACGGCCAGGGAGGAAGACCCATGCTTGACGCTCCCAAGAGAAGGTACGTACGTACATCTATCATAACATGCTTAATCCACGGTGCAATCTTCTCTTTCAACCCAAAAAAAAAAAAGGAAGTAAAAGGAAGGAGTTCACGATGCAGGAAGTCGCAGAACGAATGGTCCATAGTTACATCTGTTCCCTATGAAGATGGACATCAGTGGACAAAGTATGGGCAGAAAAGAATTAACAGTGCCAAATACCCAAGGTAGTGCCGAATACATACATATATATATATATGTATATATCTACAATATTACAAGAGAACGTCGATACCTATCACTTGATTCCACGTTTCCTTGTTTTGTCTCTCAAGGAGCTACCACAGGTGCATCTATCACAAAGACCAGGGCTGCCCAGCAACAAAGACTGTGCAAAAGGTGGATAATGATGCAGATCCGCCAGAGTTTATTGTCGTCTACAACATGCAGCACAGGTGCAGATCCAGTGACAGCCACATCCCATTCGTGATGGAGTCTGCTGAAGCTTCCTCGGTGAAGAAGAACCAGAGCCGAGCTGATACCCCCTCCAATGGTGACCCACAGATGACCCACCCGCTACTCTCTGATGAGATCTCGAACATACCACTGACTCCAGAACAGTGGAACCTGGACTTCGATTTGGATCCAGCGATGAGCTTCTTCGAGTTCGCTGACGCAGATCCATTTTACAAGTTGTGGATGTGATGGGCATATATTATATCAATTTCTATATTATGCTGCTGCACCCTCTTGTACTTTATAAATTTATTGTTTCATAAGCTAGTTTTATTTTTCTAATATTTGGTGCTTATATTAACTTAATATAAATTTATGATCTTATCTATATTATACTATATACTACTTTATCTAATACATTTTATGCTTCTGTTTCTATGCACATAGTTATGCATATGATATTTATGTATATAATAATATCATTTGACATCTATCATATGTTATTTGTTTTATCTTTTTATTTTTTTTGTTGTAATGGTTATGTTATTTTAGGTCCATACAAATTAAATTATATATTTTAGTAGGAAAGAATTCTGAGGATTTCCAAATCAAGTGGATTAGGCATACAAAATATGATGGATAATTCAGTAGTGAAATTGTAATATTTGAGAGCAATTTGATTCTTGCACATCAAATACCTTAATTGGTAAGTTGAATGGAGGTAATGTAACACCCCCAAATTAGAAAAAAGTTGGGGACGGTACAATTTCATAATCCTATCGGTTTGCTTATAAAAATGCAAGATCAAAAATATTTTACTCTTCTTCTTTATGTATCAAAAATAATATTCTCATCAAAAATAATATTCTCATCAATTTAAAACCCTCTGGTAGAAATATTTATTTAAACTTATCCTTTGCATGCAGTCATCACGCAAAAGATTCATTTACTACACTTGCTCACACCACAAACACAATTCCTAACACCACCAAATAAGCCACAACACATCTCCGTGACTGATGCGGAAGCTTCCATCCACCTCAGCTTCCTCGCCGGCCGGACTTTATTCAGGATCGCATGGCAACTCCTCTCCGGCCACCTAGATGGACACGCTGTTGGGGATCCCCTTCCCGGTGATCCCAACCTCACTGCTCGGGAAGAGCAAGGTGAAGGGCATCTTGGCCGGGCCATTGCGGTTCTTCAGACTCGGGTTCGCGTTCTTCTTGTTGATGTCCGTCTCGATCGACTTCAACGCCTTCCCGAATCGTTGGAACGCCTCCAGCGCCTTCTGGTCCGTTGTCCACTCCGGCGTGTCACGCTGGCCCAGGTACACCTCGTCCGACGCGTGGGTCGACAGGATCTCCAGCAGCGAGACGCCGATGATGGTCTGGTACTGACTGCTTATCGTCCTCAGGAACACCTTGTCCGGGTTCTTCTCCAGCAGGTCGTGCTCCGGCGTGCCTGGTTCCGGCACGAGGCGCCTGCTGATGGTGGGGCGGTTGGGGACGTAGCCTCCGTAGGGTACTGCCCGAAGTTGATGACGGCGTGGAAGGCCGAGGCCAACCAGATGATGGTGGTGCATGACTGCGTCAGCTCGCTAACGGTCTCCATCTTGGGCCACCATGGCTCGTCCTTCTTGTCGCCGTGACCCACGTCGCGGATCTCCTTCCACCAGGCCTGGAGCTCGGCGTCAGCTCTCAGAGCATCGTCGCTCGGGTAGTAAATTGCACAGTACTGGGTGACCCACGTCTCGATCGCCTTCCATATCTGCAGGCCGTCCTCCGCGTACGGGTAGTCTTTGATCAGCAGGGAAAGCTCACCGTTTTGATCCCTTACCGCAACTCCTCTGTGCAGAGACGGAGCTTCCGGTTAGCCATGAGGTAGAAGTTCAACGTCAAGCAAGGGAAGAACATTACTATAGCTGAGGTTTTCTACCTCTTGACCAGATCATTGGGGAGAGCTTGGTCGACGAAGTTCCAGTGGTTCTTGTAAACCCAGGAGGAGTACTCCAGGGAGAACTTGCCTTGTACAGATGTCTTCTCGAGGATGCCATCGGCATTGATGAGCGACTGGCGAGCCAAGGCGTTAATGTTCATGGTGTCGCGATAGTGAGGCGTGAGAAGCTTGTTGATCGGGTGAACCACGCTGAGGTGTCGATTCGTCGAGATGATGAACGGCTCCAAGATTGCGTGCGTGCCAAGCCTGCACTCGTGCATGAGTCAAGAAGAAGATGGTCAGAACGGGAACGGGCAAGAAACAGAGCGTGGTCGGGATTAACTCGATATGCGTGCGCACCAGTGGCTGGCGAGCTGGTGGACGCCGACGTCCATGACGCCGACGTAGGCCTTCGCCAATTGCCAGAGAGATCCATCCACGCCGTTCTCGGCCGCCGGGTACACTTTGCTTACAGCACCGTATCGCTCGCCGTCCGGGTGAGGTAAGCTGAGCTCGATCGCCAGTGGCTTCAGAGTCGAATCCGCGTTAAGGAACAACAGCGTCCTCGTGGCGTATGCCTTGTGTGCGGTAGAGTTTATCCGCGCAATGTAGGGCATGAACACGTCATGGTGATCCAAGATGAAGAGCCTGTTGCTGCTCAGCGCCTGCGGAATTGGGTAGCCGAGAAGCAAAATTAGATCACCCTTTTCATGAACACTCTATTAATCGTTGAAGTAATCAGCAGTACCTCATCAACGGTGAGCCCACCGAGGTTGGCCTCGATATGTGCCGCTGTGATGGTGCTGTTTTGGTTGCCGTACTTGCTAGGATCAAGCTCGCTAACAGGAGGGAACACCTTAAGAAGCTTGATCAGCACAGGGTGCACGCCGGCAACCATTTCGCGAGCGAACTCTTCGTCGGTGCGCCACGCAGACTTATCGACTGCAACACCAATCAAGACGGCGATGAGAAATGAGCTCGTTCCTCCTCTGCTTCAGTGATGAGAACACTTACACTTGATGATCTGCGGCTTCGGGAGCTTCAGCAGACGTTGCCCGCCTTGGACCCGGAGCACCTCCTTGACCATCTCGAACGGGATGCTCTGCCTGAGTTCATCAAAGAGGGGGACGTAGGGCACTGGGATGCCTTGCTCGTAGAGCCTCATGATGTCCTCGAACGAGTCGAACTCGAATGGTGTAACGTTGACGATGGCGTCCAAAACGGGGAGCAGTCCGTTGACGATGGCCTTGATCCCGAAAGTGAGGAAGTCGCCCATTTTAAGGTGGCCGAATCGCTCATCTCGGGGCACGTAAACGTTGAGGGTGTTCAACGTCCCCAGTCTGCTCTCCGTGTTGGGATCTATCACAAACAAGGAGATGGGTAAAGGAAGATAACTGAGGGAAGCCGCTTCGATCTCTCATTGGAACAGATCGTAACGCTACCTTTCCTCGTCATCGGACGGTTGGTCTTGCCACGACGAGGGTAAGGATACACCGCGGAGCCTCCAAGAATTGGCCGAACCAAGTCGGCGTTGTCGGGGGTGCCGAGATCATTATACACTGCGTAGCCATAGACGCGGTCCCATTCTTGCAGCTCCGAGGTCACGTCATCTCCCCTCAAATGTCGGAGCTCGTCCTCTCTGTACGGCGTCAGCGGCGCCGGCGTAGCTCCCGGGAGGTACGTCTGCAAGAGTTTGACCTTCATCGCGTGCAAAGATGGAGTGCGCAGGACAAGTGCTTGATTAGTACTCACGGTGTTGGCGAAGAAGATGCGGTCGTATCTGTACTTGTTGGCAGGGTAGACCCAGGAGTTGCAGACGAAGTGGATCCGGCCCTTGCCGGGAAAGTTGTCCAGCGTCAGCGTCTTGAGATAGAACTGCGTGGCGTGCTTGTTCTTGACGATGACGGCTCCAGGGATCCCCTTGTTCTCCTCCCACTGGAACGTCACGCTGAATCTACTCTCGCCGGCGGCAAGGGAGGGCAGGCGGCCAAGGTACTGCAAGGAGGCCGGCGACCCGACGACCCCCCGGTTCCCATTGTCTGCCATAGTTCACGAGATGGTGAAGAGAACTAACAACGCAGCGACCAGATACGCGTAATAAACAGAGCGAACGACTCACTGGGGTCGCCGACGTTGGCGCTCACGAGCTGGAAGGTGACGTTCTGGCCGAGGACGTCGAACAATCCGTCGATAACGTTGCCGGCCAAGTCGTTGAAGTCGAGGACATTCTTTTGCATCAGCACCACCGAGCCCGTCACCTTCACACCCTTCGACCCCCCGACGATGCCGCCAACCACACCGCCCACCACACCGCCCACACCTCCCACCACACCGCCCACCACGCCGCCGACGATGTTTCCGATCATCTTCGGTTCTCTGTTTTCCTGAAACACAGTGGATATCGACTACTAATAGCTTAGAGAGTGAAGGTTGCAGTGAGATCGATTGCAGCGGAGGTGGTCTTTTATAGATGCAGAGCATCCACCTGTAGGTCGAACAAGCATGGGTTTCTCGTGTCCACAAAATACTTCCCCAAATACTTTTACGTGCATGGATTTCACGTGGTTCAGTTGGGTTCGATGAATTAAATACATGAAATCTACCTTATCCAAAATTAAAAGCAAGCTTTGGCCATTTGCGATCACAGTGGAGGGTCTGTGTCTGCGTGAAGAAGCTGTCCGCATCAACTTACCTACCATGAGAGATACTTGGATAATATATGAAGGGCACGTATATACTAAGATTAGGATAAGAACGAGGAGAAGCTGCGTTGGTTTAATGAAGGTGGATGTGGCCAAAAAGATTCATAGGTGTGTGTGATTTAAATAAGGTAAAAGCACGGATTGCTATGCACTTCATAATTCAATGAGGACAATTAATTTAAGTTTGAGGTGTAGATCGGATCTAAGGATGCACTATTGTTTTTATTTTTTTTTGTCAGCTATCATCACTTTTGTTATCATCTGACTATGTATTAATTATTTGTCACATGAAGCTAATGTGATGAACTATATATATATATATATATATATATTGCTTGTTTGGCTGTGATAGTTGACAAAGTATAAGTTAATATTTTCATCTATCTATCATAGTAATCGTATCGCATATGAGAAAACTATTGGCATATACTTGAGTAGTCACTACAACAAAACTCATCTTAGACAACATAAGGGATTGTTGCTTTATATAACTGTTATTATAAATGACTAATTGTAGCGATTTTAAAAAGTGTTATGTTAACTTAGACTTTTAACCACATTTGTAAATCATTAGAAAATTAACTTATTAAATAATCGGGATGATTTTTTTTTGTTGTGTTAATACACTGTGCATTACATTGTTTCTCTTAAGCGTCGTAATGCGCATATGTTGCATTGAAACCATGCTTTTTTAAGACATAAAAATAATCTGCATGCTTTACTAAAATTGTTAGGCTCACATCCTGATAATTTACTAATAATAAATAAAGTTTATTCCCATACAGAACATGCAGATAGGTATTATAATTATTTGTCTAAGAACAACTCGCACTGCAAGCTTCTACAATATTGAATGATTCACCCAATCGAACCAACAATAAATCAATTGCATGTGACATATTCGACAAAGGAGAGAAAAAAATAAAGCTATTCAGATGCCAAACACAGGTTGGTATCTTGTCATGCAAAGTATCTGCAAAATGCAATTAAATTGGTGTATTCTTATAATGCATGTGAACTAAGTGAATTATTGGATTGAATCCTGAATTCGGTCCTTTTTTTTATTTTTTATAATTTGATTTTGTACATTTTAGTTCTCATAATGCATGTGAATTATCCTTTTTTTATATAATTTGGTTTTGTATATTTTAGTCCTTATCTAATGACATCGATATATGCGCATGTCACATGGAAACACGTAGGAAGTGCATCCTTATCAAAAGACATCGGGATATGCCCATGTCACATGCATAACATGTAGCAAGTGTCAGTGTTGTCCAATATAAGTTGTTCTTATTTCCAAATCAATATAAAGAGAAATATTTGGCTTTTGTTCTAGCAGTCATTTTTTTGTACTACAAAGGTATTTTAAAAAAAATTACCTTCTCTCACTTTGTCATATTAATCTTTTCAATTTCATTCTCTCTTTGGCTGCCATGTTTTTTTCAGCTTCATTAATACACTCTCCATATTTGAATGTTAGGTTTTATTTTATTGAAAAAACTATTTGATATATACGTTTATTCTCCTAAAATTAAATTTATCCTATGCATCTGATATATATATATATATATATATATATATTATAATAATAATAATTTGACATCTTAGGGATTAGTATTCGCTTTAGTTTCCGGTTGGCATAGATATCCAAGTGAGTAGTATTCTTTATAATGGCTACTTTCCCGGACATCAAGGTTGAATCTACACACATGAATCAATGTCTTCTTTCATAAAGTTTAAAGTTGTAGTGTTCGAGGCTTCATGGGTGTATTAATTACAGAGAAAAAGATCATCTAAGCCCACCCAATCTTCTTCCTTCGAGGAAGAAGATGACTCCAACGATGAGCATGACCAACTATAGAAAAATAATAAATACATTTCAAAGTTCAACAAGCATCCCAATTACGCATAAAAAATTTTCCTACGATATTTCATAAAAGATATGAGGATGCAAAAAAAAAAAAAAAAGATAAAGGATTAAGAAAGATTTAAGTGAAACACTCAGAAGATGAGAAAAGAATAATTTGATTTATTAATACCTATCGGTCTTGCCATATATAGCCTTTATATTTAGACTCTTAATCCTTCCTCGGTCTTTAGCTTATATAAACCATGCAGGCAAAATAGAATGCTCAATATGCTCTTATTTATTGTAGAGTGAGATTTGTGCCCTTAACATTTGATGTAAATATAACGTATTGTACCAAACAACAGGCTAATAATTTTGATACTATTTTCTTTTTATGATAAATTCATGAAGAGCATATTTTTATTTTATAACAAATAATATCTTTAAACTGTTTTGGGCATTCTATGAAGGGAGAAATTAAAAAGTTATTTTCCTTAGTCATTAAATTTCTGGTGGCATAATTTTGGTGGATTACCAAAAGGTGAAAATTGTGGTAAATAAAAAAAATAACTTTCCAATATTTAGATAAGAAGCCTTAACTTGGAGTAGTAGGTTATTATCCAATATAACCACTCTTTAAACTTAGCTCACTTGAGACGACAAGTGAGAGTAGAGTTTTTAAGTGATAGATTCATTGTATTAAGTGATGCTTCTATTCTATTTAAGGACTTGGGTATGTACTAATGCAATATAGTAAAATGGTTACGTATGACTTCAAACAAATAAAAACATACAATTATTTTTATTCTAAATATTGGAGATACTCTAAAAGTCTCAGTTATCTATCTATTCACTTGCAACATGAGACAGTGAAGATGGATATACTTCATAAGGATTATGATTTATAATCAATTATCATCTAAGAAAGTCTAATATTATTGTTGATGCCTTAAGCAATAAAGTATATAGGATATCTTTCTTAGTTGCATATTTTTCATATAGTAGACAATTGAAGGCTTGGTAGACACAAGGATTGAAATCAGACTTTGTTTAGGTATAGGATGGCTTGATCAGATTTTAGATAAACTCTGTGTTCTTGAAAGCCTTCCATCAAAGCAACAGTTGGTAGATGTGAGTAGATATGAAGAGAGATATTATTGATTGTGTATCCAATTGTTTAGTGTTTCAACTAAGTCAGAGCTGAACATGAGAGACCTATTGAAAAATTACAAAACCTAAACCTACCCATACTAGAGTGAAATTATATCATATGATTATGGATTTTATTTTAAGACTAGCTGAGATGAGACAGTATTTGGGTGATCCTTGATCATGTGACAAAGTCAACACACTTTCTCTCGATTAAAAAAAAAATAAATCATTTTTTAGATAAGTTTTCAAAGAGATTGTCTGATGACATGAGGTAAGAGTTAGTAATATTTTAAATCAAGACCTTAGATTTATGCCAAGATTCTAGTCTAGTACATAATGGTAGAGGAATGTATGTTGTATATTGAAATCTAGTCTAGTACTACTATGAGACTATTTTAAAAATTAAAAATAATTTTTTTTTTAATAATCTAGTCTAGTGCTACTATGAGACATTGATGCCGAGGTTTTGACAGGAAAACATACGTAGAGAGGGTGGCAAGCTTTGTTACATACTGTGCATGAAGAAAGGATACGTCCCTCACGCCACACGCGACTCGTCTATGGATGACAAAGCTCTACGTGAGCTGCTTTATTTACTCCGTACTGCAGCATTAATTAACCACACCGACCCCATCCATTCTAAATGGATACGCTGTTGGGGATTCCCTTCCCGGTGATCCCACTCTCGCTGCCGGGGAAGAGCAAGTAGTACGGCACCTTGGCGGCGCCATTGCGGTTCTTCAAGGACGAGTCGCCGTTCCTGCTCACGATCTCGGCCTCGATCGACCTCAGCGCCGCCCCGAAGCGCTGGAACGCTGCGAGGGCTTTCTCGTCGGTGGTCCACTCCGGCGTGTCCCGCTGGCCTAGGTACACCTCGTCCGACGCGTGGGTCGACAGGATCTCTATCAGCGACACCCCCAGAATGGTCTGCAGCTGGTTGGTGACGGTACGCAGGAACACCTTGTCCGGGTTCTTCTCCAGTTCTTGGTACTCCGGCGTGCCCGGCTCCGGCATCAAGCGCCGGCTTATGGTGGGCCGGTTCGGGAGGTAGCCGGCGTAGGGGTACTGCCCGAAGTTGACGGCGGCGTGGAGCGCCGAGGCGATCCAGATGATGATGGTGCATGAATCGGTCAACTCGCGCACCGTCTGCATCGTGGGCCACCACGGCTCGTCCTTCTTATCGCCATGCCCCACCTCGCGGACCTCCTTCCACCAGGCCTGCAGCTCGGTGTCGGCCTTCACGGCGTCGTCGCTCCGGTAGTAGATCGAGCAGTACTCGGTCACCCATGTCTGGATCGCGTTCCATATTGCGAGTCCATCCACCGCGTAGGGGTAGTCCTTGATCAGTAGTCGAACCCCGTCGCCCTCCTGCACCGCAACTCCTCTGAGCAGAAACAGAGCTTGAAATCAGGCCAGGTACACACTCGTGACGATGCCGAATTAGATCTTCCGAGGATTTTGTTACCTCTTTATCAGATCGGTAGGGAGAGCTTGCTCGACCAAGTTCCAGTTCCTGTAGATGACGGCAGACATCTCCATGGCGTACTTCCCTGGGAAGACGGTCGTCTCCAGGATCCCGCCGGCATTGATGAGCGTCTGGCGAGCCAACGCGTTGATGTTCATGGTGTCGCGATAGTGCGGCGTCAGGAGCTTGCTGATCGGGTGGACGACGCTCAGGTGTCGATTCGTGGCGATCACGAACGGCTCCAGGACCGCGTGGGTGTTGAGCCTGCGCATGTGTACCCACCATGAGAAGGTTCTGCACGACTAAGAACAGAGCTATGTTGGGATTTTGATTCGCACCAGTGGCTGATGAGCTGGTGGACGCCGGAGTCGTTGACGCCGACGTAGGCCTTCGCCAACTGCCAGATGGAACCCTCGACGCCGGTTTCAGCCGGTGTGTACACTTTGCTGACGGCGCCAAATTGTTCTCCATCAGGATGGGGTAAGCTGAGTTCTATCGCCAGTGGCTTCAGAGTGGAATCCTCCTTCAGGAATAGCAAAGTCCTCGTGGCGTATATCTTATTCGAACCGGAGTTTATGCGAGCAAGATACGGCATCAAAGCATCATGATGGTCCAAGATGAAGAGCCTGTAGCTCCTCAGTGCCTGAAGAATGGCAACAGGATCAAGCAAACCGTGGCTATGACCCCTGAGTGCGAGCGAAGGTGCAGAAGACATATACCTCGTCAACAGTCAGGCCTTCAAGGTTGTGCTCGATGTGGGCTGCTGTGATCGTGCTCTGTTGGTTGCCGTACTTGTTAGGATCGAGCTGGCTGACGGGAGGGAAGTAGCCAAGGCGGCTGACGATGAGAGGGTCCACGCCGGCAAGCATTTCGCGGCCAAACTCTTCGTCCGTTCGCCAAGCATTCTTATCGACTGCAACAAGAACCGGATGGTGAGATGAGCGTGCCTGTTCGTTCGACCGCTCCAAAGCTTTGCTACTGGACTTACCTTGAATCACTTGGGGCTTTGGGAGCTTGAGCAAGTTCTGGCCCTTCTCCGTGCGTAGCAGTTCTCTTATCATCTCGAAAGGGATCCTCTGTCTCAGCTCATCCAGCAGAGGAATCTGAGGCACCGGAAGGCCGTTCTCATAGAGGCTCAGTACTTCCTCGAACGAGTCGAACTCGTTCGGGGTTATATCGAATATGGCTTGCAGCGTTGGGAGCAGCCCGGTGGAGATGGCTTTGATTGCGTAGGTGAGGAAGTCACCCATTTTAAGGTGGCCGAATCGCTCATCTCGGGGCACATAGATGTTCAAGTTCAGCTGTGCAAGTCTGCTCTCGGTGTTGGGATCTGCAGCAAGCAAACAGGCGATCGAGGCAGCGTTAGAAATGGAGTCAGGCGCTAATGCGACACGATCTCGTCGGATCTGAGATTACCGGTCTTCGTCGGTGCGCGGCCGGTCTTGCCACGGCGAGGGTAAGGGTACTCCGCCGACCCTCCGAGGATCGGGCGGACGAGGTTCGCGCCCCGATCGGGACTTCCCAGATCGTTGTAGTACGCATAGTCGTATACACGGTCCCATTCTTTCAGCTCCCCGGTGACGTCTTGCCCCCTCAAGTTTCGCAGCTCATCTTGTCTGTATGGTTTCAGCGGCGCCGGTGTGTCTCCTGGGAGGTACGTCTGCACACACACACACACACACACGGTGGTCATGGTTTATCCAACCGCACGCATTTCAGCATCACTCAGTAAGAACTTGAGTATAGTACTCACGGTGTTGGCGAAGAAGATGCGGTCGTATCTGTACTTGTTGGCAGGGTAGACCCAGGAGTTGCAGACGAAGTGGATCCGGCCCTTGCCGGGAAAGTTGTCCAGCGTCAGCGTCTTGAGGAAGAACTGGGTGGTGTGCTTGTTCTTGACGATGACGGCTCCGGGGATCCCCTTGTTCTCCTCCCACTGGAACGTCACGCTGAATCTACTCTCGCCGGCGGCAAGGGAGGGCAGGCGGCCAAGGTACTGCAAGGAGGCCGGCGACCCGACGACCCCCCGGTTCCCGGTGTCTGCCATTGTTCACGAGATGGTAAAGGGAACTAACAACGCAGCGACCAGATCCGTGTAATCAACAGAGCGAACGACTCACTGGGGTCGCCGACGGTGGCGCTCACGAGCTGGAAGGTGACGTTCTGGCCGAGGATGTCGAACAGTCCGTCGATAACGTTGCCGGCCAAGTCGTTGAAGTCGAGGACATTCTTTTGCATCAGCACCACCGAGCCCGTCACCTTCACACCCTTCGACCCCCCGACGATGCCGCCAACCACACCGCCCACACCTCCCACCACACCGCCCACCACGCCGCCGACGATGTTTCCGATCATCTTCGGTTCTCTGTTTTCCTGAAACACAGTGGATAGCGACTACTGATAGCTTAGAGAGTGAAGGTTGCAGCGAGATCGATTGCAGCGGAGGTGGTCTTTTATAGATGCAGAGCATCCGCCTGTAGGTCGAACAAGCACGGGTTTATCGTGCCCACAAATGCTTCCCCAAATAATTGTACGATGAATTAAATACACGAAATCTACCTTATCCAAAGTAAAAGAAGGCTTTGGCCATTTGCGATCAAAGTGGGAGGTCTGTGTCTGCTTGAAGAAGCTGTCTGCATCAACTCACCTGCCATGGGAGACTCGGATAATATAAGAAGGGCACGTATATACAAGATTAGGATAAGAACGAGGAGCAGCTGCGTTGATTTATAGGAGTGTATGATTTAAATAAGGTGAAAGCACGGATTGCTATGCACTTTATAATTCAGTGAGGACAAGTAATTTAAGTTTTAAGATAGATCAGATCTGAGGATGCTCTTTTGTTCTTCGTTCCTTTTTTTTTTTTTTTTTGTCGGCTATCACTTTTGTTATCATCCGACTATATGAAGCAAATGTGACGAAGAACATTTTCATTTTTAACTTTGATTGTTTGGCTGTGATAGTTGACAAAGTTTAAGTTAATATTTTCATCTATCTGTTATAGGAATCATAATTGAGTGTGCACAACCTCGTCCTTGTCAATCAAAAATAAAGAAAAAAGTTTAAGGGAGATTCGTTGGGTCTCGAATGTGCGTTATGGGATGCTCCTGCTTAGATGTGTGTTTTGTGATACTCTTGCTCGAATGTGCGTCTCGGGATACTCCTGCTTGGATGTGTGTCTCGAGATGCTCTTGCTCAAGGGCTCCCACGGGGTCCTGTATGAAGGCCTAATCAGGGTGGGATGGTTGATGTGGCCTCTTTGACGATCAAATTAGCAATATATGGAGTTTTGAGTATATGCTTTATCTATCAGAGAAGAAGAAACCCTTGCTATAGTTAACTTTGGAGCCTTTTGTACTACATGTTAAAAGAGGAGTTCGTACGAGATCATTTAATGTGTGCGGGTGCTGGTGCAGAGCCATACATTTTTGTGCTCCTCAGGTGAGGGGCAGACTAGCGATTTATCTATTGATGCCTATTGATGTGCCCTCTGCCTCACTATGCTCATTGAACGATGGGCCAAGGTAGTGTCCATTCTCGAGGCCATGGTATGAGATGAGTTAGACGTATCGATTTAGCCTTGTAGGAGCGATGTGACAGTTTTTGTTGGACGAGCCGAAATATGCCCTATCATTCTCTCTCCCCTCCCAAAAGAGAGTCGCACCTCGAAAGAATTCAAGGAGTGTGACTCGTGGTTGCAAGTTTGTTTGATCGTCGACTTTATTCTATGGATCCTAGTTTTTGGGGCTGAAACTAAAGTCGGTTGGATGTATGTATATAGCCCTTTGAAGGCTGTTCAGAATCAGGGTTCCCTTGCAAGTCGTTCGGGGCTAGAAGCTGATTGGGCTAAGAAGCCCTACAAAAATTGTTCAAGATTGAGAACTGATGAAGGGCTCAAAAGTCCTTTGTTCTTGTATTGGGATTGAGAGTCCTTTGGGAGCTATTTTAAACTGAAAGCTTTTTGGGAGCTTGGAAGCTCTTGAAAACTTGTTCAGGACTGAGAACCCTTCGGGAGCTCGGAAGCTCTAGAAAACTTATTTGGGATCGAGAGTCCCTTGAGAGCTTTAAAGCTCCTGAAAACTTGTTCGAGACTAAAAGTTATTTGTAAGCTCGGAAGCTCTTGAAAACTTATTCGGGACTAAGAAACCTTTGAGAGCTCAGAAGCTTTAGAAAACTTGGCCGGGACTGAGAGCCCTTTGAACCTGTTTCATGACTAAAAGCCCTTTGGGTCTGTTTTTAGATTGAAAGCCCATTGGGAGCTCAGAAGCTCTTGAAAACTTGGCCGAGACTAAGAGCTTTTTGGATCTGTCTTGGGACTAAAAGCCCATTGGGTTTGTTTTGGAACTGAAAGCCCTTTGGGTCTGTTTTGGGACTGAGAGCCCCGTGGGAGCTCGGAAGCTCTTGAAAATTTGTTCGGGACTGAGAGACCTATGGGAGCTTAGGAGCTTTTGAAAGTTTATTTGAGACTAAGAGCCTTGTGTTCAGGACTGAAAGCCCTTTGAGAAAGTTTGTTTGGAACTAAGAGCCCTTTGATAGCTTAGAAGCTCTTAAGAATCTATTTGAGACTGAGAGCCCTGTAGGAGCTCAAAAGCTCTTAAAAGTTTGTTCGAAACTAAGAGTTCTATGTTCAGGATTGAAAGCCTTTTGAGAGCTCAGATGCTCTTGAGAATCTGTTCGGGACTAAGAGCCCTATGGGAGCTCGAAAACTCTTGAAAGTTTATTCGGTACTGAGAACCCTATGATCAGGACTGAAATCCCTTCGAGATTGGTCGGGATTATGCTTGAGCGATGCTAGTAGTCAGTGACTGAAAGCCCTATGAAGGGGCTGAAAGCTGCCAAATTGGGTTACCTAGTCTACTAAAGCAGTGATATGATTGGTTAGGTAAAAGCCGATGTATTCCATTCTTTACAAAGGGGAAGGGGAGTTGCCCCTCGAGCCTGAGATCATGTTGGACAATTGAGATATCTCCAAGGTGCTCATTGGGGTTGTTCGACTACGTGCGTTCTCGCGATATCAGGCCTTCCTTCTAGCATAAAAAATATTGTAAAACTTTATACCATGGTCGAGGAGTCAGCACGATAAGGTTTCACCCGTGTACTAAATAAGCTCATCCACATCAGTTAGGAAGTGGCGAGAAATCTTGAGAGAGGTCCATCGGGTCTCGAATGTGCATTTTGGGATGCTTCTGATCAGATGTGCGTCTCGGGATCTCTTGCTTAGATGTACGTCTCGAGATGCACTTGCTCGGAGGCCCTCATAGGGTCCTACATAAAGGTCTAGTCAGGGTTAGGTGCACCCGATGTGACCCCTCCGACAATCAAGTTAGTGATGTGTGGAGTTTTGAATGTATGCTATGTCTATCAGAGAAGAAGAGACCCATGCTATAGTTCACTAGGAGGGCTTTTATACTACTTGCTGAGAGATGAGTCCGCACGAGGTCGTTTAATATGTGTGAGCATTGGTGCAGAGCTATATAGTATCGTGCTCCTTGGGTAAGGGACAGACCAACAATCTATTCGTTAATGCCGACTGATGCACCCCCTACTTTACCATGCTCAATGAGCGGTGGGCTAGGGCGATGTTCCTTTTCGAGGCTACGATAAGAGTTGAATCAAACATATCGATTTAATATTATGAGCATGACGTGATCATATTATATATATTTTTTATCTTACGTGTCTTAATGCACTTTTAATACATAAAAGTTATCTACATGGTACGAAATTATTTGCATATTTAAATTACATAAACTCTAAGGCACGCATCCAGTCATCATTGATCAGATAATTTAATTCACTTTTTTTTTGTCACAACTTACTGATGATAAATAAATGCATTATAAAATTATAAAACATCCTAGAAATAAAATTATTAGTTTTCTTTTATTTCAATAAAAAAAAAGAAGTTAGATTACAAGAAAAGTATCAACAAAGTCTCAAGAAGGTCTTCGAGAGATCAAAGTCAAGAGCATAATGTGTGCTATTTGATGTAATAAATGTTTTTTCTAATTTTTTTAAAGCAACACATCCAAATACAAAAACAAAATTAAAGTGCAAAATTTGTATCTTTGATGCAACTAATGATTCATTTGCAAACCTTAAAAAGAGAAGGCAAGTTTCATTCCTAGAATCCAACACCATTGAGCCAAAGTTATGAATGCAGTAATGATCAAAACCACCATAAATTATTAGCCCGACATATTTTATCATTTCAGAAAAAGAGTTTCTTATATTTTCTCAGATGCTCCAAAAGTTCAGAAAAATCATTTTCACAGTTTATAAACAGGAAAGATATGTTTTTGGGTAATCGTAATCTCTGTAATTGTAAAGGAAAAAAAAACACCAAAATTGCTTTCTTATAAACACAATTTTCCAGAAAATATTATTCCCGAAAGATGAGTTAGTGCAATGTCTTGTGTAAAGTTTATTCCCATACAAAACATGCAGATAGGTATTATAATTATTTGTCTAAGAACAACTCCCACTGCAAGCTTCTACAATATTGAATGATTCACCCAATCGAACCAACAATAAATCAATTGCATGTGACATATTCGACAAAGGAGAGAAAAAAATAAAGCTATTCAGATGCCAAACACAGGTTGGTATATTGTCATGCAAAGTATCTGCAAAATGCAATTAAAATGGTGTATTCTTATAATGCATGTGAACTAAGTGAATTATTGGATTGAATCCTGAATTCGGTCCTTTATTTTTTTTATAATTTGGTTTTGTACATTTTAGTTCTCATAATGCATGTGAACTAAGTGAATTATCCTTTTTTTTTATAATTTGGTTTTGTATATTTTAGTCCTTATCTAATGACATCGATATATGCGCATGTCACATGGAAACACGTAGGAAGTGCATCCTTATCAAAAGACATCGGGATATGCCCATGTCACATGCATAACACGTAGCAAGTGTCAGTGTTGTCCAATATAAGTTGTTCTTATTTCCAAATCAATATAAAGAGAAATATTTGGCTTTTTTTTATTTAGTAGTCATGGGTATTTAGAAACCTACCTTCTTCACACTTTGACATATTAATCATTCTCTCATTGGCTGCCATGTTTTTTTTTTTTTTTTCAGTTTCTTTAATACACTCTCCATATTTGAATATTAGGTTTTATTTTATTGAAAAACTATTTGATTTATATGTTTATTATCTCAAATCAAATTTACCCTATGTATCTTAGCAAAGTCCAAAAACGTGTATTTTTCATCATTTTAGTCATCTTTAACTTCTAGTTAAAACTTGTATTAATTATATCGTAATTTAATTTAATGGGAAAAGTAACTTAGTAATCTCATTCAACAGTGAACTCCTATTAGTTGGAAATATTTAGATCCAAGTTATAAGTAATACATCCATCTAATTTTTATAAATCAATCTAAGTCTTACCTCACTCTTGATATAAGACTAAATCCAAAGTGTTAACACTCTTACTCACTTGTAGACTTAACATTCTCAATACGCTTAATAAAGTATAGAATCAAATATTATATATTGTGCCTCAATGCTGTGATGTCCCCTTTTTTTTAATCATTGTGTGTGGATAAAAACAAATAATTAAGCATGCATGCGTCTCTCATGCCGCCGCCAACCACTGTCGTATGTGAACTCTGATTTATATGTCATGTGCACGAGACTTAGTTTTATATCTTTTCCACACAAAAAAAATAAAAATAAAAATACAACAATGATTGCATAGATCTATGAAGTCAATGATAACAATTAGAATAAAAACGATCGATGATATATCATAGATTAGTATCGGATGAGTGCAGTTCGATTCTGATTTCACATTAAAAAAAAAATAAAGACTACAATGGAAAAATAAAATAAAATTAAAGAAAAATGATGTTTCTTGTTCCATCCTATGTGGAGATTGAACCCTCGAAAGTAAGTAATAATGCCAATAATAAAGATACTATTATTATAATATAAAAATATTATTATTATTATTATCCCCAATGCTATCGTTGATCGATTGAGACGGCACACTCGATCAATATTTGGTCATATATGTTATTAAAAATGACACAAATCAGTGGAGGATCACATGTTATTAAAAAAAAAAAGGTGTTGGGGTAGGGGAGATGGATCAAACAAAAAATGAAGTGAAAAGGATAGGCTTCACAACAGTGATGTATACAACTCATGCTTTACACGGAGACAATTGTTCTTCTTATCATTATATCGACAATATTAAATGATCTACCTGACATGATTTGTTTTCTTAGCAGTCATTAGATGTGGATAAGACACTAACTACTTCAAAAATCCAGTACATGAAACTTGAATGGCATCATGATAAGAATATAGAACATTTCATTTTCCGATATTGTCAGAATATATAGTTTGCATTCTTAATATTGATTTCATCTCTGTCAAAAATTTTGCTATTATAAATCGTCGTTACCACTAGATACTGTTAGATCTATATAAATATCAATTTATGGTGAGATATATGAGTGCACAACCACAAATGATCCCTCTATAATCAAGGAAAAAGGAAAAAAGAAAAATGAAGATATGAGCTCACAACCATAATTCATGGTGATGGTTCTTTGAGGAACCTTTTTAAGGACATTTATTCTTCCTTTTATTGTTAAGCTCAGGATTGTAAAAATATACTTCATACTAGTTGTTGTTGACCCTAAAAGACAATTGAAAAGAAAAGATTTCATGTTGAAAATTTTGGTCAGATGAATGCTGAACTCCAATAAATTTGTGAGTCAATTATATAGAAGTCACTAATATAACTTTTATTCATAACTATTCTCCTTTTAATCTCTTTTAATCTCGATCCCACTCTCAACCAAAACATATTAATCTCTCTTGAACTCATAGGTCTTTTTAATCTTGTTGGATTAGGTCACTCTAATATAGAGAAACCCCAATAATACACAATTTATTTATTATTACGCACTTATAAATGAATTTTAGTGTTACTTAAATTGTAGAATCTACCTTAAAATATATCAAATTTGACGTAAAAAAACTCCCAAACTTACCTAAAAATAGAGAAAAAAAACAAAAGAATCGCTAGGTGCATCATATTCATATGCTATCTTGTAAAATTGATATGAGCAAAACAAAATTTATAAAAATATATGTTGTCAAATAAACTTTGTTTTATTCCGCTGTAAAATCAAGATGAAAATGAACTATGTTATACTTGATTTTACAGTCGAGTATAACATAGTATTTTACAAGCTTAACACCATAGAATTGATTTAATTTACATCCAAAGTATAATCATAAAAAAAATTGATATAAATAGTTCAGCACCTTACAATAATTTGTCAAAATCTTTAGCTAAGCAATCCCTTTAAGTTAATTTGACACATTGAAATTTTGATTCTATAATTAACTGTAACACAATTCATTTATGAATATAACATTATAAAGTTTATCCAATATGATACAAATAGTTGTTCTATTTTTTTATTTTTAAGACCAACTTAATGATTCATGTAACTTTTTCGGTATTTGACTTCTAAATAACTTTTAGATAATGATATCCTCATTAAAAAAAAAGGATCAAATTTTAAGAAAAAGCCTCTCTTTTTTAGTGTCTCCCATGCTATTATTTTATATTTATCAAACAAAATTTTCTATTTATCAGAATCCCTAAAATGCTCCCATGTCAAGACAACTTTTGGTGAATTGGTTCGTTCTATATTGATCAGATATCTAATTATACCCTATGGATCGTTCTATATGGTGAATTGGTTCAATTCCTCAGTTATATATATTTTTTAAAATTTTGTTGATTTTTACTGTTCCTAAGCTAATAACATTATATCTTTCAAATCCTAGTTTTGCATATGAGTTGACTTCTACTAGTTTTGTATTCATTTATTTATTTACTTACCATGCTTTTGAATAGGTTTATAATGTCTTGATAAAGGTCTCAAGAACACTGTACTTAATATTGTAAATCTTATGCATGGGGATTTAATTAAATGATCTCGGGATAAACAAATGATCTCACAAAAATCTAAAAACAAAAAAAAACAAAAAGGAGTGTCTCGGATGAATTCTCGCCGGTAGAAGTCCATTGCGTGAAGGTTTTCCGGGTGAATAGAAGACTAACATTCTACCTGTAGAAGCTATTTTTTACTATCTATTATTTATATTTTTATGGAAAATTTTTATTTACCTTATTTTTCTTGATTGTCTTTTATTTTAAAAATATTTTATCATATTTATTTATTTATTATATCATATTATTATTTCCAGTGGTAACTATGTGAGAATGATTATGATCGTATTTAGTCATACTTGTATGCAAAAAAGAAGAAAAGATGGGAAGGAGTCATTACCAAAAATGTAACTTATAATAATTATTTGATTTTCTATGGAATTGTTAAATTATAATAATATTTTTAAAAGTGAAATAAGATTTTTTTTATTTCAGGGATTAGGTATTTTAGTTTTTGTTGTTTCGTTTTACCTTTAACTACAAATATATATATTTATTTATTTATTTATTTGCAACTATAAAATAGAATTGTGGTGTGAATATGAAATTGTCATATTCTTTTCTATCACTAGAGAAAAAAAAAAGATATTTGTATATATGCAGACAAAAATTATTGAGAAACATGTTGAGTTTGTTTGTTTTAAAGCAAAAATATTGCTAAAGATCATATAATAGATCATCACTATCAATGCTTTAAATTAACATATTATTCCCCTTTCAACTATATCAATATTTTAAATATAACATATTGTTCGTTTTTGATGTTGATGTTTGTGACCTACCTTGAACCCAAGTGCCTTATTGAGAGCACATCCGGCCCAAGGCCCATCAAACTATTAGGCCCACATCCCATGCCCTGAGACGTGGCGTTTCCATTAATTAATTAGGTAAAAACTCCGTGTCTATGATCTAATTGAATTTATTACAATTATTTTTTTATTTTATTAAATTGTAGACACATACATACTTGTTAGGATGGATCTTATTTTATATCCAAAATATTATTATTAACTCCCAAAAAATATTCTTTTTATGTTTACGTTCTTACCTTTGGAATCCCAAACTATCATTAATTATTTTCCTCATCTTAAATCATTTTTCTCATTAATTTAGTTTTCTCAAGCGATAATTAACTCCTCGTCGCTATTCTTTTTTTTTCTTTTAGATCAAAATTTTTGTTGACCTCATGTACTATCCATCAAAATCGCCATTGTACTTTAAAACTCGTATAAGTGACCCATGTATTATGATTTCGCATCAAAGTCACCCCCTCTGTTAGAAATAAGATTATGTTGTTAGGTAACATAATGACTGAAATTCTTGTTGACCCTATATATTATGCCTCAAAATCAAAATTAACTCATTTACTAATAAACTCATGTACTACGATCTCGCATCAAAGTGACTCCCTCTATTAGAAATAAAGTTACGTAGTTAGGTAAAGTGATAATTAAAATTTTTGTTGACCCCTCGTATTATACCCGAAAATCAAAATCACCATTTATACTAACATTTCACATCAAATATGACTTCTTAATTAAAAATAAGATTACATCGTTATATAAAATAATTTGATGAATTATTTTTTATTTAGTGATTAAAACTAAACAGTTCTCAAATCCTAACTCATCCTCCGCTTTTTGCTTCATGTTATGATCAATTTTTCCCTCCCCTTTTTGCTTCATGTTATGATCAATTTTTCCCAAAGTAATACTGTGATCTAAATAAGAAATCGAATCTCAATTTGCTAAGAAATATAAATTTAGATTTTGATTCTTAGTAATTGACTCATGGGAGTGATTTAGGATACTTTTTCCCTCCAATCCATTAAAAAATATGTGGCAAAGTTTTATAGAAAAAATTGCTTATCAATGGTTAACGTCACCTCATCGACAGAACACTTAAACCTTAATATTGGTTTTCTCAATCTCTCTCTCTCTCTCTCTCTCTCTCTCTCTCTCTCTCTATATATATATATATATATATATATATATATATATATATATATAGTTTTATAGTTTTATACGCATATATGTTATATATAATGCTAAATAATGGTTAGTTAAGTCTTCATTTGAGTATTAATTAAACTTTTAAAATAACACTAGCAACCTTTAGAAACTAGGTTATTATGGCCATTTTAGGTACTTTATATATTTATATATTTTTAAAAAGGTTCAAACAAGAAATAATTAACTTAATCTTCTTAGTGGATATTAAAAGGTTGGGTAAAAGAAAAGCATCTTAATATTTGGATACGTACATAAAAGTCGATTTTTGAGATAATTTTAAGATATCTATAGAGAGCCCTCATTTTTTAAAATGGTAAAAATATCTTCACTGAATATAGTATTTTTTAATAAAAGTATAATATTTTGATTCATTCAAATCAATTACAATATTTTCTTTCACTAAATATCTCGGCCTTTAATTAATTGAAATTATCGTAGAAATTAATTATTAACCTTATTACATATTATAAGGTTTCATAAAATATTTTATTTGAGAGTTTTCAAGTGAAATTTTGGAATGGAAATTAAAAATACTTTGGTATGCTTCAAACTAAAGGATGATATGTTTTTGTGTACCCTTAAATTTAGGTCTATAATTTTTTTAAAAAATATAATATTTTTTATTTATTTTAAAAAAATGAAAGTAAAAATTTCTTGATTATAATATTTTTGAATCAAATTACAATATTTTTTTCACTAGATCAATATATTGTGGCTCTAATTAAAACACTGAAATGAGTTTCAATTAATTGAAATCTCATTAACTATAACTATCAGTTTTGTTATAAGGTGTGAGGTATTATAAAATAATTAATTACAAGAATTTGAATGGTTATATATATATATATATATAATCATATTATTGATATAATATGATTATATCAATAATCATTATATATATATATATATATATATATATAACGGGCGCGATATGAGAAAACCCAAAATATGAGGATTATTTTAGAAAATTGCTCATAAACAAAGTCTATCATGTTATTGTCTTCATTTATTGGTTTGTTAGAATGTTATTTACAACAGCGATCCCATGATCCGGTGATTACATCTCTCAGTGGATCTCCTCATACATTGCATACTCTCTCCGATCCATTCAGATGTCAGAGTAGGGAAACACAGATTTCTTTCCATCGTCAAGATCCCTTTGCCTTTGTCGGCCCGATTTGATCCCCTCCCCGCGTGTACTGTGTGTTTCGGAGACACAGATTTAGTCCTTAGGGTATCAATCAAGTCGACCGGTTCCCCCGAGGCGATGGCAGACATGGATCGATCGGCCGAGGATTTATGCCCAGCGATCAAAGGTGAGCCCTTTTGTAATCGAATTAACTTGTAATTTCTGTAACTGTGAAGGTTTTTGTGCTGAGGAGGAGTATTTGTTCGTCAATATTTGGATTTTTGTTTCGCTTTGTCTTTTGTTTTCTTCTTTGTTTTTGTTGCTTCTTCAGGATTAATTGGATTGAAAGATATGTTCATGGCTACCCTATTTGCGCATGGGTTTCATCCTTGTGAAGTGTGCGGGTATCTCTTTTGAGACGAGTGAAGATGTTTGTTCATTCGTGGAAATAAGGAAAAAATCATCTGGCATTTGATTATGGTGATCAAGCCAAACTGACATGTCAAATTTGACGTCTTAAGTTTTAGAGAGATGTTAGGAAAGTTGGGCAGGGAGGTAGGAGCATGAATTAGCATTAAATGCATTAATCCATAATCCGCTAGTCCTCATGGATCGATCTCATAGTCTCATGTGACATTGAATCCCAACTCGATCTTGAAAATAATCAATCATTTTGGTGAACTCTTAAATCAATGTCAAGGTTAATATTAAAGATATGGCCAAGCATCTTAACAACTAGTAGAATGCAGGCTTTCCCAATCTTAGTAACTTCTGAAATATTAGCTACATTCCTTTGTGAAGCTGTAAACTGATTTATATACTTAATACTGGTAAGTAGTTTGGATGGGTTTCCTTATTGGCGCAAGGGCTTGAGCAGTAATTTTCAGCAAACTTGGAGATGTCATTACCCTTTTCTCATATGTGTAGAGACAACTTCATCGCCTTTTGTAACACTACCACAAAATGATATTAGCTGTTTTTGGTTGATTCCTACTTTTGTTCTTGAAGTTTCTTCTTAGGATCGTTGAGCTTTAGATAACAGATGATTGTATGTCCTGGAGACTGCAAGTCATACATTGGGGCTAAACAAAAGATGCATTGGTTCTGAATTTCACCATCCTTCTTTCAATCAATGGATACAGTTCAATTAAAGCCTAAGGAAATATTTTTAAATTTTAGATTGTTTAGCTAAGAGGGATTTTCAAAGGAGTTCTTACTGTCATTGCTGTTGTTGGTAATAGGGGTGTTAATGGAGAGAACAGCCAACGGTCAAAATAATGAGGCCTTGTTTGTCTTTGTTTGGCAAAATATGAGCATATGTTGTCAAAATCCCTAGAGCATATGTTGTTTATCCTTTTGAGATGCATCAGATGCTTTTGGAAGTTTCAATGATAAATTACCAGCAAAAGTGGTAGCCGTCACTTTGCAAGTATTAAATAGCGGCACTACCAAAGATTTGCAGGTTGTAGCAATTTAAAGATTTGCAAACTGGGCAATTTAAACTTTGATTAGCAAACAAGTATAATGGTTTGATTTTAACTTTATCATGAATTTGATGTTGTTTTAGGTAAATGAGCATGATAGTTTAATCAGATGAAATGGTATGAATTTGATGTGACCAACACACCTGGCTGGTATGAGATTCAAACCTTGGTCTGATCCACTCTTGAGGTTTGTTGTTGCTTGGTCGCAGTCAAGCTAAATCAGTTTGTAAAGGTCATTCTAGGTCAATTTTGATTGAGGTAGCTTCATCTCATTATCTTATCATTACAAAACCTTAAGGAAAATATCATAGTTCAACAATTTGGCTATCAGACAGCCCGACTCTTTCTGATATTTGCTCTTGGATTTTGCTTCTGATTTCAGGCCCTTTAGTTACGAGCAACTTTTCATCTTTGGATCTTTCTAGCTATAGCACATTGTATAAGCAAAATATCTCAACGTGTAGAAGTGGACTAATGTTGCCTCGATATTGATATTATGAGGAACACATGCATATTATTGATTAATTAATTATATTTTCGTTTTTTGATTGAAATCATGTTCCATATTTGTTTGGACTGCAGTGTCTCTTAGCTAAGTGTCTTTTCTTTGTCTCATGTATTTCTTGAATTTCTTTGGCTTTTTCAGTTTTTATTCTATTTTGTGTTTTTTTTGCTTTTAGATTTGCAATCAAACAAACAATTTAGCAGTCCAATCTGACCATCCAGCCCATTCCTTGCTATCCTTTAAAACCTCTCTGTTGGGACACAGATTCTAGTATTGGTGATAAGTGCAATTTTTTCTGTAACTTTATACTAATTGTTGCTTCATTGCCATTTCAATGAATAATGGTAATCAGTTAATGGATCTGGTGGCATGCCAAAGTATGATTGTACATTTCTAGGCTATGTGACTATGAGTTGTCTGTGATAACTGCTTTCGTTGGTTACTTGCATAATCTTAGCCTAGTTTGTCAGATTATAGAGGCATGAATTGCTAACTGTGGATATTAGTTTCCCTTTTGACAACAATGGATGTTAAACATCCTAGGCAATTTTCATGTGCCTTTCCATCTATTATCTTGAACATGCAGTTTATTTACATTAATTCCTTTTCAATGATTAGTTGGAAAAAGGAAGCAGCAGCATAATGATGGCTTCTCTCAGTTTACTAATGATGAATTAGGAATTATGGATTTTATTGATTCTTAATGGTTGGCGAGCTGTTATAGTCTACATTCATATGAAAGGGGTTCTGTTTGTTTACTTGAAAAGATTTAAAAGAATGGTAAGAGCAAAAATGAGAAGAAAGTAAGGGTAGGTAAAAGAAGATTAAGCAATGAGAGAAGAGAAGAAAAGAGGCAAGAGTAGATGGGATACATTTAAATTATTTATCATGGTCTCTTCACTTTTGGGGAGAGAAAAAAGAGTTTTAGATAGAACTACAGAAAATACAGGTTGGGAGAGAATTTTGTTCTTTCTGTTTTCGTCTACTTCTATGTTTGTAACCAAACGAGAGAAGTTGTTTCTATCCTCACTTGTCTAATTATTATTGTCAAACAAGAGAAAGCTTATTTCCCTTTTTTTTCTTCTCTTCTCCCAACCTCCAACTTCTTTCCTCCCTGAAAGGCTGATATGTGCTTGATATAATTGCAAGCATTTAACTTTAAACCTTCCTATATCTTACATGAATTTTGGTAAGACTCTGTTTTTATCTGCTTGTGCTCTTTTAAGTACGGTGAGCTACAAGAAATTTTGACAGCTAAATGAGTTGGCCTTTGGCTGGTCAAGCACGATCCTGCAAGCAAGTAGCTTGATTAACTGAGAGCCTAAATGTAGGGCTCTATATTTTTCTTAGAACATATCTGCTGAGAGGAGTCTCACAAACTAGAACACAAATCTTGTCTCTGATTAGCAATTCTTGATATTTAATTTTTGTAGATTTTATCTTACGAAATTGTGGTTATGATAAGATAGGCACCAACTGCAACAGTCTATTAGATGTTATAAGTGAGAGAGGGTCCCTATTTAGGTTTTGAGTTCTTTTAGCTGTTCAATGAAATGTTAAGCCTAATAAATAATTGGTGCTTTGATTTAAATTGGTCCTTTCATAAAATTTGATTTTAAGAGGCAGAATTAGTAAAAGTGCATATAAACTTCTCATCTGGACTTTCTTTCACTTTAGTTTTCTAAATTTTCTAAGAAGATACATGAATTTTAAAGATTAATGTAATTCCATCAACTACATTCAGTGCTTTTACAAGTGCTCCACAGTCAAAGCAAATATTCATTTACGTCTCATAGCAATTTTTTTGGAACTGGAACAATAAATGATTTAAAAATTGACCATTATATGATGCTTTGATGAAATGATGTGTTCCTTAAAAAAAATCTAACAATGTTTAATCATTTAGATATTTTGTATCTTAAGCTTGCAATATTCTTCTGCAGAACTTAAGGAGAAACATCAAAGAGATCTACAGAAATTGACATTGACAACTCAACCTTTCAAGACATTGCGGCTCTTCTTTTTTGCCATTTTGCAATACCTAAAGCAGACACTTCTATATGTTTTAAAGAAAGGTGGTTGGCTTATGGGTTTGACTATCTTGTTAGCAGCTTTTAGTCTCTTTCTTGTGAATGGTGATGGCACCAACGAGAAGGTATTTGTCCCTTGAACTATTTTGTTCTTCTTTAGGAAATCAATTTTCTCATGTTGCAACGTGATTGTATTCACTCTCTCGGATATACAAAATTGTACTGGATGGGAACAATAATTGTTGTTGTATTCTATCTTTGGAGGTTGCTTAAGTAACTTAGAGATTATTAGTATTCAATGAGATGATAGATTCTTGTCTGTTGGAATTATAACAAGGTTTACTAGTTTGTTCAATCTATTATGAATTTTAGTTGACCTTGCTACCTTGTTGTTTAAATAAATTTATTATTTTATTTGTTGTTCACTGTGTTCACTTCAATGATGGCAGCATGTTCAGGAGTTCATTCGCTATGCAAGATTTGGTTTGTGGTGGGTGGCACTTGGTGTGGCATCATCAATTGGGCTGGGTAAGTGTATGTTGCAATTAAACAGATTAATTTTCGCTGATAATAGTCTGAAAAGAGCATCCATATAAGAGACATCTTAATAATCATCTTGGTTCACAATACATCTTTCCTCTGGTTAAGTTTAATGGTATACTCGTGTGTGATTCAGTAGATCGAGAAAAACTTATCTAGATATTTTGCAGCTCCAAGGCTAATGCACAATGAAATAATGTTTGAAGTGAGCAGCGGAACCAAAATAACAAAGATGACTGTTGCATAGGCTTACTTTTGCACGTCTGTATTTGATTCTTAATTGTCTTCTATAGGTGTCTTGACTCCATTAGAGCCATCTTATAATTAAATAATCATTATTTATTTAATTATAAGATGCACAAAGTAATTCATGTGCTTGATTATTTAATTAAATAATTAAATAATCAAAATAAGATGCACAAAAGTTCATGTGCTTCTTAATTCTAATTATATAGTTCTAGGCTTCATGACTTCTGTATTCATCTATTGTATGAGACATGAAACTGGTTCATCATGATGCATAAATTTTCTTGCTTTTTTCAGGGTCTGGATTGCATACATTTGTGTTGTATCTGGGTCCCCATATTGCATTTTTTACAATCAAGGCCATGAAGTGTGGTCGAGTTGATCTTAAAAGTGCTCCATATGATACCATACAGTTGAAAAGGCGACCTTTATGGCTTGAAAAGAACTGTTCTGAGTTCGGACCACCATTATATCAATCATTACCTGGTTCCTTAGTTAAGGTTCCAATCAGCAGTATACTCCCTCAGGTTCAGCTAGAGGCCATTCTTTGGGGTTTGGGTACTGCCCTTGGAGAGCTTCCTCCTTATTTCATCTCAAGAGCAGGTATCCTTTGTATCTGCATTACATAAACCATGATTTAGATTCTTGTGATATGGCATCTTTGTGCATTGTTTTTTGTTATTGTTTTCGAGCTAAAGCAATATCATTTACTTTTTCATGGTCTTCATGCCTATATTAGCAATATCGTTCTATAATATTATTGTGTCATTAATCTACATTGAGGTAAAAAAATTTTAAAGCCAAACTTTTGGAGAAATTCTTGAGCAAATACCACATATACTGTAAGTAGGACGGATCAGATTTTGGGTATATGTATGGACATAGGAAGATTTATCTGGGAAGTAATAATTTTCTTTTTTCATCTCTTCATCTCTACTGAGATTTGACTTGAAGGCACAAAATATCGAGCTCAAACCTTTAAAAGAAAAATGGATGGACTAAAAATGGCTTATGAGTAAAATCGGACTTTCATACTTTGATCAGTTCTTTAAGTAACTGTCTGAGTTTTAGTGCAATCAGCTATACTAAAGTATATTAATACAAGATATGGGTTCTATGGAATTTTTTGGTGTTAACATAGAATTACAAAAACTAAGTACGCCATTCAGTGCAAGAAAAGAAGGGATAAAACCTTTTATTGTGTTCTAGCATCACTTGCCTAGGCTATGTACTTTTACCACCTTTTCACCTCTAGTTGTTCTTTATCAACATGAGAGGATTTTTTTTGCAATTTTATTCAGAGTGAAAAGTATATTCCAATGTCATATAGACTTTAGTATAGGGCAGATTTTACTCCTTAACTTGATAGAAATAAGAAAAAGTTGAACTTAACGGACTTCATCTTCCAATGGATCCTTTATTTCTTGGCATTAGTGGAGTTGTGGTTGCACATTCATGATCAAAGAAAAGAATAATTGATTGATGATGCCAAGATGGCAATTCCAAAGACTAGTGGGCAGCTGCATTTATATGGTAGTGAGAGGTACTATCGCAAGTTGGGAAAGGAACAATACTACTCTTGGGCCTGTATGAATTTGTTGTCACTAACTTCATGGTATGTAGCCAGTATTTGTCTGACTCTAAGGCACTTGATACCAGTACTGATGCTAGTAAGCTATTGGCATGAATATGTGCCTGTTACCACAATCAAATAAATACCAAGCTATTAGGTTGCTACCTTTTCTCATAGTTTAGATTAAGATTTTCCATCTGTTTATGGATATCAGGCGATTAAACATGGTCTTTCGAAAGAGCTACAAGCCTATAACCGATGTGTCTGTCATATGATATTTAATATGCCATCAGATTTTTCATCACAAAATAAATGCTGTTATCATGGACTGGATCATCATGTACGGTGGATAATTTCTTGATAAGCATAAGTTTGAAGGAACTAAATGCAGGATGCAATTTTGTCATTTAGATCCAAATCAACTATGGTGTACCGAGTGAATGAACGATATTGAGTAGCTAAGTATTAGATTCACTGCATCATATTTCTTAGATACATCATTGTTATCCTCTTTCTTTTTTTCATTTTACTCTAAACAAAATCTTCATTTTTATTGTTATATTCTATGATCCAGTATTTTTCTTAGTTAAGTATCCAGAATTTGTAGGCATTTACAATTTTGGTAATCCTTTTCTACTGATGTCTTTTTTTAATTCCAATCTTAGAATGGTGAGTTTGATATTAATTTGTCTAACGCAAAAAGCAATGCAGCACGCTTGTCTGGAAGCAATTTGGAAATGGAGGATCTAGGTTCGGCTTCATCAACGAATGGTTTTGTATCTTCTTCTTTGAGGCAAATTAAGATCTGGCTACTCACTCACTCTCAGCATCTTAACTTCCTAACAATATTAGTACTTGCTTCAGTAAGCTTCCTCTCTTTTCCATGTAACAAGTATAATATTTCACCTGCATGACATGCATATTCTCCCAATTATTTATCTTAAAAATTGTTTCTTTCAGATCTCGAATAGGTCTTCAGTGGGCTCAGTGGTAGTTCCATTGAGGATAAATGTTCCTTTTTGTCCTGCTTGTTGAATTTTAGTTCTTAATAAGTAACCAGTTTTCTAATTGAAAAAATTATCAGTTCCTAGTATTTTTTTAGGAGAGCTTCTAGAGTTACATACAAGATTGTTACATGAAAATTGCATCACTATCCTGTAAATGGTGCTGCAATTTAGGTGCCAAACCCACTTTTTGATCTCGCTGGTATTATGTGTGGGCAATTTGGAATCTCATTTTGGAAATTCTTCATGGCAACCTTGATTGGAAAGGCATTGATAAAGACTCACATTCAGGTAATTTCTTGATCTTCGATTAGAACTGCATTCCTATAAAATAGGTTATCATTTTATCCTTGATGGTATTTGATTCTTCATTCACTTATTATCTTATGTTTTATTGACTTTCTTGGTGATATATATAAAATAGTGAGATTGCTTTCTTTTGTTCATCAAATATTGTGATGTATTTTAGGGCCCGTTTGGCTTTTGGAGAGAACTTCCAATTGAAAATTTTTTCCACAGGATTCCATTGTCAATCTATAAGATGCAAACACATTTCCAAATGAAACTATTTGTACATATTTCAATCCAGACCCACGTTTTTGGATTCTTCTATACGACAGTGACCTGTGAAGTCGAGGGCATGATTTATGTACCTTAGTTGGTTGTGGACCTCTAGGATGGAAAGAAGAGGTGCTTCTCCATCTTTGCATGCTTGAGCACCACATACGTTATCTGCCTGTATTTCTGCTCCATCCTCAGCGCCTTGCCCGCCTGCTGGCTTTCATGTTACCTTCCCAACATGACATCTCCACATGGTGCTCAATTCTGCATTGTGTCAGAGCTGTCATTGATGCCGTGTCTGCTGCCATGGCCATTCACTCGACATTCTGTATCCTCCGTCCTCCTGTCCATCTAATCTGCCACCACCACCGCCACCAATCCCAACCCTTCTTTGACAGGCTGCAGCAAACAAGAGCAACACCAAGCATTGCAAAACCCATGATCTCATGAATGATCCAGATGTGCTCCAAGCTCTGGGTTCACTGGCCCAGTACTGCAATGTCTGTCCCCAAATTCACTGTCTCACTTGCTTCTGTGAGACATTCAATGACCGCAAGGCAGCAGCAGATCCAGCAGTGGAGTGGCATCAGAGCAATGTCTGCAGGAGGGGACCGAAGATGAATAGGAGACTGAAAATCCCTGTCTAACACTGACATGGTACTCAGCAGTATGGAAAGAGGGACCTGAGGTCCTTTTTTCCCACATGGATAATCTGATACACCCGAACACCCACTCCCTAGCTGTTGAACATTTTCCTTTTCCTCGATAGACCGGGTTCCATGTAATTATAGGTGATTCAAACAAGGATTGTTCAAGGCATCAAGGTTGTAGGAAAAACTTATACATATAAATTTATAGTGGCGTAAGGTGCAATGTTCTTATGATCAAGGTTTGCAATTTCGATCCGTACCGCCCAATACGGGCGGTACGTATTGGTCCGTCAGGTTACCGTTACATGGACTGTCCGCTACCGGGCGGTACTACCAAAATCGACTATCGGCGGTCGATTGAGGGAGAAAAAGGGAAGAAGAAGAAGAGGAAAAGAAAAAAGAAGAAGAGGAGAAGAAGATCTCCTTTCCCCGCGTCGTCCTCGCTCGCACGCTGTTGCTAGCAGTTGATTGAGGGAGAAAAAGGGAAGAAGAAGAAGAGGAGAAGAAGAAAGAAGAAGAAGAGGAGAAGAAGAAAGAAGAAGACCTCCTTTCCCCGCGTTGTCCTCGCTTGCGGGTCGCCCATACGCTATTTTCGCCCGTGAGGAGAAAGATCGAGGCGACATCGCCAGTTGTTTTCTTTTTTAAATGTATTAATATTTAATATTATAAAATATTATAAAATATTTTAATATACTGGATGGTATATACTGTGCATAACGTTCGGTACCATGTACCATACCATTCCGAGATAATCTCAGTATGCCGATACGGATCGGTATGTCAAACCTTGTTTATGATCTCTTATTTGCTTTATTTATCAGCATTTATGATTGATTTTGCTTTGTAGCTTTGCTGCCCTGAATGATTGGACTAAGCTTTTATATGCTTTTACAGACAGTTTTTATTATTTCTTTGTGCAATAACCAACTCTTGGAATGGTTGGAGAATGAGTTGATATGGGTGCTTGGCTTCATCCCTGGTTTCTCGTCAGTGCTGCCCAACTTAATTGACAAATTGCACATGGTTCAGAATAAGTATTTATCAACTCCAGTTCCAGAACCCACTCTCTCGGATGGAATGGTAGATTAATTATTTTGTTCTTTTCTCAACGTAGGCAGACACTTTCTTTATGGTACCATATTGAACTGTACTTCCTGGTTCTTTTAGGCAAAGCAGTGGAACCTGTCCTTTACCACAATATGGAATACTTTCATATGGCTTATGCTCATGAACTTCTTCGTGAAAATAGTGACTGCCACGGCAAAAAGATATCTCGAGGAGCAGCAAGAATTGGAATTGACCAACAAGAAATTCACATTAAAATCCATGTGAACCAACCATGGGATTGTTTCTTACTAATCTTTTCACAGTTGCGCAACATCAAATAGATTGAACAGCTGCTTGTGCTACATACTCTGTGAATCTTGCTGTTCCACAAGAAAACCACAAGTTGTACAGGGTTGGAATCTGATGGCAGATTCTATTTATCGTCTTGCCTGAAGGGGAATGAATGCATGTTGTGCATTCAATTGTGCTCTTAATTGCTTAAACATGAGAATCTGCAAATTCTCATGTTCACTGACCATTTGTTGTTCCAAACAGATGGAAGAAAAAAAAAAGCACCATGAGAAAATGACAATCTAAATGATTCCTTTGTTGATTTCGTGGGTTGTAGTACTTTTCTTGCTGCCATTCATTTGTTACACTCTCTAAAATTTTCATTCACCATTTTGAATATGTGTTGGTGCATTAGATGTTGCATTGAAATAATTGTTTCCTTTGTCTTGAGAGGGTGAAATAACAATCTTTAGATGGATTTCCTAGTTTGAGTTTGGATCTATTATGTCGTCTGTGACTACCAATTCCTATCACCAAACTCGATCCTTCTCTGATCTACATTTTTTTGCATGTTTGTGACTCAACTGTTATTTTTTTTTTTAATTAACACACTAAGTTAATTATTAACTCATGGTGTCAAAAGATTGACTCTCTGACATTAATTCAAGCAAAATTCATGAGAAAAGAAAAAAAACTCAATTTATCAAATAACATGACAAAAAGAATATGCAACCCTTTTCTTTTTTTGGCTCCATTGCAGCAATGCAGTCTTAGCAATCAGCATTTTTTTGTGAGAATATAAATAGACCCTTTTAAAGATGTGTATCGATTTGATGCCTCAGATCTCGACGGGTAGAGTAAATACTAGTCAATCTTTCACCCTATGCTTCAATCGTTGGATAAGTATTATTATTTTTAGATTGCATCAATTAATGGATATTTCTTGAGTTGACATATTATAATTCTATAAAAGGTATGTATCTACAACCTAAACAATAAAAAAAAAATCAAATATATATATTATTTGTATTTGAGAGAGAGAAACCTAAATTAAAAATGACAAATTCAAATTGTCAATGCTCGAGTCTATCCCTTCTATCTTGGCAGCTGCGTCCTTGTTTTACATAGTTATACCGTAATTGTTGTGTATTATAATTTTTACTATTATTTTATGTACAATCCAGAGAAATGAAGCAGTATGTTATATATAATACACGTTTGATCCAATGTGAAGATAAATAATGACATTTTAGAATGTTGCACATCTGAACTCATTCGAACAAACGAGTTTAGGCTAACCTGTCTTTTTAATTGCTTTAGTAAAACTATCGAGGCGAGAGTAAAAGAGTTAAGAGATACATCTCTCAAATTTGATTTTTTTTTTCCCTCTCTTTTGATTTTGACAATCTTCCACAACAAAAAAAAAAATCTTAAATTCCCTTCAAATAAATAAATAAAATTATTAAAAATAAATATTATTATTGTATGTACTGTATAGTTAATGAGGTATCTCTTCAAAGACTTGATCTCATTTAACGAGATAAGTATTTATTAAAAAAAAATTAGAGTCAATCAGTATTTATTAAAGAGCAAAGTCATATCTCTTAAAAAAAATATCATATCAAGTCTCTTTTAAAGTTATACTCTTTCTATATATCTATGTAAGATAAACCTAATATTAGCCATTGTGTTTCTTAATCAACCAATCAGCTCTTTATTATCATATTGAACCTCTTTCCAATAATCTCATTTCATAAAGGTCAAGTTCTATCATACAAAGACTTATTTTTTTTTTTGGTAATAACTCATCCCCCTGGATGATACTAGGACATTAGACCTATTTAGGCTTTTAATAAGGCAATCAACTAGATTATTAACAGTCTTAACATAAAATATAAAAATAATAAAATAAGAATCTAATCATCTAATAGATTTTTAACTAATTTTTATGTGTCTATTCATTTTAGGAGTTAATTACATATTATTCCTTATAATTAGTTATCTAGTTATAGTTTCTATGATTTTGAAAATAACCTTAGGATTCAGTCATAATATCTTAATATCTTGATCAAATTTGGATTAAGAGGGAGAAAGTCTATCTAATAGATGAGAGACATGATATGATTTAGAAAAAAAATAATTTTAGTTTTATGAATTAATTTCATGGATTAAGTTTTAAAAGATATAAATTTAATCAGGTAAATGATCTATCATTTTAAAATTATTAAAATAAAAAATAGTGAAGTGATGGATACCTTTGTAATCTCTAAGATATATTTCTTCTAAAACTTATCAGATTTTTTTAGTACTTTTATCTTTTATATAGGTTTCACAAACATCATCCGAAAGGGCTAAGGATTCTTCTGTACATATAGAGACATTGAAAATATAATTTTAATAATAGCAAAAAGCAAACCTCAAGTTATCAGCTAGGTAGGTTATTCAAGTCACCTTGCAAACCTAGTCTTATTAAATTTCTTAGATTTATGAGACATTGAATCCTCTGAGATCATTTCAAGAGAGGCTTGTAAGTAATGTTCTAAACTTATTTCTCAGCCTCATGTAAGTGTCATTGAAGAGTTACTCCAGATAGATTCTTCTACAAGTAAGATTGTGAAGAATCTAAAGAGGTTTCGCATTGAAAAACAATAAAAATAAAAATAAACTAATAAAACGAGTGAAAGTAAAAATAATAATAATATATATTTTAATATAAATGTTGGCTTTCAAAATATTCTATTTATATCTAAAGCCAACCAATAAGAAATTATGATTTTGTCATGAACTTAAATTTGTCTAAGTCATACATCACCATTGTGATAAACTTAAAAGACTTAGTTGTTATTGTTAAAGTCGTAAAATAACTTTGCCTAATATTTTGAATTTAGTTGGGATTGCCTAAGTTATCAAACGCCTAACCGTAATTCATCCGTAAAGGGTCAGTCCACTTACAACATCGTGTTGGTTCCAAAAGATCTACAAAAGAGAAGTTGATTAGCTTGAAAGTGAACGACGAACAAGTCCCGACGCGTTGCGAAGAGGGAAGATTTACAATTAATTTGTCAAACACCTTAAGCGCAATAGAGAAAATAATAAAATATAACTTTAGAGGGCTGTATGAACAGTTGCAAGTTCACAAACGATGGTTCCCAATGTGTTAAACGAAAGACATGTTCAACTTGTGATTAATGCTCACGCTTAATATATAACTGAAGCCCCATTCAGTCCTGTGCCACCCGGGTGATTCCAGGGTGCTGAAATGACAGACATTTCGTGTCGCTTAGAGTGATTACCACAGCACATAAAAATGACCCAAGATGGAACTATTTTAGACAGTTTTGACTTCATATATAATGAGTGATTATTTTACAGCATTACAAATTATTTTTACATATATTTCTCAGATATAATCATATAAAATCAAAGTAAAATGAGCTACCAAATATTTGTATAAGTAAAAAAAAAAAACTATTAGCAAATATGCTACAGTTGAACGATAATCATGATAATCATGATAATCATTCGTGATATGATACAGGTAGTGATACAAATAATAGGTAAATGATTAATTTTATAATTTAAATAAGATACACACACAAAAAAAAAACTAAATATGTGCCACATTTAGACCGGTACCTAAATCGACTCATCAAAATCGGGATAAATACATGTGGATGAGTTTGAGCCAATCTTGCTTTTCAAAATAAAATTATATATATCATATCAGCCAACAGTCTTCAAAGAATGATGCTGTGGCTTGGATTGGGTTCGACGACGTAATAGATCAGCCAACCCAAACCGGTCACCGGGCAAATTGGGTCGAGCCTTTTGGAATTGCAATTGGAATTGAGTCGAGGATTGAATCCCCCAACTTAATACTACTCATTCTGACGTATGTATTATTTTATGACACATTTAAGGTCGAATTAAAGAACAACGTTGATCGAATTTGAGACTGACACGTGTAAAATAGCATGCCCGAGTGAAGCGGGTTGTACTTGGAAACCCAAATGAAATGGATGGAATTGTGTATTTAATTCATGCGATCGGAGGAAATGATTCATGTTTTTGCGCCCAAATTGGCAGGAGCGGTCCACAGTCCGCAGACCGGCCAGCGTCCGGTGGTCTCTGATTCGATCTCGTCCCCATTAACCGATCGCGGGCCGAAACCCTAATCCCGATTCCCTCGGGTTTTGATACGCACGAAGAAGCCAATTAGGGGGGCGGGAGAGCGAGAGATGACGAAGTCGGCGACGGATAAAAGGAGGGTTCGGAGAGTCCCACAGAATGGGGGAAGAGATCCTTCCGATGCCCCATCCAAGGTTTGATCTTCTTTCCTCACCTCTTCTCTGTGGTTTCTTGTTCTTTTTTTTTTTTTCTTTCTAATCCCGTCTCGTTTCTCCTTTCCGGCTCCTTTCATTGCGTTTGGATTTGAGATTTCGTTTCTTTATGAATCTTGCTTCTTTGGGGAACAATTTCTTTTTCGTATATATTGCGATTCGATTCAGTAAAATGAAGTTTGTTTGTGCGATTGCTGTTATGGTTACGGTTATATATATTCGGTCTGTTCGCCGACGCGAGCAGAATTAGGTGTAATTATTTTTTACGGCTGAAAGTCCTTGCTGGATTGTGCGTTCGTACGTTGTTTGTTTCGGTTGTTGAGTTTGGTGGCTATGAACTGCGTTTTTATTTTGTTCGATAGGATCTGAACACAAGTCCAAATTATAGGCAAGTAGCGGAAGTAGTTCCATAACTCTTTTTTCGTGTTAGAAGTTTTTCTGTAATAATGGAAATTTTGATTTCGTTAAAACTCGTATGTATATATGCAATTTTTCTTTATTGATCGAAAATAAGAATAGAACATTTAAAGTAAAAATAAAAGATGAGATTAAAACAAAAGAATCCACTAAACAATGTCCAGCTAAATGCTTCTTGTTATCCATCTACCAACTACAACTACAGATGAGTTCTATAGAAAGTCCTACAAATGATGGACCTTGAATAGGATGGTTATATTTTTTTTATTATTGACTATAAATTGAATGAAGTTTAGGTAAACTACCAATAGTTATTTTGTCTTAGTTGCTGCAAGTCTTATCAAGTGCATTGGGATAAGATACACTCCAGGACCTAGTGATTACCAAATATTTGCATGTGAAGCCGAAGAGCAAATATTTAGATGAAAAAAACCATATTTAAGTTAGCATCTTCAGTTTAATGGCAGATAACTACTGAGAATGACTGCATTGAGTTTGAAATGGCAAAACCAGTACATTAGGAGCTATAATTTGTCATAGATCTAGAATGTAGCCATGCATTTAGGAGCTATAATTTGTCAATAACATTTATCCAATGTAAAAAAGAAATAAAAAGATAAAAATCCAGTACATTATAAGGCTAAATGGCATCCTTATTGAGGTATGAAAGTGGGAGATTAAAGAGTACTTGGGGTTTGTTACCATTGTATCTGGAGTTTTTCATTATTTCTATGGTATTATTTAATGGTCTTATTTTTTGAAAATCTCTTCCCCAAACTATCTTAAACTATGCTAATCATAAGAGTTGGAAATTGGCTGGGTATGAGAATTTAGAAAGTGATTGGTTTGGTCAAGGTTTGCCTTACCGGTCCGAGTCGACGTGTCGACTGGCAACATGGTATGTGTCCGCCTGTATCGGTGTGTTGAGTGTTGACACGGCAAGGCATGCCGACTTCATAGAAAGAAGGCCAAAAATTACTCCAAAATTATCTAAAAATAGAAAAACTTATATTAGGATTTTTAAATTAGAAATAAATGTAAATTGCTCCGAAATTGAACCTAATCTACCTTCACAAACATGTAAATCATCCTAATATGCATGAAATACAAAGATTTCACCCAATATGTGTCTAATTTTTATTAAATCAGCATTAAATAAACTAATCACAGCATTAAAAGCCATAGTTACTCCCTAATTAACTTTATTTTTACCATCATAAAGGCCTCAAACAACATATTAGACATCAAGAACATAAAATTGGCTTAATTATCTCATAAATCAACAAAAATCTAGAAAAAGAAAACATACCTTTGATTAGAGTGTTCTTCCACTAACTTAGGTGTTAATCTTCCGAAATTAGCCTCTTAAGCTTGATCATATCCACAAATTGCAGCCTTATGGAGTTTAAGAGAGTGCAAATGAGAGAACGAGAGAAAGAAGTGGGTGAGAAAGAGATTAAGAGAGTAGAAGAGCATGAAAGGAGAGTGAATGAGGGGGTAACAGTCAAATGGACAGTTTGGATTCAATAAATCTCAGCCATTGATCAGTATCAATCAAAAACTGTTTGTTACCAATTAGTGTAAGTTGGTAATGGTCGGATTTCGATTATTTAGTCTGGTACTGACCGTGGTGAAACGGGGTCAAATGTCATGGATCGCTCGATACAAGGCGGTTGGCATGTCGGTCCCTTGTCAGACCGATACATATTGCCCAGGACAACACAGTGAACACTGGTTCCAAATAATTGCTGTAATTTCTACATAAATGAGGCTCATGAGTTGCTTGTTTTGGTACTAGGACACTAAATTATAAAGTGAAACTTCTTATATGCTTCTAATTATGATTTTAGCTTTGCATACTTGTGAATATTGCTTAATTGATAAAACACATATAAATTAGATGCAAAAATGGAGTTGTCTTTTGATAGATTGGTATTTATAAAAATTACTTGGCAGGTATCATTTATATAATGCCTGAAAAGAAAACACATTTTGGAATGCTGATAAAATGTATGATTCTAATTTGTCGTTCAATCTCTCTATATTCAATGTAAATTTGACACACTATTAGATTGACCACTTTGTAATTTGTTTTTTGTTGCTGGACAAACTTGTATTCCTTGGTTTGGTTGGTATGTTACTTCGATCATTTAAATTTTGGATTCTTTTACTCTATGGAAGGACATTTCACAAGGCTGCAAAAACTAGATCTTTTACCAGTGAATGATGATGCTATCTCCGACATACCTGATGTTAGTCTTGAGATAAAAGGGTGACCCACAATGCATGAGACTTTTATTAAACGAGGTTCTATGTAGAGCCAGTGAATGCAACCTCACCCCCTTGCAAGTGGGGATTCCGTAACTTGGATCCTATTTAGGCAAAGGGTCAATGTTAGTCCTGAGATGTGGTTCTTGAAAGTCCTTCTAATGGATGATGTAACTGGGAAATTGTGTCTTATATTGAATTCTTGATGTCAAAATATTACCCCCTTTGTGCTTGATTTCTTTTGACTCGTTTTTTAATTACTTTTTCTTCACAAACACAAATTTACATTTAGGATGGGATTATAAGACTATAAAATGATGAAAGACAATTATATTCATTGTCACTTTATATTACTTAATGAGCCTGAATTTGTCAGGTACTACCATTGGATTGTGTCTCCAATCAACTTAAGGGTCATGTCCCTGGAGAAAAGATTCGGCACCTTTATGTTGAATCTTGCTATTTGTTGGATGAATAACTCCTTTTGATTTGTCAACTGGAAGGCCATATTGTTCCATGTATTATGTCAGAATTTATTAGCACATAGTTTAATCATATTTAATTATCTCTTTGGATTTTGATTGTGGAGCAGCATGTTGTATTAATTAGCACATGGTGTCTTAGTTTTTCTTTTTTTTTCTGAAATAAGTTTGATGAAGGGGTTGAATGTTTCTATCAAACTACTAGCATGATTTGTCTTACATGCTTCATGTTATTTGCAGAAGACATCTTCAAGTAAAGATGTTTTTCAGCTATTTGCTGAGAAGGTTAGAGACAATAAGAAGCTAGAATCGAGATGGGCTATCATGCAAGAAACAAGAGTTGAGTACTTTAGAGGGAAAGACATTACGGTCTTTTTGAGAAACCATCCAGAGGTTAAGCAAATCCTAGATTCAGATAAGGATTTAGAGGTGGAGGATATTGTTAATACCTTATTAATGAAGAACCTTTTGGTAAGATGTGACCGTGTGGTTAAAACTATTAGGCCTGGGAAGAAAAAGTTGTCCTCATGGCCAGCTCATCTGCAGATACATTCTGTAAGTACCCTTTTAGCTATAGACTTGAATTACATGCAGTCTGATTATTTTGGTTTTTTCTCTCCGCAATAGATGAGTTCCTCAGTAGTTATTTTTAAGCATTATTGTGATACACAAGCTTTTCTTCTTCCATAGAGTATCTTGTACTTATGTTGTTACTATATGAGGTTTGGCTCAAAATAAGAAGTGAGCTCATCCAAAAAGGTCCTCACACTGAGGATCTGAAAAATCCAGCAGGAAGGAACACTTATTCACATGAAGTTTTGGACTTGACAGTCCTTATTGATTATGATTATAACATGAAGCATTGTTCACATTTTATTTGGACATAAAGTCTTTAATGATTTTAGTTATTATGATTTGGTGAAATTTAATAAATCAGTTTGTTTTTCATTTTTGCTAAACTTCCATACAGAATAAATGTCTGACATCCATGAAAACCTATTCTTGTTGCTTCTCTGTCTGTTAGAACAGTCGAGAGTTATATGCTGTTGATTTATGCTTTTGCACATATATTGCTTGCATGCTTCTTAAAATTTTGGTTTCCTGATATTCTCCTGAAATCTCAATGTGTTATTGTTTTTGAATTGCCAAGATCATAACAAAAATTTAAGTTATTTCAGCTAGTGCTAAATATCCAGTAGCCGGAGGATTTATTTATCTTTCCATTACCAGATACTCCACCACTCCGTTAGCTTTGTGAAGTTCTAGTTTATTAGTAAGTGATGAAACATAGTTTTTTTTTAGCAAAATTAAGTAATGAAAGGGGATTTGAGACCACGTCCTTGCAATAATCTCACAATGCCTTTACTAGCTTAGCTAGTTGTCACCTTTGAAAAAAAATGTCGGATGAGGTTTCAAATCCTTAACCCTTGATAAATGGATTAGGTATGCCACTACTACTACTTTTGAAAACATATCAAATGAGGTCTCAAACCCTTATTCCTTGGTAAATAGAATTGATACATCACAACCATACAAATGTTTTTGGTGAAAATATATTAGATGAGGATTCGAACCCTCAACCTTTTGTAAGTGGGTTACACCACCACCGGACCACTATTTAAGGTATAAAAACACACCCAATTTGTTTACACTGTTAGATGATGGTGTACCAAATCCACTTACTAAAGGTTGATAATTCAAAACCTATATTTTAATACCTAAAACATTGGTTTGATGATGGTGTGTTAGATCCACTTACCAAATGTTGATGATTCGAAGCTTCATCTGATAATAAAACATGGATGCTATGACTTTGACTAGGATGTTTTATGATAACCTAGTGAAGATATTTAATATAGATATTTCTACACGGGCTGAGATGCATATTTTATATTATTAGCATTGATACTAAGATGAACTAGATGGACCTCAAGTGTTTAACTCAAGGATTGCCTTACCGAGCGATAAGGCCCCGTAACGGGCGATACGTACCGGTCCGCCAGCTGATTGGTATGCAGACCACCTGCTACTGGCGATTGATTTGGGCCATTGACGGTCGATTGAGGGAGAAAGAAGGAGAAGAAGAAGATGGAGAAAAATACCTCGCGAGCACTAATCTTTCCCGATTCCCCCGCGCGGTCCGTCGCCCGCGGGCAATTCTTCGTCGGCAGGCGCGGGGAGAAGGAACAAGGCGACGTTGCCCCCTTTTTGTTTTTTTAATATATGTTATATTATATTAATATTATATTATTATAAAATATTATATCATAATATACCGAGTGAGATGCACTATGCGTACCGCTCAGTACCGGGTACCATACAATACTGAGATAAACTCGGTGTGATGGTACGGACCGGTATGGCAAACCTTGGTTTAACCTATATAGGATGATGCAATATGGATTCAAATTTTGAGGTGCAAAATTTCCTGGTAGATTGCATGATTTGTAAGAACATTTAGGAGTTATGGAACAATTATGGAAATTTTTTTTGGAGTATTATGTCATGAGGATATAGCCATTGCTTGAACAAACCCCAAATATTTTGAATAAAAGCTAAATGTTTATACGATATATGTTGTGACTTTGTTTGATGAGATTTATTCTTCACAATCGACCAGCATTTTGAATCTTATTTCAAAATTGCAGAAGGGTCATGACCAATGGCACTTTCTTGTATTTGCTTGTTGATGTGCTTCTACCATGTACGAAGACTATGTAAGGCTTTTTCTGAAAAGCACAATGTTTTGAGACCTGCGGTCCTCCAGTTTCAGTATACTGTTAGATGATCAAGAGTTGCTTGGGTTTCAGTAATTTTGTGCACATGCCATTGCATTAACAAATGTTATGATTTTTGTTTAACTACTGGAGCAGCTGAAACTAAAGGAATCTAAGTTTAATAAATTTTGTTTGATTTGCTGCATTTGGATGTATTTGCTTACCATGATGTACAAATACTGAATTGCATTCTCCTGCATATGAATATTTTTCCTTTTGTACACTGTAAAAATGATTGTGCTTCCATATACAATGGCTTTGGTTTTGCCATTGGTAAGTAAATCAGGGTGACAATAAAAATGGCTATAAGCAAGGATGTATATACTTACTATGATGTACACATATGCTAATAAAAATGGAATTTTGGCTAATATCAACCTATTATGATTGTGAACTGTGGTTGAATTTCAATAGTAGAAGACTTTTAGTTGAATGTAGAAAAATTACAGCTAACATATACAAGTTGAAATGAAGTTCCATCAATATAAGTTCATGACTAATGGTATGAAATTTCAAGAGGATTTAATTGTACGTACACTTTATGAGCTATAAAACAACTTGGATTTCTAGAAAGTCCTAGATTTAATTTTATTGCTTAAGAAGTTCAAATATAACTGCATAGATAGCAATTTTTGAAGTCCTAAAAATTCCAAGACAACTTTGCAAATCGCTTGATATATATGACGATTAACTGCATAGATATGATCTTTCAAAGTTTATAAATGCTAACGTTAGCTTTGCAAATTTATCACATGAGCTGATGTGAACTCAGCATTGCAAATTGATGGCGCAATTTTATGACCTCTTGTTTGTAGACAGCACATATTAAAAGTTAGATCACTTCTACAGATTGAAGCATAACTCAAGTTCTTGACAAGAATGCGGAGGTGTCATCTATCACTCGTGTTTGATGAGAAACTGTGATACCCATCATCAGCTTGTAGCATTTAGATTGAGGATCCATTATCAATTGTTACAGCAAGTTTTTTTTTTGTGCATTTTGATCTTGGTTTGTTTTGTAACTAGGATAAGTTTGACTTTTGGTATATGCTAAGTTGTATTTATAAATTTTTCAAGTACTTTTGGGCAATATTATAAGTATTTCTTTTTATCTTCCTTTAAAGTTGGAAATTACTTTAGGCATATTTGGTATTAGTGTAAAAGTCAAATTGTCTGTTGGATGCTATTTTCATAAATTTCAAGGTGTTCGTAGAATCCTAGTTTAAGTGGTGTGGTCAAAGTATTTACATAACTTAGGGCTGTTGTCTTTTAGAAAATAGAATATTATATTCTGATTTCTTAATTCCAATGAGTTCATAGTTATCTTTTTCCCCCTTTCTCCGAAAGTTTCTATCTCTATTTTGTCCTATTCCCTTCCCTGATTTGTTATTTTTCTTTCTCTTTGTGGTAAGTATAACAGCATCAGTCTTGCTGTTGTATGTTATTGTACAATTGGACCCTTTTTACATAGGAGTATGCATTTGACCAAATAGAATCCAGTGTGGCGGAGACCTGTAGAGCTACACTACCAACCTTCAGATTCCTACTAAAATTACTTTCACATTACCACTTAAATGTCTGTTCGTATGTTTTCAATGATTATTGGAGATGGAGTATGGATATATACTTTTTCTTAAGTCTATTGAATTCTACATTATCTTTTTCTCTTTTTTCTAACTGAAGTTTCTCTATCTTGTCTTGTTCTTTTCCCTAATTTGTTATTCTTCATTTTCTGTGTCAAGTCTAACAGCATCAATCTTGCTTTTGTATTCTATTAATCCATGGGACCCTTCTGCTTAATTTTAGACTGGAAAATGTTTATTGTATACATCTGATCAAAAGGATCCCACTTCCCAGTGTATCCGAGTTATGCAAGGTGCTACACCAACACCTTTCTGAATCCTACTACAACAATATTTCTGTCATATTCTATTATCACTAATAGCTGTTGTAGAAATAACAAAAACTTCGATCTATATCTCAGTTTCTTTTTCCTTTTCCTTTCATCAACATACTTTAAATAGACATCAATAATACAGTCACTTGCATTTGCATTTGAATATGATGTTTTATACACTTGATGCCATTGATTTGATTATGCTTTTTTGTCAGCAGTATGTGAAGATCAAGCATGTGTTTTATGGTTTGAGGTCCATTTTACTTTGTCAATGGGTATCATATGCATCTGCTGTTTAATTATCACCTACATATGTTCATTGGTTTGAACATCAAGCATATAAAGGCATTGCCATACATGATTGTTCAACAGATTCCTGATTCTTTGTTTTTTGTTGTTGATTTGTTGTTAATCTTGTTCCATATAGCTGTTTTATAAATGCTTTTATGTTCTGAGGAACTCTGTTGCTGAGTGCTCGTCTATGAGGTGTAATGATTTTGTAAAATTGTCCATTTTTTATCTATATTTGCATTTGAGAATAAGAAAAATATATAGAGAAAATCTTGACATAATTGTCATTCTTTATATTTTCTTCTCGACTAATTAGTTTTATTCAACTGAATTTCATTTTCATTTCTATATGCAGGAGCAAGTATTCTCTGAAAATGATGGTTTTTTTGCATGGACTTTTATGAAAAGGCGGACTCTATGGCAGACAATTCTTTCATTCCTTTGGCCGCTGGTTGCACTTGCTGTGTGCTTGTTTCCTGTTTACCCTTACCAGTGCAAGATTGTTGTGCTCTACTCCTGTGCTGGAGCTTTATTATTCTTGGTCACCCTTCTTTTATGTAAGTTCCACGATGTCAATGCTATTTGATATTTGGTTTATTTTATTATCTAGAAACTCTAAATAACTTTTTACTGAATAAAAGAAATTGAATATCGAGGTAGTAACTTACCTTTTGCTCTATATGTGCTAAAGTATTTTGGTCATTTTGCTTCTGCCTGTTGAATGAGTGTTTTTTATTCCTCTTTTTATGTGGGCATGATATGTTTCTCAATAGGAGTTTACATTAAAGATGTTTATCCAGCTCATCTGTTCCGTTTAATATACAAGTAACTAGTTTATCATCATCATGCATTATCTTATGTTTATGAAATAGTTTTCTACACTTATTAGCTACGATTGCCATTTCATGGCAAGGATGTATATGTCCATAACCTTTGTGACACCACACAATGCTGTGTTATGCCAATTGACATGCTCTTGTGGCAGTAGCATAGGCCAAAAGCAGCACTAACCTTCTGTCAGCACTTCCAGCATAGTTGGGCATGGCATGCAATGATATTTTTGTAGCATGATATAGTTCAAAGTTCAAACTATGATGATGTATGCCAATTGGCTTGACAGTTGTTCATTGTTGTATATAGTCATAATCACACAGTTTATAGAAAATGAAGTGTCTATCTGTTTGAGATTAATGGCAAGATGTACTAAACATATATGAAAGACAGGACCTCAGGTTGTTAAAAGGTTTTCTAAAGAGGTTACCCAGGAGCCTTTTGAACTCAGTTGGAATTCAAATTTATTTGCTCATGTTACTCTTTCATAAATGAGCAAAATTTGAGCTAGGCCTACTCCCTCATGCTCGACTTGTTTCTGCCCCTGTGTCATTGAGAAACAAGAAAAAGATAATCTTTGTTGCTTATATTACACCACTGCATTCCAATACTTGATATCCAAATTTTGCAAATTCACACAATTTATGGATGTTCTCTTTCTGGTAAAGAAATTAGTGGTCAATGCAAAGATTTGTTTATAATGAATAAACATTTCTACTGGTACAAACCAGTGTGTGATATGTCCTACAAGACATGGTCAGATTGAATAACCTGAAGAATGAAAGTTATGTCAAAGTTTTCTAGCATAGAATGGTAACTGTTTCTACACAGATGATACATTCCACGGGTATTATGTTTGTTATGAGGGTTAAGATTTCCATTTTGCAAGACATTATCTTATTTAATGGATTTTGTGGACCATATAGTTATAAACTTAAAATAGAAACTATAGAAGTCAGTTTACGTGGATTCCCTTTTTGTGCTTTTATTTTATATGAAGTAATAGACTTCCCTATGGCAAGTTTTCTCTTAAGAAAGAAAAAGGGTAAACTCATTGCATTAAAGAAACAACTGCAAAAGGAAATAAAAGGTAAAAGGGCTACAACTTAAGACATTGTTTAAGCCAAGACCAGATGAATAAAATCTAGACAGATTTTTTTGGGTTATTAATTCTCCACAAATAGAATCTCCAATAGGCACTTCTCGCTATCACGAAGAGAGTTGATCACAGAGGCAAAGAGGTAGAGTAATAATCTTTTTCAAATCTCCTTGTGAGCTGGGTTGTTTGAGCAGGAATAATGGACAACTTTAGATGGGACCTTTGCCAAATCAGTTTAACCTGGAAGGCAGCCAGAGGTGATGGTATTAGGAAAATGATGGGTTAAAAAGAAAAGAGTTAGAAGCAGAACAAGTGGTTCAGATAATACTAACACATAGGATATAATCCTGCTTGAGGTGAATGCATTTAGATGAGTTATCGGCCATCCCTTAGGAACTATATCTATTCTATAGTGGAGGTAATGCATCTTATGATGCCTAGCATTAATGAAGACCTTTTATATTTTTATTCCTTAAATCATATTTCAAGTACAGAGTGCAAAATACTGATACCCATATTTTGTTGTTGATATAAGGTTTTCCATTCATATCGCATAAGATGCTTAGAATTTAGGGAGATTGCTTAAAGTTTAATGTTCTTGTTGGTATATCGTTTTCTGATCATATCACATAATAATTAATATGCTCTTAGAACTTAGGAAGATTGCTCAAAATTTAATGCTTATGAATTTTGCTTGGAAAATAATACTTATGCATCTTGACAAAATTTATTAACCCCACAATAATCTGATTGCAAGTGACAACTAAGAAAAGGTTTTTTATGCATCTTGACAGTAACCGAATAACAAGGCCTTTCTTTGATGTTATTTGGCTTCATTCTTCATCTTTCAGTGAGAGGAGCAATCTTTGGTTTTCTCTATGTCGTATTGGGAAAACGCATTTGGTTTTTCCCCAATATCAATGCTGAGGAAACAACATTTAGGGAGTTGATTCGGTTTTGGCCTAAGAAGGATGAAGAAGAACCCCCAAAGTGGACATCCAGGCTTACATATGCTGTTGCAGCTGTGCTATTCATATTGTTGCTTAGGCATCACGCTCCTGATGAGGCTGCGAGAGCTAGGTATCTTTTTTATTTCCAACTGTATACTTTCTATATCAATTGCCTATATTGATAATCGTTAAAATTCGTCAACTGTTTGTGCCAACTTTATAAATCCTGTTTGACTGTTATTTTTTGTCACCGATGGAAAGCTTTCCCAGTTACATTCTTAAATTCTGGTCTCGTCTCAAGATATATTGACCTCTTTACTGCTAGCCTTGGGCCATTTTTGCTATTATATATAAGGTGGTTTCTTAACTGCAGATACCAAAAGAAGGTTTACAATATCATTGATGATGTTCTTGAGTGGTCTCCGAAATTGGCATTGTCTGGGATGATGGAGAAGCAACACCCTGTGGATAATGGGACAGACATAAATTATACAAAGGACGAGAGCCAAGCAGCCAATGCTGAAGAATTAACTGATGATAATGTGATGGTGAACATTAGTTCATCTGGGGCTGATGATCATGATGCTGGTGAAGTAGACCGAGAATGAGCTGATGAAAGATTCTTAAGATGTAACAACAGCAGACATTTGAAAACCCCCCCCCTCCCGTGTCATCTTTTTTTGGATGCTGAATCATGTTGGTAAATAGGACCTGAGTGTGGTTTCCTCTGTGATGAGTATCTTGTCATCCAGAATAGAATATACTAATTTGTCATTCAAGATCATTGAAGTTGCATGTCAAGCCGAAGGTGTCTCCAGGAAAATAAGTGCTGCAAAAGTGGCATTTCATGTAACATGGAATGTGGTATGTATGTGGATTAGGATTCATGCTTTTGGTTGAGACCATGGCACCCCGCAGCTTCAATGGAACCAAAGGATCTGATGAGTATCTTTTTTTTTGTCGAGATATCATATTAATTCATGATAGTTCTTGTTTCATGTCATGCTAAAAAATGTCTCCGACAAATAAATGCTGCAAAGAGTTGCGCGTTTCATGTAACACGCAATTGGGATAAGAATTCATGCTTTTTGGTTGAGACCATATCAGTTATAGGATTGGTCAGGCAGTTGGATACGTGATCAGGATGACATCCTGATCTGCTAAAATCTTAAAAGATAAATGTGGTATGTTTCATTTCATATATATATATATATATATATATATATATATTTATATTTATTTATATACATGCATTATCTGTTTGATGTTGTCAAATCAATTTTGTGATATTAGAACTTCAAAGGGTCCATTAAAGCTTCTTCATACTTTGGGATGACACGAACAGCAAATTATTTGTTTACATGGTTCGACTTGTCCCATAAATAAGCCCATTTGAAATTATTTTGATATTCATGGTGATTAAAATATGTTATTTGCAAACCCAAACCCTTCAAAAAAATCACTTTTATTATTATTATTTTCATATCTCAATGACTAATGTGATCAACGCCGACTGGGTTGGAACCAGAAAAGTGATTTGACCACAAATTTACCAAAGTGGATTCTTTCGAATGAGTTGGAAAAACATGGAAGTTGGAACGATGTACAGCAAGCCAACAAGAGATTTGTTTATCAATAGAATAGTATGGGGATCACTTTGATTTTGATACATGGTATGGTATGGTATGGTAGGAGGGTGAATAATAATTTCGGTCTATTTTTTTCTTTTCATTTTTCATCTTTCAAATTTAGTTAAGAAATATTTTAATTCAACTTTAACCACTTTAAATCGTATTTTAAATGAATGAGATAGATATAATTGAAAATAAAATCCAGACACGGCTGTTAACGCCATCTCAAGTCAAACCGTTGAGAAGAAGCAACACAATATGAAGGCATAAGTTGGTTGGAGATCCCAAGTAAAGGAGGTCCACCACCCTCCTCCTCTTTCTTCTTCTTCTTCTTCTTCTTCTTCTTCTTCTTCTTCTTCTTCTTCAGCGTGAAGGGTGGTGGGCGAAGCCACGACGAAGCCTCGCCTCTCCCCTCTCCTCTCCTCTCCTCTCCTCTCCTCCTTTTTTAATAATCCAAACAAGCATCAGCCTTTTTTTCCTCCCGCAACCTCTTCCCGTGTTCCGTGGGCCCCACCGACGAGGATCCGTTCGCCATAAGGCTGTTGCGTGCCGTGGTCGAGAGAGCAGATCCTCACGGTACAGAGTTCGATTTCTAGGAAAGTGGGGAGTGGGGTGTGTACGACGTGGCCGTCAAGTCTCCTTTTGACTTTGACCATTTCAAAACATCTTTGTTGGATCCAATGATGACGACAAATGTTTTAGTATGGGTGGGAGTGATGCCTCACCTTTTTCTTATATTTTATTTTATGTTTTGGGGAAGTGCGTGCTCGGCTGTAAAATATTCCAAGTTGGGAGACGGGAGATATATATACAAACTTATTTGGTTTTAATTTAGTTAATTCTATCGATTTGTAAAAGTGATTAATTATTTCTGGCTTTGTCCTTTTACTCTTATTAATGGCATTGCTAGTGTGCAACAGTTTTATAGTATCATCGGATTCCTTTTTTAGATTAAAAAGTCTTAATATATATACATACATACATATGTGTATAAGTTTGTAAAATTGAAATAAGGTAATTGACGTGTATGTGTAGAATTATAGAAAAACTATTTTTTCTTTTTATGGACAGTTATGAGTAACTTTGATAAATGATAAAATGGAAAAAAATATATATATATTTAGAATGATATTGACGAGAGATATAAATAAATGTCATAGTAATAAGCGGTGAAAGAATGTAAAAAAGAATTATATTACAATGTTAGAGGAAAAGTATTGAATGAACACTCTTAATTCAATTAGTTGTGTGATTTTTTTTCATAAGGAACGACGACAACAAAAGATCCATATATAGTTACTTAATCACAAATACCACTTGTTATTGCTACCGTAATTGCTTCGACATTAGTTATCGTATATTCTTTAATGTTAACAAGTAACTAAGCTAATAAACAATTTAATATTTTTCTAATAATGCATTATATCGATCCATGACAAGGTGTTCCGTGTACAAGTCTTCCTTGAATCGTATTATTATAGTGTGGAAGGAGGGGGGGCGTAATAAATATATTTTTCTTAGAGAGTGCATAAATATGAGTAAAAAGGATGTCACTACAAGCTTTACGCTTAAGAGTTGTTCTACAAGCGGCCAAAAAATAGAGCAATTGACCTCTTCTATCCCAATCCAAGATGTGTTTCTTGGATTTAACTCATGAATCGAGGAAAACATGCAAATAGTTGTGGTCTTATTAGCCACCTCACCTGCCAAGACCCAAAAAAAAAAAAAAAATGCCATGAGAATTGATCATTCCATTCCATCTTCTTGATCAAACAAGGATGAAACATGTGTGATGATACTGAATGGAAGAAGAAACAAATTTTGGTATGCTATATTGTTTCATACATCAAAGTTTAGTGTCTTTTTGCCCACAGAGATGACTCGATTCATTTTCCTCATGCTTTTAGAGCCGTAAGCTCGAATAACACACCCCCAATATATATATATATATATATATATATAGGATCTTAAGATAAATAATAATATTTTTACTAGACTTGTTGGACGCTAAGTCAAATAAAAAAAATTATGTAAGAATATAGTAATGAGAAAATGAGTTTGAAATTAAACTAGAGGTATCGTATCTATTTGGTCAAATCCTTATCAGATTGATAACAACTAACTCTTTGGAGTTGATTCAATTAAGATGACAATTGATAGTAGATGAAATATTGCTCATAATCATTATCTCGATAATTCTATATATGATGATGCTATGATTAAATAATGATGAGATAATCTAAATAATTATTCGTCACAATACCACTATAGTGATTGAGATATGAGAGCATTAGATGTATGCTTGTATTCATTTGTACATACTAATTTGCACGGTCTCCATAGTTAGAAATGAATTCTTATATGCATTATATTGTTTCATCCAACGATGATACGTATGAGAGATTTATAGCTCACTGCGTTGCGTGTGTACAATTTATGCATGCCGACTCTACACGTAGAGGTGCAAACTTAGGCTCAGTGCACACCACTTTATACAAACATAAGAATAATTATAATTATTATTTTTGACTCGAATCTTTATAATATAAACGACAAACAAGTAAAATTGATCATTACATATGTAACAAGAAATATAGAATTACTCGAGTTATGGCAAGTGTGGCCGACACAATAATAAATGATGGAGGGACTCTTTCTTTGTTCTTGTTTGTTTGTGTGTGCCAGAAGGATTCATGGAGAAGACCAAGTCAACCTCGGCATTTTGAGATGTCGTAATGGCTGAGGTGGTGCTTTGAGCAACTCGATGGATAGATGTGAGCAAAAGATACATTGCATTGCATTGCGTTGCATGTTGGGAGGAAAGAACCTAATGCTCTCTCCCCCCACCCAACTTGGTTAGGTCAGAACTAATTTTTTTATTTTTTTTTTACTTTATTTTGAATTCAACTAAAACTACATGCTGGTTTGAACCCCACTCCAGTGCATATTTTTCCTATGTAAACTCATCTTAAACTAATTAAAATATATTAAAAGAATTTGAATTAAATATGGTAGCTAGAAATAGATATCCCAAATATCTAACTCGATATTGTTACTATGTAACATTTTAAAAGATTCCTCTTTTCCACTTTGACTTGGAGTAGTTATTTTTTAATTTCAACCACTAAGTATATATAAAAGTTTCTTCCATAGTCACTCACATTCAAAAAAAAAAAAAAAAAAAGATTTGACATTGTCTAAGACGCAACTCAAGTCAACTTAGATTGCTACGCGATTGATGTTTTTGTGGGTCCATTCATTATAGTAATATATCATTCTCTCTTGCATCGATCTCTCTCTCTCTAAAAAAAATATGTACATGAGATTTTTACGAGCATAAAAAATATGCATTCCTTTCGATTCATGATTTATATACGAAGCATTGTTTTCTTCAATCAAAGTTGCATCGATTTGTGGGCAAATCTGAAGCCATACAAAGGATGATAAAAAGTTTTGGCGCATTGACATATTTAATAATAATTATACTTTTTTAAAAAAAAAATATTTTGATTCAAATATTACAGTTAATTTCCTTGTAAAAGAAAAAACTTCAAATTTTATTACCATACAAAAACCATTTTCTATTATTAATCGGATTGGAATCCGATTCCACTTGCACCCAAATATCTATTTCTTGACAGGGAAACAGACCTATTTATTATTTATTTACATATATTGCCACAAAATTTCTCGCCATCAAATTAAACCAGGCCGCCGTTGTATTGGAAGAAATGGACGGTCGTGATCGCATCTGCACATAGCTTTGTCGTATCTGGACCGGTCATAGACCGGTTCACAGTCCCCCGATGAAGAGCGGTTCGCTTTTGGTTTCTTCTCTCTTCTCTGGCCAGAGAGAGGAAGAGAGAGAGCGAGAGCGAGAGCGCTTCTTCCTTCGAGAAAAGCCCAACAGACTCCTCTATTTAAAGAGGGGGGGCGGGGGGAGGGGGAGGGGGTATCGTGGGAAGAAAAGTAGGGAATAGAGAGGGAAAAGAGCAATAAGATTGGCTGTTCGTGAGCTGTTTTCTCCGGACGAGCCTTTGGTTAACACCAGATCTCCAAGACCTCATACGGGTCAAGGTTGGTTCTCGGATTCAGGTATTCCTTTTCTACCTGCCTGCGTTGTTTGTTCTGTGCCTGTGTTCGGGTTTTCGATTCAGGAATTCTTTTTGGTGGTTATTCCTTTTCCTTGGGGCGTTCTTTTCTGCATTAGTTGATTATTATATTGGAGAAAAAAATAATCCTTTTTTATGGAATTGCAACCTAGTTTTCTGTTCTTAATCTTGATTTGAAAGAAAGGAGTAACCTTTGTTGTGATGTGTAGGAAAAAAATTGGATTTTTCTTTTAAAGGAACAATGGATCTTATTGATTTTGGTGCAAATTGTTTGCTAGGTCTTGGTTGACTTCAAATAATTGTTTGCGTAATCTGTTTCTGTATTGATTGGCTTTGCTCCCTTTTCTTTTTGTTCAGGGGCAGGTTTAATAGACGCAAGACTAATTTTGATGGTCAGTTGATCCTTTTTATATGTTTGCACTCTGATTCATTCGTTCTTATTTATATGCCTGCATTCTGATCCTCCTGTTATAATGGATTTGTTACCTGCCTGATTGGTTCTTTGGTGTTTGTAAAATATAGATATGGTCTATGAAATGTCTATTAAGGTCGGATCTTTTGGGAATTGATGACCAGGGGGAAGAAGCACCTGAGTATCTTTTGAACAGCTTGGATGGGAATTTACCTGTTGCTTGTGATTCTGAATCTAAAGACTATCAGACATCTACCGTTGTTGATGATAAGACTGTAAGACATTATTATTCTGTCTTATGTCAATTTGTCAAGCTAATGACTAGTGTAACATGTGTCATGCAAGATCTAATAGCCTGTACTTGCATGCTAAGTATGTAGTTGGAGGATCTGAGGACGGAGACGAGTCATGTATAAATGTCAAAATTTTTGATAATTTGACAAGATCATGGTATGATGCACATTAGCCTCTTCTAATTTTGGTTATTCAGGTTATGTCTAAGATTGGATCAATTAATTCTTTAACTGAATTTAACAGGTCGATTCCTACTGTCCTTGGTATGAAACCTGTTCAACTGAAAGGCCACTCGACACTTCTTCTGAACAATGGACGGATATTGGTTGTAAAGAGGGATTGTCCATTGGATGATTGCATCTGGTTTCTTGAGGTAAGAGTGTGGATTCAGCTTTGTTGCTCTTCTGTTGCACATATCATTCGACAACTTCATCTTTTCGGAATATTTATCTTGAGTAACTGTCTCTTTTAAAGTTGTAATTGCAAACAATTTCTTATGTTCTGAGGCTATTTAGTGGAATTATGTGCATGGCTTAAGTGATAGTCTTTTTAATGACATGGAGAAATCAGCCTGTTATACAGATCTTTGTTTTGGTGTGTATAGACCAGTGTTAGTTTAAATCAGTATTCATCCTTAGCATCCTACTTATGTTAGTGTGTTGGTACCAAGCGTTTGGAATGATTTTTGGTGCAAGTCTTTGTTTATTTGTATGTGGTCACAGAATTTAGATGATAGAATGTTCTTCATTTAGTTTTTGTTGGTCACCGTTTCTTTGGATAATTTGGTAGGTGGATACCCCTTTTGTTAAAGACCAAAAGAAGATACTTGGAACAGAAGTAGTTGCCTGGAGTAAGGGTGTTATCGGCAGTGCCCCAAAACCAATTGTAATCAGTGGACCTTCTGGGGTCGGCAAAGGCACGTTGATAAACAAACTTATGAAGGAATTTCCATCAAAATATGGGTTTTCTGTTAGTCACACAACTCGAGCACCAAGAGAGAAGGAATTGGATGGAGTTCATTATCACTTCACCGAGCGAAGCCTTATGGAGAAAGATATAAGAGATGGGAAATTTCTTGAATTTGCATCAGTTCATGGAAATCTTTATGGTACAAGTATTGAAGCAGTTGAGGCGGTTACAGACTCTGGGAAGGTATTTGCTGAATCTATCTTCCATGAATACATGAATATAAACAACAATGATATTTGATTATTCAATTACACATTTCTGTTCAGTGTTGCTCTTTTTAAATTTTGGAAGGCTTTCTGTTTCCAGAGATGCATTCTGGACATTGATGTTCAAGGAGCTAGATCAGTGAGGGCAAGTTCTCTTGATGCTATATTTATCTTTATCTGTCCTCCATCGTTTGAGGAGCTGGAGGAGCGTCTCCGTGCACGGTATAGAAACTCATTTGAAAATATTTAATATTTCTGCTCATGAAAATTCATCAGAAATTTGCGCAATGGAGCTAGAAAATTTATCATAGTGCTTCTCTTGTCATTCTACACAGTGGAACAGAGACCGAGGAACAGGTCCAGAAGAGACTAAGAAATGCCAGAGCAGAGCTTGATGAAGGAAGATCTCCTGGTCTTTTCGATCATATTTTGGTGAACGATGACTTAGAAACATGCTATGAGAATCTTAAGGTGCCTACTTCCTTTTCATGGAAAAAGCATATCTTTTAGATAAGAGTTATGTGACAAATGAACCATGTCAAATTGGATTTGTTTATTCTTGTCAGAAATTACTTGCTTCTGATGAAAATGCTGATACCCTATATCAACCAAGTAAGTTACTAGCTCCTGGTTCTTTTGTGGTATTATGCTACTATTTGGAATAAAAACATATATGTCACCTTGTTCACGCAGCTACAAAGAACTTGAAAGTTGATGTGTCTCGCATGGAATCTAGAGCAGATCAAAAAATCCTTTTACACTCCGGCACTGACGGCACTGGTGTAAAAGTACCCAGTTTGTAAGTCACCCTGTTCTGTTATCAGACAACAACTGATCTTAATCCTGATTCTTCTGCTTGTTATCTGAGTAGGTTTGTGCTTGACATATCATCACTTAAAGGAGGTGCTCCTGGCCGAACAAGAGGACTCGATGCATATACAATTGAGTCGATACGTGATGGTGTTAACGGGATCAAACAACTCTGACATTTCATGAATTGAGCAACCGATGGAGGACATCTGTACCAGCACTGACTAGTTTTTTCGACTGATTTAGAATATGTCACAAGAGTTATCGATATCTGAACTCTTACACTGAGAAATATGTGTTTCTGGCAAGCATTCCAATTAGGTAGCTGCTCCTAAGATATCCATTACTATTGTGAGAGTGACAACTTTAACGAGGCATGATTTACGAAATTCTGATTTTATAAATAATATTTGTGCTCTCATTCATTAGAGAGAAAATGTGAAGAAAATGGTTATTTGTTTGGTTTGTTGATGCCACTGAAAGATTTATCTTCTGTAAAATGCAACCTCTGAATGATGTTCTTATTCAAAGTGACTGACACACAGAAATATATTGTGATATTGCCTAAATCTTTGTTGAATCAGTCAGTAACTCTATTTTGATAATTTCCAACCCAGGATATCAATCAAAATTTTATCATAAACTATAAAATCAAAGGCTTGAAAGAACACCGCAAAAGAAATTGGAGCATGATTGAACAAATATACTTCACCCAGATGGAAAAACAATGCAGAATACATTTTGGACACAAAAGATTTGCCTCCCTTGGTTGTTCACTTTCTTCTTATCTACTACTTCTCATAGTGGGTGGTAGCCTACCCCAAACTCTCATTTCGTCAGTGGATGTTCAGAAACTTTTTCCATGGGCTGAACACCTTTGTAAAATGAGAAGTAGTGTTGCCCACAAATCTGACTGATACAGCCAACATAATGGAAAGCCAGATCTCTTCTAACCATGAAATCTCTAGTGATATGTTAGAATCCTAACCTTTGAATCACAAGTCTAAGCATACCTCTCTGTGACAGTATACCATTAATCTAGAAAATTTTCTGATCTATATAATTCCGAGGAGATCTGCATGGGCAATCAACTATTAAAATGATTTGGAGTATGGATCATGGACTTGTCTACTGGTTATGTATAAACTCACCAGTAAATGTGCTTTACTCGTAAGAACAAAAACCACCAATCTGCTTGAGAAATTGCAGCATCATTTCATGCCCTCTTGCATCAGCCTCCTGTATAATTTCCCTGTTTAGTTCATCATATCAGGAGATCAGTGAGTTTTTAGATATCAAACACAGGTTAACAAAATAGACCAAGCAACTTGTTGGCATACTGTACAGAACACTGGTCCCATAGCCACCTAGAGAGATCCAGGTTTAGATACAGATGCATAGGTTTTGGTGTTTTGACATAGATTGAGTGAAGGAAATGTTGGAGATGATGCCAACAATTACTGCTTCAAAAAACAAAAAAAACAAAAAATGTAAACACCACAAATCCTTTGTTTTTCATTTAATAGCTTGCATAATTTGTATGGCAAGTTAGACAAATCTTAGTTTGGGAAAGACAATAATATAAAGTCTGGGGTGAACACTAGATTACATATCTTCTCTTATCTATTCTTTGTCTTTAATAGATTACTCATAGTAGTCCTAGAAAATATAAAAAAAATAAGAGAAGACAAGTCTAGCTTTTCTTGTAGATCGGTATCATTGTAGCTTTTAGATCCATGGTACGCCTACAGATTAGATAAAGGCTTATTGAACATTATCGACAGATACATATCATAAATTTGATATTATTATTTGATTTTAATTTATGGTATTAAAGTTTTTTTGAATAACAATAGCATATATATATATGATTTCTATGCTTATAATTAGTAGAGCCATGTTTGTTTTGAAATCGAATACTTTAGATCATAAAAAGTTTTTTCATGTTTATAAAAGCGACTATAATAGCATCGTTACATGTGACCACTGTAGCAATGCCACTGCGATAGTATTTGCTGACTGTGGTCAGCATTAGCTAGATGCCTAAGGTCACGATTCCTACTGACTGCATCACGATGATGGAGGTCGCCAATTGATACGCAACTTCACATGGGCACGATAGCATAATACACTATAGCAACGCACAGATGTGCATATGCGTGACAACACAATGCAAAACGATGAGCTCGTAAGTCAGCTGCCTAAGAACAATCGTACTACTACGATCGATGCACCATCGACGAGACCCGCACGCATGCGTATGGTGGAATACAACGATGGTGACAAATGAATAAGAATTAAGGTTTTTTAAAGGATATTTTTACCTCTCAAGAACACAAAAAAAAAATAATTTGTGTCCTCAAATTTATTTTCCAATTATGCCCTTAAGAAATTCAAAAAATTATTATATATCCTAAGAAAAATTATATTTTACCCCTTAGAAATTAATTGTTTTTGACTTTATATATCAATTATAGAATTAATTAATTTAATTTATTTTTTAATCAAATATTTTGATCGTTATATATATATATATATATATATATATATAGAGAGAGAGAGAGAGAGAGAGAGAGAGAGAGAGAGAGAGAGAGAGAGAGAATATAGTTGTCCTTCATCCACCGAATAAATTAGGGCTGGGTTTTAATGTGATACCAGCGTTTGGAAGAACTCTATGCATGCCCTCCTGTATCATTAACCATGGAATCAACATGGTAATAGGATATGACTATAACACATAAGATTAAGATAGTAAATTATGGTACAAGACATTATAAATTTAGTTCCCATGCGAGACTATTATTCTCGAGTGATTCCAATTAGTCTATGATGACCGTTTATGATTATTCCATTTTTTCAATGCTTGCTTACCCTTTGTCCCCATCTATATGGCCGTAGTAGCAACCGACGGGACCCGCCGGGCTCCACCGATATTTACTGCCGCCTTCGTGGTTAAAAAATGGGTAGAAAAAAATGTTTTTGAGTAAGTGTCCTTCGCGTCGTTAAGTGGGCCTTTTACGACCCATACAATGGAAGTCAGAATGGGCCGCTTGTTAGTCTACCGGGACACACGTGTACGACTCTGCTTGCGGAATTTAAAATATATTACGTGTTGCATCCGTCCAGGTTCAACGAACGACTCTGCTTGGGCTCCGCAGCCCACGTGCTATTCTCACCCACCATTACCCATTCCAACGCAGGATTTTCTCTGCAATAAATCCATACGTAACACATCAGATATAGAAACATGGGGTGGATATATCGCGCGTCCATTACCTTTTTGAACTCCGAAGAAAGAAAGCTATGCTTGGTATCTCTTGCCTCCGATCGCAGCTCCTCTCACTCTCTTTGATCTGCCCTGCTCGAACAACTCAAGACCAGATTTCCTCTAGGGTTTCTGCCTTCTCGCCTATCTCTCATGGCGGCTGCAGCGGCGGGCGGGGTTGGAGTTGGGGCGGATCGAGGGGTGCAGATCCACGGGTTTCGCGGGCTGAGATCGTCGGGGTTGATTCCATTTGGGCGATCTTCCCGGAGCTTAGCGGTGGCGTCCTCATCGACCTCTTCTTCGGTTGTCACAGCTGTTTCCACCGTAAGACTTGTGATTTTGCCTTATTTTTCTCTCCCTCTTTCTGGTTCACATAATGGTGAAAATTGATCGTGTGGGATGGTCTTGTAAAAGGAAATGTTGGTTTAGCCTCTCTTTGTCGTTCTTCGAGTGGTGTTAGGAGTTCTAGCTCCGGTCTACGTCTGGAACCTTATTAGCTTAATAGTCTTATAAATTCTAAGTCGGTTGGAGTCCTAAGCTACTAAAGATGGCTGGAATCCTACGTAACATTGTAGGCCTTTCCCAAGAATAACTCATATTTATGTAAAATAAAATCCTACATTTTTTTGCTGATGAATTTTTCTTCGGACTAGATACCCCTAAAAATTTTCAATTGGGCTTAACACCGGTTCCATCTGCCAGAGGCGTCAGAAGAAATTTATGCCCTAATTTAGGAGTGTGGATGCCGGAGTGTCAGCCTTTCTTAAGAAGAAAAGATCTTTTCTATTGGTACTATAATATTATGTAGGTCCCATACTTGTGTCCACAATTTCATCAATCTGGCAACATTTTTGTCTAGATGTTCTCCAGTGCATCAGCATATAATGCAGAACAATTTTCTTTTTGTCCATCCATGATATGTCCGGAGTAATATTTAAAACACTCTTTAACAACTATGCTCAATAATTGAATACTGTGGCACAACCAATACATTAACATCATTAGAAACTGGTCATAAACCACTTACGACATGCTGAATGATACTCCCAGAAGTGATGTTATTTTATGATAGACCTTGCTACAAGTTCTCTTCTGACCGTAAATTAAGCGAAACCTATTTGTGCATGAGCAGTTTTAAGAAAGAGGCATACTTGTATATTTTCATACAGTTTTAAGTCTGATGATTTAGGTCACATGAGTAAGAATGTTTAGATTAGCTCCTCATGGTTATTAAGCTTTTATCTTTGTACCATGTAATTAGAATCTACCAGCGTGCATCATTTGAAATAATTGTAATTTTCAAATAAAATACCTCTCCGCACCTCTTGAAAGAGGATTAGAAAATTTCTACCAGAATGAGCAAAGATGATTGCTAGGATGATGCCAGTGCTGTCAAACTCTCAGCAAAGGATCATTAAAGTTATTATATTTTTCAAATAAATTTGTTTCCTTAGTGGTCAGAGGCAATAAAATTTTAGATGCAGAAGAGCAAAAAATAAGAAGAGAATAAGTAAAAAGAAAATAGTATATTCAACCTTGCTCTAACAAGTTATAGTTCACATAGAATCCTTCTTGATTGACATCAAATAAAGGATTGTTTCTAATTAAACAGTGGAAAATTTACTTTATCATTTAGTATCAATGAGGGAACAATAGTGAATAATTTTATGGATCAAAGAGTGGATCATACTGTCGCAGGAAATTTTGGTAACACTACAGATCAACTAGAATATCTTATATCATAGTCCGTTGTTCTAGAATTGTTTAATTAACTATAAATATCATTACATGGAGCGCTATAAATTCTACTTCATCCCTTTAGCGTTTCAAAGCCAGTAATTATTCCTTTCCTGCGCCTTCAAAGCAAGCCTGTAAGATGTTATTTGAAAAAAAAAATTTAATTTTCGAGAGCATAATCATTGATTCATGAAAAATGATTGAATTTTAGTAAAATATTATTCTATTTAGTGGATTTGTGAAACTGCTCTTCTTATCTCTCTTGGTATCTTCTTCTATTCCCTGGTGTCTGTGCAAAGCTTCTTAATTATTCCTTTTGCTGATCTCACATAATGTTGCTTATATTATAATTGCTAAAGGTTGGAGCCCAATTCAGCCTAAAGAAAGACCTTTCAGAAATTCTTTGACTTAATATGTATTAGATAAATCATTTCACTTTTTCATCTCAAGGACCCTTTTTTTCACGAAACAGTGAGCTTGAGAGGTACCTCATTAAGTTATATTTAAATGCTACTTTAATTCATGTCATTTGACAGCGTAGCCTTCTTTCTTTTTGCAGCCTGCAAGAACAGAGACTTCTGAGGTAAAGCGAAGCAAGGTTGAATTGTTCAAGGAGAAAAGCAATTTCCTTAGATATCCTCTAAATGAGGAGTTAACTTCAGAAGCTCCAAACATAAATGAGGCTGCCACCCAACTGATCAAATTTCATGGAAGTTATCAACAAACTAACAGAGATGAACGTGGTGTCAAGTCTTACCAATTTATGCTTCGTACAAAGAATCCATGTGGGAAAGTACCGAACAGGCTCTACTTGGTTATGGATGATCTTGCAGGTGAGTTTGGTACAGGCACTCTCCGCTTGACTACTAGACAAACATTTCAACTGCATGGTATCCTGAAGAAGAACCTCAAAACTGTAATGAGCACTATCATTAAAAACATGGGCTCAACTCTTGGTGCATGTGGTGATCTGAACAGAAATGTATTAGCTCCTGCAGCACCATATACCAAAAAAGAATATGTCTTTGCTCAGGAAACTGCAGAGAATATTGCTGCACTCTTGACACCACAGGCTGGCGCATATTATGATCTATGGGTAGATGGGGAAAAGATCATGTCAGCAGAGCCTCCTGAAGTAGTCAAAGCTCGTAATGACAACACACATGGGACGAATTTCCCTGATTCTCCAGAGCCCATCTATGGCACTCAATTCTTGCCCAGAAAGTTCAAGATTGCAGTCACTGTGCCTACTGACAACTCTGTGGATATCCTGACAAATGATATTGGTGTCGTCGTAGTTTCTGATATTGATGGAGAACCTCAAGGCTTCAATATTTATGTAATGGATTTTACTTCAGGTTATGTTCTGTTTTATTAAGCGATCTACTCGATTTTACCATTGCAACTTGCTTTTGTAGGTAGGAGGAGGCATGGGAAGAACACACAGGGTGGAGACCACATTCCCTCGTCTGGGAGAGCCTTTAGGTTATGTACCAAAAGAAGACATATTGTACGCTATAAAATCTATTGTTGTTACACAAAGAGAAAATGGCAGGAGAGATGACCGCAGGTATAGTAGAATGAAGTATTTGATCAATGAATGGGGAATTGACAAATTCCGCACAGTCGTCGAGCAGTATTATGGAAAGAAGTTTGAGCCATTCAGAGACTTACCAGAGTGGGAATTCAAGAGTTACCTTGGATGGCATGAACAGGTACAATTTCATGTGGGGTTTTGCTTTTTAACTTCACATTTTGATGCCTACTATAAAATCTGTCATTTCAGACCATTATCTGTTTATATCTTCGTAATATATTTTCATTGCTGCTCTGCCAATGCAGGGTAATGGTGCATTGTTCTGTGGAGTACACATTGATAGCGGGCGTATAGGTGGGAATATGAAGAAAACACTAAGAGAAATAATTGAGAAGTATAACTTGAATGTGCGGATTACACCTAACCAGAATTTGATCTTGTGTGACATTCATCACTCATGGGAAGAACCTATCACCGCAGCACTTGCCCAAGCTGGTCTACTGGTAAAGCTTGTCGTATTTTGCTCTTCACTTTAAGAAAATTATTTCTGCTATATGTAAGAAATTTTCCAAGATGACTGTCTTTAAAAAGAAAGTCTGGTTTAGTAATGGACTAGAGATATTAGAGCCAACAAGTGGATTTAGTAGTAGGTTCATAATTGGGCTACGTACTCTTTACTACAAGTAAGAAAGTAAATGTATTGATAGCCAAAAAGAAAATATGGTTGCTTTTCTATTTTTCCTATTATTCAGCATTTATGTTTTGTCTTGCAGCAACCTATGGAAATTGATCCTCTTAATTTAACTGCAATGGCATGTCCTGCACTGCCACTTTGTCCACTGGCAATTACAGAAGCTGAGAGAGGGATACCACAAATTCTTAAAAGAATTCGAGCTGTCTTCAATAAGGTTAGTACCTTAAATGATCCATCTTAATGTATTTATACATAATTATGAAAATGCAGCTTTTGGTTCCATAATGGTAATATTTATTTTTTTGAGAAGTGACAATGGGTTCTTATTCTTTTTGCAGGTAGGCATAGAGAACAATGAGTCAGTCGTGATACGGGTGACAGGCTGTCCAAATGGGTGTGCAAGACCCTACATGGCCGAGCTAGGACTGGTTGGTGATGGTCCCAACAGCTACCAGGTACTCGAATGCACTTACATTTTGTGCGAATGTTGCACGGTTAGATACGTTGAATCATGTAGACTGGAAATATCTGAATGATAAATCAGCCGGGAGAATTCTATGTCCCATTTCATCATAGGATGTTCATACTCCATTGCTATGTTGACAGCGTTAATTGTTTATCCAGTTGTACTAATCAAGGTCAGGTTTAACAATTTTGACAAGTTATATGTTTTAACTAAAACTGTGTCATTTTGTTCTTAAGCACAATGGATGTGAGATCTCCATTTAATAATCATCCATACTTGGTGTTGTTTGCTGAAAACCTGAGTTCTTACTAATTCTAGAATGTACAGATGTCATCAAGAGTCATCAAGCTTTCCTTGGTAGCATAAATTCTTATACTATTTATTCTGTTTAAAATGCAATTCAGGTCTGGCTTGGTGGGACACCTAATCAGACTTCATTAGCAAAATGCTTTACGAACAAGGTGAAGGTCCAAAACCTAGAGAAGGTTTTGGAGCCACTGTTTTACGGCTGGAAGAGCACGCGCCTTCAGGGTGAATCATTTGGCAGCTTCACGACTCGGATAGTGAGTATCAGATTTCATTTGCTAGATACCGCCAATTACCAGATATTACATGTGAAATTTGTAAATATAATTTCTTTACTATTTTGCAGGGTTTTGATAAATTGCAAGAGCTGGTCGATAAGTGGGAGGGTCCATTGGAGACAGCATAGCAGTTTAATGTCAAGTTGCGGATGGTAGACATATAAAAGCTATGGCCGAGTTAATAAAGTTGCAGAATCAAGGCCACGAATCCAGTTGGCCATGGAGGTTATTTGCAGCCCAACAGAATGGCAGAAGTTTATAATATGATATGGGAATTGATCTGAAGTTGTGTTCCTAATGGGATGCTGAGGCAGTTGAATGTTTTTTTTTTTCTCTTGCACTTTGCTTTCAGTGGTTGAAAGCTTAAAGCCTAAGAGACAGCTGGTTGTTTTTGTGTTTGTTGTCGAGTGATTAGAAGCGAACCTTTGTAAACTGTTACTGCTGAGGCATAAAGCCTTTCGGGATGCATCTGCAACAGTGATTCATTACTTTGGTATATTTGTTTAGAGATCTGAGAAGACTGGATGTTTATTTGGTTTGACTGATCATCTTCCGTGGAAAGAGAACTGTGACAAGAAGCGAGGAACAAGCACTACATTTAGATGCAACTTTGTGTGCGATCTCAACACATTTTTCTCATGCTTATCATTCAGTAGAGAGCAGTAAAGATTTGGGGGTAGGTCACAATGTCTTTGGGGTAGATCGATGAGTTATCTCAACTTTATTTAACTTGTCCTGGTTGAGGGGGTCTCATCCAATGCCTCACGTGACTTTTTGGTCAATATTCTCGCTTGTGGGGACGAAGGAAGGGCCTCTCGAACTCGGATTAGGGATATGCATACATGTGACACGGCTTGGGTATTTTCTCGGGTTCGTATATGATATTAGGCACTCAAGTGACGCGGGGCCCTCCTAGCACTAAAAGAATGTTGTACATTTTACGTATCGAGATTGAGGTGTTGCATCGACTTGGTATTGCCCACGTATACATGAACACTCGTGGATTCTTCGTTGGCGCCCGAGGGATGTGCTAGCTCCTCGGGACATCGATTGGTAGATCGGGAACCCGAGCGGTCATCTTGTGCTGGAGTCGACTCTTGGTCCTTGGTCGAGCTGCAGCCGCTTGGAGTATGTTACGACGTTCCAATGGAGGTTGCTCATCTTTGGTCGAGAACCTTGTTTGGTTGGCCTCCATGGGTAAAGCTTTCCTTTTTGCGAGTGTGTCCTTTCGCTCCTCAGTTGGCTCTCCAGTCGTTGACGCTTGTGCCAAGTCCGCGATCGAGGGGTGTGGTCCCGCCCCGATTCAGCTCCTTCGATGGTCAAGTCAACTAAGTTAATTGTTATGTTGTTATGTGTTGTATGCCTAGTGTTGAATAAAGATCCCTTGGTTATTTGCTTGGCACCTTTTATACTACCTGGGGAGGCAAAAGTCGTACGAAGTGGGTTAATACATGTGGGTGATAGGTCGGCATCGTACGCTGGTTAGTGGTTAAACCCTCGACCTGTATGCTAATTCTGACTGTTATGCTGATTGCTTTTATTGCGTATTTGCAATAGGCATAATCCATCCATAGGCCATTGTCTGAGTTGAAACAGGTCCTTCTATTGTATAGGAGACGTACAAAAGGATATCTTACGGTGGAGATAGGGGATATGGCCCGGAGCTAGACCCTCGAGTGGTGGTCCAGGGCAACGCTTCTTCCCGAGACCTTGATCGGAGCTGAGTCGACCGTGTCTACTTGGCTTTTGAAAGGTGACGTGAAAGTATATGTTGGAGCTAAAATATGCCCAGCCACTAGTAAAATTATTAATTAATTATAGTTATCTAATAGTCCTACATAATAATGTATACATGTGATGTATGATATGGACGGATAATCATAGATTATATGATGTATGTATATTATTATTATTATTATTATTATTATTATTATTATTATTATTATTATTATTATTATTAGGGCATGCGAATCTTAGTTTTTCTCATTTATTATCGGGTTGTGTGCTTGTGATTATGTTGTATTTACATGAGGAGGCACAATGAAAGTGTGGAGGTGCAAATGATACACCTATATATATATATATATATATATATATATATATATATATATATATATATATATATATATATATATATATATACATGCGATTTAGATATATATTAAATATATATGTGTGTGACATATCATATTAGGAGATCGAATCAAAATCTCATACTGTGATAATATTAAGTAGATAAGCATAAGACAATTAGATTGACTCATATGGCCTTCCGTCGTTATAGGAATAAACTTAATCCCAATTAAGATTGAGTTAATCAAGTCCATTGAGGCTCACATGTCTCACGATTCGAGATTTTGCCTATGACATAGAGATGTCACTGGTGACTTAAGGGCATAGTATGCTTGGTCGAGTCCCTCGAGGGCATATCATCAAATCAAACTCATCTTATAACAAAAGTGATGACTTAATCGAACAACATGGTTGGTTGAGTTCCTTGAGGCCATGATGATTCAAAGACTGAATAGGACGAGAATCACAATGAGTTATGATCGGTAATAATTGCCTACCATTTTTAACTTAATGTGATTGGTTGAGTCCCTCAAGGTTACATTAAGACGTCAATTGAATCTCATCCCAACTAAAAGTACGTTGGAGATTTTCATTTCACTTGTTGAGGGTGTCGCGTGACTCACCAAAAAAATAGTTAGAGTAGATTAAGATAAAAGTTAATATCTTGATTGTTTACTATTTATAAAATTTATATGTTATTTATTTATGTTGCATCTCTTGTTTATAAAAAATATGTCGCTTGTAAACCCCCTACGTGACATACTTGATGTCAACCACATTATTGGTCTAAATTATACGGATTTGCTCTGTAACTTAAGAATCATTATCACGACGAAAAAAATCGCATATGTTCTGAACATGATTATGCCCACGCTAGAGGAAGGGGCAAGCGAGGATCAGATCGTTCGCTGTGTGAAGTGTTTGGATGATTCTACCATGGCTAAGTACTATATGTTGGATTCTATGACTCCTAATCTACAAAGGCAAAATGAGAGCATGGATACCGATTCTATCCTTCATTTTAGTTAGTTGTTTGAGAAACATAGAACAACTCAGAGATATGAGATATTCAAGAGTTTATTTCGCACTAGGATGACAGAGAGGACATAAGTTCATAACTGTGCCCTGAGGATGATTGAGTGGATTGAGAAACTCACTGGTTTATGAATGGTTTTAGAGGATAACCTGTGCGTAGACCTCATACTTCAATCTCTTATAGATTGATTTTCATAATTTATCATAAATTTTAACATGAATAAACTTGAGGTGACTCTTCCTGAGCTCTTCAATATGTTGAGAGAGGCAAAGAGTACTATTAAGAAAGAGAAATTAGTTCTTTATATTGGTGAGTCAAAAAGAAAAAGGAAAGTTGATAAGTCCCTTAAGAAGAGCAAGGGCAAACTGGGTATGGCAAAAGTTACTAAGAAAGGCCTAGCAAAGAATAAAGGTCAGTGCTTCTACTATGATAAAAACGGGCATTGGAAGAAGAACTGCAAAGAGTGGCTTGCAAAGAAGGTGAAACAAAAGCTTGGAGAAACTTAAAGTACATTCATAATCAGTCTTCATTTTTCAGATTCTTATGATAACATATGAGTGTTGTATATCGATATTGCTTATCACATCTACAATTTATCGCAACATCTAGAAAGGTCTAGGAGATTGGTGAGAGGGGGATGGACCTCAAGCTAGACAATGGAGCAAGAGTTGTTGGAATTGCTATTAGCGAGGTCACCCTATATCTGCTTGGTAGAGCTACTATTGCATTAGATGCATGTTAATATGTTCATTTTATTATCATAAATATTATTTGTATTTCATATTTGATATTTAATGAGTATAAATTAGTTTTTGAGAATAATAGTTATTTATTAATTTTCGCTAGAGGAATATTATATAATGGTTTGTTTATGCTAGATAGTGCTTCACAAATCATAAATATAAGTACGTACAAGAGGAAATTAAATGAGGTGAATAATGTGTACCTATGACATTGTAGATTAGGTTACCTAAAGTTGTTGAATGATGGATACCTAAAACCATTCAACTATGAGTTCTATACAACTTGAAGTTAAATATACTTTCCATTTAGTGGAACTTGAGAGATAGATACTGAGTTATTGGAACTCATACATAGCGATATGGTTACTCTTACTTCATTAATTTCGGTGACGATTTCTCTAGGTACAGATACGTGTCCTTGATGAAGTATAAGTATGAAACTTTCTAAAAGTTTCAGGGAATACAAGAATAACGTAGAGAGTCATAATGAAAAATTATTAAAAATTTTCGAGAATATTTTTTAAAAATATTTATATTTTATATTTTAATATAAAATATAAATTTTTCTATTTTTCACACAAGTGAATATTTTAAGCTGATCATAAACTCTTGCCCACAGTTGGATTTAAGCACCCGGCAGATCTCTCGAAGCATATAACTTCGGCCAAGAATCTAAGAAACGGATCTTAACCCTCGCCAACATTGAGATTTAAGCACCTCCCCTGGCAGATCTGTCGAAGCATGTGCCAAAGAATCCAAGAAATGGAGTTCCGCCAAGTTCCCAACAGCTGATGTGTCAAGTGTCCTTTAAGCATTCTTCGTGGTCAAACGACCAGGGACAGTTGACTTCCAATCTGCTTTGTCGTCAAACACGCGTGAGAACTGCATGAAATCACCGCCGAATCACCAAACGACCGACGTTCTTCAGCTCCACACATGCACATCGGAGGCAGCTGACACATGGATCGCCCCCATTACACGCGTCGACTGTTGATCCCACGAGCCACCTCTTTCCCCGCCCATAAACGTCCACCCTCCGAACATTAGGTTCGTTCACGATTTCTAAGGTATCGCCGGAAGCATGGCTGCTATAACGAGCGACCAACCGCCGAGTATTCTTTCCCGTGTGGAGCGTTTAGATATTATGCTGGGTTACTTGGAGGAGCTGCGGAGCAGCCGCCGCGGCGCGGAGAGGAGCCCCGGCACGTCCACCACCAGCGGCGGGGGGGCGGTTACCACCAGCGACGGCGGCAACTCCTCCGTCGACTCGTCCCCGAAGAGCCTCGACCACAGGCGGTGCCGGCCGATCGGGGACGTCGTGGTCGAGACGCAGGTCAAAGGCAACCTCATCGACCGCGTCGAACACCTCGAGATCCGGCTGCTCAAGGCAAGTTGTGTACATCCGACCATATCATGAGCAAACTACGGCTGAGAGAAAGCATTGAATGACATATTGTGCCGCACTTTGCAGCTGGAAGAAGAGATAGAGCTCGAGAAGAAGAGGAGCGAGGAGGAGAAGAGGACTAAAAGGAACAGCGAGAGGAGAACGCGTGGGAGAGGGTTGAGGCGGCTGGTGACGTCCTGCGTGAAAGGAGATCTTGAGACAAAGGAATAGCTGATTCCGTGAGACACGGCTCTCGGGGCTTTGCTTGCTGTACTATGGTGCTTGGCTACAAAGTGAGCACTATCTCCTGTTCTACCCGACTGCATGCATCTTAAGACATCTATGTAAACTTGTTTGCTATGCTTTGGGTGTGGAATAAGCATGTAGTGCATGCATAGGAGATGACTCTTTTGGTGGAACTGTATCCATGACTTCAATGGTTGTAGCAACAACGTTAAGCATCAACAGCTCCATGGGCAAGGGTGTTTCTGTGAGTAAAATCCTGACATCACCCGGATCACAAAGCTATCACAACATCGAGGAGAATGGTTTTAAGATCTAAGCTTTGATCCATTCAGATTCCTAACATATTAATTGGCTTGGCACAGAAGAATTAAGCCGCATAACATCCAAGAGAGGCGGAGAAAACCTGCAGAAACTCCAGTCTAAGAACTCCATAAACTAAATTAACGATCTCTGTCTCATCCTCATTTCTAAAGAGGCAACTCTTATCATAAACAAGTAGTTATTTATTAATAATCATGCGATAAGTACTTATCATATAATTCACAATTCAGTAAATTGCCTAAATTAGTCAATATTCCTGATAGAAAATAAAAAAAATTCAGATCATCACAGAGAGAGAGAGTGTGTGTTTTGAATATTTGATTGAGCGAGTGTGGGTGTGTGTTTTTAATAGTTGTACCGTACAAGACCGAGGTAAGGTACCATAGTACCTAATTGGCTTGGGATTGCAGGGCATGTCTCCACATAATGCACCTTTACTATTGTGCACGACACAGTATCAGGTACGGGGCCTTGTCGTTCAGTCATATCGTGCATGACCGAAGTATCGATGGTTATTAATACGATCGTATGACTCAACTAGGGTGACATATATAAAAGTCGATCCCTCTATATTAAAAAAAGTAAATCTTCAAGCACTCAAAATTTTTCTCACTCATTTCATATACTGACTTAATATTCAGAGGGGTTAGGTCGAAAATTTTCAACTTTGATCTATGTGTTACACGAGCAGACACATCATTATCCTCCATCACCGACCACCTCTACGTATTGTCGGCCACTCCCAATCTACCTTCGGTGTCGGTCAACGAAATGGGGCTATGTGGTAGACCACGCATGCTTGACTTCGGACTAAACCGTGCTGACGACCTGACCACGACATAAGGATATACAACATTTGGGCGTTAGAAGGAGGGCTCAGTCGTATGTTGCAAGAATGCTCACATTAGGATTTAGAGGACCCCTGCCTTTTCCTTCATGCGTGGACGAGAATGCCACTATCCTAATCCCGAATTATTATTGGAAGCTATTTAGTGACCCCGGTCTCTTGCCTCTCAAAGTAAAACTCAGACAACCTAGTGTCTCACTTGAAGCGTTTCACAACCTCACCCACCAAGTCCAAGCTCTTGCGGGGATGATGCAAGTGATCATTCCCTCATTCCGTAATTGGCTTAGCAATATCCACAGCCTCTACCACTATCTCCAGCAGCGCAGTCAGCCTTCACTAACCTACCACGAGACCCCTCCCCAGCTGACTAGCATCTTGGGACTACAAACACTCACTTATCGACCAGGGAGCGATCGACAGACCCAAGCTGACACCTAAACACAACACCCCTAAGTGCATGAGCCCAACCTACCCCGAGCCCGATCTCCTTCGATCCAACAAACTCTCTCTAGGTTCAATTGCGCTCGGTCAATCGCCACTTAGATGAGGTCCAAAGGGAGTTCCGGAAATCAAAAGACGAGCTCGAGGATGGCTCATTGGCTGGGTCACCCTTTATTCAGGAAATCCAAGATAGGTCAATCCCTCTCAACTTCTACCTCATGAAGTTGGAAGCCTATCATGGCGGCTCCGACCTAGTGGAACACATAGCTACCTTCCAGGCTCAAATGGCCATGTATGGTACTTTCGACGCTATGATGTGCCGAGCATTCCCCATGACTCTTCGAGGCCTAACTCGGATGTGATATGATAAACTAGGGTTAGCCTCAATCTCATCCTTCGACCATCTCACGAGGGAGTTTGAGTTGAACTTTTTGGCTAGCACATGACCCAAGTCATCCACTGCCTGGCTACTCGGGTTAAATCAGAAGGATGTTAAACCCCTCGCTCAGTTTGTCGCTCACTTTGCTGTCGAAATTCGAGGGGTGCCTAACGCCCACCCTTCGTTGATCATGCAAGCATTTTTTACGGGTCTACGATCTCCCAAGTTCTTCTAGTCGATGGTCGAAAGGCCGACCATAATAGTTCCCGAGATGCTCCAACGTGCAAATCAATATATCACCACGGAAGCATTAGTAGCAGGAAGGCACGAGGAGTCATACCTAAGGCCCCGTATGGAGTAGCCCTAAGATTCATCATCGTGACTACCCAAGAGGAAGCTCAACATACCCAAGCTGCTGCTCCTAAGAACCACCCCGCTCCCCTCCACCTCCTCTACCACCTCTCAACTCGTTTGGAGCAAAAATTTACTGAGATTGTACGCAATAATTTACAAGCAACCCAACATTGTGGACTCGGCTAGTCGAGTAACAAAAGAATGAACTACGATCGGAGCTTTGACCCAATCTATGCTTGAGCAGCATTGGCCAAACCTATGTTTGAGCATTGTTACTCCGCCAAACCATGCCTAAGTTATGGCTCGGCCAAACCCGAGCTATGACCCCATCTATGCCCGAGCAACATTGCTTGGCCAAAACTATGTCCAAGCAATATTGCTCGGCTAAAATGATGTTTGAACAGTGTTGCTCGGTCAAACCATGCCCAAGTTTTGCTCGAACAAACTCGAGCTATGACCCAATCTATGCCCGAGCAGCGTTGCTCGACCAAACTTGTGTCTAGGTAGTGTTGCTCGGCAAAATCATGCCCAAGTTGTGGCTCGGCCAAACCTGAGCTAAGAACCCATCTATGCCCAAGCAACATTGCTCGACCAAACCATGCCCAAGTTGTTGCTCGGACAAACCCGAGCTACGGTCCAATCTATGCACGAGCGATGTTGCTTGACCCAATATGTACACAAGTAGCTTTGCTTAGCCAAACCTGTGTTCGAGTCGTGCACCTTGGCCAAATAATTTTTGAGGCATGCACCTCAGCCAAATAGTGCCCGAGTCGTGTATCTCAATTAAGCAGTGCCTGAATCATGCATCTTGGTCAGCTAATGATCAAGTTATGCATCTCAGTCAGTCACGAGCCCGAGCTACGCCTTGGGCTAATCGAGAGCCCAAGTTATGCATCTTGGCTAGTCATATAACCAAGTTATGCATCTCGACCAGTCACGATTGGGCGAATCCTAAGCCCAAGTCATGCGTCTTAGTCAGTCTCAAGCCCGAGCTACACCTTGAGTCAGTTGAGAACCCAAGTTGTGCATCTCGGCCAATCATGAGACCATGTTATGCATCTCGACCAATCACAAGCCAGAGCTACGCCTTGGGTCAGTTATGAGCCGAAGTTATGCATGGCCAATCACGAGCTAGAGCTACGCCTTAGGCTCGTCGAGAGCCCAAGTTGTGCATCTTGGCCAATCATGAGAGCCCAAGTTATGCATCTCGGCCAGTCCAAAACCTGAGCAACAATGCTGGGCCAGTCTAAAACTCGAGCAGCATAACTCGGCTAGTTCAGAACCCAAGCAGCATTGCTCGGATAATCAAGAACCCGAGCAGCATTGCCCAGCTAGTTCTGAACCCGAGCAACATTACTCGGCTAGTCCAAAACCCGAGCAACATTGCTCATCCTATTCAAAACCCGAGCAGCGTTGCTCAGCCAGCCCAAAACCCAAGCAACATTGCTCGACCAGTCTAGTATCCAAGAGATATTGCTTGGTCAGTCCAATGTCTGAGACACATTACTCAGCCAGTCTTAAGTCTAAGACATATTATTTTGCCACAATAATACCACCTGACTAGCTCAGCTCGAGAGGTGTGCTACCCACCGATCTGATTTCCGAGCAAAGCCTCCCGACCTACCAACAATTAGATTACTAATCTCGATGTAAGCAGTTGGAGATAATAGCCATGCCTCGGATCACCAATCTCAGGCAGGCCCTTACCGACCAACCTCGCCTTGTCGATGTCAACCTAGTCTTGGTCAGGTTGCTAAGGCCCATTTGACAAATTCCGTAGCCACCAAGATAAGATAGATGAGACAGGCATACTCCTACCTCGATGTCACGGATAAAAAAATAAACAAGGTGTTCGATATAATGCTCATGTTTGTCCGTGTCTTTTGATTTTTGTACATGCTTTATACAGCAAGTAGCAGGCTTTTAGTAGGCTTGGTAGCCCTAGTTTTGTTAGCTTGGGTGAAACTTGGTGAAGTGTCCAAGCCGCATGAAGAGAGTCAATATAGAATATCGGAGCAAAGGTACGAAGCTTTCCTTGGATAAAGGTCAAGGACATTAACTCTTGCAAAGACAAGAGTGAGATCATATTGTATTATGGGTTCTTCATTCTGATGGGACAGACTCATTTTACATGGTTTCAAAGACGAAGAGAGCTTAGAGGCACATGTACCTTATCTCAGAGAAGCATTTGATAGAGGGACTAAGGCGACTCAACTTGTAAAGACGAAGTTAGGATCAGAAGGCTTAGCACGAAGCAAGAGGACGCAAAGGCGACTCTTAAAGAATATGTCATAATGTTATCATTCGAGTTATCATTAACAAAGCAATGCACAGCACGGTGTGCAATGGAGATTGTTCTGGTGAGGGATAGAGACCGAGGATCCAGGCAATGATGCACCAATTTTAGTGAAGTCGGGGGACTTTAAGAGCTACTAGGCAACAGATTGTCCTAGAGCGATGTTTCGTCCAGGTGTGACCCGAGAATGGGTGAGCAAAGGTGAATTGCCAAAAGAGGAAATACAATCAGAGGTGGCGGAGGCCCTATGATGTGCTAGCAGAGGCTACATATAGAGAATCGTAGTCTGAGTTCATCACACAAGAATCTGAATGTAATTGAGGTATCACAAGGAGGCGACAAAGTGCAACGGATCATAGTGAAATAGTTATAGGCAATACAACACATGCAAGAAGTTTCGTGAGGGACGTAATCATGCAGAGGTATGATCATAAGCTACTAGGAGCTCCACTTCAGTGAACAACACAACGACAAGGACTATGAATTCAAGGAGTGAATGTCATGGTACCATAGAGGCGGGTCTTTCGTGTATGCACATCAAATCTTGCATCGGATGAAAACCTTGGTCATCAGCATATGGGGGTTATGTACCAACAAGGGAGAATATTCAGATTGCAAGTGCCAAGTACTATGATAAGATAGAAGGATAGAGGCCAATGAACTTCATAAGGTCAGTGTTAATGAGCTTTTCATCAAGATAACCAAAAGTGGAGGACTTCAGATTGATGTAGGAGTACTCGACTAAGGAACAAAGTAGGTAGTACGTGGTGTTATACCTTTTCTACTAAAATGAGTAGCCAACGAAGATGGTGGAGAAGACGATACAATCCCAAAGGTGACCAAAATTATCAAAGACTTGCTCCAAGTTTGGGTAAAATTTAGCTCTCTTCAAGCAAAACTTCTTGCATTCTAGAAGTTTGATGGCAGAGAGAAGGTGAATCATAGTAGTTAACTCAACGCAAGGAGTGAAAATACTTTGGGTGCTTCGGAAGTGTAAGCAAAGACCGGGCGAAAACTAGTAACCAAATCGATGCATGAAGTACAACCTCGAGGAGGCGAGTGAAATCGAGTAAGTTTATCTTCTCAACTCCTAAAAGATTAGGCGAAATTGAGTACTCCAGTTCTCTTATTTATCTTATAAAGGAGCTTTGCATAAGTTCAAAGACTCTTCAAAGAAATCTAATGGAAGACAATAGTTGTCAAATCCTCACCATTGGTGATCGGTGCTACTGAGATTAGATTATCCATTTTATTTTTCAACTGAATGTCAATCGAAAGCAGAAGTGTTGCAAACCTACTTGGAAGTGACAATTAAGTTGAAGAAGAATCGATGGGCTATTTTTGTGAATGACCTCAAGAACTTCAAAGTCTACGAGATAATGCTCGTTAGAGCTCCAATAAGCATCCATCCAATTCAGGCGACACGAGATGTTTGAGATACTAGTATAAAACAAGGAAGGTCCTTTCCTTTATTAAAAGGATCCACAAAAATCAATAAGGATCAGCACAACTTAGCCGATCCCACACTAGAGTCAATCATTAGTGAGTTGAAGTGCTTGACAAATCAGAGTTCAATTATTCAACAACAACGGTTGCGAGCCAAGAGGCGTGTTGCAACCAAAGCAAAATATTCAGCAAAAGACGAGGAGATGCAACATTTACAGCAGCTTCGATGAGAACATCAAAAGAATAAGTGGGGGAGAATGTCACAGACAAAAATACAAATAATGTGTTTGACGTAATACTTATGTTTGTCTGTGTCTTTTGATTTTTGTACATACTTTGTACAACAAGTAGCAGGCTTGTAGTAGGCTTGGCAGCCCTAGTTTGGTTAGCTTTTATGACTAGTTTCGGCTTGTAAATAAGAGTCATATCATGTGGATACTTATGGGGACTTCGATCTGTAATGGACCTTGATCCTTTATATGCAACCATACAGAGCTTGTAAAGTTTCTGGTTGTAATTTATATTGGCTATATAAAATATTTGCTAAAATGGTTGCTTGTGGATCCCTTGGAAAATATTTTCTCTAACCCATTTTCTCTTTTGTAAGTCCTAAGGGACCTTAGGAGGTTTTGGGGAGGCTGACATTTACGGACGAACACGCAAAGGTGCCTCACAACTTAGGTAAAACTAGCTAAGTTCATGACATCAAATCATGACTCTTGATTCTATCGAGGCACTACTTGAGAGAGACAGAATGATATGACATATTTTAGTAATGTTTCTCGTGGCATTGCAATAATAGCTATGTCAACATTGATGTGGCGTCTCGAACGCCACTCGTACAAGACTGGGCTAAGGTACTAGTCGCACCTCTGTCGTTTGGGATCCTAGGGCATGGATTTACATGACACGCCCACTCGATCGTGCATGACATTGATGCCAGGTACCAGACCTTGTCGTTCAGCCATGCCAGCCGAAGCATCAGCAACCATTAATACGACCACGTATAACTCAGCTAATGTGAGGGATATAAAAGCTGACCCCTAAATACTGAAGAAGGTAAATCTTCAAGCACTTAACATCCCCCTTAGTCATTCCACATACTAACTTAATTTTCAGAGGGGTCGGATCGGAAATCCCTAACTCTGATCTATGTGCAGGATGATCAGATGCATCATCATCATCCTCTATCATCGACCACCTCCATGCATTACCAGTCGTTCCCGATCCACCTTTGGCATAGATCGACGAAAAGAGACTACGTGGGTGACCACGCATACTTAACTTCGTGCCAAGTCATGCTGACGACTCGGCCACGACATAAAGATATACAATAACTATCACTTTCATATTAAGATGATTCCATCTAATGATGAATATTTCACTATACTTTCCATATTAAAATAAATTCTTATTATTAATAATATAAGTTGAAGCATCAAAATAAATCCATCAAGTATTAGAAAAAAACTTTTGTAACATTTAATTCGGTACATAAAAATGTTAGAATTATGCCTTTTCTTTTTAAATCGAAATATAGTAGCCCTTCTTCATATTATCTTTTTTATCATAGAATTAGCACTTTACTATGAAAATGTTCTCTTATGATTTTATATAGCATTTATAAATTCAAATTATTTATACTTTAATTTTTTAATTATTATCCATGTAGTACCCAAAATATTACGAGACTTTTCTAATTTAATCTTAGTTATTCCTAGGCATATATAGTATACAAATCATTTAAATTTTATTTTATCTTTAATTTTATAGTAATAAATTTTAAATGAGCTAAGCTAACAGGAAATAGAATTAATAATAAATTATATAAAAAATAACACAACTATATTTTTGTCTAACGTTCTTGAGCTTATGACTTTGTTGCCATATTAAGAATATAATTTTGAATTTTTCAAATATTGTTATATTAGATTTTTAATTAGTTCCTTTATTAAGATATCAAGTAATGCATTGTCAATAAATTTAGATTGATTTTTAAATATTCAAGTATGATAGCTGTAGACTAAAATAAAATCTACAAATATTAGTAATTATCATAAAATTAAGTCTTATAGGTCTTTCCCTATCATTTATCTTAATTATTTTTTTATAGAACTTTTAATAGTTATATGTATGATCCTCTCATCTAGTTCTAAAATTACAAATGTTCAAGCTATTTAGAAGCAAATAAACCAGAAACTATATGAATACTAGAAGTATTAAAATATATAGAAGGAAGTATCATTGTAAAATGAAAAAAATATTAATGCTTTGAGTTTTCAAAATACGATGAATTATTGATATCATCCATATTTCACCCTTGGATAAAATAGTAATATATCCAATATTTATTTAAAATTATTTATAGACATCCTTATTATATAATATTGTTATATTTGAATATAGAATCCTAAACTACAAGGATATCTAAAATATTATTTACATAAATATAATAAATATTTTATTTTAATATTATTTTAATCTCCTAATTAATTATGTCATTGTAAATATTATTTTTTAATATGATTTAAGATTAATTATTTAATATAATTTTGAAAATTCTTGATCTAAGCTACTTTGACGACTACAACACAAATACAAAAAATTTAAAATATAAGTTAAAATATCAAATAAATAATATAATATTTATTATAATTCATATCTCATAATTCTATCATCTTACACCATTTGATAAATACTAATCAGATAAACTTAGGAAAATAAGTTTCAAATAATACTTATTTTTTAAATCTAATTTATACAAAAAATAGTTCAATAATAATAAAATAATAACCATAATAGCTATTGAACATTAATCAACATTAAAAAAACTCATATATAATTGTCATCATAATAAAATATAGTTATATCTTTATATAAAATATTTTAAAATTATAAATGTATGTATGTGAATAACTACATAAATATCTAAACATAATAATTAGAATTTAATTATCATAAGCCAAAAAATATCAATATGCCATATAAGAAAATTAAAAAAAGATAATTTATATATTTTAAAATTATATATGGAACCCTATATTAGACTAATCAACCTTATTTAATTGACGGGCTCAAAATTGGGCTGCCCATATATGGGTAAATAGATTTGGGTTAAACATCAGTCTAAATTAGTCAACAAAAATTAAAGTTTATCAAAGTATTAAAATTTGACTTTTCTCTCAAATTTGATCAAAATGAGATTGATCGTATCTTATCGAGTCAAATAGTTAAAATACAATCAAAATCATGTTCGGTCAAAATAGTTAGTCAAATTGATCAATTTTATAGTTAGGACATAATTTAAAAATATTTAACTTTCTAATAGTAAAACTATAATTTTGTATGGACATGTTAGAAATATCTGATTTTTGAAAGGTAGAGCTGTCAAAGAGATATAAAAGAATTTATAATAGCAAAATAGTCTTTTAGAAACCATAATCCCTTTTCAACCTATATGTGGCATGCGATTGTTAGTGTGTGGTCGTCCGTCACTTGCGCGATGTCTATGGTCACCACTGTGCACCATCGTCTATCTACTAGCATCGCCTACCGAGACTCCATCCGTGGTTAGCCCGTTTTCACTGTGTTCCACCACATCCATGTCCCATGTGTGCAACTATCACCACTATGTGAGTCTCATTGATCACACATCTCTTTTATGGTCGATTGAGAAACCCTACAACCATCACACAACACTTGACCACTAGGTGACCCACATTGGCAATGCACATATCCATGGTTGATTGTCTACTAAGATGATCATCTCATTGCATACAACTTATCATTTGGTGATATCGTAAATAACCCCCTCAATGTGGCCCACACTCGTTCTACCACTATTGGTGCCAGTACTTGTGTATCACCGCTTGTGGTCAATTTTTACTATCATAAAGTTATTACATGTGTAGCACCGACGACCATGGTAGGTCGCTACGATGCTTGGAAGGGGCTACTGCATATAAGTAGCAGTGACGTAATGCTCGTGTTATGACACACAAGGTGTAGCAATAATTGCCATATGCATAGTCATTGCCCACAACTGGGTGTACGCCTAATGGAGGTCGTCACTATTACCGATAGCAAACTGTTGATAGTAGCCTATCGAATAAATATGTGAAACATTTCATGGCTCCACCATATATAATGCTCACAAGTAGGCAAAGAACATAGAAGAATATATTTAGAAATATGATAAAACGAACGAGATATGAAAGCAAATCGATAACATAGTTTGATCATTCAAATATTGTACAATCAAAATTAGATAACACCTTTTCATAAGCGAATGGTACTAACAAACATATCTAAATATAAAATAGATCTGGTATATTTTTACGATGTAAGGTATTTGATTCCAAAACAACATGCTCTAATATCAATTGTAAGCATAACAACTATAATCACACTTTTGTTATCTAAAAAAACTTTAATGACATACTCAAAATCAAATAATGATAGATCAAGATAAGGATTATGTACCTTTTGACGTTATTCAAAAAACTTTTATCTGTATCTTTCGATTTAAAGGAAATAATGATATCCATCTATAATGAGAATTAGACTAACCGTCTCCTCTCTTTTTATCATTCACATGACCACTATAAGCGATAAAATAGGGGCTACGATGAGATAAGAAAATATCTATAATATATCAACGTATAACATAATATTATGCATCGTGTCATTATGAAGTCTTATCTATTTGTAGACGAGAGTAAAAAGTCTATGATAAATAATTATGAGAGTCCATTTTATCAATGTAATATCTTAAGGAATCAATACTATCATAATTAGAATTCTTTTCTATTGATCGATATTCGTAACGAGAATATAATCAAATTTATATTACATTTGACCCAATTGAACATAACTATATAATCTAACATTTATCCTGTACCCTCGAATCAGGTAAGTAAATTAATTAATCAGGTAAGTAAATTAATCTTGATAGCTTGGTCTCACCCTATGTCATGTACTCTTTATTTGGATGATTGATATTATATCTAAGGTTTCACTTGTTTCATACTAATCTACGACAAAGACATGCTTACTTAAATGATTAATTTCAATTTCCCTAACAATTACATCCGTGACTCCGACTAAACTATATTTTAATTTCATATCAGGATAAGATATAAAGCATAGTTAGCGTAGGATGCAAAGCTCACTCACTCACTCGTTCATCCTCAATGGTCTCACTTTGTATGTCTTGGCTTCTCACTTGGTAGAAACTACTACTACTACTATCGTAGGATACACACCGTACGGATCTCACTCTCGAAGTTTTAGCCATCCTCAATAATAATAATAATAATAAAATACTACCTGTAAAACAATTAGTGAAAGAGATTAATTCGAAGGCGTGGCTAAAATTCCGACTTATCCATCACCAACTTTTACCAACACTTCAAATCATATTTTTAAATCAAGAAATAGATTTTATGTAAGCAAATGACATCAGCAAGATGATCGGCTGTCTATGGTCACATCCAACGGTCAACATGTTCATATATAAATTGAGATTACGTGTGGCGATAAGTCATCTCATCTGACAAAGTGATGTAGCACTAGTCACCTACTTCATCCATCAGACCGGGCCCCATCCGAGTCAGCTAGTCCGACCAATCAACACTACGTCAAATCCATGTCACATCATCGATAGCTGTCGTGGCATCCACAACAAATAGAAGCCCATTGGATTAAGAACGTCAAACATCTTGCCGTCCATTCTGAAATCAACAGCCAGGATTGAGTCTCTACGCTGATGCGATCCCACAGCGGATGAATTGCCTGCGATAACCCTTCGATAGGCTTCCTAGTAAATCAAACCCAGCGTATATTTTTGCAAATTAGTCTTTAAAATGAGAGCTATTTAGTCATTTAATGATCTCCACAAGTGGGATTGCGCCTCTGCCGCTGACGTGAACTCGTAGCGGATAAATGCGAACAAGAGACAAGAAGGGCGATGAATCGACTAATATACCCTTCACAAGGCTTCGTAGTACATCAAAGCTAGCGTACAAATTTATAAATTAATATTTAAATTGAGGGTTCTTGGGTCATTTCAAGCGCAATTGTTGCCCTAATGATCAATAAGTTGCGCTCTCCGCTTGCAGAACGAGCGTGTGCGAAAAGGTGCAAGGAGAAGGGAAGGGGGAAAGATAAGGCGAGGAGGAGAGAGGAGAAGAGAAAGAAATCTGAAAAAAGAGGCTACCAAAATCCTAATTTTCCTCTCTTCGAGATCGCCCTTTCCGTCTATTCCCTTCTCAATCACGAAAAAGGAGAGACGTATTAGGGTTTGCTCGGTGATCTAAAAATGGTTGGTGCTCATGTCGTTTCTTTCATCGGTGTGGAATTCGATTCTTAGTTATGGCTTTCGATTGCTAATCCTGCTAATTTTCCTTTTTCTTGAAGGTTATGACTGGTTTTACTCCTCCTTTTGCCTCTGCCTTTTTATTTCTTCAATCACTAATGATCAATATATATTTTTAGGGACATGTTCGAAAATTCTAATTTTGGCTGATAATTGGAGCTTATATTATTAAATAATTAGGACAGTTTAGGAAGAAAAAGCGTGTGAGATTTTTCATTGAGACGATTCATTAGCCTTAAAGAAGGGAAATTAATATGTTCTCAACTCCGAAAATACTTATTTGAAAGTGAAGTATTAAAAGTTTCAGCAATTTGATGTCTATATGTTTCTATATAGTTGCAAAAGGTAAAACGATTTCATGAAATTAGAAAAAAGAGTTGCAGAAATCATATACTTATCTGTGTGGATCTTGAAATTTGACGTTGCTAGTTTGTCACCTCCAAAAGGCTTGAAGATTTATATTTTGTTGCTGCCTTTCTTGTTTAGGATTAGTACTTGATGGTTATCAAGTTACGTTTGTTAATTTTGTTCTTTAACAGCATAAATCGGGAAGAGGACATAGAGACAAAGTTCAGCAGTTCATGGCAATAACGGGATCGAGGTATACCGCTTACTATAACATAAAACATTTTCACCGAGTTCCGCACCTCCATTCATACATGGGTTACCATGGATATGTGTCATAGAAAAAAGCCTTTCAGTATCTGGGATAAGGCTGCAGTGTAGTCTGTTTTTCTAAATTTGCTTTTTCTTCTAATATACTAATTTCTCATTGAACTTAAGCTGTTCTTACTGATGTATCCACAAGTCTTTATTTATTGCAAACTGAGATGAAACCAAATCTGTGGTTCACTGTGATCATTCATTGTTTAGTCTTGCTATTTCTACTGCCTCTATTCCGCACCATAAAGTATAGCCATAGTAATTAGTGGACAATAGTTTAGCATTCAAATGACTTGGTAGCTACAGTATCAGTATTTTTCAATGAGATGCAAAATATTTGTGATAGCAATGACATATCAGTTCTACACATTGCTTGTGATAGTCCTTCTTTACAATGTCATCCAATGAACAAAAAATTTGACCACTTCAGGCTGAGTATCTGTTTTAAATTGCTTATTTTTATCATTTGCTATGGAAATACAATTACCGTTTCTCCTTGTTTACCTAAACAACTTTTGTCTTCAACAAGAAATCCAATTTTTGGTATTGGACCCAAGCTGGTCCATGGCTGGACCAGCATGGGTTCAGTCTATCCTGTCATATTGACACACGATATGTTGGAACGTATCATGATACCTATCTATTGGGGAAGAGAGAGGGGGGAGGAAGATAGACGAGGGATGAGGAGGTGTGCATGCAGGCAGCAACCGGTAGCAGAGGCGACAAGGAGTTGTGACTCATGAAGATGAGGATGCTTAATGAAGATGGGGGTGGCAGGCGCGTGGGTAGAGGTAGGTGGTGGTTGTGCAGGCGAAAACCAACCATAGAGAGGACAGGATATGAGGAATTGTGACTCGTGAGCCCTGGTGCAAGCAACACAACATTTAAAAGAAAAAAAGAGTTGAATAAGAAACTGGATCCTTGGCGATTGGCATCTTGGTTGGTGGTCGGACTGGCAAATACCGGCGGTAACAAACTGGGTGATTTAAGAACCTTGGTCTTATAGAGCAACTGATCGCTTGTATTAGCATTCACTCAAGCAATGCTCTTTTCTTTTCATAGGATCCTTCGCCTGCTGTCTTATTTTTATGAGAAGTGCTATTAGTTTAAGGTTTAATGCATTTATTCATGTATCAACTGTCATTTATTTCTGTCTTCATACTAGCATTAGGTTTAAATAAATACTTTTTCCAACTTTAGTAACATTACTCAGACATTAAGAACTGATTATCACCATCAACTCTACCACCTTGTATACTGGTATCACAACAGTCCAATTGGTTTATTGAGACTGGTATTGGATCAAGATTTGAATCTTTGGTTATTTTAGCTTTTGTGCTTGTGATGGAGACAATGGTCGAAGTATGTCAATGGTCCAAGTATGCCAACGGTCATGATTAATTATGACTTTCTTTCTATTTAAAGTTTACATATTTTGATTTGCATTTCTTTTACTTTTATGCATATTTTAATCATCTATAAACATGATTATATCATTTTCACAGTGAGAAAGCTGCTATTCAGGCTTTGAAAGCCAGTGATTGGCATTTAGAGGGGGCTTTTGACGTATTTTATAGCCAACCCCATATTAGAACTGTTACTGACTCCAGGCATCTTGAAGAACTCTATAACAGATACAAAGGCAAGTTTCCTTGAGCAATTATTTTTTGTTGTATTCTCTTGCACTTATTGTGCCCTGTCCATTCCAACATGTGCCTATGTTTCTTGTAAAAAATGGCTGGATGTTTGTGAGACTCATGCTGTTTATTGCCATTAAGTTGCACATATAACACTTTATGGAAGGAATGTTACTAGTGCAAACAACTTTTATCTTGTGCAAGGATTAAAATCTTTGTTTGGTGCCGATACTGGTTGGTACTGATACATGTTATAAACTACCTTGTCTCTGTAGCATCTGTGCATCATCTCCTTGCCTTTTTACTGTTTTATAGACATCTTAAGTTGGTTGTTGCCATAACTATCATATATTGCTCATGATAACTTCTTATACCTGAATGCACAATTTTTCTTGGAGCATGGCCATGCAAGTGAGTGTTTCTGACTGTTGAATTTATTATTTTTCTGTAAAAAAATAATTTTATTATTTTAGCCTGGATGATTAAAAAAATTTGAACCTAAGCTACTGAACTGTTGAGATGATAATTTATTTGTCATCTCTCACTGCTCTGAAGTTATTTTGTTCACAAGGCTCTTGCTGTTCTTTTTGAAGCTGGTTGATTCATATAATTTTTATTTCACTTTTTGGCATTTAGAAATTTCTATTGAGTAAAAAGATTATGCAGATGTTGATTATATTCTATCTAACATTTTAAAAAAATTATAGGGTATGAGATAGAACACAGAAAAGTGTTTCAGGTCCTGAAAGGGTCATAATTTATTTTAATTTAATTAAATATTTTTTAATTGTAAAATAATATTGTACATTAATTTTATGTTTAAAATATTTTGTTTTTGATTGGTTTGTAAGTCAACAAGGTATAGAGGAAGCTAATTGAAAATTGTCTTTTGGGCGCTTGATGATTGACATAGTTGGACTTTGGATGCTATTATAACTGCTCCAATGGGCTTATCCAACAGCTCTTTTAAGTGACTGGACAAATTTAACATGGATTTTCTGGTTCAACCTAAGTTACACTAGACCACTATGTTTAATCTAAAGCCACTTTAGATAACTGTTTAACCTCTATTTTTTACCTGGCACCCCTTTACTGGGCACTTGTTGATATTTTAATTTGTTGATGCTATATAGGTCATGATTGATCATGTTTCATTTTGATATATCGATATTTTGTATTATGATCACTTCATGTGACATTCGTACAAAATTTATTTTCTCTAAACATTTGGTATTTGTATATTTGATACAGTAATTTACCATGTTGGTAAAATAACATAATTTTAGTGTTTGAAAACATGCTGCAGAATGCTGGTGGTGAAGGTACTGTATCTTATGTTTCGTGTAACTGTAATTTTACTGTTCTAGAAGCCGCTGCTGAATGCAGTGTTCAAGATATTGTATAGCATATGGTATGCAAATGTATAATTGTAATTTTAATGCTATTAAAAGTGGCTGTGGAATGAGGACAGCCAAGGTACTATATTAAATGTGCTTTGCAGACAAATAGGGCTGCATAGATGATCCATTTACAACAAAGAAATTCACAATTAAGTGTAAATTCTTAAATCATAATTAGGTATACTTATATGTTGAGTCCAAACCGAAAAAATAAAAACTGTCTTCTATACTATGGTTAAAAATTTCTGGTGTTGGACCCATACAAGTTGCGGGTTGGGCTGACACAAATTTGGTACATATCAGCGTACTGACATACAATATGTTGGTATGGTAGTGAGGCAATATCGAGAAGTGGGGGAGAAGGACGAGGAGAGACAAATGGGGAAGGTGGGTCAAGAGTAGAGGAATACCTAGTGGGTTGGTGGGTTGGTCACAGTGGGCATTGCAAGAGCTGGTCCTTGTGTCGATCCATCATTAGATGTAATACCTTCCAGTATGGACTGATCCAATGCGTATCAAGAACATATATGGACCATACACATAAGCCATATTCATAAGAAAGTTTCCCTGTTTTTGCCTGCCCTCGCAATGTATAACATTGAGCTGTTTTTAAGTTATTGAGGAGCTGACTGAAGTAATGATTTTTTAAACTTGATGCTGAAATTCTGGGATTACTTTATAGAATTTGATTTTTTATGTTCATTGCATGGACTTGCTCTGAATTGATGTAAACTTCTTTCTAAGATTCTTTGAGAATTGAATAATCATGATTATGTATGTGCTTTAACCAATCATTTGCCAGCATAATCATTGAGAATTAAACATGAAAATCATTCATTTATTGTTCTGTCTAAATATGTAATTTAATACAATTGGCTGTTGCATCATTGATGCTTATGCTTCATGGAGTGAGAAAATGAAATATTTTCTATTGTGGCAGATCCTTATGTTGATATGATACTAGTTGATGGCATAACTCTTCTTTGCAATGATTTGCAGGTATGATTTGGTTAAGTTGTTTCTTGTATGACACACTACAGTTTGTTCTCTTATGTGCACATTACCAATATATGTATGTCTGAACTGGTTTTGTTATTCCAACATATGGTGCTTGAAAAAATCTGGAATGTTTGACTGTGATGACAGTAGAGCCAGTTTATGTATTATAACTACTATGTTATTTATTAAAGAAAATATATTTCTTAAGAATTGTTGTTTACATGGGCACCAATTATATTCAACTTTCTTGATAAGTTTTAAAGGGGACTTCTTGTTCAGATTGAGCAGAATAAAAAAGTTTTGAAGGAGACCTGTTGACTATTGTACGAACTGATCATAATTTACATGTCAGCTTTTAGATCATATATAACAGTTTAAGTTATAATTTTTCAATAGGCATATGTTTTTTATAATTTTTCATTGTGTTCATTTTTGTTTTTGTTTAACTTGCATAATTCATCTTTTAAGTATAATTTTCTTGTTCTGTTGTTTCTTTTGTCTTATAGCTAGTGACCTGTTCTTGGTTCTTGCAGGTGGATCCCCAAGATATTGTTATGGTGAGTTCATATATGACATGAATAAATCCTTTGCAGTACTTTTTGGTATTTTTGCAGGATAACTTTTTTTTGTTAAAAATTAAATATTTTGTGGGCATTGGAAATGGCGGTTATTTATTTGTTCAATTGTTACAAGTTAAGAAACCTAGATTTCTTCTCTCCTTTGTTCTTGAATCATTGAATTCCGCAACTATTATCTTTAAGGATTAATTGTTATGATTAGGAATGAACATGATTAAGGTTTTAAATTTTTTGGTACCAGATCCCTACTAGTTTATGACCGGATCAGTACAGTTCTGGCCAATGCTAGCTTATTAACACATGGTACATGGTGAGTTGGTGCGGCCTGTTGTACCAAGAAAAGGGCAGAAGGGGGAGCAGGAGGGAGGAGGAGATGAAGAGGAGGAAGGGAGGAAACGGCGAAGCACAGGAGGTGGATAAGAAGGTGGCAGATGGGTGGGCCTGCAGTTCTGACAGCTGGCAGCATGCTATTCCCTGCCATGTTTAAACGATAAGTTGCACTGCTGCAGGTCGTGCAAAAGAAAAAAAGGATTGCCCGAAAAGGGGTGGTCTGTTTCCTGGTTCATGCTGAGACCTGTATATATGGGTCACTATGAATTGGTCAAGGCAAAATTGAGTTCTATGAGTGTGATTATAGTTCTGTGTACGGCATTCTATCCTTTTCATTTTAAATTATAATATGCCATGCTTATAGTGGACTCCATGGTACAGTGTCGTACTGAACTATGTAGGCATGAGTTTGGGCCTTAATGTGGCAGCATCTATTGGTAAAGATTCTTTTGGTGAACTGTTATCACTGTATGTTCTTTGACATTGTCAGGTACTCATGAATGTTCATCCTGATAATATTCTCACTTTATTCGATCATTTGTGGTTCTATGCTATAGGCTAGCATAATTGATAAAGTGGGCATACCTTCTTGTTGTTATTTTTTTTTTCTGTCATAGCATGGTTGATTATCAAAGTTGACTTTTAAATAGACTGTTGATTTTAGCACTTGGTATGATGGAAAGTTTTTGAAATTGATCTGTTTGTGAACAGCTGGTTATGCCATAAACAAGTTGATTTGTGCCTAATAGAATCTGGTTAGTCAACCTAGGCTTGTTAATGTTCGCAAGTAGATGGCTTTATCTAGCCAAAAGTTGCCTGTTGGCAAATGCTGGTCAAAGAAACTTTTAGATACACGATAATAAGGAAGTGTTGCAGGCAGAACTTTTATTTGGCAAACTTTCTTCTGTATTGCACGATAATAAGGAAGTAGTTTATGGTGCAATATAATCAAATTTGGTTGTTCATGTTAGATATGTGACCTTGTCTTGTGTTGAATATGTTTCGTTCGAGTCATATTAAGTTCTTGTTAAATTCAGTCTCTTTATTAAGTTTATAGAGTGCATATGGGTCATAATATCTCTTCCCTTTTCGTTAGGGTTCCATCTTGTCATTGTTCAGGTAGTCATGGTAGTGTTTGTATTACCTGTTCCAGTCAAAACTTTGATGTCCTGTATCTGGATTGTAAACATTAAAATAGAGTTTTATGGTATCTTGAAGTGATGGGAAGTCCCAGATATTCCTGTAAAATTTTATTGTCATTTAGATTAGTTGGGAATTATTCTAAGACTAGGATACTTGTCTATAACGAGTCTTAAGAGAAATCATGATTGATAAATTATAAGAATTAACAATGATGATTTATGACATGCTGGATTTTTTTTGTCTTCTCTAAATTGTCATTTCTCATTTATTCTTTCTTTTTTAAATCTTTCCTCTATTTTTCTACTTCATTTACTTTAGAATTTATGGTTCATAATTGGAGGCTGTCTACATGGTTTCAGATAATCAAAATTTTCATGCCTTCATTATGTTGACTCCAGATTCATGATGCTGAACAATTTTAGCACAACAAAAAGCTCCATTGGGATAATTAACATCTTTGCCAGTTAAATGAGAGTTTCATGACTTGAGTCTCTAGGGGCCTAGAATGACGATGCAAGTCCAAGTCCCAATCTACAACTTGAAATGATTAACATGAAACTGTAATAAATCTTTTAACTTATTAAGAACTAGGGCTTGCAATACCGTATCGCATCGCTCGGTACACTCGTTATGTACCAGTCCAATAGAGGATTGGTACGCTCGGTACAGCTTGGTACCTTAGTGTATCATGTGTCGGTATGCTTGGCACAGCTCGGTATGTACCATATCACAGTTGATCGATATATCGGTATGGTATGAGATTGCGAACCTTGTTAAGAACTTACATCCAATGCTTGATATTTGTAAAAGGAAAGGACCAAATGAGTTGTTCGAGTAATTTGTTGCTTCTCTGGCATTCCTCTTATGCTTGCTTAATCTGCAAGGAAAGAGGTGTTTAATTAAAACATGTGGTGTTTCATTACCATACAGCATGAACTAACATTCAATTTTCTTGTTTTTTGCCATATTTTGTAAGAGTTCCACAATCGAACTTGGGATCAGATAAAAAAATTGAGGAGCTTCCACTTCTTCTCCTCATCCTCCTTCCTCCACCGCCTCCTATTCTTCCTTTTCTTCTTTCTTCTCCTACCTCCTCTTCGTCTTGCTCTTCCTCCACCAACATATGTTTCTTCCTCTTCTTCTTCCTCCTCGAAACACCGGGTGTACTATGTGTTGGTACATTGGCCCCAACTGATGGATACTGGACTGACCCCGGCGACTGATACAGGTCTAGTACCTGAAATGACATTCCTTGGCTAATAAGGTTAGGCACCCTGACACCTTCAGGCAAGATTTATGCGTTGAACAAATATGGTACAGAACCAAAGAGAAACATAGCATTGATGGAATATTGCACAATCATTGTGCTCAAGCATGACTTGAAATTTTATATTATTTAGGGCTCCTAGTCTGAGATAAATGTTCAATAAAGTGCTGAAGGTTATTATGGGAAAATCTGAATCCTGGTGCTACACCAGTATTTTTCAAAATTCTTAGTGGGATGAAGAATAGTGATTCAAATGACATGCATGATCATGATCGGTTATTGGTGAATTTTGGACTGGAATACCCTGTTTTGTTGCAATCCTACTTGTGTGTATCTGGTCTTTTCTTTTTTCTTATTCTGTTATCTTACTTTCTCCTATCTTGATACTTTCTTATTTGTTTACTGTGGTTAAATAATTTAAAGACTACTGCTATTTTGCTGATTAGCTAAATTTCTACTTTACGTTGTGTTTGCTTTGGTGATTTACTGAAGCACTTACAGTACACTAATTATAAGGTGCTGTGTGATTTTGGTTTCTTTTATGACAGTTGGTTGTATCTTGGCACATGAAGGCTGCTACAATGTGTGAGTTTTCCCGGCAGGAATTCATTGGTGGATTACAATTTCTTGGGTAATATTTGGCCCTGCTGAGTTGCTTATTCTTTCATCTTCTGAGTAGGTTGAAAGAGTTTTGATGTATAAAGATACAATTTGTTTGTGTTGAAAGTAAAATTTTTTGATGCAGGATAGATACAACTGAGAAGTTTCGTGATAAGTTATCATATATGCGAAGTGAGCTAAAAGATGAACGTGAGTGTTCTCTTTTCCACTGTGTATTTTGGAAGCTACTTGGCATATGTTTATTCATTATTTTAAGTTTGATACACTGTTATAAACAAACCAGAAACACATGGCTTATGTTGGTTATTCTTCAAGCTTTTCCAATTAATTTTGTGTTTCATGCCTCCAGAAAAATTTCGTGAAATATACAATTTCGCTTTTGGCTGGGCTAAAGAAAAGGTACCCAACTGATTTTTGTTTAGTGAGCATCTCTTTCATGTTATTTTAGTAGGCAGTCAAAATGTTATGTTTTACAAAATGTTAATTCATTAATTACATGATATTTTATAATATTATTGGAACACAAGTGTATAAACATTTTCATGTTATGCTCTGATGGGAGTGTATGGAAAATCATACAAATTATATGCTATACATCATCAATATCATCCATGGTGTTTGATAAAAAAGGGTCATAACATTTTGCTTGTTGTGGTAAGGTTGCATGTATTCACCATTCTTAGAGCTTCATCGGCGGGAGCTTCATTTGAAGTTTGCATGTAACTATTTTGGAAAGTTCAGCTTTTAATTTTCTTGGCTAGACACCTAAAGTATTACCATTATTGATAATTTTATAAAATAATTTTAAATTATTTATTTCATTATCTTTCTTTTGTTTTCTCTTTCTATTTTTGTTCATTCTGGCCATTCTTTTTCTTTCTGTGTTTTTGTTCTCTTCTTTTTTCTTATGTTCCTTTCATGTGAAGAAATCAAGCAATCCGTCTTGGGATTGCTCTCCACCATGGTTTACCTTGTTGCACCTGATAGATGATGTGCCAGCTTTGCCAGATAACCTCTCCTTCGGATCGTAGCTAGGGGTCGATAAAAGCAGACATGCCAAACTGATCCTTCAGTGGATCACCTGCTCCCCTCTCGTCTTGGGTCTCTTAATTTGAATCAAGAGACTCCTCCCTTTTCCTCTTGTGGGATCAAAGAAGTCTAATGCCAAATTCCTATGTAGACTGGTTGAGTTTTGAGGCTACTGAAGTTATTTTATGGTGCAGTAATTTTGACATGCCTTTTTATGACATTCACAGATTAGAGGTGTTGGTCAGTAACTATTGTATGTCAACATGCTGTGGGCATTATTCTACCATTTTTTGGTATGATATGTGCAACATGTACCACATTTCTATTGACATGGGTATCTGCGTGAGACCTATGCCTACATTATCTTGAAGCATGCTCTGATATAGTTTTAAACTCATTTCTGTCCCAAATAGTAACATACCTGAGTACTTTCAATGGCAAAGCCCACATGGTTATCCATATAAAATGGTACTAAATCCATTAGCTAATATGGCATTAAGATCATAATCTATGAAATCCTTTTACACACTTTGGTTTGACTAGGTTATGGCTTGGGATGGATGTAGATTTCTTGGTGGATTCATGGGCCTTCAAAATCTATTTCCTGCCTACCGATACTTCATGAACATTGTGGTCGGATTTTGTTACCCCTGTTTATGCATTAACTATGAGATATAACTTGGGCAGTATCTATCTCCAATTGACATCACATAGGTGTTGGTGACAAGCTCATGTGCTTCCAACTCAGGCTCCAACTCAGGTTATGATACGATGATATCATAGCCATTAAGCTTGATGATGTGTGTCCAGCAAAGTAGTGTCTTTTGGATGGTGGCAGGTACTATGATGTCTTTGAGCTTTCAAAACTCTGTATCACTTGGGTCAATGTCTCATGCATTATCCTTTGCAATGTTGAGGATGATCATAGCTGCAAGACCTTTAGACTCACATTGACCTTGAATTTTGGTTGTTGTACCCAAGTCATTGCCCATTCCTAAGAAACAACACATGAGTTCACTGTGTTTATGCTTGGATTTGCAGTTAATTTTATTCTTTCCTCCTGTTCATACTTCATGTGGATCACCTGTTATTAAATGATACAAACATGAGATACTTCCCTACCTCATTCTCAAAGGTATAATTTATTTATTTTTGAGATATTTTAAAGATAATATTGAAAGTGGCTTTCTTTCCAATCATCGCAGGGTCAAAAATCTCTGGCACTTGATACAGCCATTGGCATGTGGCAGTTGCTGTTTGCAGAAAGGCACTGGCCTTTAGTTGACCATTGGTGCCAGTTCTTACAGGTAGGTTTTTTCAGCTACAATTTCACCAGGTTTCATTTCATTCTTGGATGAATTACTTAACATTAGAGAACACTTATGCAACATGATAGATGTTTCATTCCCTTCAAGGGATACATGGATTTAGTTTGTTGTTTGCTTCTTCATGCTTTTCAGCACCTTCATGAAGTTGATTACTTAGGTCTAGTTAGTGGCTTGTGCCTCTAATATTCTGTGCAATAGATGATGTCCAATCCATTTTGTCATGATCAGGTGAGGCATAACAAAGCAATATCGAGAGACACCTGGTCTCAGCTATTGGAATTTGCTAAGGTATGTATTTAAGTATTAAACAGTTTTGCTACAATTTTATAACTGTATCTAATTGTCAATTAATAAAATATGTGATAGTTCAACTCAGGTGGCTTCCCTAACTTGTTTTTGGATTGCTTTTTTTGTCACATTAAGGATTGTATTTGATGTTTGTTTCTCATTGTATCTTAGACTCTAATGTTGGATGCCTATCAGTCTTTTTGGATAGTAAGTTCCTGGGATTTTCATTGTGCATTTTCATCCTTTTCCAAGTACACATTAGTTTGCAAGTTATCAAATCCTCAGGATTCATGAGTTGGATGCTCATCAGCCTCTTTGGATAGAAAATCCTGGAATTTTTATTTTCTAACCAGGTAAATGATGCAATCACTAGAACATGCATCAGATATCTGATCTAACATTCAGATGGCTAAAATTAAACCTTAGAATACAATGAAGTTAAATCTCATGCGGACATTCATGGTGCAAACTCAACTAAATATCCAATTCAATTCCGTTGTGTTGGGCAAACCTACCCTCTTTAAGATGGTTTCAGCAAAGTTTTCCATACCGATTTGTACCACCTGGTACGGGCGATACGTATTGGTCCACTTGGTTACCGATACGCAGATCGCTTCGATTGGTCCTCGTTATCGCGGACCGCCATCGGCGCTCAAAATCGACCATCGGCGGTCGATTGAGGGAGAAAAAGGGAAGAAGAAGAAGAAGAGGAAAAGAAGAAAGAAGAAAGAAGAGGAAAGAGGAGAAGAAGAAATAAAAGAATACCTTGCGTCGTCCTCGCCTGCTGCCGCCGTCAGGTTACTGCCGCCGCCGCCCCGTGAACCATCGCCGCCCTCGCTCACGATTTTTCTCCCGCGTGGGAGAAAGATTGAGGCTACGTCGCCCATTTTTTCTTTTTTAAATATATATTTAATATTTAATATTATATTATATAATATTATAATATATTTTAATATATCGGGTGGCATGCATTGTGCATACCACTCGGTACCGGTACTGTACCGGTAAGTAAAACCTTGGTTTTCAGACATCTCTAAATGAGAAAGTCTTAGAGCAAAAGCATACTCAAGGATTGACATTTGTTGGCACAAGGTGTGCTAGTACCTTTTTGGTATAGTACAATTACATGCTTTTGTCAGTTGGCGTGCTCATGTATCATTCAGCACATATTAAAAATTGGTTCGGTCATGTGCTAGTACCTACAGCACAGTTAGGATGTTATGTTCTGATACTTATCTGGCATGATACGTGTTGATCTGTGGTGATTTTCCTCTATGTTCTCACCGATCCACTTGCATTCTAAAATTGGGATGACCATGCCACTAGATAAAAAATAACTACATGCACAGTGATCTGTTGCTCTATTGAATCCTAGTTTTCACCATTTAATACCCTTAGATTCTCGAAGAATGACTCGAAAACTAATGTCCTACTTAAGTGGCCTAGGCATGCTAGGGAAACAGATTTGCTACATTATGTACATAAAGAATCTTTCAATTTCACCATTTTGGTGAACTTATGAACTATCGTTAGAAACTATTTCACATGTCTAGCTAGCACTCTTCGGCAAATCCTATTGCAATATCTTCTCAGGGTGCTACAGGAAAACAAGGAGTATGAAGTCCATTGTTTCCGAAGTAGTTTCATCCAAGGTTTGCAATTTCGACCTGTATCGCCCGGTATGGGTAGTACATACCGGTCTGTCAGGTTATCGGTACGCTGACCGCCCGCTACTAGGCAGTTCCGCCAAAAATCAATCGTCGGCGGTCGATTTCGGCCGTTGACGGCCGATTGAAGAAGAAATCGACCGTTGGCGGTCAATTGAGGAAGAAAAAGGGAAGAAGAAGAGGAAAAGAAGAACAAAAAAGCGGAGAATACCTCGCTCACGTGTCGTCCTCGCTCGCGGGTTGCCCCATATGCAAGCACCCGCGTGAGGAGACGGAGCGTCTCCCCATGCGGGGAGAAAGATCGAGGCGATGTCGCCCCTTTTCTTTCATCTTTTTAATATTTTAATATTATATTATAAAAAATATAAATATTATATTTTAAATATTGGGTGGTACGCACTATGAATACCACCCGATACTGGTACAGCACTGACACCGACAATATGTCGATACATCGGTACGGACCGGTAAGTCAAACCTTGGTTTCATCTCCTTATAGTGAGCCTTTATTTGTGAATTTCATTTTTTTTAACCTAATACTATTTATGTCTCATCTTTAGTCAATAATCTTAATGCAATAATTCTTTTGTTAAGCTTTGTCATGTTGTTTATGTTATTCTCTATTGTGCCGCTCATTTATGAGAATTTATTTTTGAATGATACTACTAGAATTCATGGATGTTACCCCTCAAATCAGTATTGTATCTTGGGTGGCATGACCTATTGTAGGGGTTCAATACTAGAATTTTAACATGATATTACAAATTCAACCATTACCACGATTACAACATATTTCTTTGATGGATTCAAAATCTCTGGTGACATTGTAATTAGCAAAGTCGATTTAAAAAGGGTGGCTTAATGCGATAGGTGCCAACCTAGTGTTTTCAAAAGCACAAAGCGCAAGGTCTCATAATGTCTAAGGTGCTAGACACTTGCCTGAGCGTAGTTAGGCGTTTCAAAATATCAAAATATAAACAAAATATATATGGAGGAAGGTGGGGGGAGGGAGAAGAGTAATCAGCGGCTATGGAGGAAGTTGGAGGAGAGGGCAGTGAGGAAGCTGCAGATGAAGGTGGTGGCGACGGAGGAAGCAGTAGATGAAGGCAGCAACAATGGAAGAACCTACGAACGAAGGCGGTGAAGCTTCAAATGAAGTCGGCAACGACAGAGGAAGTTGCAAATGAATGTGATGATGGCGGAGGAAGCTTTGGACGAAGGTGGTGGTAGCGAACGTAGGTTTCAAAGCTGGGTCGGGTGATCGCGTCGGGGGTGGTAAGGGCACTTACCTCTTAACTTGAGCGCTCGCCCAAGACTCCCAAGTGGCGCTTCATCGAAGTGCCTCGCCTCCCCTCGCTCGAATGCCTAGGTGAATGTTGTCGTGCCTAATAAAAACGCTGTGCCAACTAACGTGGGTTCTAGAGAGTGTTAATATATGCAGTTTTACCAACAAAGATATTATTCCAAATGAGTTGAGAATGATTCCGAGTCCCATGGTCTTTTACTACGGCACATACAGAGAGAGAGAGAGAGAGAGAGAGAGAGAGAGAGAGAGAGAGAGAGAGAGAGGCAATAAGCAATGGGAAATGGTAAGGGAGGGTTTCAAAAGAAAAATCTTAAGGTTCCGTAGTTTGTGACTATTTTACTACTTGGGAAGGGATCTGTCTCTGGTAGTGAAACGTGTAACAAAGGAATAATAGGAATAGCATTGATGCATTTTTTTTCGTTTTTTGCCTTCTTGTAGTTGCCTTCACATAAATTGGTTTGTCACACGTGTTGCAGTCCACCAAACCTCGATTGTTACCTTTTTTTAGTCAATAGAACTAGCTGTCAACAAGGTGCTCCTATAACTGAAGAAAATGGTGGTCTTCCGATTTGAAGTTCCATATTGGAACACCATGTTTATCCTTCCCCCTTGGTTTGACATGTGGAAATCAAATTAATATCTAAATGATTAGTTAGTTGTTAGCCCCCTTTCTTATCAGTGAAAGAGTGAATTGTCTTGTATACTGAAGAGCAACAATACTGCATCCTTGCCTCTCCTTGCACTAGGCAGGAAGAACATGCAGAGAAAGTAGCCCTCTTGGAAAAGGGAAGTCAACTAATTTTGTTCAATGATATTAGTATGGGTAGAAAATATGCATGCTTTTGGTATAGCGCAAAATCATTTTTGTTTATGACCTTTGTTCAGACTGTTGATCTTCAACTGTCCAACTACGATGAAGAAGGTGCTTGGCCCTATCTGATTGATGAATTCGTGGAGTACTTGACCGAGAATGGAATCGTCCAGAGCCATCAGAATTGAGAAGTGACATGACGCAGTTGATTGTACGCTGTTGTTTACAGATTCCTTGCAGTGTCTTATGACTGGTTCACAAAATCAGGATTTGGTTCTCGTTCAGAATGATGAGCCTGAAGGCTTCAAAACTTTTTGCCCGTCTCTCATTAGTTGCCTCGATTGATCAACGATGAGCGAGTTTGAAGCATGTTAAAAGAAATATGGTGTCGAGGTTGCGCCTGTCCCTTGTGCAGTTTGCATTCTTTTCTCACCTGGTATTATGATATAGCAAAATCCCAATGCTCTCGACTCTGAAACCCTACCTTTTGCCTTTCATACATAGTTGAGACTTGTTATACTTTGTGCTCACTTGCACCAGTCTTGAGTTGCTGGAAACTTTATGGCATGTTGTTCTGTTTGGAAGTCAGTTGAACAAAATCTGCTCTAACTCTAAAAGAGTGATTGGATCGGGTTGATATTTTAGTGGACTTGATCTACCTGATCGAGCTGTCTTAAAATGTACATTATCTTTACATATAATCATCCTCTATCTACATTATTATCCTATAGATGAGTGTGCAGTCTAGGAGTCTATCGAACAAATTTACATGATCCTACATGTAATCTATCTTCTTCAACAAACATAATGATTAGGAAAGAGAGAGGCAGAATCCTCGTTAGCGGATGAATGACACTTTAGAGAGTGGTCAACAAAACGCCCCCTCAATCCTACTACACCCAGCCGTCTTCTCTACCTTTCTCACTCTCATCAGATCCCTCACCTGGTTAGAGACTTGCCATCTGCCAGCATCAGCCAAAATGTTGGACACCAATGCATAAGTCCCTCCTCCAAAATCCAAGTGACCTCCGAGGGCCTGCTTGCCACCAAGCTGCTCCCACTCTGCTTGCTGTAACCCATGCATCTTGCAGGCACTCAGCAACACTCCCCATACTCGCCGGTCAGGCTCAACCGGCATCCTGCGAAGGATCCCTTCCGCTTCCTTCAGGCGCCCGGCCCTTGAGAAGGCATCCATCATACAGGTGTAGTGTTCCTTGTGAGGAACCACTCCATAAACCTTGCTCATGGCCTCAAATATCGTCAGACCTTGGTCGACCAATCCTGCATGGCAGCACGCTGACAGCAACGCAAGGAACGCCACACCGTCCGGCCTCAGCCCATGGCAAATCATAGAAGCAAACAGCTGGAGTGCAAGATCTGCCCGACTGCTCATTGCCAGACCTCCCATCATGGTGCACCAAGACACCATATCTCTGCGAGCAACCCCACTGAAAGCTCTCCAAGCCATGCCTATCGCTCCACACTTGGCGTACATGTTGATCAAAGCATTACCGGGGAGACCCCAAACACCGATGCGACTCTTGAGCAGGTAGGAATGGATCCACTTGCCTGTACTCAACGCCCCAAGAGAAGCACAGGCGCGCAGCACGCAGGCCATGGTCGCCTCGTTCGGCTCGACCTGACCATGCCGTAGCATCACCTGGAATGCTGCTATGGCTTCTTCAGGGATTCCGTTGGCCGCATAACCAGAGATCAGAGTCGTCCATGAGACCACGTCCTTACTCGGCATTTCGCCAAACAAATTGCGGGCACTGACCAAATCCCCGCAGCCCAGGTACAGATCCAAAATCGCGTTATCCAATATGACGTTGCAGCCATGGCCACCGCAGCTTTTAAGGCCAAACCCGTGAACAGCCTTCCCGTGGCGGAGAGCACCGAGACGAGCGCAAGCGGGAAGCAGGCTCACAAGGGTCAAGGCGTTCGGGGGAACGTCCATGGAGCGGAAGGCCGCGAGGGCCTCATCCTCGCGCCCGCACCTTGCGAGCGCCGACACGAACGAAGTCCAGGAGACTACGTCGGGGCGGGCGATGCCGGCGAAGACGCGGCGGATGGAGTCGACGTCGGCGGTGGAGGCGTAGAAGCCGAGGAGGGAGGTCTGGATGAAGAGGTCGGCGTGGAGGCCGGCGTTGAGGAGACGGGCGTGGAGTTGGAGGCCGTGGTGGGGGTGTAGAAGGGAGGCAGCGCGGAGGAGGAAGGTGTAGGCGAAGTGATCCGAGGAGGAGGGAGGTGAGAGGTGGAGAATATGGCGGAAGACATGGAGGGCTTTCTCCGGGGCGTCGGACAGGGAGAGGGAGCGGAGGAGGGAGTTGAGGAGGTCGGGTCTGAGCGCCTTGGTGAGGTGGGCGTGGATTTGGCCTGCTTCAAGCGAGTGAAGAACCATTCCCCGTGTGCATTGTTCTCATGCAGCTCAGCCTCATATATATATATATATATATATATATATATATATATATATATATATATATATATATATATATAGTATCCTGGTCTAGTTGTCGTCACGACTCGGTCCAGTCGAAATACATAAGTCTACCAATGAAGTTGGCAATCAAGTATGAGAAGGGGATCTAACTGTAGGGTTGTCCATCCGTTTCTTCGATCTTTTTCACCTCTAGACTGCTCACACACTGCACAAAGATCAGAGTTGGGGGGGTGGATCCCAACTTGACCCCTCCGAAGCTCAAGTTAGTTAGGGTCGAAGTTTCGAAGAACCCAGGGAGCCTCCTAGGGTAGAGAACCTTAGTATAAAAGTATTGAGAGTTTCTCCCCTCAGTACTGTTCCTGAGATTGGCTTTTACACCTGTGGCCTTAGAACTTCCATGGTTGTTTAATGATCATTGGCGTTAACGCATGTAAGTGTTTAATGCATGCTGGCGCCTCATTTGGTCAGCCCATACACTAGGCACCGACACTGCTTGAACTATGCGACGTTGTCCCTTCTCGGGTAACAGGGTATTAGGCTGCACTGACCCGTACTTGTTAGGGAGCAGTTGGTGTAGAGGATAGGTAGCTGACCTATCCCGGTTTCGGGGTGCCTAGTTAGCCCTTCCATGGAGGTCTGGGGGGCCCCATGGACTGGAGGTCCAGGATATGTCATATCATTTTCTTCCATCTAAAGGAGTCATGCCTTGGGAGAATCGAGCAATGCAACTAACTGGTGTGTTCATTGGTCTTATTGATAGAACGTATTTTATGAAGGGTATGTTTGGTTCCATGTGACTAAAGGGAGGCTTGAGCGTTGATCCTGTTGCATTGCGTCATGGTGGCGAACTGACCGATAGTACTCGGGAATAGATTGATCCCAAATTGGTCGACAATGAGCTTGTCAAAGCTGAGTCAACAACGAATTGGCCGAGACTAAGTTAGTAGCGAATGATTGAGACTAAGTTGGCAACAAACTAACCGAGATTGAGTCAACAATGATTTGGCCAAGGCTGGGTCGGTAGTGGACTAGCCGAGACCGGGTCGACAATAGACTGGCTGAGACTAGGTCGGTAATAGATTGGTTGAGACTAGGTCAACAATGGATTGGTCGAGACTAGGTCAGCAATGGATTTGCCAAGACTAGGTCAACAATAGATTGACCGAGACTAGGTCGGCAACAGACTGGATGAGACTAGATCGATAGTGAACTGGTCGAGACTAGGTCGGCAATGGACTGACCAAGACTTAGTCGACAATAGATTGGCTGAGACTTGGTCAGTAATGAACTGGCCGAGACTAAGTTAGCAACAAACTGGTTGAGATAAGGTTGACAATGGATTGGCCAAGACTTGGTTAACAATAGACTAGCCGAGACTAGGTCGACAATAGACTAGCCGAGACTAGGTCGGCAATATACTAGGGTGGGGCTGCTCAAGCGAGAAATTTAAACTATGGTGGCTGTCAGTGCGCTTCGCTCCTTCTTGAGGGAGATTCTCCTCTGCAATGCTGAGGTGTTGGGCTATCGTCCTGTGAATGACCGTTTTCATAAACGGAACACTTTCCCCCAAGCGGCTACTAAGGGGATCCGGACCCATTTATTGTGAATATCCTGTGATGTTGTGTTGTCTCCTTATTACCAGGCGGTGAGTTCATCATCTCGCAGGTGCCCCTTCGACTGAAAGGTTGCATCGAACTACATGCATGTGTTCACGTTTATAAGCCTCCTCTGTACGACATGAAGTGCTCCTCATCTTCCTTTAGACTTGTCTTTCCATTGCTCTCATGTTCCCCTGACATCTGCCTCCCTCCTCCTCGGTCGTCTCAGAGTCTTCCACAATTGAATCTTTTGCACTCCTTACTTCCTTTGCTTTCTTTATTTCTTTCCTTTTCTTATTTCCTTTGCAATGTCTCTCTCATTGTCAAGCAGTGAGAGAAATTTCAAGGGCTGCTCCCCATCTGGGTCCTCATCCTCCTTGGCTGAGAAGGCCTCCAAGGCCCTAGAGGTAATGCTCAAAGAGTACGATAAGGATTCAGTCATAATCGAGTCCTTCTTACCGATGATTAGGTCTAGGCATCACATTTCTCCCGAGTATAATCTGCACATCCCAAAAGTCAGCCAACGACTCTTTGATCCGTTTCCTAATGGATTCGGCCTATAAGTCAACACCTTCAAGGCGGGACTGAGGCTCCCTTTTTACCCCTTGGTAGTGTCGTGCCTCTGACATTGGAGGATCTCTCCTTCCTAGGTAGTGTCAAACTCTTGACATTATCTAATAGTTTTTGTTGGGGAGTGCTGAGCGGTTGGGATCGACCCGTCACTTACCCTCTTCTTGGCCTGCTTTTGCCTCAGTAAGGGGCAAGGGAGCTACTACTTGATCGTGAGAAGCAGCTTCAATGTCGGCGATGCCCTTCAAACAATAAGGGGTGGAAGTTGCCTTCTTCTTCATGAGCGCCTTTAGGGGTTGGGGTTTTGGCCTGAAATGGATTCGCCATAACATCGACAACTCTCCTCCCCTTTTATCAAAAGATGAGGCAGAGCAGGTGGTGCATCTAAGGGGAATCCTCTCTTCCTCTAAAGCCATCAAGTTTATGAGCAAGGACTCGTTAGTGGAGGCTTGCATCAGTCCGGTCCTTAGGGGTATGGCTCATTAAGTCTTTGTTGTCTGTTGTATTTCCTTATTGTTTTGTGTTCTTTGGCTTCTAGATAGATGCTAATAGGAGTTCTATTTTTTGCAGGAATAAACCTCAAAGAGGATGAAGTAGGTGCTTGCGGGGTAGGCTCAACACACCGGGCCTTCCCTGTTGTAGACTATCCTCGCCGCACAAGCAAGCACCACCAGCGAGTCTGAGCGTCCCTCCAGGAAGATGATGGTGCTGGTCAGTAAGGTAGTTTCCGACACAGCTCCCCCCTACTACTACAACTACCACTGCAAGGATACCCCTATTGCAGCGGCTCTCGGAAAGGCATCTCCTCTAGAAGTCTCTGTAGGGAGGGGAGTAGCAGACGGTGGGGCAGTGCGTGGGGTGTGGGTGTGTCTGTGCTGGAGGCCTAGTGGGCCTCACTAACTCCAAAGTGTCAAGTGTTGGCAGACAGAGTCGAGGCACATTTGTTTTGTCAGGGGCTCCTCTGCCTCCCTCGGGTGAAGGAGATCTACACTACCCCCTCTGAGGCGCTACTTCATAATGCAACTAAAAACCTGGTCATGGTAAGTCGCCTCCTCCTCCTCTTCTTTCCATATTTCTCCTGGGGTCCGGATTAATATGACGTTTCTGTAGCACTATCACTTCTCCATGTGCCTGATCGACCAGGTGCATGACTCCGAGAGGGTCGTTGATGAGCTCTCCAAGATAATCAACGAATTTTGGATCGAGGTTCAAAAATTCAAAGAGGAGGCGGGCTCCGTTACGATGGTGACCACCGAGGCTCGAGTCAATGAGGTAACCCAATAGCTGGACGACTTCAAGTCTCAGCTAGGGGTGAATGCAAATCTTGGAGGCCCATCTCCAAGGATTGAGAGTTGATCTGGATATCACTTGAGCCAAGACCCAAGAGGCCAAGCTATCTTTGTTGACGGTTCAATCGACATTGCAGAAGACCGAGAACTCCTTTGCAGAGGAGCAATGCACCACCCTTGAGAGAGCCTGAGCGACCATTGCCCAGTATAAGGAGATGTCTGGCTTCAAGCATGGCTTGGAGTGGATGAGCTGAATGTCTTATGAGTACGGATATCAGGTTGCCCTGGTCCGCTTCCGAGTGAGGCACCCCAAGTTGGAGATCGAGGAGGATCTCTACACCACTCTCTCATAGGAGGATGACATGCCGATGGAGGTGGACCCGAGGGGTCCCTTGGAATCTGCCATCAATTTACTTTCTTTTGTCCTTTTTCATTCTTTGGTAATCAGTTGGGTTAGGGTTAATGCCATGCATTCCCGATCGAAATGAATATCGCTTATTAATGAAAACTCCTTTTTGTAACCTCAATGACTCTTTGTGGTATGTTGTTCATCGTGCACACCTCTTGCCAGTCGGAGATGAGATCGGGACTTGGTTGACACGCTCTAAGATATGGATACAGGAAAGTCGTGTCTCGGGGTGTGTAGCATCTTGGGGTATGCTCTGGATTGGCTCAACGCCCTGACCAAGAAAGCCCATTCTCCCCATTTCTTTGAACATGATAAGTTGTGTCCCAAGGGTACTTTGGACTAGCCCGATGCCTTGTTCGAGGAAGCTTATTCTCTAAATTCTTTTGAAGATGACAAATTATGTCCTAGGGTATACTCTAGACTGGCCCGACACCCTGATTGAGGAAGCTCGTTCTCCCAATTCCTTTGAAGATGACAAGTTATATCTTGGGGTGTACTATGGACTAACTTGACACCATGGCTGAGGAAGCTCATTCTCCCAATTCCTTTGAAATGACAAGTTGTGTCTCGGGATGTACTGCGTCTTAGATGGTGATCGAGACTTATCTCGAGTTGTGAAGTCTCGATTGAGTAATTGTTGTAACCTTCTTCTTTTAATAAAAAAGGCTTCTTCTTTTTAGACTGTCTCGAGTTGTGAAGTCTCAACTGAGTAATTGTTGTAACCTTCTTCTTTTAATCAAAAAGGCTTCTTCTTTTTAGATTGATTGTCAATTTGATTAGTAAAGCTCCTTTCATGCGTGTCAACCAACTACTTGTGTTCCTTTTCCCATTGATCTCGTAGAGGCTTGTTGGAGTCTCGGCTCAGACGTAGAACTTCTTCAAGTTGGATACATGTCATTTTCTAGAAAGTTGGACTCCTTGAGTAGCCAGGTGATAGGTTCAATCACGGATCATGTCGGTGACCCGATAGGGTCCTCCCAGCTCAGGGCTAACTTTCCCCAGGAGTGGGTCAGGTCGTTGACCTCGCCTTCCATAATACCAAGACCCCGACCTTGATTGGTCGGGGGTAGACCTTCCGGTTGTAAAGTCTTACTATAACATTTTTATATGCCAGGGCCCGTAAGTATGCTTCAGCCCTTCGTTCTCCAACATGGTTGAGATTCGCTCGGAGCTCTTCCTCCGAGATGCTTTCTTTGTAGTTCTCAACCTGGAGGGTTGGGAAGACCACTTTGGGTGGCAACATTGTCTCAGTTTCAAACATTAGGCTATTGAGGTATTTGCTCGTAGCAATCTTCAGGGTGGTTCGAGATGCCCACAAGATACTTAGGAGCTCATCAACCCATGTCGCTGTGCTTCGTCGATCTCTCTCTTGATGCCTACAAGTATCGTTCGATTGGTCACCTTGGCCAGGCTATTGGTCTGAAGATGTGCCACTAAGCTGAATCTAAGACAGATTCTATAGGTCATGCAGAACTCCCTGAATCTTGTGTTGTTGAACTGGGTCCTATTGTCGTTGATAATGACCTTCGAAATGTCGAATCAAGTGACGATGCTTTTCTACATGAACTTCTCAACTTGCTTCTTCGTTATGGACGCCAAGGGTTCGACCTCAACCCACTTAGTAAGGTAGTCCATAATGACTATGATAAACCTTCCCTATACCGAAGTTGGAGGGAAGGGGTCGAGAAGGTCCATCCCCCATTGTGCAAAGGGCCACACATAGTCATCAACGTCCTGTCCCTCTTGTATCGAAGGATCTTCTCTATCCAATTAGGCGTGACTTCAGTGGTGGCTATGTCTTGGCTCATGATGGATCGAGCAGGGATTGCCTCTACATTCGACGGGTAGCCCCCGACTCCTCATGCTGAGGCCATCTTGGCTAGTGCATTGGCTTGCATGATCTCCCCAAGGAACCCTAGTTAAGGAAAAATGCTAGAAATTGTTGATTAGACGTTGGCCTCAGTCAACTGCTTTGCTATGGTCGGATCACGAGCCTCATAGTCTCCGTTGATGTGGCCGACCACCAATTGAGAGTCTCTGAAGACCCAGAGCTCCTTTACGTTTACTTCCGAGGCTAGGTATAGCCTATACAACAAGGGTTCATCCTCGGCCTCGTTGTTAGTGGCTTTAAACTCGAAGCGGAGTGCATGATTGTATAGCTGGTCATTAAGTTCCTTCATGACGAGGCCTGCTCCTCTTTCGGTGTTGGTCGAACTGTCGACAAATAGGGTCCATTCTTGTATCGTAGCTTCAAGGGTTTTGTTTAAGGTGGGGGTCAATTCAGAAATGAAATTTGCAAGCACCTATGCCTTAATGACTATCCTCAAGATGTATTGAATGTCGAATCTCCCGAGCTTGATCGACCACTAGAGCATTTGACCGGATGCATCAAAGTTGGAAAGAATATGGCGGAGGGGCTGGTCCATAACTATCCTTTTGGTGTGGGCTTGAAAAGTAGAGGCACAACTTCATGATTGCTTGGATTAAGACTAAAGATGCTTCTCAATCGAGGGATATCATTCCTTAATCCCGTTTGAGAGAAGAAAGGAGATGACGAAAGAGATAAACAAGAATACAAGTAACAAAAGAGAAGCCTTTTGCTTCCTCAGAGAGATCAACACCTATACTATGATAGTAACTTACTATACATTGTATCAGCCATTTTGTAGGCCTCCTTAAAAGAATAAAAATGTTAATTCATTCAATAGTATAACCATATCAACTTGATCCGATCAGTCAAATCTTAGTAGTAGCTTAGCGATTTACGGATAAATGGTAAAATAACTCATCAAGGGGTGTTGTTTTACCCTTTTTTTTTTGAAATCTCTATAAGAAAAAAATCAAAATTAAAAACTTCTTTTTAAAAAAATTCACTCGAACAATAACTTAAGAGCATTATGTATGGTTAACGCAAGAGCTACGTACAGGTACAAGCGATAGCAAGTATCTTCTAGACAACACTTTCCTGGGAATGCATACAGACAACCGATCCAAGTCGTTGTATCAGTGAAAAAGAATGGAACTGGATCAGACAGATTTAATCTTGGACTTGGATCAAACAAGTTGAAACTGCTATAAATATATAAAAAAACACGTTAGAGAGTCATGAGTCAAGAGCTTAATGATTCAAAACTACAAGAACAAACTTCATCAAAATGAAGGAAATAAGAAAGGAGTTGTTACTTGGTCAATGATAAAGAAGATTTGGTTTCGTCGAAACACCTTAAAGACACCAAAAGAATTATGGCATGCATATCAGTGTGTTCTTTTGGTGATAAGACTACATATCAAACTTAAAAAGCACAAGAAACACTAACCTCATTCGCTTTTATGCTCCAACGAAGCCTTTTGCAATCTTTAAAGATAATATAGTACTCAGTACACAGATCATTGAATGAACAAATTTCCCAGTGGGAGCCAAATCAATCTCCTGGAACCAGCCCAGATATTCACATTCATGCAAACCAAGACAAATTTAGAACAAAAAGATTGTTTGTACCTCCTTAAGGAATTAAACAAAACATACCTTTATTGAATGAACTGACATGGGCTAGAAGTGAAACAGTTATCTATATTCTATATACACAACAAAATGAATTTGGAGTGCCATCTTCCCAAGTTTTCTTTTGTACATCACTATGGCGGCAAGGACAGCAAAATACAAATACAGCTTCCTTTCCGTCCTACTCTTTTGGTCATGGCAACAAAAAATTGTGGTGGATTGTTCTTTATTACTACTTCAGTTAGTTCTTTTCAAGCAAAAATTTGGCAATCCAAACTCCTTCCTGGCTTGGGCTAAATCTTGCCTCCAAGGATCATTATGCAATTTATAATGCAATACCTGTAGAAAGGATACCTATAGGATCAGCATAGCTAGCAAATTAACCTCAATTGAAATCAGATGGACAATAAGTCGCTGCAGTTAAACAATCTATTAAGTTCAGAGGTGATCATAATACAATACACACATTTGTAAGGTACCAAAAAAGATGATTAACAAACTTGTTCCAAGGTAAGTCAACTTCTAGCCAATGTTTAGCTTAAGACAAATTAACTGCCCAAACCAACAGATAATGCACCAGAGATTACATAATCAGAATATTGCCTACTCTAGTCCACTGTATGACTGGAAGTTGAATCTAAGACAAAGATCTGTCTACTTTTTTATTAGGCACAAGAAGAATAATCAGGACCATATATTTTGTGCGACATTTAATGACAACCATGTTGACTTCTGAATTTCTAATCAAAGAATATCAACAATTGGTAGCAAAACTTATTAGGGTGAACAACTAGTTTCAATTTTAAAAGAAAGGTTTAAAGCATGAATCAGATATCTCAATCTGGCTTTTTAGATTGCCAGACATGCACTCTTGTTATGATTCAAAAGATAAGGTTAATTCTTGTGGATGATCGATAGCCAAGTTGTTCACTCATTTAAATATTATCTTGAGCATTCAGGATCAACTGTCAGATCTAGTCTAACTCCCTGATATCCTCCTTGCAGACAACCACTCCACAGTCAGAACAACAATCCTAGGAACAACAGAAGCATGGAATAATGATAACACAAAAGTTAAGTGCATTTTCTTTATTCTTCTGATAAACCAGAGGATGCTATAAGAAACTACCAGCTATAAGCAAGGGTGAAGGCCAAATCCTTTAAAGCAGTGCAATTAACATCATGCCAATCATTTTACCAGAAGGTTCTTACAAAGATATCAAATTTTCTCAAGAGGACAAAAATTTATTTTGGTACAGAAAATTGAACCAGTGCACAAATCTCAGTAACCTGCATAACAGAAGATATACCACATTCATAGAATGAAGAAATTCAAGAGATAGCAAAGATGACACCAACTTGGAGAGAAGAGTGGCTATCTTGCTTAGAAAAATTCTCTTAAAGAGCAAATCCTGATCAGAGCAAGCACCCAAAAAACTATGTGGTTAAATTTAGAGCAGCAGCAAAGTATTTGCACGCCTCAAATTAAAAATCAGTGCTGTGGATCATTGCTGCTGCTCTAAATTTAAGCACATAGTGTTAGTGTGTTTGCCGTCGATCACCTAAACCATTTGGATTTGAGAAATTTTTTCTAAGCAAGATGGCTACTCTTCTCTCCAAGTTGGAGTCATCATTGCTATCTCTTGAATTTCTTCATTCTACAAGTGTGGTCTTTGCTTTTAATCACTGAAAAGGAATAAGTCCACAAATAGTAGGACAGTAACATTTGAAACCATGTCTCTTCAATATAGAGACAGGCTTGAACCTGATAAGAGGTGGATGCATGATGAATATGGATACAAATATGGGTGTTAGACAAAAATACATTTACAAATAAGATTTTAGATGGATACAGATACAAGTCATTTTGAAACAGATACATACTAGGATATTCAGTGATGGAATTTCATTATGGTTATTATGCATAGAAGGTCCTGATATTGGCACATTACTGAAGGACATGCTGTGATCTGCATACAGATCCAAATAAAAGTGAAAAGGATGCAGTAACGATTGGTCTACCACATCAAATGTAACATGAACAACAGCTAAATCTCCATTGCTCACACTAGTATTATCAATGTGTCACCATTGTGATATATGGATTGACACCAATGGAAACCAACCAGATATCCCAATCCAAACCCAAAATTGGCTAAATGTCCAAAGAAAGATCCAGATTGTAAAAGCAAACCCATATGTGTATTCGGAAATATATACATCCATATTGACTGAATCCAAATATAGGTCCCCAGTTACATCTGAATTTATATCTGGAATTGTTCAGATGTAATGACAACTAAGATGCAGCAATTTAATGATCATGGACATCATTGACTACAAGTACTTTCTATTAACTTGCAAGGGAAACTAAATACAAAAATGTCATAAAATCATTCAAAATCTTTATCCATGCAAAAACAACATTATCTGCTAATAATGATGAAAAGTGTCAACACATTAAAACCAACATTATAGGCGCCCTGCGTTTCTTAGGTTGATCAAACTATTAAACTGAGGGAACCTTAGTGGTAAATCATCTTCATTTACTTCCATATCATTTCATCTCTCCATTTGGGTACAAATTGGGATGTACCGCCAAGTATGTGAAAATGTTGTTTAGTTTATGATGCTTTGTTATTTCTAAAAATCTATAGGGTTTGGAGAAAATAATGAACATAAAAAGACTTTTCATGATTCTAACAATTAAGGATGTGCCTTCATATCTCAAATGTTTATTTTGTTTTCTTATTCAAGGGAAAGGACGGCTGCATGACAATGTACCTAAACAACACTATGTTGTTACTGATGTTGATTTACCTAATTGTAATTTATCAATTTAGATTCACGTGGAAAGCAATGCCAGGCTCACATATCTGGGTATTTCTTGCCACATCTGAATTATTTGCACCATTATGGATCGAACTTCAACAATATTGGTTGTACATGACTAGTATTCACCAGTCTGAAAGCCGTTTGGTACATGTACTGAGTGATTCACCTGGTTCAGTCTGAAATCAGGCTTACCATCCCGTAACCTTACTGTATCAGATTTACTGAGTCATAAGAAGACTGGTACAGAGCTATACCAAACAATAAGCCTATTGCTGTCAGTATCAAGTTGTTTTTTATTTAATCCTGACAGCTATTAACTATCTTTCCTTTTTCCTTTTTCCTTTTTCTTCACCACCACCACCACCACCATTACCTCCTCAACTCACTCTCTCTACAACGCCTCATCCTCCCTTTTGCACCAGTACTGCTTTGTCCTTCCTACCGCATCATTGCTGCCACATTGTACTAATGTGCATTACTATGCCTCTTCCTACTGGTACGCATGCACCTCTTCTTCCTTGTATTTCTCTTCCTCTTCCGCCTCTTACTTTGCTTCCTCCTCCCCTCTTGTTTTTTACTTTCTATCTCTTTCTCTGGTCCAGGCGATTCCAGCCTTATGTATCCGTACCAAGAGTCCCAATACATTGTATCATGTCAATTCTGCTACTTCCTCCTTCCCCCCATTCTTCTCTCTCTGTATGGTCTGTGTATTGACTGGTACATAGTACTGGTACATTGTCATGTACCAATATGAAACTGGCCCAACCGCTGATAGATACCGGTATCAGATCAAGATTTTAATCTATGCCCTCAGTATTTAACAATCTACGAATCTTTATATCAAAGAATGAATACACCATCTCTATCAGCTAATGCCCTCCTTCGTGCATTAGGAAACATGTTGAAATTGAAAGACCTGATGCTAAGAAAGGTTTGAAAGACTTGGGCAGATTAATTACCTAAATCTCTGTAGATTGAAATATTACAGCTGGTTTATACTTTGATGCTGCATCTTATCATTTAGAGTTTGAGTTATTTTCTTAATTAAATTTGAAATTCATATTTTGAGAATGTTAAAACTGGCTACCAAATTGGTAACTGTATTACCTGTATAAATGTGGAGAAAGCATCATCTTCCTCCAATTTTGAGAACTCGACTGCCCAGTCATCCTCCACAGAAAAAAATTTCTTTTGCCTCTGAGCCTCAAGCAACACTGAGTCCCGATATAAGAACCTCTGCCAGGTTTGATGTATATTTGCCAACATAAAGTCTATTTCTGTCTCATTAAATCGCTGGACAGTCCAGTAAGGGTATCAATAAGTACATAACAGCTTGTTACATGAACAAAAAAAAATGTTGCGAGAGGGATGCTATATTACCTGTAGAATTTTAATCAAGTTTGGAATATCATCTTCTTGAATTCGAACTGCAAAACTTCTGTAATTAAAGACATTCTCATACGGAAGGTAGATACCATCCTGCAACCAAGGTGTCACAATTATATAAGTCAGAGAAAAGTCAAAATGCTGGCATGGAAGTACAACTAAAATTTGCAGCTTCATTCAATAGTCTGAAAGCAGGAACAAAGATGGGCATCAAAAATGAATATGCTACCAAAAGGAACAAGAGAGTTTTATATGTTAGTGCATGAAGGAAGATCCCATTCCAAGAATGAGGAAGAGATCAGAAAGGGATAATCTACTTTTTCTAATTAAGTACAGGAAGTAGAAGCACAAAACTGCGAACAAGCCTAGTGCTATGGTACAGTTGCTTTGTCGAAACTTGAGTGTCAAGGGTTCAAGTTACAGTGTGCAGGGCCAATTTTGCATACATTGAATCTTATCAGTTCATTGGTGGGAAGGCCAACACTATTTTAGAAGCAAAGAAAGAAGCATGTGGACACCTGAATTATTACAGGAATGCATCCTTGCTGCATACTATCTTCCATGCGTCCACTCCATCCATCCCCAGGCAAGACACCACAGAAAATAGAGCTAGCTAGATCATCATAATACTTGGAAGAGCGCACAGAAGTTACTGTTACATTAGCAGTATGCTGTCTCCCAAGCTTGCCCTCTTTGTTAGGTGTAGAACCAAATTCCTCAGCCAGTTTTTGCCTAATGCCCATACTGTACCTGAAATCATTTTGAAATCAACAGACACATCTCCATCAGATAAATAATTGTGGTGTCAAGACCATTATGTTCTAAGATATTTACTCACGTGTCTTCAGGTCGACCATTTCCATAGGCAGGTCCTAAGTTTCCGTTGAAGTAGAATAGAGTAGTACGCTCTGTTCGTGGTCTACACATCCAGTTAGACCAACCTTAGATGAATCTAATAATGAGAAAAGACACAGAAGTCAATTAAACTTCATGAGTACCTTGCCCAAAGTTTTGCCCATATTGCACCTGGTTTAGGCCTTTTCCATGCAGGAAGGACAAGATCCTTCGCTGGGTCAAAGCAAGGATGGTTGCCTCTTTTAAAGGAGGGTATTTGGTCCCAGTTGTCAGCCCAGTAAGCTGTTGTTGAGTGATTATATTTTGAGTTTGTATTCCCCCAGTGAACTAACATCATGCTATTCCAGATTTCTTTTGGGGCATAGCAAGCACCTTCATCCCATGAAAAAAACTGCCGTGAGGTAGAAGCAATGAGGTTAGATTCTCAACATAAGTCCATAAAATTTAAACTCTCACCATTTGGAACATCAGTGCCATACCCATATATGGTCCTTTCCAGAGGACCGATTCCAGTAAGGATAATGCTCAACAATATGATCATAAGCCCTCTTGTAGAACTCCAAAGTAAAATAACTCCTTAAACCCTTTTGTTCCTGAGATTTGAGTGATCTTTTCAGTACTTTTCCTTCTTTTTCTTTTACGTATCAACAATTTTTTTCAACCAAAAGATGGTAATGAAGAACATGGAATTATTTTAGAGAAAGCACTAGAACAAAACAATAGCTACAAAACTCATACCTTCATGCGTAAGTGAGGTGCATCATCTGCTCGAGTTATTATACAGGAATCAAGAACTGGAACATAAAAGTAATCTGCTTCTTCACCATTCATTGTTCGATAAGGACTAGCGAGAATGCTCTCATAGAGTGCCATCTATATAGTGAAGAATGATGTAAGGATATGTTGTATAAAATAATAGTAACAATTCTTGTCGTATTCTCATAAACAACCACCTGTGATCCATATAACTGATCAGTCCATAAAGTTCTATTCTTATCAGTATATATTCTGTTAACACACTCAAACTTGAAATGCCGTCCCTGCAAAAGAACATGCAAAAAAGTGTACAGATCTTGATCATTTTTGTTTCAAACAAGAAAGAATATGAGTGATGAAGCTACCTCAAGAAGGTGTGCATTGAACTCTGGTGGCAGATCATAGACATATATGAGCGGCCTTTTCTTTTTAACTACAGCTTTGATGGTCAGAAGATCACTACTTGTAGGTGCCTTATCATGTAAATCAACTGTAGCTGGTCGAAGCCATTCTGGCCATTCTTGGATAGGTGATATGGAAGATGGAACACTGCAATCTATTCCATAATAACCTCTGTCACACTGAATAACTAATTTCAGTACAAGTATTATGGCGAAAAGCAGCAGCTGGTAAAAGTAGACACATATTTGTCTATTGAGTAAAAGAATTTTTTGAACTTGACAAAGCATCAACAAAATGAAAAACAAAATAAAACACCTGTTTTCCTAGTTTTTCACAGTTAAATTGGTTGGGAGTTATAGCATACCTCACAGAAACCACCACGGCAATGCCCACGCCCAGAGCACTGATTGAGACAACTGCATACTGTTGGTATCTCACAAAACTGTCCCAAAAGACAGTCATATTTACAATCACATTCTTCTTTAAATTTCACTTTTGAAGCATATGCATCTTCTGGATCTACATTGCACCAGCCAGGTTTAGTACCATTGGTTGTGAAAATGTTATCGAAATCAGCCTTTGTCCAATCAGTAACCTTAGGATCACCAGGTTGGGAAGGTAAGCTGAAATGGCCATAGAGGAAGGGTATAAGCACCAATAACAAGTACCTAAATATTTTGGACAACAACTTTAACTTGGTTACTTTATTTTAAAGCCACAAGCCTCCGCCACGGGACGATTTGGATATTTTGTTCCTTGTCCACAGAAACACATTGCGCGAGTGGTGTCACAATAAGCAGGACATATTGAAACAATCCATGAACCAAATGGTTGTTCTGGAGATACTGGGAGATTACAATTCAGCTCCAACTTCTTTGTACATCCTTCACCTGCTTGAAAACAAAAATATTAATATCTTATGCATTGGTTGTTCATGTCAACAAACATAACATAAAGAAATGTGGATTTTCCCAGAACTAAATTAATAATCCAAACTATTGCTAACAAAAAACTGCCAAATGAATTAAAGGCCCTTGATGTACCGTAGATAGAAGTGAAGGAAGAGACACGAAGAAATGGAGACATCCAAACAAAATGAACCCTATGTTTTTTAATATGGAAATAAACAATGAGAATAAGGACACTGTTTACAGCCTTTTGATTGCGTATTGCTTGAAATTAATGGAAGTGCAGCTATTGTTTCCAACTTAACTAAATACTAACATCACTAAGATTTCTTAAACAGATATATAAGTGGCATTACATATGGCAAAAAATTTACCAACCATCGTATCCATGAAAGCACCTGCATGCCCCCAGCTCCCTATTGCATACACCTCGGCCGCTACAATCGTTTTGGCAACTCTTGCCACCTATGTTCTGCATAGGAAACACGAAGCCCTCAACCGTTAAAGACGCCCTCTGTAACGTCAAAATGTCCAATCAATCAGAGGAAAGGCGCAGATACCTCTACGACTTGGACCGTGGCCAAGGCCGAACTGCAACCGGAGAGCCACCTCCCGATCTCGGCCTTCCAAGGCGCGCCGCGGTATGTGACCGCCCCATGGGAGTCGGCCGGAAACCGAGCACCCCATTCGACGTCATCCCAGCGCTCGGTCCGTCCGTGATCCGACGACGCATTGAAAGGCGCGCAGGAAGGGGAACTCTGTCGAGCGCCGAAGAAGTCGAGGGAGGACGGGAAGAGGGGCGACAAGAACACGTGGATCGCGGAGGCCAGGATCAACAGCAAGCCGATCGCTAAGACGAGGGACCACGGGTACTTCCACGACGGGAGCGAGACCATCCTCGATTTTACTGGTCTAGCGGGATTCGGAGAACCCTAGAGACGATTCAGCCGGAAGGAAGCGGGTCTTCTCGATATCGGCAGCGCGTGGGCTACGAGGTCAGCCCCGACGGGTCGTCGTTTTGAATCGCGCCGACACATGATGATGATGATGATGATGACGATGATGGGAAAAGCAAGCCAAGATCGTGGGGTTGGTTTGGTTCTCTTATCGGAATGGAAGTGGAGGCCTTTTGGGCACGCCAAGATTCGTGACACATGATGATGATGATGATGATGGAAAAAGCAAGCCGAGATCGTGGGGTTGGTTTGGTTCTCTTATCGGAATGGAAGTGGAGGCCTTTTGGGCACGCCAAGATTCGTGACACATGATGATGATGCTGATGATGGGAAAAGCAAGCCAAGATCGTGGGGTTGGTTTGGTTCTCTTATCGGAACGGAAGTGGAGGCCTTTTGGGCACGCCAAGATTCGTGCAATTGGAAGCTTGTCATTTGGGACGCGATGCGCGCGCACACACCAAACGTTGATAGATCTAAGTATTTGGTGATCTATTACGCCCATATTATTAAGGGTTCGAAAATTTTATTATTTTAAATCTAAAAATATTGACCACTCATTTATCAAAAAGTAAAAAATGAAAGGGCAGCAATCCTTCTGTTAGAGAAGAAACTACTAAAACTATAAATCCTATATGAACTGACGCCATAGATTCCACCCAAAAAAGTCATATTTACATTGTGCTTCAGCTATACTACTTAAATAGTTAGATAATTACAGTTAATACTTAATAATAACATTATTGTTTCCGACGGTATTCCAAAATCGTACATGAGATCTCGGAATTTTATAACTAAAATATCAAAATCATTTATTAAAGTTGAGAGTATGAAAAATAAATGTTCCATTCTAAATGGTATAGATGTGTTATAAGTTTGATGCTAAATCCAATGAATACATTCTTCTTACACACTCTATTAAACAACGAGTGTATCTAAATTTATTCATGTTATTTTTTTGATAAATTTATTTAACTAAAAATAATAATTTTCATGATGGTTGTTTGAATTTGAAGAATTAAACTTAAATAATGCCAAGAAAATATGAATACATTTATGCAATATGATCTTACTTGAAGCATCCAAGTATATGTATACATATCGAAATGGGTTTATTATATAATATTTATTTACCAAAATCTCATCAACTAAATTTTACATCTAAAATATATATTTGGTGATATACAGGATCCATCCACCAAATTTCAAAGGGTAAAAAATATTTAAAATATTTATATATAAGATATTGGTCTAGTGATGAAGTAGTAGACCAACCTACTTTTAGGTATGATGATTCAAATATTTGAATCATCCTATAAATTTTATATCTAAAATATTGGTTGATGTACGAGACCTTATATAAAAAGACTATGCATGGTGGCTCTCGATGGATCGACATAGAGGCATAGAATGACTTGGCTATCATGTTAGTGCCACGTGGCTAATGTTTCAAACCCACCTAAATGACATGGCAAAGTACCACATAGTTGACTCCTTGGCATTGTATGGTTGACACGTCAATGCCTATGGCTAACAGCTTGACATAAAATGTCAAACACGACATTGCCACGTGACTGACACCGTACAATTGGCAACCATATCTATTGAATGACCAACCATCAACATTCAAGAATATGAATCATTAATTCTTCTTTCATTTTATTCCATAATTATCATTTGCTATTCAAATACTAGGGATGATCAGTATATGCAACCATATCTATTGAATGACTATTCTTTTGTAATTTTAATTCTTATCATCCCGGTCAAAAAAGAAGTAATATTACTTCGTATAGAAAAAATAATATTTGATGGAAGAACCAAAAAAAAAAAAAAAAAATCCTTTCGAGAACTTTGTTCTAATAGAAAAGAATCACATGAAATTTTAGCCAACTCTGTATATTTGAACTTTCAGTCACAACACAATAGAAGTATTTAATCTTTTGAATAGGAAAAAAGAAACCAAAAATTAGAAAACCACATAACATGAGAGAATTTTAATTTCTGTTGCAAAATATTGACTTCGATCCACGAACAAACACAATATGAGAGAAATTTTACAAGCTACAAAGTATTAGAATGTCACATATTCATGAAATGACAACTTCTAAGAGCACAAAATGAACAAATTTGAGGTTTTCAGATTCCCAAACATGTTAATCAAACCAAGATTTGAGTCCATTATATTGAAAATTCTCTAAGACATTATTATTGTTCAACTATCTTGATCTAATAATGCAGGTACATATCTATAATCTGGTAGCTTTCTTAATAAATAAGCAATTGGTCATGTGTCGTTAAATGTTTGTCATGTACTAATTAGAATGCATGTGACAGTACATCTCTATGCATGTTCCCTATGATGTGATCTTTTTTATAATAGAGGAACAAAGAGAAAGGAATTTAAAGATTTTTTGAAAAGATAATAATAAAGATATCTTTGATTTCTCAACAAAAGCCATTTTGCTGGCATAATGCGCTCAAAAACTGAAGCTTTTGCAGTTGAATGAGGCTTGAACTTTATGGAAATATCAAAACTTTATGAACCATTCTCGCAGGATAGTGAACCTCTTTGATAGAGTTTATTTTCTTGCGAGTTGCACCTCACAAAGGGAATCAATTGGATGAAGACAGTTGAGATTTGCACTTAAAACATTTGGAGAATGGCCAAAATGGTTCTTAATGATCTCCTATTTGATATCTGTAATCTCAAGGAATCATGAATGTAGTAACATAAGCTCTAAGTAGGCTAGGAGGATATAGTATATTGACATGATATTTATTATAAGGGGATATGTTAGTCATTCCAGTGACAGAGGGCATAATCAATATATACATTTGCATATATAGAGTTTGTTTTATTGATATCTGCAGCTTTTGGTGGAGTATCATGAAATTTCAGCACTTAAAAGGGAAACATATGCTTCTCATCCAATATTTAACAAGCTTTGGGTCATTGAATTATGTAAGCATGGTGCAGTACAAAAATCATACCCAATAAAACTTCAACATGGACATGGAACTGACACTTCATTACCATTTTTTGTGTCAATTTTGCAGTACAGAAATATAGCACATAGTTTACATCACCTTCATGCTTTCATCGGTGACATTTTCTTTCTTTTAAAATATGATCATCACAACAATTTTCTATAGAAAACATGAAAGAGATTATACACTGAGTTTCGGACGGAAATCATGACTCGCAACTTGTTTGGTGAAATCATCGATGCAAGCCATTCTGATCCTCTCAGGGGTAGCTGGATTATCGAGTGGGAACCAGTCATGATATCCTTCTTCTGCTCTAGCAGCCACAATGGCGTCTTTGATGGCAAATAATACTGCAGAGGCAAGGAAAAACGGTGGCTCCCCAACAGCTTTTGAAGAGTGTATTGCTTTAGGATTTTGAACACCCTGCAAAGAGAAAAAAGTTGGCTCCAAATCATGAGTTTTAGGAAGACAAACATAGTCTTCGATCATGAAAGTATGTGTTCTAAGAAGACTAGCATGGCTTATGTAGAATAAATTATTAATCTTAGTCGAGAGGCCTTTTAACTCCTATTAAAAGAGTGGCCTAGTGCTCGAGGCACCCACTAATGCAGAGTCTTGCTCTATGCGAAATTGATTCTACCATAGAAAATTATTTTGTCCGATTAATTCTTGGCCTTTCCAAATGAATCCAGCTCTTGAGAAGCGGCTCATAGATAGGCTTTTGTGTTTATACCTCAAGAGGGAAACAAATTACTTAGTTTTTTTGTGTGTATACCTCGGAAACAGATTACTCATATATTCCACAACTTGACATTCTACAGTAAATTTCAGTTATTTCTGATTTTGTCTATCCTATTCATCCAACATTCCGTTGGCATTCATAACTCACAACAAGGCATGCTTCTTATATGCATATATAGCTGGAATCCAGCTGCTGGACTCCAGCTGCTGGACCACATCAATAGCTCATAGTTAAGCTGCAAAATATATTACCAAGACATGCAAAGATCACATGCTTATGAAATATAATTATGATCCATAAATAAATGACTCAGAATAAAAAGGATTGCTGTCATAATCTGAAAATATTAAATACTGGCGAAGAGTAAATATAAATATCATCACTTTAGCATGTTGATATTATTTATTCATGAAATGCTTGCTACGATTAGCATATGACCTGAACATTTTGTTATCCACTTGATGTTCCCTCCTAACTAACTCAAGATGATTAATACCTTTCAAATGCTCTTCCAAACTTCATGGGACAACAGAAGCTCCATGATGCTAAATGATCCCATAATTTCTTCTGCAAGATGTCAACTCATCTATTGGCATAGCAAGTTCGATCTAAGTAATAGACCATATGAAATAAGATGCCCAAGATACTAAATGATCCCAAAAAAATTTTATCCCAATTTTTGGGCATTCTACATTGCACATTCTGTTCTTCGCCTGTCTATGGAAAGCTAGTCTGATGATTAGTATGTAACAACAATGTTAACATTCTAATATTTGGTTTCTATGTTCTGCATCTTTTGGGTTAACTATGTTGATTGGACCGACAGTATATCTTGAAGCATACACATATGTTGATTGTACCCAGTATAAATGATAAAAGATGTACGTTCATGGGGGGAAGTTTGGTGACTTGGAAGAGTAAAAAACAGAATGTAGTGGCTAGACCGAGGCTAAATTTTGAGTTATCGCTGATTCTTGACATGCTACCTTATTTGAAGTGATAGACTAGGATACGATTGTTGATTCATTCCTAGTTGTATTACCATATTTGGGTACATTTGCTAATTGTATATTTCCTAGATTAGCACATAGATTTATTTAGGTAGCTCTTTCCTTTCTTTTTTTTCTCTTGTTTGCTATATGCACTTCATCCTGTATACAAATAAAAGAGAGAAAGGAGATACTCTTCTTCTATTGCCTTGTTCGTTGTATCAGAGCAAGGTTAGGTTCTATTTTTCTTTTTTTGTTGTCTATGGCATATGATAGATTAGTATTTTCCCTCCGCCTTCATTGCTAAAAGTCCTCTCTAGTGACCCTTCTTGTTTCCAGCCATGTCTGGAACTCGTAAGTTTGTTTCTAATTTTCCTAAACCTAACCACACTCAATCTTTCTTTCAATTTGAGAATCATACTCTCAAAAATCTCTACCATTAAACTAAGCCGGAGAAATTTTATAGAGTGGTCTCAATGCGTGAAAATCTCTCTAATGAGTAAAGGGAAGTTCAAATATGTGAATGAGGCTGCAAATGCACCAACCTTGGAAGATGCTTCATGCAAAACTTGGGGAGATTGAGAATACGACAGCGATGTCGTGGCTGTTTCACTCCATTCAACTAGAAATCCATAAGATATACCTTCTTCCTATGGCTAGAGACTTTTGGGATGTTGTCAATAAACCTACTCCAAAGTAGGTTTTACTTCTCAAAATTTTCAAATCAAAAGGCAAATTCAAAAGACAAAGCAAGGTACATCAAGCATCATAGATACAATAATCTGCGATGCAATAATCTGCGAGGTTTATTGGCTGAATTAGACCTATATTAAACTCTAGAGACGAAATCTACTGTCGATGCTAAAAAGGTGAGAAACTTGTTGGAGATGGAGAGGGTATTTCAATTCTTATTGGGGTTAATTGTAAATTTGATCAGGTATGTGATTATGTTCTTAGTAGAGAACCTTTTCCCGATCTTGATGAAGCATTTATCCTAGTTCGAAGTGCTGAAATCAACAGCAATTGCTAAGCAATAAAGAACAGGAACTGCAAGCTAGAGAGGTTACTTTATGGATTAAAATAATCCCCTAGAGCATGGTTCGATAAATTTAGTAAAGCTATAAAGAGATACAGATATTCGCAAAATTAGACAGATCACACCATAATTTATAAGCATGCTAGCAGTGGAAAGATCTCAATACTCATTATGTATGTAGACGACATTTTATTGACAGGTGATGATCTTGTAGAACAAGAGAAATTAAAAACCTTCCTAGTCAAGGAGTTTAAAATCAAAGATCTTGGATCATTAAGATACTTCTTGGGTGTGGAGGTGGCTGGAACCAAGGAGGGGATCTGAGTGACACAAAGGAAATATACACTGAATCTACTCATGGAAATCGATATGAGGTTGCAAACCATTTGAAACACCTATTGATCCCAACCAGAAGCTAAGTGCAAACACTAGCGAGGTGGATAAGGGACAATATCAATGCCTGGTTGGAAAATTAATTTATTTGTCACATACAAGACTAGACATTGCCTTCACTATTGGTGTTGTAAGTCAATTTATTTATGCACTCACCTAATGAAGAACATATGAGGTCTGCCATTAGAATTTTTCAATATCTCAAATGAGCTTCAGGCAAAGGGTTGATATTTAAGAACAGGGACAATATATATGTTGAAGCATACACATGCTGATTGGACCGACAATGTATATGATAAAAGATCTACATCTTGATATTGTACCTTAGTAAGGGAAAATTTGATTGCTTGGCGTAAGAAACAGAATGTAGTGGCTAGAAGTAGTGCCAAGTCTGAATTTCGAACTATTGCACAAGGAATATGTGAACTCCTTGGGATAAAAAGACTTCTAAATTAGTTTATAATTTCTTGGAACCAACCAATGAAGTGTTATTCAGATAATAAGGTAAAACATGATAGAACAAAGCAAATTGAATCTATCGATATTTTATCAAAGAGAAGCTGGATGAGGGACTGTTACGTATTCCATTTGTCCCTACCAAGCAACAAGCTACAGATGTTTTCACAAAGGGGCATCAAAAACAGCAATTTGATCACTTAAATAACAAGTTGGGGATGTTAAAAATCTTCGAACCAGCTTGAAGTGTTGAGATCTGTCAAACCTGCTGTGACTTGATTTGATATGTCAAGATCAGCTACGATTTGATTCTTGACATGGGCATGCTACCTTATTTGAAGTGATACTGTGAAAGACTAGGATATAATTGCTAACTCATTCCTAGTTGTATTATCTTATTTGTGCACATTTGTTAGTTTTATATTTCCTAGAATAGCATTTAGATTTATTTAGGTAGCATTTTCTTTTTTTTTTCTTTTCTCTTGTTTGACTATATATACTTCATCCTGTATACAAACAAAAGTGAGAAATGAGAAACTCTTTTCTTCTATTATCTTGTTCAAAAAGGACGTGATTTATACTTATGATGCGGTCACCACAAATTAAACAGGAGCATCAAATCAATGTTCTCTGACTAAACAATTTCAGTTTTAAGAGGGAAAATGACATCCACATGAATCTTTGACTATTTGATAAGACTCGCAGATCCCCTGAAGTTCAGTAACAGAAATAGGTAATGACATGTAATGAGACTGCTAATTATGATGTATTCATCCAAATGCAGCTAAATTCAGGACTGGCTGGGAACTTAACCGAATCTTCAAGTTAACTTGATTGAGTTTCAAGCCAAGTTTTTATGTTTTTTAACTATTACTGCACATATTAGCCTAATCAGTTAAATAGAATTAAAATCTCTTACATCATAAAGATTGTGGTAGGTAGTATGCCAATTTTCGTTACCTGAATGTTTGACATTTGACAAATGCTTATCAATTTATGTCAATACTGTTAAAGTTTTACAAAAATCTACACAACCTAATAGTTTGAACTTTGACATCTATTGCGAGATATCATTTAACACCTTAGCTACAGATTTTAGCACGATCAGGATCCTGGAAATATAGAAAACCTTGAAAGCATATAAAATAAGCTTGTAATAATACGTTAAAAGTGAAATGTTGAATTTTGGAGAAAAAAATGATGACAAAAACATTTAATAAATTTGTAGTACCTTCAGGAGCGAAACCTTGAATTTTACTGGGATATCATTTGCAGTAGGGATTTTATAAGTTCCAGGTCCGGAAGTATACAAGTGGCCTGGTCTAATCCAGTTATGATCTGCATCTCCCCATTTTAGTTCTTCAAGTGCTATCCAACCCAAACCTTGGACAAAAGCTCCCTCAATCTGTATACCACATTGAAGGAAAAAGGTGAAGGTGGTAAAATAATGTGAGAAAAGAACACATGAAGTAAAAAAATCCCGCAAATGTATCTGCAAGCAGACTAATATGCCTTTCTTTATCTTATTTCCCCTTTAAGGCTATTAGTATATATTATGGCCATGACCATCCCATAATTACATAAATATTTTAAAGAATAACATAATTACACAGATGTATTTTTTAATGAACAAAATCAAACATAATCTTAAGTTACACTGCTACATTATCATTTTGCCAATAGCCACAAGATATATATCATGAGCAAGTTGTAATCTAATGCACATTAAGAACAAAACAATTTCAAACAACTATGAAGTTTTAGTTGTTTATTTACTTTTATTTTCTTTGGTACCAAGGTTTTATGTACCGGTCTGTACCTGTGTACTGATATTTTATTGGTACCAGTACGATACTAGTACCGGGCGGTATGCATAGTATAAAATATAATATTAAATATATTCAAAAATAAAGGGGCAACGTTGCCTTGATCTCTCCCGTGCGGGAGACGTTCCGTCTCCTCACGCGGGGAGAAAAGTCTCCTACGAGTGGCGAGGGCGAGGTACTTTTGCTCTTCTTCTTTCTTCTTCCTCTTCCCTTTTTCTTCCTCAATCGACCGCCGACAGTCGATTTCTCCTTCAATCAATCGCCGACGGTCGATTTTTCCTTCAATCGACCGTTGATGGTCAATTTTAATCTGCTTGGTGGCGATCCGCCTGTCAAATCGAGGTATGTATCGGGTGGTACGGGCCTTACCACTCGGTAAGGAAAACCTTGTTTGGTAGAAGAGGAAAAACAAAAAGGACAGCCAAAGAAAGTCAAGTTGGATATGACAAACAACAAAACAGAAGTTACAAGCCTATTAAATTTGACAAAAGCAAGCTATATTATGGTTAGTAAAGAGGTAGTAGTTCCAATTTCGAAACAAAATTTATGTCCAAACTATTGGGTACTTTGGTTTCTTTTTCCCGGTTCAGCTCAAACTAGATATTGCCTATTACGAAGAGAGATTTTTTGTTTTGCCTGCTCATGTCCATTTGGACATCTCAAATGAATCTCTTCTTTCACCTCCAAAATTTGAGAATAGAACTCCTAACCAAGTTTTAACTTACTGGTCCGTACCGGTGTGCTGACATTTTGTCGGTACTGGTACGGTATCAATACCGGGCGATGTAATATAATATTAAAATATTAAAGTATATTAAAAAAAGATAAAAAAGGGGGCAACATCACTTCGGTGACGTCGCCTCGATCTTTCTCCCCGCGCGGGAGAAAAATTGCCTGCGGGTGGCGACGGCTCGCGGGCGACCCGCGGGTGGTGATGGCTCACGACCCGCGGGGTGACGCGGCGAGGACGACGCGAGGTATTATTCTTCTCCTTCTTCTTCTTCCTTTTTCCTCAATCGACCGTCGACGGCTTAAATCAACCGGGAGGTACGCCAAAATCGACCATCATCAGTCGATTTTGACCATCGGCGATCGATTTCGACCGTCAGCGAAGAAGAAGAAGAAGACCTCACGCCGTCCTAGCCCACATGACGTCGCCGCCCATGGATTGCCCGCGAGCCGCCCTCGCCTGCATGCCATCGCCGCGGGTCACCCGCGCGAGAGAAAAACGAGGCGACGACGCCCCCTTTTCTATCTTTTTAAATATATTTTAATATTTTTAATATTATATTATATTATATTATATTTTAATATATTTTAATATCGGATGGTACACACTGTGCATACCGCCCGATATTGGTACCATACTGGTACTGACAAAATGTTGGTACATCGGTATGGACCGGTAAGTAAAACCTTGGTTCGCGTACCGGGTCGGACCGGTACATACCGCTCGTACTAGGCAAGACAGAGCGAACGACGATCCTTTTTTTAAAGGACAGCCACATCATATCGGCATCAAGATGCCACACGTTGCAAATTAGCCAGTATATATAGAAAGATATAAAAAAATATTAACTGCAAAGCAAACAATAAACACAATCCAGTTCTTCTTTCTTCTTCTCCTCTTCTTTTTCTTCTTCCCTTTTTCTCCCTCAATCGACCACCGACGATCGATTTCTCCCTCAATCGACTGCCGACGATCGATTTTGGCCACCGGGCGGTCCACATACCGATCAACTGTCGGACCGCTACAAACCGCTCGTACTGGGCGATACAGAGCGAACGGCGATCCTTAGTTTAAACAACAGCCACAACATATCGGCATCAAGATGCCACATGTTGCAAATTAGCCAGCATCTATAGAAAGATATAAAAAATATTAACTGCAAAGCAAACAATAAACACACAATCCAGTTGACTAAATATATAATGATAATGGTGAAATTAAAGGCTTGTTTAGCAGATATGATATAGATCTAGAGATTCACATCAGTCGAGATTAACAGGCTTCACCAGGGCATGCCTTCGGCATTCATCTCATGAGCCTTTTGAAAAGACCTGTCCACCTAAAAGGTATGCATGCCTCTACAATACTACATAGTATTTCATTTGTCCTTATTGTCAGCAGTGTAGATCCATAAAACAAAATTGAGGAAAAGATCGAGAGCATTTTTAGCATGCTTTCAACTTGGTGAGTTCCAACTAGTGTCTGGCATGCAGTAATGTTCCAACATGCACTGGTATGAGAATTCATGTTGGTATAAGGGTGCAACGATACTTATTTACTTTTATGTTGGTTTATGCAGAGCAACATAAATTTCAGACTGTTATGACAATTTGCTTGGATCCTGACATGCCACTAAAAACTAAACTCCTAGTCCTGGATTTTTTTTTTTAATTTCAATGTCGCTCAAGGTCATCTAAATCTCAATTTCTACTTTTATTCATTCAAAAAGTAACCATAGTTTCTTCTAAGGATTGATATACCGGTCCATATCAGCATGCCGACATTTTGTCGGTATCGGGCGATATGCACAATGCGTATCGCTCGGTATATTAAATATAATTACAATATTTCTATAATATAATATTATATAATATAATATTAAAAATATATTAAAAAAGGGCGACGTCTCGAACTCTCTCCGCTGGGAGAAAAATCACCCACCGGCGCGGCAATGACGGCCGGCCCCTGAGTCTCTGCGAGGTACTTCTCCTCGTCTTCTTCTTCTTATTCTTTTCCTCTTCTTATTCTTTCTTGTTTCTTCCTCAATCGACCGCCGACGATCGATTTCTCCTTAAATCGACCACGACGGAAATCGACCATTGACAGTCGAAATCGAATGTCGACAGCTGATCTTAGCTTGCACGCCCACGGCCACCGGACCGATGTATCGGGCGATAGTCATACCGCTCGGTAAGGAAAACTTTGGTTTCTTCTACTAACTAGCCTTATGCCTAATAACCAGGCTCTAAAAGGATGTGACCGCTTTGTATGCATAAGCTTTTAATAAGTTTGTAAAGAAACAATGATTTATTAAATGATTAGTATTCATTAAGAAGTTGCTTATCCTATGGTAGCCCTTACATAGTGTAAAAACAGGAAGAAGCAAAATATGCAGCTTCATGATCTAAGGATCAAGGTTTGCAATACCATATCATACCGCTCGATACGCTCGGTATGTACCGATCCGATAGAAGACTGGTACGCTTGGTACAACTCAGTACCTTAGTGTATCATGTGTCGGTACATTCGGTACAACTCAATACATACCATATCGACAGTTGATCGATACACTGGTACAATACGAGATTGTGAACCTTACTAAGGATGAGCCACATATTTTTCTGATTTTTGTGCATATATAGTTGCATCTCACATCCAGCCATGCTGCATATTGTGGTTGCATAAACTTGCAGAATTAAGTGATAGAATCACTCTTCACATCCTGTCACATGAATCACATTTGGAAGTACCACAATTAGGTAGAACAAGAGATATCTTCACTAAGAAAGGAAAAGAGACCATGCTTTCACGTATCCTAATACGCTATGTCGCTATCAGTATCTTTTCTTTCTTTTGCTTCATTATTTTGTTTGCTTCCCTCCCATTTTTCTTAATGCATTTGTATCAATACATTATGCTTTTGCATAATGCTTTACCAACTGGGCTAACAAAGAAAGATTAGTGTATGCTTATTTAGATACTAGTAATCACTAACTATATCTTAGTTCTGGATATGTTTCATTTTGAAGTTATCGCTTCCATAAATTCCAATGTCCTCATGCTTCTTGCCTTGCACCATGGACCTAAGCTTCAAAAAGCCTCTAGCACTTCAATGTGCTTTTGCCTTCTAGCACCATGCAACTTTGACTAGCATAGAGCAAGGTTTTCCTTATCGAGTGATAAGGCCCTATACCGCCCGGTACATATCGGTCCGGCAACGGACCGGTACGCAGACCAGTTGCTACTGGGCGATACCACTAAAATCGGTCGTCGACGATCAATTTCGGCTGTCGACGGTCGATTGACAGAGAAATCGACCGTTGGTGGTTGATTGAAGAAGAAAAAGGGAAAAAAGAAAGAAGAAGTACCTGGCCGCCGTCCTCGCCTGCACGCTGCCCGCGGGTCGCCCGTGAGATGTCGGCGCCCTCACAGCCCGCGGGAGACTATCGTCCCCGCACTGGGAGAGAGACCGAGGCATCATCGCCCATTTATTTCTTTTTTTAATATTTTTAATATTATATTATATAATATAATATTAATTTAATAATACTAGGCGGTATGCATTGTGTACAGCCATGGTACCAGTACTGACCAAATGTCAGTATGCTGGTACAGACCGGTAAGTAAAATGTTGGCATAGAGTGCTCAAAAAGTCCTCGATTTAGAGTATGAGTATGAACATTGATCTATGAGTATGAACATTGATCTATGAGTATGAGCCATCATAACTTGGTTTTAGTCCTGTTGATAATTAAATGCACAATTCCCAGACTATCTATGATATTGACATCAGATTGGAAAAGATTACCGCGACACCTACACAGGGAAAACAGTGGAATGATTGAGTGCTGATAACTAAATGCACATATTTTGCAGCAGTTATATGGTTAAAAACTGATGCTAGTGGTGGAAATCTAAGACCACCACACAAAAAACAAACATCACTATATAAGGGCCTTTATCTTCAAGATACTTGTCCAAGTATGACATAAAATGCACTTCATGAAAGAGGCCAAAGATTGAATGATACTCTATAATTATGAAGAAAGATCCAGTAAACGCTGCATAAGGAACTGTTAGGACAAGTTGCATTCAGTAACAAAAGCTTAAGAACCAAGGACACGAAGTCTGTTTGATGAATGCATGTAACTTTTGACAATAACTATTAATGATTGCATTTTTATAAGTGACAACAAATTAAAAGGTGGACATGACATATACCTGCCCAACATCAATGGCTGGATTAAGAGAATGACCAAGGTCCATGATGATATCAGCTTCCCTCGTGTAAAAATCTCCAGTAAGTGTGTCAATTTCTACTTCCGCAAATGCAGCTCCATATGTGAAATAGTTGAATGGAATCCCCTTCCCAACTTTCCAGTCGAAGCCAATATTAGGTGTGATGTAGAAACCATGAGCAGAGAGGTCTATGCGTTCCAGGTAGCATGCACGCGCTAACTAGTGGAAATATAACATGAACTTACAGAATTACACATCTTTTTAACATGGTACAACAATTTTGATATGAATTATAACAACTGCTTTGCATCAAATTATATACCTCTTAAACTTCATTTGCACAAGTATGTGCCTCAAATTTTATATGATATGATGTAAATGGACAAAAAGGACACCAGGCAGAAGCTATACTACACTTACAGATGCCGTAAAATAGAACATGACATGCATCTAGCACAATGCTAGCAGACAAGGAAAGATAAAACAAGATTAATACATTATTCTAAGAGTTACCTGATGAGCACTTAGATATATTAATGGACCATAAGCATACTGAATAATTTTGATATAAAATAGATCAATTTTTACAGTTTGCAGTCAAATAACAAGAAAAAACAAAAGAATCCAAGTTCTGTAATGGCCCACACTAAGTGGTCTGAGAAAATGATGATGCACAAAACCATCATATTCATGCGAACTGTTTTTTCCTTTTTATAGTTCTACTTTAGGTGCTAATGAAGCAACTGAAACACTAATAAATTGGAGTGGACAATTCCTCGACTAGTTTAGCCTGAAGCAGTGATGATAGTCACTAATTATAGTTTAACTACTTCAATAACATGACAAGGAGCTTGTTACATATGCTGCCTTTGAGATATACCTTCCACAAGATAACATTAACAAAAATTGAATACATAAAAATATCTAATTCAGCAATGGATCACATTTATTTGTTGATCAAAAGATGGTTTGAATGATTTGTGCATAATGCATAATAACATTATACAAACAAATAAGACAGTCTTGCCTCATACAACTTTCGTGGATCCATAAGATCAGTCTAAACTTCTTTAAATGACCTTGTCAAAGAGATAATGATGACAACTGGCAGAAATTTCAGGAATTATAACCATTTTGATCAATTGAGACAACAGAACTGAAAATTTCACAGGTCATAAACCATCTTCTGCAAACCTTGCATGCATGGAATGTCAAGGTTTGCAGGATTGGAGTTTCAGGTTGACCCAAATGAGCTGTCAAGATTCTATAATTATCTTAAAAAGAGGCTGTTAGATGGTTTTCAGTGAAAGACATGCTGTACCTACTACCCAGTAGGAAGTTAAGGTGGTTTACAATTTATCTTGTCTACAAAGACCATCGATATAATCCTTTGTATCTTTTCACTATTATTCTGTACTCACTAATAAAATGGTTCAGTGGATTGAGGTCGAATCCAGATCAACTAAAGGTCTAGGATCAGAATTGGCAATAAATATATAAGAAGTAAAGTATACTAGAGGGAATATACAAATGATAAAAGAATAATAATTTTGTATTTATTACTAAAAGAAGAGGGTATAGAGGTAGAAGGATTTTATAAGAAGCCTTTCAATTTAGTAAAACTTGAAAGTTCATCATAAGTTTCAGTAAAATTTGAACTTTTAGTTCAATGTTGGAATAAGGATACCCACAAATGAACATTTAAAGAACCAGAATTAGTGAAAGATAAGAAAGTTTAAGAGAGCAACACATCACCTCGGCAAAAGAAGAATGGGTCTTTTTGGCAGCAATACATTGCATTCGTGCCTTTATTTGCTCACAAGCATCTAAAACTGCAGCACCATAGAGGTCAGAGCTTGCAGAAGCTGCTGTTGGTGATGCATTAGGTACCTAGATATTATCAAAATTGTATCAACTAAAAGGAAAAACTAAGACATACAAAGGTTGTGCACATGAAGAAATTTCACCTTATCTGTGCTTGTATCTGATATAAATACAGAACTAAGGGGAATGTTAAAGGATGATGCAGCTATCTGTGCTACTTTTGTATGTAGGCCCTGTCCCATCTCAACACCTCCATGTGTCACTAGAACTGTCCCATCAGTATAAACTTGCACAAGAGCACCAGCCTATAAAACAAAATGAAAAGTGGGTGAAATAATTAAAGCATACACAAGACATTGATATTCTATTTTAACCATGAACCTTCTTAAAAGTTAAAACTTAAAAGTACATTTTCTAGTAGCATATTTTATAATATTTGTCTAAGAGTACAGATAAAGAACATATTATGATTGCTAAACAGGATAATGATCTCTCTTCAGAACATGATATCCAAGTTTCTAGAAGATGAATTTTTAGACATTTAAGCAGAACAAACCTAGTCATCTTTTTTTCATAGTTGTTCAAGTAGAAACGGACATAATATTTCAATTATGCAGAGTTGAATAAGATTTAATGGAAGAAGGATTGATAATAACAAAGAACAATTGAAACAAATAGAAACATATCCTAATAAAAAATAGAAAATTTCCTAGAGGTCCTTTACCTGGTTCATATGCTTTGCGGTAAAGGAGATACCAAACTTGGTAGGAACCATTGCAACTCCGCGTTTTCGCCAGCGGTTATGGAGATTAAAATGATTGACATTTGCACGAGCCTTTACAAAATCACAAGATGTCTTCAATTCATCCCACAGCGGACTCAATGTACATGACTGAATTATCATACCATAATGTAACACGGATCCTTCATTGTGAAAATTAAGCTCCTGATACCACACCAATGAAATATTCCGAAAAAGAATGAAAAATCATCAGAGCAATGTCAAAATTTCCCTGTATGAGAATTATGCATAACTGAACTTACCCTTATCTCTTCAGGACTTCTCTGTAGCTCCATAGCAATTCTTTGAATCCAATTTTCTGCAATAAGCATTCCTTGGGGACCTCCAAAACCTCTGAAAGCTGTATTACTCGGGAAGTTGGTATAACAAACTTGTCCTCTAACTCTCATATTTGGAATATCATAAACATTGTCAGAATGAAACATGGCACGCTCAAGGACTGCGAGGGACAAATCTAATGAATTCCCACCATTGTTGTAGAGTTGGAGATCCAATGCCAAAACTTCACCAGCAGTAGTAAATCCAACCTGTAAAATACTCATAGTTAAACTTTTGTTCTGACTTCTGAAAACCTAATAAAGTATATGTTGTCAAACTTCACAGTTTTGCCTGATCAAAAGATTGGGTCAAGTGTATATTGTTGGACCAATTTGAAACAGAAGATATAGTGCACTTTTAACACCAAGACCTCAAGAAGCTAGATGAAAGAAAATTTAGCAGCATCAAACTATAATTTTAAAAGTTGAACCATGGTATATAGCTGATGCAAAAAAGAAAAGTCACCTCCTTTTTCAGTTCTAAAACCAACTTTATGTGAAACCAATTAATATGAACTCCTTGTGTTTAAAATCAAGGTGAATCCATTGACAAGTACTTAGTAAATTTAGTGGCAATTGAATTTAGATTAACTCTATGAGTATATTGGAGTTCAACTCCAAAAAACATATGTGAGTTTCAGAATTTACTTCCTTTAAGGATTTATATTCAGTACTCCTAAAAATCCTTAATAGATCCTATTTATATCCAACTTCAAAATCTCAAATACACCAAAGCTAAATAAAATATGAAGTCTAGTTAAACAAAAGAAGGAAAACACAAATTCCTAAAGACATGCTACATTTAACTACATGAAGAATGTTCGTAAAGCAATCTAATGATCTGAAAAATATAACATGACCCAATGTAAACAATTCCAAGTCATCAAATCTGCAAATTACTTTCAGTTGCCATGACCAAATGCAACTGGCATTTTTAAGCAAGAAACAAAATCAACAATCTTCCTGTCCTAACAAGGAAATATATCCAGTATGTTTCTCATTGTCCTTCAAGTTGCCATGAATCAATCAACCTTCACTAGAATAAGTATTTCAGTTAAGCATAAAATATTTCATATATATCCTACAGCTAATGATAAAGAAAAACTAACTAAAGATCTTGGTCTCAGCACAAAGAGCTTGCCTTAGAGCTTGATCTTTTGCTTAGCAGGTGAAGCAAAGCTGAAAATGGGTTCACCTAATGAACAAGCAAAGCTAAAATACCTCCAATTCCTAACACCAAATTAGACCTCAGTAGCTCAACATCTAATTTGAGCTCTTGTGTATCTAAAATCCATTTAAATCAGCAGCTCAAGTTCAAACAACTAATATCTGTTATCCAAGCCTGAGAATCTAATACCCAACTCAGCTAGACCAGTTTCCATCCCAAATAAAAATGGAAAGGTCTACAAATAGATATTCAAGGTGAGTTACAAGTTCAATAACTTAATATCCCAGAAAATGTAGAATTTGCATGACAAATGTACAGTGCATCTTGGACTACCCAACTCAACTCTTAAAGAAACATCCGCCTTGCATAGGAAAGATAAAGCGAAAGCCACAACAAGCAACTCCTCTTCCATCTTGCTTTCCTTGTCTCTTCCTTCTTTCAGTCTCACCAACAAAAGATTTCATGTCTATCCTAATCTCCTGAAGAATTTCCACAACTTTGCCTTGCCTAATATCTGAAATTCTACAAATAAACTCCACAGAGTATACAATCACCAAGGAGTTACATTCCTCATCATGATTATAAACATCTTTACTTTTAAAGACCTTATCCTTCCGAAAACAAAGGAGAGAAACCATAGTTCTAAAAAACATCTAAACAGCAAAACCATTTGTACAATTGCCCTGGACTGAAAATTTTCATTCATGGATAAAAACTGGATGCTAAAGTTAATTTTCTTAAAACAGAGATAAATGTCCTTTCTTACACACAAGTTTGCAACAATAATGTTTTCAAACCTTACTTTCCATCATAGGACCACGGGTAAGATGAGGGATTTTAGCCTCCAATGCACCAACCTGAATCAGTTAGCTTAGATTGTTCTGACAGGCTCTGTACCTAAAACCTAGGGAGATACTGTAATAGAGTTGGCACTATGGTATTACAGTATTTTCTTGGATATATTTGCCTTTAATTTATCAACTGTAGACATTGATCTCACCCTATCTACATTTCATAGAAAATAAATAAATAATCTAACGTACAAAAAAAGGAGAGTAGTGCTTTTAAATAACTACCTCTGAAAATTATTGTCTCCAGTATCCACTGAATATTACCCTTCCTCCTTAAAGAAGATTGAACCCCTATCTTCAATCTTCTATTTATATCCAAAGTTTCCCATTTCTGTCAACCAAGGCTCATCTTCGAAGAAAAGCTTAGCTAATGAAATGTGTGTTACTCCTAATTTCTCTTGGTTCCCTTCCCTGTCATATTCTTTTTTTATTTTTCTTCTTCTCTATGATTCAGTTGATACAATTGATGTTGGCATGGTCTTGGTTTATGTCATGACAAACAACCACTTCCTTCCTTTTTCCCTTCTTCTTTGTAGGGGGGTGTAAAGCTTAAATAGCTGGAAGAACCATCAATTTTGTTAATGTTTTAAATCCTTTACAACTAGTATTTGATGACATATATGTACAGATACCAAGTGTTTGACTTATAACACTTATCCGGTCATAATCCACTTTGATTTTGTTGAATGAAAGAGATGTTAAATAAGCACATTAATTGCTCTTCTTTTTCCTTTCAATCATTACAATAAGTTACGCCTTTGTAGTTTAGATCAAGTTTCTAAATTATCATCAAAAATTTAATATGAATGCACTTGTTATCCAGGCATAATCCGCTATGATTTTGTTGAATGAAAAAGATGTTAAACAAGCACATTAATTGCTCTTCTTTTTCCTTTTCAATCATTACAATAAGATAGGCCTTAATAGTTTATAGTTTATATCAAGCTTCTAAATTATCATCAAAAAATTTATATGAATGCACTTTTTTGTGCAAATAATAGTTTAAAGAATATGAAACAACATTTTGTCCAAAGGATTAATTTTGGTAAATTCGCTTGCACTTCTAATGATCATCATCCAAATCGAATTGTAGTACTACATCAGATCATATGAATGGTCAGTGCACGTAACAGTTCGAGGAAGCATATAAAATTAAACTAAGCTTTCTTCATCAAGGTTATTTATTTATACAATGTTTGGTATTCTCATAATCATCAATCAGAATTTAACAACTAGTGGTTTAACTACTATTTTAAAAAGGTTAAGCTCATATGATAGGGTTCAACTTATATATAAGCTCTAACATCCCCTTGCATGCAAGCTGGATGAAAAATAGCCTTGACATATGTAAGCCAAGGTTAATGGGATTTGCAAGACCCATATATGGGGCAACACTGAGCAAAAGATTAAAGGAAAAGGGATAAATATAGAAGAACTAGGATCTTAACTCATGACCTGCTTTGTGGCCAAGAGAAAATGATCAGTTGCACAACTATTACTCCCAAAAAGGAGAGGATTGTACCATCACAGAACACTTAGTTGAGAAATTGGAATAATTGCTAGATGATTTTGTCTGTAACTCTAAGAAAACCATCTTGGAAGTAGAAGAGCAGATGACAAAATCCACCACATCAATTCATGATGGTGCAAGTACAAAATTAAAACATGCTTTCCTACACCTTTTCTTAATTCAGTCAGTTTATGCAAAAAAGAAAAAACAGTCAGTTCAATTATGACATGGTTTTAGCCTTTCAGGTAATCATGAACATTGTAGCAGTCCTAAAGTTCCTGTTATTGTCTTTTCCAACAAAGTAACAAAACTTCATTTCTTATAGTGGAATGGACATCTATGTGACAAATGGACAAAGAAATCATTTCTAATAAAATACTGCCCAATATCCTAGAACTATCAAAAGAAAAAAAAGTTCCTTTCAGCACTACAATATAATGACCTAGATTTTAGAACTATTTGATGGTGTCTAAAAGAGTAAACCATAGCAAATTATAGGTTTTTTTTTGTGTTGTATTGAGCATATGTTTCAGTTGTGTTGGATTCAATGAGTTGTCCAAAGTCCTAGAACCATCAAAGGCACCTAAAGTTCCTTTCTGCATTAGACGATTATGATATAGATTGTAGAACTATTTGATGGTGAATAAAAGGGAAAATAGTAGCAAATTTTAGATTTTTTTTGTATATTGACTATTGAGCATATGTAATAGTTGTGTTGGAAATTGAGTTCTGATTGATAACTTGCCAGTTCATCTTGTACTTCTCATCATCAGCATTTTTTTCATCTCCCTTATAAATCAGACATATCACACGGTATCTGGGTTACTTAATTGGATATTTAAAGGCGTGGAACCTGTATGTTCATTGCAACATTTAAATATGACATATTAATAGTGTCAATAGAATTAAGGAACTAACAACTAAAATAACAGAATATGCAACTTATAACATGTTAAATGTTCCTGGCAATGTGCTAAATTTCAGAAAGGTCAGCTCAACTAAAACAATGTTGATTTCTAGAAACATAGGAACTCCAAACATAGAAACAATGTTATACACAAGTTGGTTGGAATGCATTTAGTTGTTGAAACATAATTTCTAAAATTTTAAATTTATTCCTTAGCAAGTGCCACTCAATTTCTTATCCTATACCTTGTATTTTCCAAGAAAACTATGGCGCTGTCCAGTTATCATCATGTCTGTATCTCTATCTAATATAATTTTCACAGGTCTCCTCAGAAGGTATGATGGCACAGAAGCTGCAGCTGCAATGAAAGCAGATCTTGATTCTTTTCCACCAAATCCACCACCAATGCGCTTAGTCTTGCATACAACTTTTGAAAGTGGAAGTCCAAGTACGTGGGCAACACATTCTTGGTGATGTTGAGGACACTTCAAGACAAAGAAAGATAAATAATAACATAAGTCAAACTAGAACCAGAAAAGCTTTCATGCAAGTAACTAGAATCGGGAGAGAAGCATGTTAACATATAAAAGGAAATTATCACCAAGAAGTTCATAACAACTACAAACACATATTTCATTTGCATATATATATATATATATATATATGTATGTATCTCTGTGTGTCTTTCTATAAACAAACTTAAATAAATTATAAAATACTGAAAATATTAATCCGTAAAATATAACAGGCTGATGATTTTCTTGTTATAAATTTAAATACTTAATAAAATTTCATAAAAAGTTGTCTTCGAATTAATTGTGCCTTTCTGCAGAATTTAATTGCCAATTATCAAGCTCACCCAATTCTTTTATTTGTAATCGCATTTGCATTTTAACATCAAACATAACTGATAGTTATAATGTTCACAAACATATCCTTCACATTCTCATAATGAATACCTGAAACCTCAACAAAGTATACCTCATAATGGACATAAAATTGCGGCATCCAAGAAGCAGCTGTTTGGTTAAGCCCACAATTGGAATGTACCAGAGTTTACTTAATGATATGTATCTATATAAAAACCAATGGTTGGAATCAAGATTCGCCATACCGGTCTATACCGGTATACCGAGTTTATCTCGGTATGGTACGGTATCCGGTACCGAGAGATACACACAGTGTGTGCCCGCTCGGTATTATGTTATATTATATTATATTATATTATATTAGTATTATATAATATATATTAAAAAAATGAAAATAGATGAGGCATCGCCTCGTTGCCTCATCTCAAGCAAGAAGACAAGGCGTCGCCTTGTTCTCGCGTGGGGAGACGCACAGTACCGCCCGGTAGTAGGCGGTCCACGTATTGGTATCCTTTCAAACCAGTATGTACCGCCCAGTACAGATTGAAATGGAGAACATTGGTTGGAATGCCATTTTGTACTAGTTCATACTATCACAGATGGCTGCCACATGCCTGCAACACAGCTGGACTTGCGGCTGTCTTTTAAGTATTCGAAGTCATTCGACTTTCAATTGCCTTCGAAGTGTTTACTAAATTGCTTGAGTGCTGCATTATTATTTGAGGCATCAGTAGTTGCTCTCTGCTCGATTTCAAAACTAATCAATTTCTGTTTTTGTAGGTAGTTCAGATAATGTTGCACCTGGGTTCTAGGTTGACCCTTTGCTACCGGGCATTGTAAGGATACCTCACGGCACAAACAAATTCAACTAAGTCCATGATAACATAGACTGACTTGACATCCAATCGGGATGCATACAAGAGGAACTTAACTAACCTGACTGTACCATACAGTAAGCTCACAGAACTGGGTTTATTGAGTGGTAAATTGCTTGGCTTTGAACTGTACCTAGGCAATATACTTACCGCTCAGTATCTGTAGTCATTCTTTTATGTTTTAATAGGCATGAATGATAGCAGTGATTTTTTTTTTTTGTTTGTTTTCCCTCATTCTCTCTCTCTCTCATGCATACTCTTTTTTCCCCTCTACTGCCTCCTCTTCCCACTGTCGCTGCCATTGCCTCCATGCTGCCACATCACCAGTATTTCCACCTCTTATTGGTCGTTGTTTCCTCCTCATCTTCCTCAGTCTCTTTTCTCTCTCCACTTTGATCCAGGGGTACTGACCCGTATTGTGTTGCTATATCAATCCAAATCCATATCAGAATTATACTGGCTCAGCCGCTGACCGATATTGGCATCAAATCAAGATTTTCTTTAAACCTTAATACAACAACAACAACAACAACAAAATCAGAAGTTTTCAACTATTTGGGGTCAGCTATATGAATCCTTTTTCCACCGTTAAGATCCGTAAAAAGAAGGTTTATACTAAAATCAGATAAGACCCAGGTTCATAAGACCTGATATTGTTTTATGTTGGTTGTCAATGGCCTAACGCAACCCTCCACCTTTTTCATCTAGCCTTAGGACCGGCATCGGTAGTATTATTTTAAACCTTGATAAAGACATTAAACAAGGTTCGCTTTACCGGTCTATACCAACATACCGAGTTTATCTCGGTACCGATACGGTACCCGGTACCAAACGGCATGCACAATATGTACCGCTCGATATAATATAATATAATATTATTTCATTTTATTTTATTTCATTTTAATATAATATATATTTAAAAAATAAAACAGTGTTGCCTCGCCTCGTGGGAGAACGTTGTTCTCTCGCGTGGGGAGAAGAGGCGATGCCTTGTTCTCCCGCGCTTCTCCTGTTGGAAGACGAGGCGGCGCCTCATTCCTGAGCTGGGAGAGGAGGCGTCGCCTCGTCCCGCGCGGGGAGACGAGGCGTCGCCTCGTTCCTGCACAGGGATACGAGGCGTCGCCTTGTTTCTGCGCAGGGAGACTCGGGTTTCAACGGCACTACCCGGTAGCGGGCGGTCCGCGTACCGGTTTTCTGTCGAACTGATATGTACCGCCCATATCGGGCGGTACAGTTCAAAATGGAAAACGTCATTAAATCCAGAAGCCTCAAATTGAGATTACAAGGCAGGAAAACAGCATACAGGTTCATAATCATGGCTCATGAAAGGTATTGTACCAATGCATTAAGGTTTAGCAGTCCAAAGAACATCAACCTACTTGTGTAGAGGAAACCATATGAACTTCATGTCCACCATCGACTGGCCAAATCAAACTGCTATTTGGTTCCAAGTAAAAGTGCTCTTGTCCTCCGACTTGAACCTCTCCTTCTATGATTTTGTCACATTCACCCGACTTGAAACACGACTCTACATCTCCTCTCATGAGACATCTCTCAGTGTTTGGATAAAAGCTGCAAGATTTCACAGCTTCTCTTATGGATAAGATAGCAGGCAAGTCATCATATTCAATATGCACTTTGTTTGAAGCTATCTTCGCATTGTCATGTGTATCAGCCACAACAACGCCAACAACCTACATCAGATAAGTGCAAAATTAATAATACTGAAAAATGTTACTCTTGTCCTTGAGGCGTGACACAAAAATCAAGAAGTATGTAAAGCATAAACACTAGGTATTTATATGGATTCTATACCTGTCCAACACAAGTAACAATTTCTGAAGCAAAAAGTTCCTCATCTTTAAGAATTAAACCAAGTTTATTACTTCCAGGGATGTCTCTGTAAAGGAACAGACCAACAAATCCAGGTGAAGACTTGGCCATCGAATCATCTATAGACAAAATTCGCGCATGAGCCCTTTTACTTAATACTAAAGCAGCATGTAAAGCTTGTGGAGGATTTGGCATGTCATCAATATATTCAGCCTCACCCGTAACCTGAATACAATTTATAATTAGAAAAAAAAGCTGGCCATTTATGTATAGAAGGAAAAAAAGAAACATTTTGTGTTCCTATTTGTTAGCCTCTGAAGTAGGCATATAACAATGGACATATAGAATCATAAGCAACAAAGCTAGACAAATTTTGTCACCTTATACAAGATTCTATCTAATTGTTTCTGTCACCATATTCCGATCAACAGTTAAAGTACTAAGTAGCAACTATCTTGTTGTCATGCAATGACATTATGACAGAATATATTACAAGTCCTTCCTATCATAAAAAGTGAATATAAAAAACCAGAGAATGATCACCTAGAGTGAATATGTCAAATTAATATGCATACATCACTTAAATTGAATCATATAAATATGTTTGTTATGAGGGTTGCAACTTCCTAATATTCAATCTAATAATCAACAAAATATTCTAACATAAAATGTCACTGTAAGATGCTTGTGTCCCCATTATGACTACATATTGTAACAAAATATGAAATAGTACTTGCCACTTACGCTTGAAAAAATGTCAGCCAGAGCTCCAATATAGTGTCAAGGTAACAAGACTGGGAAAAAGTAGTATTAAATAACTTTGTCTTTTTCCCATGGGATATGTCAATAAACCAGTTGAATTTTTGCTTCCTTAATGGTGTAACTGATTTATGAAAAGTAATAAATAATATATTAGAGTGACAAACAATAAAGAAAAGGTTGGAAATAACTTGGAAGTTTATTTACATAATTACATCATGAGAGCTATCAAAACAGCAAACTTAATCTAGGCCAGAGTCGGAGCAAGGAGAAATACATGGAGCAAGGTGAACCAACTAAATCTAGACATAGTTAACTGTATTAAACTAATATAGGTATATGATCTATAGGAGCATGATGGAAGAATGACAGCATCTGATTTTTTTCACGTGTTACATAAGTCTAAGATGGTACAACAGGAACATGGAAGAGTAAAAATTATTGGAGAAGTAGAAAAACTTCAGCTAAAAATGGACCATTTCATTCCATCAACATCAATGAGAGGCTTGAAGGATAGTATTATTGCACCAAAAAGACAATAATAGAAAGGGCTTGGTCTCGGCCACACATTTTTTGTCCTAATTTGGTTATGATCATAGTCTATGTGAGAAACTTCCCAAAAACGAGGAAATACTAAACCTAAACAAAATACTTGATGAAATAATTCAGATTATGCTTGTCTCCTTTTCTATATCAAACTACTGCAAACTGCAAAGCATTTAGTAATTTGTAATATCAAGAATTGTTCGCTGAGGTTGCTGAGAAGTCATGCCGAGAAAAAATATCCAGGGTCATCACCGTATCCAAGTTGATTCAACGCAACTGACAGCACCTACCAAAGAGATGATTACAAGCTACAAACTTTGATCACATTGTGCAATGAGATTATTTCAGAGGATATAAGTAACGCAATGGAACGAAATAGAAAACAAACACCGGATATACAAATGGAGGTATATATTCACACCAATTCTTCATCTCCTATGAGGTTTTCACACCAATAAGGGCACATATCAATTTTAGTTCTAGTTGAAGGAGACCAAATATACAAATGGAAAGGCTTTGTTTCCATGTACAGAGATCAGTCAACAGTCATTCTGCTAAGAGTTCAGCATGGTTTCAGACATTCAGAATTTAGCATCCTATATATAAATTTTCTCATGTCTCTCAAACAACCAGAAATACTTTTGAGTTTCCCTTAAATTCATCAATCCACCAAATTTCAGAAATTCTAATAATGAGCTTGGAACTGGATTCTACAATTTCTATCAACAGATTTCATTCAATTGCCATATCTGAAAACCAACAAAATCCAAGTTCTGCTCAACTTAGGTACAGTTTATACTCTGTCATTGTGAAGAGCTTTAAGATGCAACCACAAAAACTTCAGAATGCTTTCCTAATCAGTAGTATTTGCTTTTTTTAAAGACTTTATGTCACTAGACTACCAGACTTAAATCTCTATCATTCAGTTACAGCTACATGACAATCCATCTGAGCCTGCATTACTTCTGCAAATAAGGGATTACTTCCAAAAATTGAGTCCATCAACATACCAACTTTCCAAGAATGTGTAAAGCCTTCTGCTACACAACTACATAATTTTAATCACAAAGTGTACCATAAGATTGAAACAACACATTAATAGATGAGATGACATTGCATGATAAAGACCCATATCAATAAAATGACTAGATGATAAAACTCAGAGTAAGGACTCACATCGATTCACCATACACTCTTCAAGAAAAATGAAAGTTAGACAAGAGACATGACAAAATACCTATATTATTACCTGTAGTTTTGATGAAAGATGAATTGCAGGTTGTCCCACAGCTGTCTCATGTCTTGTCAGTTCATAGCTCTGAATCCCACTAGTTTCTGGTCTGGAATAAGCCTGTATGGCTGATAGATGTTTTCCATGCAAGCCTTCATTGAAAGATCCTTTCTCATACATCTCATTTGTAACCCATGAAAAAAATTTGAAGAAAAAACTTAAAATTAAGGATTTGCGGAATTCAATCATTCCACCTGGTGCATCTACTGTAAGTACAATATCCTCTTGCAAAATTTTCAGTGCACCCTGCAACAAGTTATTGTCCCATTTCTTTTTTTTGAGAAAACTCTCAGTTTTTGATGCAATTAAGGAAACTGGGGCAACCCCTCCATAAATAATGGAAACATCAGAAACTTCCCAGCTTCCACATTCTTGTTTAAGAAGCACACGCATGCCAGCATTAACAAGTGCAATATCATCCTCCCTTCGGTGTGCTTGCTTGAACTCTTTGACAAATTCCGAACTTCTTGTCCATGGTAGGAAAACTGAGAGTAAAACTTCATCATTTACAAGATCAACTTTGCGGTAACCAAGAAAAAACTCTTTCGCAGGTATGGTCCTAACATTTCCTTTGCAGTTGATGATCCGCATAATTGCTCCTGCAGCCATCCAAAGTGGATTCAAGTCTGATATTGGACTAGCAGTGCAGATATTTCCACCGACAGAAGCAACATTCTTTATCTGATTTCCAGCGAACCATTTCAGCTGCCTCAGAATGGCCTTGCATGATGAAGTTTCTTCAACAGCATGTTGCATTATAACCTTTCTAAGAAATTGCTGAAGCAGAGTTAGCCTAACAGAAGCACCAATCTCAAGTCCATTTTCAGTCATACTTAATATGTTAAGCTCTGGCACATGTGTAACAGATATTAAAACTTGGTACTGGGCATTTTTGAATTTTGTCTCAATACCTACTTCAGTATTACCAACTACAAGTTTGGCATCTGGATAACATGACTTCAAATCTAATACATGCTGAAGTTTAAGAGGTCTGTACCACTTAACACCACCAAAACCATGCAAATACAGAGGCATATTTTTCCTTAAAATAAGCTCTGGTGGAAAGATAAGTTCCTTCTCAACATACAAACTCCCATCAATTTTGTTGTACAAGACAGGGTTGTATCGCTTGACACAAACTGAGTTGTCCCTCCTGTTAGCTGTACCTTCCGCACAGGAGCATGGTTTTCCACTAGAAGGACAAATTAACTCACCAGCTGAGGTGCTTTCCAAAGATGTCTTGGTGTATAATAAATCATCAGTTTTAGCAAAGACACGAAAAGCATCAAGAATTGGTCTATAACCCGTGCAGCGGCACAAATTTCCAGCAAGGCTTTCTTCAATCTGCTCCTCAGTAGGAGGTTCACCAGATGATCTTAGTAATGCATACATTGACATGACAAATCCAGGAGTGCAAAAGCCACATTGTGAACCATGAGCTTGAGCTAAGGATTCCTGCATAGAATTTATCAATAAAACGAAGTAACAAATCTTTATGATTCCAACAATCAATTGAGACAAACAGATCAACATAGAATTAAGCAGGTTACTAGCAAGACTGAACCAAGTTTTGCAAAGTTATTAAAAAGACTTTGATAAGCTAGGAGGACATGAACATGATAAATAGGGACAGGCTAACATGACAAATCTTGTAAAAGTAAGGCATAATACAGAATGACATGACATCTACTAATGTAAATATATTTTCATGTTACTGTAATAATGCACCTAGTACTGTGTACAATATATGTAATCATCATATATAAGAAGATACAGAAACATAACAATCAGTTATATAAGAAGCAAACATTCTTTTAAGAACTTGAAACACAACACACACGCACTAGGGCATATCAAAATTCCAAATAATATATATTACTAATATTTTTGACCAAGTACTGAAGCCATGTATGAATGATTTTAGCATCTGACATGAAAGCATGAAAGAGGATAGCCCAGCGAACAAGGCTCTCAACAGTGCAGTGTATGGGCTGTGTTAACAAGTGTATGGATGTGACAAAAATCCTAATATATTTAAACTACTCGACATTTAAGAAGGGTCTAACATGTGCTGGTATCTGAGACAAACACAAAACAAACATGACAAGTATTTTGAAGTTGGTGCTTTAAAAGAGAAACTAAGTGATTGAGATAGGGGACAGATATAAAAAGTTTTGTCCTGTTGTTTGAAAGAAAGAACACAAAACAAGCTTATACCATTCACTGATTTAATTTCTTAAATAATTATTATGATTTTCAAGCATAAAGACATCATGAAACTCCTTTCTTATAAAAAAAAAACCATAACTCCTATATTTATTACTGAGTATGAGAACAACCCAACTAATTATAAATGAAAAAGATCACAATAAACCATTTTTCACCATGAGAATCACAACCTCAGTATGTAATGGTACAAGCCAAAAACTAGAAGACAAGGTTTTAAGTGCCCATGTCTGGATAAAAATCTTGAGCTAACCCAAGATTGAGACCAAGAAAGGCCAGTCTTGACCCAAGTAGACTGGATTAGTAAACATGGTTAGTTATGAACAAGCGAGCCTTTTGAGTGAGAAACTGGCCGTTCTAGTCTAACCATATGTTCAGGGTGGCAAGATTTTCCCCTAGTCAAGATTATCCACTATTACACAACCTATTTCTCTTTGGCTTTTATTGATGCATAGGAAATCTAAGAGTTATTGGCTATGTTCCCAGTATGAACTTAACATGTACAATTCTCAACTCATTTCCAACCATCACAACTTCCCAAAATAAAACTACCAACTACTAGCGGGAGACACGCCCGTCCCAACTACTCAAGTACACACATTTACAGGAGAGCGGAATAAAATCAACTTTGCATCAATAAAAACCAATAAATCACAATAATTAGCCACAACGCCAGCCAGGCCAAAGCCATTATCCTTCACCAACAACAGAAAATGAGACATCCCTCGGACCATAGACAAAAAAGTGAAAAACAATCAACATCATGAGATTGGGTCTCTCAGTGGTGTAGAATCTTATCCAGTTAGATTAGATGAGTATGTGTGTTTAATAAAAGGGAATGCTTTCATCCTTCTCTTAAGCAAGTTTCAGTTATTTTAAACGGAAGACAAGTAAAGCTCTACTGGACCTACTTAAAAACTTTCCCCAACAGCACTAAACTATCTCATGCTTTACTTGAAGACTTCACAAGATCACTTCTAATGAATACTGAAACTTGGGTGACCCAAATCTCCATATCCACTTTTATCTGCCTGCAATGCATTCTCTTTGCCATCACAACACCTCATTCTATGCTGATGCCCATTACCACCATACTCGTGGCCCGGCTGGCCTGCCAGCAGTAGTGGGAATTTTCCTGTTCCCTGGTTAAAAAGTGATTCATTGGATGCCGGATCTACTCCACAAGGAGTGGTACAACTTGAATGAAATGAGAAAGAGAAATGAGTAGTTTCAATACTCAGTAGCCCTTTATCCCCTCTTGAGCTATCGGTTTTTCCATCATGTCCTCTTTAGAGTTGTGTGCCCCTGTTGATGCCAATTGGGTTGGAGATCTCTCAAATAGGTGCCCAACTACAGGCTTTTGTGTTTTTTGGGCCAAACCAATCCAAAAGACTGCATCCAATTTCACACTAAAACTCAAAGAAGACTTTAGTTGAATTGTTTCCATGATTTGTGTAACCAAGACTTCAGCAACAATTTTGAAGATTCAATAGATCCTTCCCCCTAAATGAATTATCCACCAGTAGCTAGTGAAAGTTTTAAGCTCTGGATTGCATAAATCATCCTTATAATTCTGTTGTTCATTTCAATTCATCTTCCAACAAAAGCCTGTTTCTGAATATAAAGAGGAGCAATACTATGATTGACTGGGAATCGTCTTTACTCTCTACTAAAGAGTGTCAAGTATGTAGATTCTTTGAAACAGCAAGCAATAAAATAATGGAATGTCATAGGATTTCACCCTTATGCTAAATTGTATTAAGCTACCATACTTTTGGAGCCTTCTCTGTGGTACTGTTCCAGGAAACAGCAGTTGAGTTAGATACTTTGTAGGTGTGCATCAGGCTGCTGTTTATTAAACAAGCCACAATTTTATCCCATACTGAAGCAGAGAAGGAAACCAGTTGCAGTTGACAAGATATTCAGAAACATTTGCTGTAATTGGGCATCAGCATCTGCCACATCTAAGAGTTGAACTAGAACAGGGACTGTTGTGCTGTATCAGCCAGTGGCATTGGCCCGTGGGTGAACTGGTACAGACAGGTTGGTACCAGCAAAAGTAAAAAAATTATCAGAAAATAAAAATTATCTTTTAGATTTTTTTCCTAATTAACTTTGTGAGTCTTAGGCCTCTGTCAAATGGAGTGGCTTTTGTTGAGTAAGCTCCATTAAGTAAACGTTTTTGATATCCAACAAGATGGAGAGATAGATCAAAATATTATCTATAGAGAAAAAAACATATGAAATAGATTGGGGCATAGAAGTTTTACCTATGAAAAATTTTATAAAACCATTATTAGATCATAGATGTTTCATGCAAGATTCGCCAAACCATACCATACCGATGTACTGAGCTTAGCTCAGTATGGGCGTGCTGAGTGATACGTTTAGGCGTGTTGCTCGATACACGTATGTATATATATATATATACATACATACATACATATAAGAGCGATGTTGTCTCATTCCTTCTTCTATCTCCCTCCACTGATACCACCCGAAATTGGCCATCGATGGTCGAAAACAACCGTTATTGCCCGACAACAGCTGTCGACAATCGAAATCGACCGTTACCGACCAATTTTGATTTGTAACGGGGCAAAAATAGCCTCAATCGACGATACTCTTGGTTTTACGGTTCTGATATTGAGTAGTTAAGAAACAATATATATATAAAGTTTTGTCCCTAAGATAAGAATGTTGAGATGGATGTACAAAATTACATATAAAAATAAAGAAAATATTTTTATTTATGAACAATTAAATATAATGTCGATAGAGAGATGAGATTTTAAATGAGGGAGAATCCTTCAAGATGCTTTGGATTAATGCTAAGAAGATCTATAGATATTTTAGTTTGAAGATGTGAATTAATATTAGTGGTATGAGTAAAGGTAGAGGGAGATCTAAAAAGACTTCAGAAGGCAATTACAGTCCACAATCATAGTCCAACCAAACACCAGTAAAAGACGTGATACAAAGAAGGCAATTCTTACCATTCATAATGTTTTTTCTACTTTTTTTCATTTTGTCTATTCAGCTACATGGTAAAATAACCCAAGAAATGAATTCCTTTTTTCCTTTCAAGTTTTGTGTTAATTTGATGCATCATGCAAAGTAAATATGCATAGATGAAGATACACTACCTTGATAGGGTGCAAGGCTCGCTGATGGTCTCTATCCATCTACTGTTTTTACATGCATTGGATAAAGAATATATGCATTGAAGAGTAAAACAATACCTGGATAGGATGCAAGCCACGTTGACTATTTCCAATTCCTTCCACTGTTATTACATGCATTCCTTCGACAGCATATAATGGAGTCAAGCATGCATTTATGGCATGGTGCCTGCACATGAGTGCTACTATCACAAAGCTGAACTTTTAATTAGAACATTTTATATCTCTACGTTGCTTAAAAAATAACACAATAGCTTAGTTAAATGATGAAAAGCACAACAAAGAAAATCTCATTAGATGTATGGGTGAAGAAAAACCAAAATTCTCATTTAAATATATTGTAGCATAAAAGTCAGCAACAGAAGAAACTGATTCTATGCCCAAGGATATTTTGCATCCCTAACCATAGAGAAAATCTAAAAAAAATAAAACATCCTTTACTTTTTTCCAAAAATTTAATTGATTAGAACACAGATTTTAACCAGTTATAATCAGGACAAGATTCTCACACTGATCTCTTTGATTGTTCGTCAAAATAAGAAATCATCACTGTACAAGCTCCACAGCCACCTTCGCCACAGCCGAGCTTTGTTCCAGTCAGGCCTACATCTATACCCAGTAGAAAATCCAATTTACACTTTTGTTCAATCATTTTATTTGTTTTGCGACAACATCAAAATCTCCACAGAAAAAAACAGTCAATCATCCAAAACATAGTTTAAAAAGTAAAGGTAATCTTCAAAGCCAAATAAGCCTGCAGTGAAATCATAAAAACAATAAGCTCTGTGTGCCACAAACCACCAGAACAGGATCATATCACAAAGACATAAGGTTAAGGATATAAAAGTTAAATTGAAGTTGAAAATATCAATCTATCTTCCCATTCAATTAGTGCCCACTTATATCTCGAACAGTGCACTAACCTTTTTAATTCCATCATCAACTTTCCATTTTGAATCCAGCCATTCAGAATTTTAGATGCCTTATTGAATTCTACAAATGCCTTCTATTGTGTTTTATCAAGCTTCTACCTGTGTTCTCATTAACTTCACAGATACTTCTACTCCTTTTTACATTTCTTAACTTGCAGTACTTGCAACTTATGATGTTTTACAATTATATTAGTGGGGCTACCTATTAGTTCATGGAAACAGAAGTACAATAAAATATGCAACATAACATAACTAGTTTTCAGGAGCAAATCTCACTATTGTTCCTGCAACTCCCATGTAACCTACAGTAACTGTGTCCAAGGGATGAACTAGGATTAAAGGATACTGATAGTAAGAACTCAGAACACATATTAAATAAATTGCATACAGAACCTGCTGTGTCCTCCAATACATGTTTATAAATCAACGAGGCTGAGTAAAGGAACATATTCCTATTTAAAATACAAAATTAATATCCAAAGGGCTGAACTCGGATTAAAGGATGCTGATAGTAAGAACTAAGAACTAAGAATACATATTAAATAAATTGCATATAGAACCTGTCAAACAATAAACAAGACAGCTTCCTTCTGTGTATATAGCCTGGACATTTCTTGATTGTCACATTGTGGCAGGTAAAAATCAAACCTACAGAATGTCACTAATACAAACAATGAACTTACAACGTGTATATCATGGTATGCACATTAATGTGCTATCAGCATGAGCTACAGTAATGTTCCATGTATCATGTGTTGCAGCGCATGAAATGCCACTACCTCCAACAGTATGTATCCATGCTGGAGACAAGTGGAATATGAATGGCACAGAGCACCAAAATCCTTGCTGCAGGTGCACTAATCTACTTTATCTTCATACACCAACACAGAGACATATTATGATAACTAACTCAGTAGGATTGATTATAACTAAATTGTAGTTTTGCCACTTGGCATTTGGCATGAAGTTTTAGTAGACATTTGGTATGTTCATTTTCTGCAAACAACAATATAAAAGATCAATTTCCCCAAACATTCCATGATAGATTTAACTGTAAGGTTCCCTGCCAAGAAAAAAATTATTTAACCAAAACCAATAAGTCATGCAGTTTTCAAAATTCCAAATAAAAATCAGCCATGACTTAGTGCATAAGATCTTCAACCATGCCACTGCCAGTCCAACCACGGGATCAATTCTCAGATTCTGATATATGATGAACAGACAAACCTACAGAAAACACTGAAATTCCTGTGTCAACTAACAAATAATGGAACTAAGAAGTATGGAAGTCAGAACAAGCCTTCAATAGCTAAGTTTGCTGGCACTCACAGAATATATTGTTTTCACCCAACCATTATTTTCAACAGCCCCAAAAGTATTCCCATGGTCTAGTGTTAATATACATACATACATATATATATATATATATATATATATATATATATATATATATATATATATATATATATATATATATATATATATATATATATATATATATATATATATATACATATATATATATATACATACATACATACATACATACATATATACATATATACATATACACATATACATACATATATATACATACATATATATACATACATATATATACACATATATATATACATATATATACAAATATATATATATATACATATATATATATATGTATGTATGTATATGTATATGTATATGTGTGTATGTATATGTATATGTGTATATATATATATATGTGTGTGTATATGTATATATATGTATGTATATTTTTATGTATATATATATGTATATATATATATATATATATATGTGTATGTATATATATATATATATATACACACGCGCATATATATGTTTCAGTGATAATGGATAGTAGTACAATTTGTTATACTGCCAGGTACACCAGTAGCCAAACCAACACTAACTTGGGATTTAAAAACTTGAACCAATTATTGCATGATGCATCTCTAAATTTAACACTAAACAAGATGCTGATTCAGTGATTATTTTGTGTGCGTTCATTTAGCTTTTCATAATTCTGACATGTTCATTGACTAATTTATCAAGGACAAAATTTGTATAAAAGTCAAATAACCAGCAAAATGATTGGATGTGGCAATTCTTTCTTGATTATCTAGAAAACATAAGTATTTTATCAGTATCTTTTAACATAGAGCTAAACTCAGTGCCTACTGTGGTTGAAATGTAGGTACAATCATTGTACCTTTTTTCATATTAAGAACATTCTCATGTATTTAGCTTTCTGGATTGGCAGTGGCAGATGCTCTAAAGCTGAAGATAAAGAATTTCAACTATTTATACTCGTTCGAATAAGCTATCAAAAGATTGACCTCTACCAAATGTAGGAAGTTGCATATGTAATGAATGGTTCCCATCAGGATTAAAGATATCCACTAGCAATTTTAAATTAATTTTCAAGATCAAAATTTAATTTTCTCTGGGATGATTTTTGTTAGGGTGATAATCTGGCTATATGTTTAAAACTTTAAAAGTTATGTACTACATCACTGTGATGCATTTGCATATCTTGGCCCACAAAACCTCTCTGCTCCCTTCATCTTCCTACTGCCTCCTTAAATCACTTCCTTCCTTCTTCCTCTACAGGAGAGTCTTCCTATGATGCTGACGTGGGTACACAAAAATTATAGCAGAAACAATGAAGAAAAGAACAAGGAATTCAATCCAAGCCCTGCAGGTCAATCTAGATGGCTGCCAGAAAAAAAAAATTAAATTTCCATGCAATTAAACATCACAATCCAAAAATAAGATTTCATAAACAATGTTTCCAAATAACAACCAAAACTATTTACCAAATAAGCTCAATTTGGTTGGAGGCAAAACAGTCTTACCAAAATTAAGAAAATAATCCACTATAGAATACTTCAAAACCATCCAAAAACCAAAAAGGAAAAAAATTTAGATTAACAAAAACCAAACCTTGAACACTTAAGCTGTATTATACTATAGCAGAGACCGTACTACAGAACCAGAACCAAAAACAAAAAACATGTTCACCAAACAAAGCTCAATATTGTTCCAGAAAATTGGGTAAAACCAAAATAAAATAAAAACATTGAAAACCAGAAAGAACAAGAACAATATACGTTTACCATATAAAGAAAAATTTGACTCCAATTAATTCGGTACTACCAAAATTAAATAAAATAAAAAACATCGAAGACAGAAAAGAAAAAAAAAACGCACTTTTGGTTAGAAGAATAGCGAACGTCGGTCTCGCATGTTGTTGAAAGTACAGAACTTGAACAAACAACAAATCACATACCTCTCAGGTATTGAAGGACGGTGAGGTGCGCCAACCCATCGGGCAACACCCTGCGGACGCCGTTCACGTAGACGACGGCCTCCCTCGACCACTCTTCCTCCGCCACCACCTCCTGCGCCTTGGTAAGCGAACCCATGCTCCAATTCAAGATCCCGGTCGCCCTCGAAAGCCCGATCCTCGGAGGCCGACACCGATTTCTAAACAAGACAACGAAGCCTCCTATGCGGCTTCCACCGCCCTCGCGGAAGTCGCCGCACCAAATCGATCTATCTCGGATGGGCTCCAAGAACTTATCGCACGATAGACTCGAGCGGTCGGTTGGATCCGCATTTCCATTAGACTTTATATTAATGCTTTGAATCTAGGACGACTTTTCGAAGAAAAAAAATTCTAATTTTTCGTTTTTAGTTTTTTTCTTTTCTTAGAGCGTTTTAACTTTAAAAATTATCCAAACAGTGCTATTATTTTCTAAATAAATAATATTAACATTAAAAAACTATTTGATTTGACATAAATTAAATTAGATAAAAATTGGATTTTTATCAGCAGCAGCTAACATTATTTGCAACATAGCTTTAATATTTCCTATAAGCTATGTATTGATTTTTGGTTTATTGTTTAGTTAGGATTCTAGGGTTACATTGATGTTTACTATTTTGAATAGGGTTCTGAAAAAAAAAAAAATTCTACTACGAATATTTTGAGTATTCTTTAAGAAAATAAAATATTTGTTCAAAACAATGTGCTATTTTTAGCTTATTTAGTTTATTTTTGATAAATTAAAATCATATATATATATATAATATTTTTCACATTTGAGCCCCTAAAGGGGTTCATAATCATATACTTCAAAATTTGGTCCAAAGAAAATTTTTATAAAAATTTTGCCGTGAATCTCAATAGTATAAATGCAAAAGCTATAAGACATGTGAGTGTTCTTAGGAGGCTTTAGTGGAGGAACATAAAAAGATGACATAAATGCAGTCCCCATGGAACTAGGCGACATAAGAAAAGAAAAAAAGAAGGGGAAGCTGCTATAAAAAGAATACTTTAAAGATACAAGTCAAGTCAATAAGAAATCAAAGAAAAAAAAATTAGAGAACAATAAGGAGGTGGATCAGAAGGACATGTCGATCTTTTCAATGTTGAAGACACCTAGTGAAGTTGATGTTCTTTTTACTTAGAGCTTTATTGTAATTAGATTTTAATTTATACATGAAACATAAGGTAATTGACTAAATTGATTTTTTTGATATTATAATTTATCAATCGAAATAATCTGGAGATATGTTGTATGTCACCTCAGCTTGTATAGCTTTTGTAAAGTTTATAGATTTCAACTGGTAATAATAGATAGACATGTCAACATTCTAATTTGAAGGATATGTGCGATGGCATCACTTGAAAAATCTTTTGTATCATTACTAATAATATACTCAAGATTCAAGGTACATTTAGTATTCAATGTTATCAATATTTTTCTTATTATTTTATAATGTATAGGTACATGGACTTATATTATCTAGATAGTCCAGCAAAATTCATGAGGTATAGCCAATTAAATACAATATGCTGTGAATAATAATAAAAATGAAACATTGGCATATTGCTGGTTGTCAATCTACATAAGAAGATTTGGGAGCACTATAATTTAATGTCCAATGTAAAATATAATATTAAAAATTAGTAAGTGTTCAATGGAGTCTTTTTAAATCTTTTGTCTCGATAAAATTTAATGAAGCTTATTTCCAATGTTGCAGGTGAACACATTGAAGAATATGAGTGATACAAATCTAAAGCATTGTTGCATCCCAAAATTACATCAATCATCAAAGTTAATATAAATATCATGAAATACCATAACTAGTCTATCATTGATTAATTAGACTTTTGTATGTTTTAGGAACGATTGTGCAATATTCGTTATGAAGTATATGGAGCATTTGTTGTTTGGATTTTTTGTGTCATTCTTCCAAACAAAAATTAAAGGGGTTTTAATTGCAAATTGTATGTAGGATCAATTTTGGATGACAAATACTTTTGTGGAAAAGCCACTTCTTACTTTCTACAGTTGTATGCATATAGTTGAAATAATACATATGACCTTGTAAATCCTGAGCAATATAGAGTGATAGCGTACAGGTTAAATTTTGTGAAGAATATGATTCTTCAAAAAGAATTTTGATATTTTAAAATTATACTGACGATTAAAGTTTTGGGTATGTACGGAGCATTTCTATAATGTGTATCCTATAATGTGTAAATAGAATTGTGTAAGCAATGAATATATTATAGAATTTCTTTTAATATTTTTATAAATTATTCAGATGGTGAACTATGTGCTATTATTTTATTTTTAGCCAATTTTTTTCATATTTTCACAAAAATATTATGGATCCCTATAATATTTTTTGACATTTAAGCTGATAAAAAAATAGGCTAGAGAAAATATTTCTTGATATCTGATGTATTATTTTTGTTCAAAATCTAAAAATAATGAATTACAACTGGTCCAAATGATCTCCAAGTTTTAGAAAAGATTTGAATTGGACTTAGATGGAGTTTTTTTTGATATTTTTATAAATTATTTAGGTTGTTAACTTTATATTATTTTTTATTTTTGTCCAACTTTTTCATGTTTCTAGAGAAATATTTCGGTTCCATGTAATATTTTTTAAAATTCAGACTCATAAATTTGTTAAAAATATATAATAAAAATTTGGGCTAGAGATAATATTTTTTTAATGTATGTATGATACACTAGTTTTGCTCAAAATCTAAAAATCACTTTTTAATCATTTCAAATGATTTGAATTTTTTAGGAAATATTTGAATTGGACATAAATAATTGGTTTTCTATTTTATGTTATTTTGATATTTTTTACATTAACGAATTCTGTTTGAATACTTTCAAAGTAGCAGCGTTCTTGAAAAGAGAAAAGAAAAAAAAAAAGGCACCAAAGTTAGATTTTTTTAAAAAAAAAATCCTCCTCAAATTTATCGTGGGTCCCGTTGATAATAACTAACGACGAGACCCAAAAAAAAAAAAAAATCCCGTCTTAATTGAGATTGGTGATATGATCGATGAAGCGCTTCCGTACTTTCACTTGTGGCGGGAGGATCCCGTGTCCGCTACTCGCCACAGTTCAAATAACAGAGCCTTTTCATTGGCAGCCACAGTTTAAGGTCGGCCTTGACCTTTGCCATGTGGCTTTCGAGGAAAGGGCTTCCAACCCTGATTGGTGGTTCGGCAGGCGAGCCCGTTGTCGTCGGATTCGATCGCCGACCAGAAAAATTATTCAAAGAGACGGCTGACGCTAATTCCCACCCACCCAACTGCTCACCAACATCTTGCGCTCAGAGCCAAAAATTGTCCCTAAAGATCTCATCCGAGACGTGGGCCCACCCAACGCTTGCAGCAGAAACACGTCTGTATTGATGAAGACACGTCTTTTAAGGATTTCTTTTGGTGAGTCAGTCCAGTCCAATGCGACGAAAACACAAAAAAAAGTCCCACGTCATGCATGCTTTGGTTGGTATCAAGCTTTATTAGGTAGCTCCATCTTTTTTTATTAATGATAATATATATATATATAATATCTATAAAATAAAATAATGTATTACTATATTTCATAATCATCCCCACAATCATAAAACTACAAAATTCTGACATATACAAAGGTGTAACTGGTAAGAGATTTAATATGCTAGTCATGACATTTCAACTATTTACGATCAGGCAACTTTAACATATTCCTCTACACTTATCATATGAATCCTATTTTCATATCAATTTCGAGTATAATTTTATCGTGAATCTCTATCTCACTTCATTTTATAATAAATACATCCATCGATATATTACCGTATGCGAGATCATGCGATGACTCATCACCGCTTACTTGATCTGTTAAACTTTATGGAGTTATTATCTTAGGGTACTCTTCCTTTACATGTACGGTTCAATGCACATGATTCTTCCTTTTGAGAACCAAGACTTATCCCTTATAGATATTCGTCATGTTGGAGCAACATTCCCTTTCGCATTCTTCTCTCCGGAGGTTTTAAAGATCATCATCCCTTTGGACTACTTCATCTTGCTAAACAAACTATGTATTATTCTACCCTCACAAACACACTTACTAGACTATTCGCCAATATAGCCCATGTTGCACCCTTTAAGGTCTAATAATATATTGAACTTGTTACACGCTTCAACCTCATACGGACGTATCCTTCCCATACCGAAGAGAAAGTTTCAATGCTCTATGGCAACAAGTTTCGATCGCCATGGGATGGCCACAGACACTCCATCGTCCTATACAAGCTCTTGCATGAGTACCAAACTCTTCGAGTTAACAATTCTCTTCACCTCTGTGAATTTTGCACAACTCCTTTGGTCGTTGTGTAACTCATCCCACTTTGCATAGTCTCATCCTTTATTAAGCACCCCGCTTGCCATGAGCATCATCAAGTTTGGTTAAAAATGTCGAGTCATAGCTCAAACTCAACCATCTCAATTTTTGTATACTATGCATTCTTCCTAGCTTGCTTGTCCTTATGGTAACTTTTTCTACATCTCAATGCCTGTTTCTCTCAAATGGTCATGTATGTTGGCTACCCTCTATGCAGCCCAACTAAGTCCCCCACGTTTGTATGGTAAGTGTTCCTACATGTGCTTGTCCCGCACTAATATCATCTATCATAAATTTAGCTAGTTTTGCCTAAGTCGTGTAGCATCATTGCATGTACGTCCACAAATATCAGCCTCCCCAAAATTTCTTATGATCCCTTAGGACCTACAAAAGAGAAAACGAGTTAGAGAGTGTATCACATGAGATCCATAAATAACCATTTCAGCAAACACTTTATATAGCCAATACAAATTATAACCATGGACTTCACAAGCTCTTAACGCTCACACTCAAAAGATCATGATCCATTATAGTCTAAAGTTCCTACAGTGTCTACATGACATAATTTTTATTTACAAGCTAAAAGTGGTCATAGAAGCAAATCAAACTACGACTGTCAAGCCTACTACTAACCTACTACTTGTTGTACAAACCATGTGCAAAAATTAAAAGACATGGATATACATGAGTATTTATATTGAACATCTTATTTATCTTTTTGTCTGTGACAATAGTGTAAGTTCATGTATGTATTAAAATATGTAGTGTGAGAGTGCACATATATACTAATATATACTAAGACGTACATTGTGCGAGTGCACATATATATTATAACATGCGATGTAGAAGTATACACATATATTATAATGATGTGTGGTGTGGGAGTATATATATATATATATATATATAGTTCATGAATATGATGTAGGATTATGTCTTATGTAGATGATTTTAAAATATTATATATATGAAATGATATATGCTCAGCTAAATAAAGTTATCAAGGGTTACACTTATTGAATGATTACTCACTATAGACCTTATTTTATAGATAAAAAATTAATATCTACCTAAAGTAAGCATGTGTAAGCTCATGCTAATGTAGATATTAATGATGACTTGTGGACATTTTTATGTATATAACTTTTGGATATATTGTGTGTGTATTTTTTTTTTTGTTAGAGATTATAATTATGCATAAGTGTCAATGATATATAAGGGAAACTATGTTATTTTGTGATTATTTACTTTTTTTTTGTTGCTACACTCATATTGATAACAATAATTAAACTAAAGTGGCATCCTACTTTAGTCGCATATAGGATATGGGTGAGACTAAGAGTATAGTATACTACAAATTATCATCACAATGATCCATTCACATTAATAGTGCTTTGAGCCAACGCTTGTGTAACCTAATCTAAATTTATCATAGGTTGTCTCAAGTTATGGGCTTATTAGAATGGTGTAAGGTTTCATGATGGGTCGTTATATAGGTAGCATGTGTATAATCTGGGTTATTAGGATAGTGTTGAGATATTAATGTGTTCAAGGAGGCTACATGTAGTATTTTTGGCCAAAATTTTTAATGATAACTTAACGTAAAGGGCTACAAGTGATCCAAAATTATGTATATTTGAAGATGTTTAGGTATAGAATATGAATAGAATAATATTGATAATGAAAGTTGAAAATTTGTTGAAAGTAAATAACGTTAAGAGGAAGTAAAATAAGTCATACAAGAAGTGAAAAAATGATTAGAGACAATTTGTTCTAAGACTAATATAATATAGAGGTAAGTGGTGCGGTATATATGATGAGCAAAAATAAAGGGTGTAATGAGAGGTGATGAAGTCCAAGAGTTTGGGAAAGCTAAATGGTAGCATTGATCTTTCCAACCATGACTTAATTAACTTTTTAGTTAGTTTAAGCAATAATTTAATAATCTAAGCAAACAAGTATAAAGTAACTAAATAAAAAATATATAAGGGGTTAGAATACTCACTTTGGGTGGATTATACCAAGAGTTAGTCCTAAATAAGATACAATCAAAGGATTAGAATAATCTTATTCCCCAAGTTAATAAGATACATTACTTAAGCCTTAAAGGTAAGAAATATTTCTTCCATAACAAAACAAAAAAAAAGGTGGTGTACAGGATAATCGTTGAACGAATAACCCTTAACACACAAAATTTAAATAAAAAAAAAGATCTAATGCTCTTAGCCTTAGATGATGACATGAGACATGATGGTTGAACGAATGATCTAGTAGAAAAGGTGGTGTATAGGGTAGTGGCTGTCAATAAGGGACACATTGATAATGATCGATAGTGTTATTGTTGCTTCTTTTGATGGTGGTGGTGATGCTGTGATAGTGATGGTGCTGATGGTTGAAGACAAAGAAGAAGGGTGGTGGGGAAGGAAAAAGAATAAATAAGGCAGAACCTCTCATTCATTTAGACATCTCATTCTAGGTAGCTATAATCTCATCTCTCAACTTTCTATTTATTCATTAACTCTAAAATATGAAGCTTACATTATTTTTATAAATATATAAGTCCTTGGATAAGTGTTACATATATCCTTTTAGAAGAGAAGTGGGTAGAGATATATATAATGAAAACAAAATTCCATCATCACCGGATGAGATGTGTGCTTGACATCACCTTCGATGATTCCAACTTAAGCCCAAATCCCAATACAAATAAATATATTCCATACCTAAATCCTACTATAATTTAATAAATAAAATTAAAATATAGGCTTATATGGTCTGATGTAATAATGTGGAGTTCTTCATATGCTCTTGGGCTGCCGTAATAATATCCACAATAGCTCGTTGCTACCTCTCTATTTACTTTTCTAAAATGATTTGGAGAAACTTTAAAAAAATAATTAGAATAGAATAACAAAACTGAAATTTAAGCCCAAATTAATCTTCAATGTAAATTGTACAGTAAATTAGAATCACCGAAATATGTGGACTAATTGGAAAATTGGAACATTATTATATTTGTAGTTGCTGTTCTATCATAATGAAATGACGGAATGGGTCAATATAAGCCATATCAGTGATTAGAGAGGCCTATGATGATTAGATTATAGTGGATACTTTACATGGAAAATAAGTCGCGACATTAACGAGCAATAAAATGGCACTTCCCTTGATAAGCCATCGCTGCGTTGATTCATGCATTCAAGATTGGTTATAAACAAAAATATTGTAGACATACGAAGGAGGAACCATATCATCATATTTAGAAGTGAAGAATACACGCTTTCCTTACCATCTTTTTCTGAGTCAGTAGCAGCTCATAAGCAAATCCATGCAGACCTCTCCTGTGGCCACCCTCAAACCCTAGCAGAAGAGCAGCAGACCCCACTCAAGTCAGCACCGCCCCATGAGATCCCTTCTACTCTTCCGTGTTGCCCTCTTCCTCCTCCTCTCCGTCATCTCTCAAGCTGTGGCCCCGCGAAAGCTGCTGCAATTGGAATGGGTGCCGATCAGAGACCTAAACGATTCATCCATCGTTGAGGTCATACACTTCGCCGTGTCGGAGCAGAGCCGAACGCACGGGGGGCTCGCCTACACGCTCATCAGCGCGGAGAGCGGCGAGCAGCTCTCGGGGCCTGAGGGAGCGTACTACCTCATCAAGCTCAAGGTGAAGCCCCAAGACGAAGATGTTGGGATCTTCCAGACCTCGGTGTACGAGTCTAAGACGCAGAACTACTACCAGCTCATATTCTTCATGCGGCTTTAGGGCTGCCGAGAGAAATGATGGTTCATGATGATGTATATGGGTGGGCAATAACAATGAATAAGGTCTATATATATATATATATATATATATGTGTGTGTCTCTCAGATCCAGTGCTACAACAGTGTTATCAGCAGCAACACCAATTACATGGCAAGATGAACATGCATATTATTTGTGAGTATTTGTAAGGATTATGTGCTGAAACTATATTAAATATTGGATAAATATAAGAAACAATTGCTTCACAGAAACCATCTGATCATGATTAACTACAATGATATATGTGGATTCATTCAATCATATTTTATGGTTGAATTGGAGTATGTCATTTTGTATGACACTCGTTCATCATTTCGACTTGCGTCATATACTTGGGTTTTGCTCATTCTTCAAGCTTAATTGACATATATATATATATATATATATAGAGAGAGAGAGAGAGAGAGAGATTAACTTTTCTCCTCAAATATCTAGCAAGGGAAAGGTAAAATAAAAGAACTTATCACTTACTGAAATGATAGGGCTTCTTTTTTTTTTTTAACCAAAGTGAATATGTATTTCACTTTGCTCAAAATAAATATGCATTTAACATTTTGGTTAAAAAAAAGGTCCACCATTTATCTTGAATCTTGTGATTGATTCGGTAGGGAAGGGCGTATGCATGTCAGATGCTGCCACCAAAACTAGCCTCAAACTACAATCTTATTAGTAGAAGCATTGTAGACTTATATAAGGAATTTGAGTTTCCAAATTTCTCATATTTTTAGCGAAAGAAATTATGTTACAAATTGGTTAGCTAAGTTTTCTAAGGTTAAAAAAAAATGTTTTTATTGGTCGGTTATTGGAGTAGATTTATTTTTGGTAAGTTTTGAGGTGAATGGTAATTTTGAGGTGAATGGTTGCTGTCGTGGTTGAAGATGAAAAGATAAAGAATTATCTAGGAGTTTGTATCATCGGTGTGTATGCTTAGACCCAAAGTTACCAAATTTATTCTTATAATTTGATAATAATTGTATCTCTCTTTTTTTTCAAAGAATAAATAGTAATGATCGTTGAATCCCATATCTTGATAATAAAATTAATCGATAAATTTGATACTAGTAATATAAAAAATATTTTCATCATGAACTTAGAACATCAAATGATCAAATATCGAGTTAGAGAGTCGGATGTTATGCCAAAAGATTTTTATACTAGAATTATACATCGAGTTGGAGGATTGACTAGTGTATTGGAGAATTGGACTTCATATTATAGTTTCAATCATTGTGCCAGACGAATTGAATATTATGTTGGAAGATCGGATGTCATAAGAAAATATATATGCTAGAGGAATGAGCGATATGTTGAAGAATACGATGATGTATCAAAATTTCAAACAAAGTATCGTAAGATTGGATGGCATGCCTAAAGAGTGGACAATGTGTCGAAAGATTTGAAGATATACCAAATGAGTAGTTGATAAGTCAATGTCTTGATTAAGGTTATTTTAAATCGATATTGGATTCAAATAAAACCCACTTATTATGAAAGTCATTGGGCTTAAGGCAAGGTTGAATTGAGGCTATTAGAAGACCAAACTAATGGTCTAAACCAATCTTGCATAGTGGTGCTACTAGGCCTAGGTGGTGGTACTGCTTGAGCCAACCGACAAGCACAAGCAATTTTTTGTCGACCTTTCCGATGGTAGTATTACCTAGGATGATAGTGGCATCATCCAAAATTTAAATTTTATTGTAGTAGAACCATTGAAGTTTACAATTGTGGCTCATGTCAAAAGTTATGATAATAAAAAATTTTAGAATTTAAATTTATAACTTTATTTTGAAATCTTTTAGTGTCCATAAATATTTCATGTTGATTAACATATATATCTTTATTTTGAGTTTATGAAATGTTATAGCTTTCTCTTTGGATATTGTTTGAGTATTTTTCTCTATCTTAACTTTAATTGTGATACCAAATTATATGAGGTAAGAGATCTCTTATAAAAAAAAGTGTGAAGATTATCTACTAAGTTTGAAAAAAAAAAATATATATATATAGTAAATAGTTGTTGATCTTCATTAGTTAGAAGTAAGATCGGTAATGATTCATTCTTTTTTTTATCATTAATTTCTAACAATAATGACCCATAAATGTAAGTTCTAAAATTTAAGTTACAATTGAAGGGGTAAAACATTTGCTATTAGATGAAAAAAAAAATAAAAAGTAAAAAAAAAAATCTGTGATATATCTTAATCTATATGAGTGTTTCTTAAACTAAAAAATAAATAGATAATTTTTTTCTTGTTTTAGACTTCCATGATTTAATGTTTTGAAGGGATGCATAGTCCCTGTACATACTACTTTGGTCATGATCATGATATTGACATTTTGGTTTTTTTTTTATTTTTATTAGGACACATACGCCTTGATCATTATGATAACATCGAGCACTACGGGCACTAAAAATATTTTATATATATATTCAAGATTTGATGTACTAAATTTAAAAAGCAATTTTCTTTTAAAAAGGGTGTGGGCCCAACCATGTTTGAGACCCAAGATGGACTGGTAGGGGAGTGGCCCCCTCATGGGTAGGTTTGTGTTTGGGTGGGGCCCGTGCTTGGAGTGCAGCTCATTAGCTAGTTAGGCTCGCGTTAGACCTATGGTTGACTTGATTCGAGTTAGGCTCGGGTCGAACTCTCCATACGTAGAAACAAGGAAAATTCTCGCTATAATAACACAATGGTTAGTTAAGCAAAAAAAAATTAAAACATAGAAAATTAAAGGAAAGAAAGAAAAAAAAAAAAGGGGGGGGGCACAAGAGAACATCCAATCTCTCTGTTCCAACAAATAAATTACTATGTGGCTACAAAACAGATATCCAAGTAAGTGCCCTACATTAACAAGCCTCGGCCATCATCTACACTACCTGGTGTTGCCTCACGCCATATCCATTTGCACCATTAACGCCATGGTGGGACTTCTCCGAGCTCCTCGACCTCCGCCTTAGAACTATAGGCCATGTCACAGCTTCCAGGACCAGTGCGACGCCGCCGAGCGTCGCGATGACACCGATGTAGGCGTGCTTCCACTTCTTTGCAGGATCCAAGATGTCAAATCCTTCGAATATGTTCACAATACTCAAGATTATGATGCAGTATCCAACCGAGTGGTGGTACACATTCCAGTATATCCTGTACTTGTGCTCCTTGTTCGGCCTCAGAAGCAATGCAAACACCTGCACAACCAAAAGATCGAGTTGCAAAGAGATCTACGGTGTGTGTTTAACGAGAGGATTGATCACCTGTACTGTTGCTAGGCAGAAGAGGGCAATCGCGATGTCTCTGTGCTTGTGGTACGTGATTCCGACGGACTCGCTGCCGAGCTTGAGGCCAAGACCCCATCCTGAGATCCCAATGATGTATGCCGAGCACTGGCAAGCAACATGGAGATAGAACCAGGCAGGGTCTGCTGCTTTGAACACCTTCACGTACCTCGCCATGATGGCTCCAATGGGCATCAGAATTCCCCAGCTGATTGCATTCAGCACCCCGTGGATCTGCAACCCGATCCGAGTAGTGCATGAAATATACATGATACAGAGAATTGAATTGCTCAAAGGATCCTACAAATTAACTGTGCAACTTACGTTCTTGCGGCGCAGCCTCGAATTGCCTCCGGCGGAAACCGCCTCGCCGGAGAGGAAATCCAGGTTGGTCTTAGACAACAAGTTGTCGCCGGACGGGTGGCCGTTGGGCACGCCGTTCTGCAATTGCGTCGACGCCTGCCACACCGTGTTCAGCTTCGTGCTGTTGTTGGGTAGCTCCAACGTGGCGAAGATGGTGTAGTACCCGTTTGCGTACTCCGCTTGCTTGCTGTACACCGGGAAGCTCAGGTTCTCGTCCTTCACGTCGCTCGCCGCCACGGTGTAGCTGGAGAACTTGGTGGTGTACACCGTGACGGCGCCGTTGGAGCCCGGAAAGGCGAGGAAGGCGTTGGCTCCGATCATGCCACTACCGGTGGGATTGACCGCCCACGCGATCCAGCCGGTGGAGGACTCCGGCGCGCGGTAGGCGACGTCCACCGTTCCATTGGAAGAGTGGTAGTTCCAGTGGAGGGAGGCACCAAGGTAGGGAAGGGAGTTGCAGGAGGAGTAGACCCTGTTGCTGGAGAAGGTCTCGCTGACACAGCTCTGGGCTCTCGAGCAGTGCAGTAGAGACAAGAAGAGGCACAGGGAGATGATGGCAGGCTTCATGGTTGCAGCTCGATTGCTTCTGCTTTCTGTTGATGTGTTGCAGGAGGCTGCTTGTAGAACGGGGAAAGAGGAGGATGGAGGGTTTATATAAAGGATAAGGAAGAAGGAAAAGGGTGGGGGCTATTGGGTAGTGTAGAAGTTTCTTCTTCCTTCCACTACATGTTTTCTATATATTTAATGGTGGATGCCTGTGATTGGTCCTACGATTGTGGAAGATTAGATGAAATAATAAATCAATGCAATTGCCTATGCACCTCTCTCTCTCTCTCTCTCTCTACTTTTTCTTGATCCTGCTCTAAAACCTACCCCATTGAACAAGTACGAGGATCGAGTCATGGATAGCTGCAACCTCCATGGCCTACCCATTCAAAGCAGGTGCAGTAAGCAGGCAGGCAAACGCCAAGTGAAAGCTGATGAAGAACAGCAACAAATCTACTGCAACAAAAAAAAAGAAAAAAAAAACTATATTATGACTCTTTTTTCTTCTTTCTTTGTTGCTTTCTCAATCTCTTTTGATTAGTACTGCTGCTGAGAAGCTTATTCAAAGTTCTGGACACCCTTCCTTTTCCCGTTGTGTCCTCAAACGTGAGAACAGTTGATGCTTTCAAGAGGTGACTGTTGAAACGCCTACCCACAACTTTGCCATCGTGTGTTCTCCACCTGCCATCGCCAACCCTGCACTTGTGGGTATGACCTAATCTCCCATATATTGGAAGTGTCCTAAGACACGACAACCGTTAGACGAGAATTCGACGGTGATGGGGGCTTCGCTACAAACATGCTTCCGAGAGCAGGTCAACAACCCCACCACAGTCCTGCCGCGAAGCATCGGCGGCGTGAGTCCTGCAGCGGCCTCCAGTCATGGGATTCGTCCTCCCCAGTGGGATCCAATTCCTTAGCCAATCCATGCCAAATTGATACCTCAATTATATTTAAACTATTAATGCTTATCCAAAAAGGAGGTTTAAGATCGAACTGGCCGAAGCAGCTGACGACAACAATGAAGAAGAGTGGCGCTCTACATGGATGTGGTAATCGAAGGCGGCTAACATGGAGCAAGTCAAAGCCTTCTTCACTTACTCGGTCCACCCTAAGTTAGTCTTATGTTGGCTAAGTCGATTAAACCAACGAGGTGTCGGACGAGATCAGCTAAATTTGGTTCCATTTCATTCTTATATTTGAATGAGTAAGTTCCACATGTGCTAGTGTTCCATGTTGAATCATCTCAAGTCCATTGGCTGACCATGTCGTTGACTTTTTCATATTTGTCTAGGATCCAACTTGGTCTCCCTAGTAATCAAACATCATGTGCAAGAGGGTGGAAGGATAGGTTCTATAATGATAGTTTGAAGGTCAACTTTTTTGCCTTGAAACATAACTATAAACAAACTCCATAGTAGAAAAAGATAAAAGATTCATAATTAAAGATTCATTAATCTTATACAAGAACTAAAATGCAATTTGAACTATGTTATAATCTGTATGAGTGTACACAACTTTTAAAAAAATACTCTAGATCTAAAGAATACACTTAAGCCATAAAAAAAAAAAAAGGTGTTACTTTGAATTGCTTTTGTATGCATATCTATTTCAGAAAAAAGAAAAAAAAAAGTAAACTGATGAAGTAAATTAGAATTATGTTTGAGAGACTATGATGCTCAGAAAACTCTGGGAAATGATGAGATCATGCATAAAGCCATTAGCAGTTAATGTGGGCATGACGCAGGCCATAGCATCTTAGATTAGGTAGAGAAGCTGTGTTGAACTCTGTGTGGCCTCGAAAAAGAGAGTTGCTTAACTTCCATACCTACTGCTGCCATTGTGGGAGTCCATTTGGAAGCAAATGGAAGGCCTGCACTTTGAGTTGTTCTCATCGTGAGAAGAAAAAATACTAAAGTGTAGGTTTTAAGAAACCCTAGGAATCACTAACCCTGCACCAGCTTCTTCTACTATCACTTTCAAGATTGTTCGACTCCTCTTATGAGAGCTGTTAGGCGATCATTTCTGCAGCAAAGATGACTCAGAAGAAGGACGATTGGCAATTACCAACTCTATCAGCAATAGTTGCACAAATAAGCAATGTTTCTATTTCATCAACAGCAGTAATTACTTGAGAAACACACATAATATCCTCATCAAATCGAACAAAAAGTCCAAAGCACAATAAACATAATGATACTGACCATTTTCCTCCTTACAAAAGCTACAACGTTGCGTGAGATCAATTTATATATTTGCTGGTAAGATAGTTATGTTCACAAAAGATATAACCTCAAGAGCTCCTCCAGCTAATCAAATTACATACACAAAGTTGTCAACCATAATGTCTTCCAAAATACATTCAAATATTAGTATTGATATATTTTCATATTATTTTATCTATTAAATATATATTATAATATATTTGATTTTATGTAATGAAATTTTAAATCTTTATGAGATCATGATAATGAGACCGATTCGACTTTAAACACAGATCTTAAATAATTTCGATCATAAGTTAATCAAGAGAGACATCGAGATAACCGGATAACACGGTATACCGTATACTTTTCCATATGATGGAGGCGACTGGTCTCATAGTCACTTGTGTGGGGATACTAAGGGTACTGTACAAGTGCTCATTGGAGAATGAGTTTATTGATTGATCCACTTACGAAATACTGAATGGTTAATGATACCTATCGTAAGACAACGATTTTGTAGTCTTAGTTGTGTGTTTGGTTCTTTATTTGAGACACCAAGGATGTCTTGTTTGAGTTACTCATTTCTTTGACGTCAGACTTACAGGTTTAGAAAGTTTTAGATCTGTTACAACCGATTATCGAGATTTTGGTAGCCAATCTTACAAAGATAATTGAGTGTCAATAGAGGATCATCAATTTGGAGACTATGGTGTAGTGGGCTAGTAAATCCATAATCGATGAATTGAGTGAATTGTTACGAAATAATAATTAATTGAGTTAGAAAGAGTTATTAGATAAATGACTCACAACCAGCTCGGTATTGGGCTTAGAGGGTCACACACATACGATAGATGTTTAAGTGAGTAGAGGATTGAATATGAGTTATCTAATTAGTCATTGTTCTCAAGGGATGAGACTCAACATTGATGGGCTACTTGTATGAGACACAGTTAAATGCTAATTAAAATTATTGAATAAAGATTCAATAATCCAATATTAGTAGATAATTGGATAAAGATTCAATACCCACTATGGCAGTATCCATTAGGGTTTTTGGGTGGATCTCTGTAAATAGAAGGCAAGGGTGGCACATTAGTTATAAGTTGCACTTTTGGCTGCCCCCTTATATTCTTCTCTTTCCCTCTACGCAAGAGTTGCGAGCTTTTAAGCTACGATTAAATGAGCATTGCTACAACGATCCATCATATGAATACCACTAAAGAGAAGACGTTTGGCCTTTTTCATCCTCTCTATCTGGATCTTAATTTTCAGAGATATATGGTCTTCTTAGGTAACCGATCTCTCATGTATCGTAATTTTTATTTTTATGAATTTTTCATATAATAATCTTTGCACGATGATTTGATATACATGAAAAATCCGTTTTAATTTCTCCCACTACATTTCCCAATATTATTATCATGATAATGATGATATAAGTTATATAACATTAATTATCAAATAAAATTATACTATTAGTCATAACGGAGGATGTTACCTCAAAATAATTTCAGTTTCTTTCATGTTGAATAAAAGTATTAAGGATAAAATTAAATATGACACTAAATATTTCATGAATTGAGGTACATTGTCTAGTCTATATACAGGACAAATGACATCAATTAACATCGCAATCAATTGACTTGTGAAGGATAAACACTTGGCCCTAAAAAGAGAATCTTTCATGAGTTAATTGAAATAAGATGATATATTGAGTACTAATTTTCCTAGGCTCATAGGTATCTAAAATTATTTCGATACCCTTGTTATCGATCTTATTAATTTAAAGAGTTAAAGCTTGATATAAATATCATCCATGATGCACCTCTACCTGACAAGAAGTCTAGAATCTACATTGATATGAATTATTTTTCTTGGTCTTGTAGTTTTTTCATCGACTCTTATTAATGATGTTCCTACCTTAAAAAAGAAAAGTTCTTCTAGCTCTTGGTGTGCATGGATCTTGACTTGGCCCTTTACATGGATGAACCACTTATTTCCTAAGGAATCAAGTACGCCACTTGAGAAAATAACATATGAGTGGTTAGATCTCATGTTATGTTAGTAGGAGCATTCGGGGTTATATTCTTGAATGTAATAAGGCCAAAGAATTTATAAAAAACTATCAAAGAACAATTTATGACTTGAGATAAGAGACTTGTTAGTACCTTAATGAAAGGACTTTCCAATATAAAGTTTGATAATTCGAAAAGTATATGTGAGTACATAATACGAACGAGGGATATTACCATCCAACTTAAGTCCTTGAAACTTAAGATACCTAAATCCTTTGTAATCTATGTTATATTGAATTAAAAATTTTCTATAACACAGATTTTTTTTTAAGAAAAATGATCAGTTAATAAACTTTTGACTGTGTGTAAGAAAGGTTGAAACATGAGAAGTTTGATAAGAAAAAAGATAGTACTCGTGTCCACAATGAAAAGAAAAATAAAAAAAATATTGGTATAAGGTAAGGTAAGGTAATATAGTTCATTGTTTCTTTTGCAACAAGGTACACATAAAAAGAGAATGTCAAAAATACAAAAGTTGACTATGAAAAGGAAGATATTTATATATGTCTGATGCTCTCGATAATTTTTGATAGATTAATTCTGATTTATTATTTTATATTATGAAAATAATGTAGAGCTTTCTGGATCTAAGTAAGCCAAATCAAAATGAATAAAGCATTTATTTTAGTAATAGGATGAGCTCTAACGTGGAAGCTATAAAATTAACTTTATTTTACATCATAGAAATACTATTTATATTTCATCATTCTTTAGAAATTTAAATTACGTTTCAATACCTTGAGAACTCTTCTATGCTTACTATTTCACAAGATAAAAGAGTTATTGGAACTGGATCTTTAGGTGTTGATTTATTTAAATTTGATTAAGATTCAAATTTTGAGCTCAACTATTTTGCTATGTGTAATCAAAATACTAGACTTAATAAACGTGGTATTATCAATGAGCATTCCTTTAGTTTATGACACAGGAGATTATGTCATATCTCGATGGAAAAGAATAAAGCGATTTGTAAATGATGAAAAAATTCTAAAAACTCTATTGATTTCGAAATTTATATGGATTCCATAAAAAGTAACATATCCAACAAGTCCACTAAATGTGCTAAGAGGAGTTGAGAAACTTTAGAGATCATACACATTTTATATATGTAGACCTTTTACTTCATGCTTCAATGGTTAAAGATATTTTATCTTATTTATAGATATTTATATAAATATATATATATCTTTATTTGAAAAAAACTGAGATTTTTAATGCCTCTAAAGCTTATAAAGTAGAAATAGAGAAACAAACAGAAGAAAAAGAAAAATCAAAATTATAGGATCAGATAGAGGTGAAGAGTATTACCAAAGGTCCAAAAAAATAAAAGATAAAATGATGAGTCCATTTGCTAAATGTTTTGAAGAAGGTACTATTGAGCAATATATAATGTTTGGCACGTCTAAAAAAAATGAGATTGTTCAAAAAAGAAATTACAATATATATATATATATATATATATAAAATTTACTCGTATCCCTTTGGAGTGGAACACTAATGTCCATGACACATAGTTAAGTCCAGAAGAAGAAGAAGAGCACTCCGTCTTCTTCATAACTGATGTCTACTGTAAAGTAATGACATCAGAAGCTCCTTCGGCTGATCCAGACAATGGCCTTATCCACCACAAAGCCTGCTGGTGAGTGGCTCAGATATTTGTTCTTCTTCTTTTTCTTTAGGTAGTATATGCCTTCCCTCACTTGGCTGTAGACCATTTGATACCAGAGCTTGACCCGTGAAAGAGGCAGATGAAGTGCTACCAACCATTGATTCTGCATGTCAAATGGATGACAACCCACTATCCTTGGCAGCTTTTGCCTCTCCCGTTCCAACTCCCCTCGAGACACTAGCCACCATCAGTCTCACTGACCTTTCTATTTTGAAAATTTTGTATTAGAGTTCATTGACACGAGAGCCAGCTGCTCCTCAATGATGGAGATAGCGTACCTGGAGCTTGGACTTTACAGGAGGAGCCAATGGAACTGTTGCCTTTTGGTGCCCAGACCCGACCAAGGGAGCACGATCTTGATTCTGGATCATTCCTCTCGAGTAGATCGACTGATTCCCTTGAAGAAAGGGGTTCGATGTCGTGAGGTTTCTATGGAAATTTGTTGACTTTTTGGGAGGAGGACGAAGACCAGGTTCAGCCTTTGAGGACATCCTTTTGCCCCCTTTGTCCCCTTGGAGTCCGCCGAGATTTGAGTTCCCACTTGAAAAGCCTTTCGGTGCGCTTTCGTCCCGTTCCGACCTCGGATTCTGGTGCTGGTGCTCGCTCTCGATTAAAGGTGGGGTTTTTGTGTTTGTGTTGTGGTCTGCTTTTTATTGTTGGTTGTTGATTGGTCCCTCTTGAAACATGCGCTAAAGTTTGCTCCCTTCTCGGGGTTTTCTCCGTCCAAAGTTTGGATTTTTGGGACTCTATTTCTCTGTGATGTTTGGATTTTTGAGGCTCGAAGGGCTCTTCTGAGCTAAGAACCTCGATAATCTGGTCCCGAGGGCTCGACGATACTTTTTGTCTTCTGGGTTGGATTTGCTTCGAAGATCTTGGAGCAGATTGCTGTTACCACTCCAGCTGCCAAGTTATGCTTTTTCCCAGTGTCTTGCAATCCTCAATTCTCATATCAGTTCTTTCATTGCAGTCTTGGTTCTTGTGCTTCAATTTCTTGAGCGAGAAGAGATATTAGCTTCATCCTCAATTTTCTGTACTGTATTTTGCTAGTGTTTCTGTTCCCAGATTCCAATCTTAGTCCTTGTTCCAGTTCTGATCGCAGTTCTTGATCTGACTTCTTCAGCTTAATTCTTCTGGTGTCCTTGCAGGCGCTGCTTCAATCGATGGACTCCTACCAACTCTTCTCAGCGACCTCCGACTCCCCCACTGCCGCTGATGAGCACGGGAGGTCGAAATCGGCGGCCGTCGTCAAGGACTCCAACACTTTCGACGGCGAATTCGATCCCCAAGTGTTCGTCGGGTTTCTCGAGGTCTTCATTTACCAGGCTCGCGACATTCACAACATCTGCATCTACCATAAGCAAGATGTTTATGCCAAGCTCTGTCTCACCAGCGACCCCGACGTCGCTGTCTCCACCCGGATCATCAACGGCGGGGGCCGGAATCCGGTCTTCAACGAGAACCTCCGGCTCAGTGTCCGAACGATCGAGTCATCGCTGAAATGTGAGATATGGATGCTTAGTAGGGTGAAGAACTACCTCGAGGACCAGCTGCTTGGGTTTGCGCTGGTGCCCCTTTCGGATGTCCTCTTACCTAAAGCCAAGTTGGTGCAGGAGTTCTCCCTCTCATCCACTGACCTCTTCCATTCTCCTGCGGGCTTCGTTCAGTTGTCGCTCTCTTACGCCGGTGCTTCCCCAGATGTTATGGCAATCACGGCAGTGCCAAAAACTGTGATTGGTGAAGCTAATTTGCTGGATGCAGAAACTGAGGACTCAATTCCCTGTGAGTATGAGAAGATTGAATTCCCCGACCTGAAGGTGGCTAATGAAAATCAACAGATGGTTTCCGAGTACTTCGGGCTACAGAGCACTGACATGGAGACACAAAGTTCAGAGAGCTTGGTAACTTCAGAGAGCGGCAACTGTGTCGATGACGATGCAGGGGTGCGCCTTGTGGAAAGCTTCTCATCTGCCAAGAGACTTGGATCGCTGGATTCCGATGTTGCACTGAAAAATGACACTACCATAAGCAGTGTTTCCATGGCTGAATCTTCTCCTGTAACACTTCCAGTTGCATCTCAATCCATCTCCGATATGTTGTCGGTCACAGCATCCCCAAACAGAAAAGATAAGAGCTCAGAGGTCACAGATGGTGAGGCTGATTCATCTGGGCTATCAAGGGTTGAATTCATGAGACCAATCATCAGCATAAACATTGTGCCAGAGCAGACAGTGGTTCAGCAGGATATTGTAGATATGTACATGAAAAGCATGCAGGAGTTTACAGAGTCATTGGCTAAGATGAAGCTTCCCATGGATATGGAGACCAGCAGCAGCCCCATCGTGGAGAATGGTACTCCTGATAGTGAGAGGAAGGCGACAACACCGAAAGGCATTGGCTCTAAAGTTTTCTATGGTAGTAGGGCATTCTTCTGAAAGTCGAGGTATACAAGTTCCTCTGCAATTGTCAATTAAATAATCAATTTTCTGTCAGATATGTGCACATTGTCTGTGGTTTAGTACTATCAGAAATATTAGATGGCATGGTCGTTACAGACTCTGTTTACTATGTTAGTTATTACTCTGCTAATTTGGTGGTGTCATGATTAATATATTATTGTTTCTGTTGATCCTTTTGTGCTTGTTTTCTCTTCACCATGCTATTTACTTTGGAAATTGAATGAATATACAGAGATATTATATTAATTAGTGTCTTCTATATGATATCAAAGTAGCAAGGTGCTATCCATCATTGATGGAAATACTTTTCTAGATGCCACTTGTATAGGTCACAGAAAATGCAAGTTATAAATACGATGTTGTAAATTTAAGTTCTTGGGATAAAATTGAGATCACTGTGATTCTTTGGATGCTTAATTTTCTCTTAACTTGGTTATGGAACCAATTAGGTGGTAACTTTCTCTTAATTTTCCTCGTTTTGCATATGTTATAATCTGTAGATACATCTCATGTTTAGTATGTGCTGTATCGAGTTCCTTGAGTTAAAAGTTATTGCATCTGCTCTTATACTTCTTTAACCTGGACATCCTTTTGTCAGTATCCAATTGTCTGATTAAATAATTATGATTATTGATAGTCAATTTGATTTTTGGATGTTCCTCTTAAACAAAGAAAGTTAGGGTCAGTTGATGATGTCTTCTTCAGCTTCTTTGTGCTCTGCATTACTATCCTCATATCTAAAAAATCCAAATCTAAGGCGATTAGAACAATAGAATTTTCTATAACCATCATGAGTGCTACTTTATCCAAATTTCTATTTCACAATTTGATCTATATAATAATTTACTAGAACTTTTATTGATCTAAGTGATTTTCCACAAACAAATTATAAGGACTGATCTGAGTTATGGTGCAAATGATTTTTGGTTGCTTAAAAAAGTATCAACCAAGTAGTGTAAAATGACACGGATTCCATGCATCAGGAAAACAATATGTACTTCCATAAGACAGTAGATTATGGTAAATATTCTAACTGTGCTCTAATCATGTTGGAAATTTGTCAACACATCTCTAATACATGGAGAAAAATCAAATTTTAGCTTGTAATATATTTTCTTGAAAGAAAGTTTAGGACATATATTGTTTTTTTTGTTTTTCGGTGATGGTCCTGCTGATTCTTTGCCCAAAAAGAAGCAGCAGGAATATAACAACATTAACAGCTGGTCTTATAGGACCTGAATCTAATGCAAGCCCTGCATGATTTCATCTATACTTGAAGGATCCTCAGATTATCTTTCACAGGTCCTGAGAACACCAAATTAAAAATGTTGTAACTCTCAGGCCCCCACCTATAGTTCCAAATTCTTGTATTTATTTAAGTTCCTTTCTTACTAAATCTGAATATATATGAGACTAACAACATTAAATTACTTGTTTCAGATCCTATTATATTTTCTTTCCCATTTATGCAGAAACAGAAAACAATACTGTGATTCATGGCTCCATTTTATGCTTATTGTGAATTGCTTTGCCATGGTCCCTTGTCTTTTCCAAATAGTAAAGAACTTACTAGGATTTAAGTTCCACAATAGGTTATATAGCATGCTGGTCGGGTACATATCATTGAATTAATTCACAAATGGTTCTGCCTTCTTTGCTGTAACCACAAATTTGAAAGATTGAAATCATTCTTTTTCTAGAAATCTAGATGACCCGTTGAAAGAATTTTATTCGTTAATTTATGTTAACTTACCCGGTTGCTTTGCAGAAACCGCTGGAGATCTCTTTCGAGTGGCACAGTTATTGGATTTGCCAGTTTGTACCGCAGCTGCTGGCAACTATTCCTCAAGTTTGATGTTCTACTTCACTTGATCAAATCGGAAACAAGAGTCTTATTTTTCTTGTTTTTGGGTTGGACCAGTTCTCTTTTTTCCACGTCAAATATGAGGCTTCATATCCGGAGTATAATTTTTCTGATGCTTGTTTAAGAACTTACTACGCATGAATTTTTACAACTCTTGTATCTCTTTACTAAGTACTAAGCTCTCAAACATCAGAATCTAATGTGCACTTGTTCCGCGAAATCTAACATGTCATGCAATTGTCGGTACGTGTTTGAGGAGGAGAAAAGAATTCAAAATTTTCAGATATTGTATTTGCTTGTGCCAAATTCATGGATTTACATGTGGAAGATGGAAATAAGAAAGGAAATCTTTCTTCAGTTATTATAAATTGGTAGTTAATATTGAACTTGTTTTCATTTGTCAATTTAATTCCATGATCTCCCTTCTCCTGTCCTCCTGTAAAATAAAAATGCATCATATGAACTTGTTTTAATCATGTCTGTAAACCCTTGTTTTAAAGGACACATAAGAACTATAAAAAACTGAAGTCTCTCTCCTTGCAAACTGATCATATCATAGAAGTCATTGTTATCCTTAACAAGACACAGAGAAAAAAATGGTTACATCTCGATCATCTGAAGAAACATGGCAACCATATTTGATCTAAACCTGCATGACAAGTACATCCTATTAATACATTTTTCAATGAAATCAAGTTTATTTTTCATCATCCCTTCTTTAAATTAATTTTTATAAAAAAATACAAAAATAATATATTCTGATTGACCCTCACTTTCTTTAAAAATAATATATTCTTCTATATCTCTTGTTTCATATTCACCTCTTATTTCTTCACGACTATAGCCACAATGCGAAAAATAAAGATGCCAAATGTCCATATGAAAATTCTCAATGTGTGATTGGAAACATCTGTATACAGTATCAGAAGAAATCCAATCAAATGGAGATGTCGGGTGGGAGGCCATCAATATGATAATGATGATATCTCATTCATCCTTTTTTTGTTTCCCCCTAAGTTAGTGTCACAAGTAAAGGCTTTTATCCAATGATATGTGGTGCAACTTGATGGACATATAGGTTATATAGAAGGCAGGAATGATTGAATGGGTCTCAAGAATTAAAATTTGTGATACAAAAAGAAAAAAAAAATCGAAGAGAAGATGAATAAAAAAGATAGAAAACAGCTGTGCATTATGCTTTTGTTGGAGAATTTGTATATATATATATATATATATATATATATCTACATTTAACATTATTTTTTATAAAAAAAACTCAGAATTTTTTTATCATATTATTATTTCCGTACTATTACGTAGTAGGAAGCCGTAAATGCCGTTTTCTTACTCCTATTATATAAGGTTTTAAGGCTTTCGTTTTAAAGGTTTCTTATATTATCTTTTGAGTAGTAATTATTTATCTTAAGTGTACTTCTTAAGATTCAACAGAAACTATGCAATGGAGACTCAGAAATATGCCATAATCATTAGCTCTAAACATGTCTACTAATCCAAGCTTAACAAAAAATAATAAACTAAATATGGTCAAGAAGGAATGCATTGAGAGGCATCGCAGAAATGTTTTGATCCTCCTACAACCAAATATGGTCACCTCATTTGTGATCAAACCTGCATTACAATTTAATAATATTAATTGTCATAAGCTCCATAGCATACTCAAGCCGTACTGTAAGAAACTTCGATTAAAAAAAAAAAAGACTTTGACTACTTCAAAAGGAAAGAAACGTTTACGGTATACCACCTTATGCGACCTAAGAATCCTTCGGCTTGATTTCATACTTGCAAATCTTGTGTTTGATACATTTGATCATCATATTGGCAGAATCAATCCCTGAGTAGTTGTTCAATCATCAAACTGTCGATGTTGGAATCTAGGATACGTAAAAGATGAAAGAACCAAGACAAACCTGCAAGATATGCACCGTGGACGTAACCATTGTAGTGCTCGCTTGTGTGTTCGCCAGTGAAATAAACCTTTCCGATTGGTGCCTTCGCAACATTTTTGTTGTTTTTTCGCATTACTGACTACAGTTACTGATATCTACTTAAGAGAATGAACTGTGACATGTAAATTACCCTGATTTGATCGTACTCGTATCGGTTGACACCGAGTGGCCAATTGGAGAAGGAGCCCTTGAAGAACCTATCAGACCACCACCTGGGAACAAGTATGTCTGTGGCCTCGGGGATATGTTTCCCGAACATGTTCCTCAAGACCTCCATAGCTTCTGCCTTCGTTTGGGAGTCTGGCTGTTGTTCTATCCTCCTTGATTCTTCATCTGTTATTGTGACCAGTAGAACGTTGGCTCCTGGGTATTGCTTCTCCAATTGCTGCAGCATGCAAACATGATTCATGGATGGTGAGGCTAATATGTATCCATCTACGCTAGCTTCGCTAGTTCGTGCTCATTATTCTCGGAAAAAGTAGCTGACCGACCCTTTGTTCATATCTATGTTTCTAAAGATAAAAAGAAAGTATAAGATCATCAGTACCTGCCACACTGGATAATATCCTCTTCTTTCGTTAGCATACAGGAAGAATTCTGTCCCATTTCCCTCAGGCCAAAACTTGTAAGGAAATTTGAGAAAGATCTTGGTGTACACGGCCATATCGAATTGGTATATTGCAAGGATCTTCCATTGCTATATTTCAGAGGATGATGTCGAAGGTCATCATATTATCCCAAAACAAACAACGATAACTAAAACATTTTAGCTTCTAAAAACTCTGAGAAAGGAAAATTACAAACATATTATTCTGTACAGTTACAATAAAAAAAAAAACTTACAGGCAAGTCTGGCTCAAACTTGATGAGTTTGGTTTGAAGAACACCAATGCTCACTGAAACAATTACATAATCTGCTTTGTAGACTGATCCCTCCTCCGTGACAACAACTACACCACTTCTAAAGTGTCGTATATGTCTCACTACCTGTAATTGTTAAGCAAGTAGAATTTTGTAAAACATAAAAATTTTATAATAATATAATCTAATTTCTATTGGGAAAATTTTTGAAAAAAAATTCTTAATTTTCGTTTTTACCTAGCGTCTCTTGTTTCTTTCTTTTGGAGGAGCTTTTTAACCATATATAACCAAAAGTACTTAGAAAGAAAGATTATTATTCTTTTCCCACTTTTTAAATTATCTCTTCCTTCCTATATAATTGTTTTTAAGTCGTGATTCAAGACAAGTTCAAAACAATACTATACCTTATAATTTAATAAAAATATATTACAAAAGAGATAGTTTTATTAAAATTTAAAATAATTATATAAAATAAATTTAAAAATACATATGATAAATGTGTATAGATAATAAAATAAAATGTGTAACCAGACGAGTGACTACAACCAAAAATAATACTACTAATCGTATATTTAAAACGAAAACTATAATTTAATAAATAAGATAGAATCAATTTTAATCAATATTCCAAATGATAATAGAATATATAGAATTATAATACTATCTAATTATCATATACACCATAATAAAGATTTGCATCTTATAAGATCAATCTAATTTATAGTTAGGTTTTCTCTTTTAGTAACTTAACATGATTTTAATTAAAATATATCAAAATTAATAAAGATATGATAACAATCAAATTATTTGTAATGTTCCAAAAATATGTAACCTAAGAAATATTTATAAGCAGCAAAAAATTATGTTGTGCTAACATAAAGTTATGCTATTTTGTCATATTTTTAAAAAATTAAAATTTTAAAATATATACTGTAACCAGTATTCTTAAACTCCAAATATCAACCACTCTTACATACAACTTCTCCAAATGTTTTGTAGGCTACTTTGTCAGCTTATTTTCGTAGTTTCCTGCTACTCTCTTACGGCATATTCTCTTGGTTTTATGATCTCAATGTTTAATATATACCTAGATAAATAAACAGACTATATATATATGTTGGATACTGAAGAAATAAGATAGTAGCATGTTATAAACAATTTGAAATAGGAGAAGCTGTTGATGCCCCTTGATTTATATAGATGTTTGATATGGTGATTGTTTCGTAAAATATAGATGGGAACAGCATCATGCTTCAAACCAAGCACAGTGAATTAGTGTGGCGGCCACGGGAGAGGTGAAACAATGCATATAAAACACTTAGGAGAAGATAAGAAAAGACTGGTTCTATGGAAGTACACACTCTCCTTGGAAGAAACGAAGGGATAAATAGATTTGATACGAAAGGTCGACATTGGTCAGGGAAACGGGACCAGAATTATATGAGCTCACCGCAGGATCCTAATCTTTTGCATGGTAGCCATGACAACAACGAAAACAACAAAAAGAGTACAAGAAAAGTCCATGACAGTGGAAGAGGGAAGGCTCTGCCATGATGTTCCAACAAGATAAGGACAAGCAAATGGTAGCCGGATGTTCCAAGAACAGGTGCATTTAGATACATACGCAAAGGCTCAAACGGAACTTAAAACCTGAAACCGAGGTATTAATATACCATTTAGTTGCAGCTCGCTATGCTCTTCGACAATAAGATAATAACGAATCATAAATATGGCAGCTAAGTTGGTAGAAAGATAAGCCTAAGAAACATGGAAAAGTCACCATATTCTAAGAACTGACGCATTAAATGGGATCTAGTAAATGTTTAAGACAGTGATAAATTATTTTCCTAACCCTTAACGAAAAAAAAGAACTGTCAAACCTGCAGAGAGGCACCAATGGGTATTGAGAATATTGCATTTTTTTTGTATACTGTTACAGCCTTATTTTCCCCACTCTAACACAATTAAGATTCCTCCTCTACATTTTAAATGTTCTTTATGTGATGATAGATCTGTCAAGAAACGAGTAGTGTGGAGTATTTACCTTTCGAAGGAGCAGACGAGGATCCACAATGGAGCCATTCCTGGCCGTCCTTAGGAACTGGCCGGCCAAGTCGTACACCAGACTCTCGTAGCCTCGTTGGTCCGCCACAAAGTAGACGTCCTCCCCAAAGTTGGTGAACGTGGGCAATGGAACAGTATTCTGGAGACTCGTCACCCTCGGTGGCTCCGCGAACTCGTAGTCGTAGGCGTAGTAGTCCACCACCATTTCCAACGCGGTGGAAGGAACACTGCATGCATGCAAAACCACAGAGTAATTCGTGCGGTTTAAACGACGGAGAAGCATGCATGCGTTGGCAGAGCCATAGACTTACTGGTTCTTCAGGCGTTGAGACGTCAAAATGGAGACGTCCTCGCGGCCGCTGGGAGGTAAGGATGCGGAGAGCTTCTCTCCAAAGCTACCGACCTTGTCTGCCTCCTCGATGACCTCGTCAACTTCGGAGCTCTGGTAAAGCCCACCACTGAGTACGTAGAAATTAAGCAGATGGCACGGTGTTAGGGAAATGATGAACAGAAGACTACAGAGCATGAAATATTATAGCTAGCTTTGGTTACTTCTCATTGTAGGTGTTGGAGGAGAGGTTGCTGTAGTCTGAGAAAAATTTCCTCAGGTGGAGCTTATTGGCCATCTTCCAAATGGGGTTCATTTCAGGGCCGTTCACTCCTTCCACCCAGTTGGCTCCCTTCTCCACGTTCATCCCTGCGAAGTTAACCTTGCGCATGCGGCCACCGATGCGGTCCGTGGCCTCCAGGATCAGTATGTCCTTTATGCCGGCGTCCGACAGCGTCTTCGCGGCAGAGATCCCTGCGTAAACCGGCGTCAAGTTCATTAGAGGCAGTAAGTGCATGCATCAACTGCACCAACATTCTATGGTGCGAACGCTGACTAAGATTTTACCAGACATGCCGGCTCCGACGACGATGACTTTTGAGCCCGCCGCCGCGACAGCTCCGGCGACGACATTGGAAACGAGCAACAGAGCCGCGATAGCATCAATGGCTCCCATCTCTCTCTCTCTCTATGCGACCTCGCCCAGGCTTTAACAGTAGAAGATAAGGATGCCATTGTGCAGCAGGTAATTGACATATATGGTGGGAGATGCTCATTACGTGACAGCTCAGGCTCTCTCTCTCTCTCTCTCTCTCTCTCTCTCTCTCTCTCTATGCGACCTCGCGCAGGCTTTAACAATAGAAGATAAGGATGCCATTGTGCAGCAGATAATTGACATATATGGTGGGAGATGCTCGTTACGTGACAGCTCAGGCTACTAGTTCTTTACTGTGACATGGTCATTTGATAGAAAATATGAGAAGAGATTTAGAAGCGAATGATATATTGTTTATTTCTACATTTCAATAAATATTTATACAAGTAAGAGAGAGATAATAACATAAAAAAGGGATCAAATTTTATTTGTTAACATGTCCCAGTAATTTCATGCTCCTGTCAAGGACGTCGATATTGGACCTATGTAATAAAAATAATTTACAAGCAAGTGGCTTTGTGAGAGAGTCCGCTAGTTGATTTGCCGTGTGAATTTGAGAAACACGTAATTGATGATTGACCACTTGATCTCAGATGAAGTGAAAGTCAATTGCTATATATTTCATACGAAAGTGAAAAACTAGATTGACACATAAGCAGGTAGCCCCGACATTATCACAGTAAATTGCAGGAGTAGTAGTAGAGCAGATGTTAAGTTCTTTGAGCAGATTCATCACTCGGTTAAGTTCTACATTAGTAGTGACAATAGAGCGATACTCAGTTTCAGTAGTTGATAGAGCAATTGTGTTTTGTTTCTTGTAACTCCAGCTGATTGGATTGGCTCATAGGAAGACGATATACCCAAATATCGATGTTCGATCATCGAAGTTTTCAGCCCAATCGACATTAACATAAACATGAAGTTGAAGTGAAGAGTGTTTATGTAGAAATTGTTATAATTTTAATGGTCACACATGTATAATTAAATATGTTAAGCCATTATTTTTTATTAACCAAAATTAAAGTGATCCAATTAAAGTAAAGTTATTTAACTAAGGGACATAATTATTATTATGAAAATTAATTGTATTGATACCATCAGTCATATTTCTAACTTAATGACGAGATAAGTTAGAAATATGAAACTCTTGAGGCATAATTGCAGATTCATCAATTATGAATATAATCATAATTGCAGATTCATCAATTATGAATATAATCATAATTATAGATTCATCAGTTATGACTATAAATAATGTTATGGTCCCCGATTGCAGTATCGAATGAAGTTTCTCTTCACCCGTCAAGGAAAAATCTAAAGTTCTTAAGGATACTCTACAATTGGAAGACCAAATCACCAATCAATTCAGAAAATACTCTAATGAATTCATCACGTACGCTTCCGTATTAATATGTTTCTTAATTGTTGTAGGATTTAATATATATTATAATGGATTTAATAGGTTTTATGGAAATATTATTAAAACCATTGTTTTAGATCTATAAAGATTGTTTTGAATCAAAAATTAAATTTTGATTCTATAAAACAAGTGATTGATCCATATATGATATGTTAAAAGAATCCAACAAGTGGTATCAGAGCCATCCTACAATACTTGATGAACATCCACAATTCATCAGTGATTTGGTTCTATCATCATTGGGAAAGATGATAGTTTTATGTAATCATGCTATTTTGAAGTAATTTTGTTCTATTATCATTGGAAAATATTATAGTTTTATGTAATCATGCTACAGGATGCTTCACATTCAATTTAGTGTCTTTTACTCAGTTTAATTTTGGATTGTATTTTTAGCTTCATGTATTTTCATTTACAAAATATGTAAATTCATTTTTTGCACTTCAAGGCATAGATTTCTCATTTTTTTTAGATTTTATCTAATTAATATGAATTTAATTAATTAGATATTATTGTAATATTATGTTGGTTTAAACATAATATTGGTTCTATAAAGTTGTTTGTTGACATAAATTGAATGATTTACATGCTTTAAATATTTTAGTCAACAAATTAAGATTAAATCAATTTGACTAATATGATCCAAATTAAATTAGTGATTATTTAATATTAGATTGAGTAATTTAATATATGAAGTCGCCAAAGTGACCTCTCATATATAATATTTCTCATGAAAATATTAAATGTAGTGTGTATTTACATCCATGCGGTAATTATCCGGTCCAAAGGAAGGTTAATAAATGCTAGGGTTATATAAATATCTGTAATGGTAAACACGTGATAATTATAAAGTTATACATGTAAATGATAAATCAATCCAAAGATGAGTTTCTCATTTGACATGCCTTATTATCAGTGTTTGATCATTACAACAAGACTGCCACTAACAATTAATATTGAAGTCAAAAGACAAGATATTAATGTTGCATCTCTTGTAAAAATATTTGCTAACCTCAATTCAGTATCAGTTCTAAACGTAATCAACTTTAAGGGTAAGAAAAGAAAATACAAATCTGAAAAGAATGAGGCTGATAAGGGTCCAGTATAGAAGAAACAAAATAAGGATGATGCTTGTTTATTCTGCAAGAAATCTGGGCATTTAAAGAATGACTGTGCTAAATATCATGCTTGGCATGCTAAAAGGGGAACATTCCTTACTTTGGTTTGTTCAGAAGTCAATTTAACTTCAGTACCTAGAAACACTTGGTGGTTAGACTCCGGTGCAACAACTAACATCAGTGTATTAATGCAAGGTTGCTTAAGCTACCGAAGGCCCAATAATGCTGAGAGAAGCATTTATGTGAGGGACAGAAAATCGGTAGATGTAGAAGCTATAAACATATTTAGATTGTTATTGTAGATACTTTTATTGTACCGTCGTTTAGATGGAACTTAATTTCTGTTTCTTATTTGGACAAATCTGGTTATTCTTGTTCATTTGGAAACAATAAGTTTACTTTGTATTTAAATTCAAATATGATTGAAACTAGTTCACTTATGACTTATGACAATCTATATTTACTTGATACTATAGCATCCTATCATAAAACCTTGAATGTGAAATTGCGAGGTACTAAATGTAAAATTAAAAATTATGATATATTATGGTATAAACGTTTGGGTCATATCTCTAGAAATAGAGTTGAAAGACTTGTGTCAGATAGGATTCTTGATCCCATTGACTTATCAGGTCTAGATATTTGTGTTGAATGCATTAAAGGTAAAAAAACCAAACCTAAGAGATCAGGTGCATATAGAGCTACAGACGTCTTAGAATTGATACATACAGATATTTATGGACCATTTCCTACACCTTCATGGAATGGTCAAGAATACTTCATATCATTTATAGATGATTACTCTAGATATGGATACCTATATCTAATACATGAAAATTCTCAATCTTTGGATGCGTTCAAAGCATTTAAAGCTAAAGTTGAAAATCAACTCAACAAAAGGATAAAAAGCGTCAGATCTAACTGTGGAGGGGAATATTACGGTAGAAATGACGGTTCAGGTGAACAACGTCCAAGACCATTTGCTTTATACCTAGAGGAGTATGAAATTGTCCCTCAATATATAATGCCTGGGTCACCTAGCATGAATGGTGCACCTGAAAGACGAAACCATGCACTTAAGGACATGGTAAGAAGTATGATTTCTCAATCTACTTTGCTAGAGTCACTCTGGGGAGAAGCAATAAAAACTGTAGCTTACATTCTTAATAGAGTACCAACTAAAGCAACTGCAAAAACTCCTTATGAACTTTGGATTAGGAGAAAGCCTAGTTTAAGACACTTTCGTGTATGGGGTTGTCCAGCTGAGGCAAGGCCTTACAGGCCTAATGAAAATAAATTGGAACCCCGAACAATGAGCAGTTATTTTATTGGTTATTCTGAGCGATCTAAGAGGTATAAATTTTATGATCCCAAATCAAGAAATATTTTTGAGACGGGTATTGCTACATTCTTTAAGGATATTGAGTTTATGGGGAGAAATAAGATTAAAGACTTTATCTTTGAGGAAGAATTGGTTCAGTCTGATCCGATTTATATACTTGCCACTAATATTGCAAAATCTGTACCTCAAAAGGATATAGTCATTTCAACTCCCATACAGTATGAAAAAATTATTCATGAGGAACAAACTCAACATCCTCAAGAATCTGTGCTGCAAGGGCCAGCACCTTTGCGACGATCTACTAAGGAAAGGAGGAGTGACATTTCAGATGATTATATGGTATTTCTCCATGAACATGAAGAAAGTAGTAGTATAATGAAAGATTATCCAATCAACTTCCGTCAAGCTATGGAGGATTCTAATTCGGATAAGTGGATTGAAGCAATAAATCAAGAGTATAAGTCTATGCAAGACAATAAAGTTTGGGAACTTGTCCCATTACTAGAAGGTGTGAAACCCATTGGTTGTAAATGGATTTTTAAAACCAAAAGGGATTCTAAAGGTAATGTGGAGAGGTATTAAGTACGTCTTGTGGCAAAAGGCTATACTCAAAAGGAAGGGATTGACTTTAAAGAGACATTCTCTCCGGTTTCAACGAAGGACTATTTTAGGACAATTATGGCTCTAGTCGCATATTTTGATTTAGAGCTTCATCAGATGGATATTAAAACAACATTTCTCAATGGAAACATTAATGAAATAATTTATATGGTGCAATCAGAATACTTTGTGTCAGGAGACCTAAAAAAAATAGTTTGTAAATTGATAAAATCAATCTACGGACTAAAACAGGCATCCCATCGGTGGTATCACAAATTTCATCAAGTAATTATCTCATTTGGTTTTGAGATGAACGATGTTGATGATTGCATGTATCACAAATTCAGTGGGAGCAAATTCATTTTCCTGATATTGTATGTGGATGATATTCTGCTCGTTACAAATGATATAGGCTTATTGTATGAAACTAAGAGATTTTTATCTAGAAATTTTGAGATGAAAGATCTTGGTGACGCCTCTTTTGTATTAGGAATCCAGATACACCGAGATAGATCCCGGGATATTCCAGGATTATCACAAAGGAGCTATATCGATAAAGTACTCAAAAGGTTTGGAATGCATGATTGCAAATTAGGAGACACTCCTATCACAAAGGAAGACAAGTTTAGTCTCAATCAGTGCCCTAAAGGAAATCTAAAAACTCAAGAAATGCAAAGAGATTCCCTACGCATCAGCTGTAGGGAGTCTAATGTATGCACAAGTTTGTATGTATCCGGATATAGCGTACATTGTTAGTGTGTTAGGTAGATACTTAAGCAATCTTGGAATGGATCACTAGAAGACAGCTAAAAGAGTTATGAGATATTTAAAGAGTACAAAAGATCATATGCTCACATATAGGAGATCAGACCATTTGGAGATCATTGGGTATTCTGACTCCGATTTTGCTGGATGCCAAGATAGTAGGAAATCCACTTCGGGCTATATTTATATGTTGGCTTATTAGGCAATTTCTTGGCGTAGTGCCAAGCAATCTCTTATTGCTTCTTCCACTATGGCAGCGGAATTTGTAACATGTTTTGAGGCGTCCAATCATGGAATTTGTTTGAGAAATTTTGTCACAGGGCTACAAATAGTACAAGGGATTGAAAGACCACTAAAGATATACTGTGATAACAAATCAGCTGTTTTATACTCCAACAATAATAGGAGCTCGACTAAGTCAAAGCAGATTGACATCAAGTTCCTAGTTGTGAAAGAAATGGTACAAAGTAAACAAATTTCTATATAACACTTGGGAATAAACTTTATGTTGGCAGATCCTCTCACAAAAGGTGTACCGCCCAATATCTTTCATGAGCATACTGCTTATATGGGTATATCAGAATTTGATGAAACTTTAGTTTAATGAGAGTCTATCATATGTTTGTTATATGTTTTATGCCAGATTCTGTATTTGTACAGATATTTTCTGATCAGAAATAAAGCTATAGTTTATTATACTTTGTACATTATGGCTATTAAAGTTATTAATGATCTCATAAAGATAAAGTTTGACCAGTTGAAAATTGACATGTACAGATCACATTCATGTAATTTTCATACTACACATTTCATAATAGATCTATATCATTTGGTTATATTAATATTAGTGATCATTGATGGGTTTAGCTATGATTGATATAATGAAGATCGCTTTGGTCCTATATTAATATGGTCAATGGACGAGATTGTTCTGTATGTCCTTTTAATAATGACAAAAGTTTTGAGCTCATAAAGTATAGCATATTTATAAGGATACATATGTGACTCGGTGGGAGATTGTTAGAATTTTAAGAGTCACACATATATAATTAAATATGTTAACCCATTATTTTTGATTAGTCGAAATTAAAGTGATCCAATTAAAGTAAAGTTATTTGGCTAAGGTACATAATTATTATTATGAAAATTAATTGTGTGGATACCATCAGTCATATTTCTAACTTAATGACAAAATAAGTTAGAAATATGAAACTCTTGAGCCATAATTACAGATTCATCAATTATGAATATAATCATAATTGTAGATTCATCAGTTATGACTATAAATAAGATTATGGTTCCCGGTTGCAGTATCGAATGAAGTTTCTCTTCACCCGTCAAGGAGAAATCTAAAGTTCTTAAGGATACTCTGCAATTGGAAGACTAAATTACCAATCAATTCAGAAAATACTCTAATGGATTCATCAGGCACGCTTCCGTATTAATATGTTTCTTAATTGTTATAGGATTTCATGCATATTGTAATGGATTTAATAAGTTTTATGGAAACATTCTTAAAACCATTGTTTTGGATCTATAAAGATTGTTTTGAATCAAAATTTTGATTTTGATTCTATAAAACAATTGATTGATCCATATATGATATGTTAAAAGAACCCAACATAAATATGCAATAGTCAAGGGTACCATTAAGATATTGTAATACTCGCTTAATCGCTAACCAATGCGTGGTAGATGGTCTATGTATGAATTGAGATAGCTTGTTAACCGCAAAGGAGATATCTGGGTGAGTGAGAGAGCTAAGTATTGTAAAGAGCCAATTACTTATTGATATTGAGTAGAATTCGTAGCAAAATTATTATCAGTTAACTGGAGCGATTCACTAGGTGAGAGAGAAGTGGAGATAGTTTTTACATCATTCATATTTATCTTCACTAATAAGTCATTAATATCCTTCCGGGATATCTCACGATCGAGAAAACATCACTAATAAGTCATTAATATACTTCCGTTAAGATAGGATATCTCACGATCGAGAAGGCAAAGAAAAAAACAGAGATTATGATCCATTAGATAAAACGTTTGCCAGACCATTGGAGCTTCCAGATTACATCTATTCCACCCTCTATTCTTTCCAACATTCTTTCATGCTTAATCTAAAAAAAAAAAAAAAAAAGAGAGAAAAGATAGATGACTGATAGTACTGTAGCCGTTCGATCGGGGACGAGTAGCCGTACAATCAAAATCCAACCGTTGATAGGGACCCTATCGGGTCGGGTTTTGTTTCGGGCACTCGATCTATCCGACACATAACTCGGGTTTTTGGATTCGATTAGAAAAGCAGGAACCCACGTCGGGTCGGATTTGAGTTCGTGCACGATAAATCTACCCAACCCACCGTTTTGTCCTTTCTTCTTCCCATGATTCCTTGTTTACCGCGATTGGGCGCTCCATCGATTAGGTTTTCGTTCGTCGTCGTCGCTCTTGTTGTTGTGACTCTTCTTTTCGATCACCCTCTTCGGTAGATTTAAGGTAGGATTCTCGTATCGTAGGTCATGGCGACAGCAGAGATCGCGGCGGCCATGGCGTCGATCCCCTCGACGAAGGAGGAGCTCCGGAAGGCCTTCGAGGCCCTCCAGGCAGTCTCGTCCTGCCTGGCATCGTTCACCCTCAAGTGGAAGGACCTAGAGGATCATCTTGCCTCGATTGAAAGCCTCGTCGGTGACCGCCTCCGCGAACTCGAGTCCAAGTCCCACTCCTCTGTGAAGGCCGAGGCCAACCCGGAGACTGCGCCGGAGGTCGTTCCTCGGCGTGAGTTCAGTTCTCTCTGCGTCAACATGGATGGCGTGGGACTGAGATCGTACATCATTGTGAACCGGAACGATATCGCCTAGATACGGAAAGAGCTCGGTGCTGCCATTCGGTCCGCACCAGACCCAGCTAAATTGGTCCTTGATGCCATGGACGGGTTTCACCGCCCAAGAGCCGAGGGACAGAAGGATGGGGATGTGAAGGTGATTAAGAGGACTTGTCTGAGTCTTTTGGACCTGGTCCAGATCTTGGCACCCGAAATAAAGTCTTCTGTGAAGGATCAGGCCATGAAATTAGCGGCGGAGTGGAAAGGGAAAATTTTGGATGACAGTGATAAAGGGATGGATGCTTTTGCGTTTTTGCAGCTCGTGGCAACTTACAGGTTGGCTTCGGAGTTCAATACGGATGAAATTCTGGATCTTTTTGTTTTGATTTCACGGAGGAAGCAGGCTCTTGATCTTTGCAAGAGACTCGGTCTTGTCCAAAATATGTCCGGTAAACTATTGCTTCTTACCGTGCAAAGAGCTCTTTGATTTTTTTTATCCGTCTTCATTGATATGAAGTCTGTGAGCATGCATTTATTCCTACTTGGATGCTGGATATTCTTCTTGTTTGCATTTTTCTTCTCTTTAACCCCTAATATGATGTGTCATATTTTGTGTATTATATTTTGCTTCTATATCATGGTTTAGTCATCACCTGACTCACCTTTTGGTCATGCAGCAATCTTTTTTCTTCAAGACTTTTAATAATATTTTTCAGTGAACATATATTTATATACATACATATATATATATATATATATATATATATATATAAAATTCTTGTATACTTTATCCCATTCTTGGTCCATGATTCTTTAATTATTTTATTCGTTGTTGCTTTGTTGCATGGCAAAAGGTCTAGGCATACTTCTTGTAGCTGTGCTCTTTGATTTCGTCCTTTTCTTCAATAAAGAAATTTTGGTTAAGGATCTTGTTCCTCAAGAAGATCTTGTTCCAGTTTATAATTCTTTTCTTACATAGCACAGTTACTAAATTTGCTATACTTATGATCAATTATTCCTAATATTTCAGATGTAGTGTCCTGATTTTTAAACCAACAAATAATATCTTCACAAATAAAAACATGATATCTTCACTTGTTTTTTTAGCACTTAATACCTTTTGGTTGATCAAAGCAAGGTCCGTCAGATTGCCGGTACGCGGATCGCCCGCTACCGGGTGGTTCCGCCAAAAATTGACCGTTGGTTGTCGATTTCGATCGTCGGCGACTGATTGAGGGAGAAATCAACCGTCGGCGGTCGATTTCGATCGTCGGTAGTCGATTGAGAGAGAAATCGATTGTCGGTGGTCGATTGAGGGAGAAATCGACCGTCGGCGGTCGATTGAGAGAGAAAAAGAGAAGAAGAAGACGAGGAAAAGAAGAAAAAAAAGAAAAGAGGAGTACCTATTTCCCTGCGCCATCATCGTCGGCACGTCGTCGTTGCCCGCGGGTCGCCACCCATGGGTCGCGGGTGCTTTTTCTCCTGCGTGAGGAGATGGAACGTCTCCCCGCGTGGGGAGAAAGGTCGAGGCGACATCATTGAGCCTTTTGTTTTTTAAAAAATATTTTTAATATTATATTTATAATATTATATTAAAAATATTTATATTATATTTAATATACCGGGCGTTATGCACTGTGTGTACCATCTGATATTGGTACTGTATCGTTACCGAGATAAACTCGGTACATCGGTATGGACCGGTAAGTCAAACCTTGGATCAAAGGTTACTGCTAGGATCTGGTTTGTGAAGGGCATTCTTGTTGGTTTTTATTGGTCATGAAGGTCCTGGTCCTCTCTTCATTTGGTATTTTGCATACTAGAGCCATTATAGGAGAGATTATGGAAGAAGCACCGTGGAGGATCTCTGTTCTGGTTTCCTAACTACGACTTGACTTGTCCATTTGGCTCAGCAAATCCATGGAGCTCCAACATTTTGCTTGTGTACCCAACTAGTTGGAGTATGACTAGTTCTGATGAATTTTTTAGGGGAAAAGTTGCTTTTTAAATTATTCTCTTGTGCACCTTATCCGATTGTCTCACGGGATCTAATATTTTCTCATGCATTAAAGTAGTTGCGATGGTTGCATCATTTTCAACAGCAAGTGATTGTTCTGTCATTTTCATTAGCTGACTAGTGTTATGGCCACAAGTTATCAACATTCAGGGGTATGCTTAGGATTCATTTTTTGATTTTCTTGGTTTTATTAAAAAATATCTGTTGTTAATCAGCCTGATCTTTTTTTCTTGGTTTTTTCTGTTTGTAGTTATAATTGTTAGTTTGCCAATAAAGAAACTTGACAGCCAGGATGGAATGGGTGCTTGTATTTTATGCTGTATAATCCTACTCTGAGGCATATTTTGGTTTTGGTCCCTTTGTTTTGAGCCTTAACATTGAGAACATGACCATGTGAATATGTTCTAGTGAAATCAAGCCAGTAATTTAACGTTTTACTAGATTTTACCTGGTTGCAAGTCACTGTCATTGTTATCAAACATTTGAGATTTTATTTTATAGCATGTTTTCTTTTTCAGTAATTTTGTTTCGGGAAACATTTTTCTGAAGATTGATTTTTTGTGTAAATGTTGATCCTTACTCTTCCTACTTCTAACCATCAGCATATGGAGATATTGAGGATATAGTGTCTGGAAGTCATTTTTAGGGTATAAATCTCGTGAAATTTTCATTGTGTTTTTCTTTTGGCTTGTTAAGCTCTGTTGGTGTCTGGTTAAAAACATGATGTTTTGTGAGTTACAGCTTTGTTTTGAGACCTTGATATTTCACTTACCTTTCTGTCTTTTCATTTATACGGTTAAAGGTATTTTCGTTCAATTACGGTATTAACCATGGTCTTTTATAGTTGATGTAAGAACAAAGCCTCATTTCTCACAAGAGCAGCCCAAAATAGACACCTCATGTAAAACTGGGTTTAAATTGTACGACTGTACCTGATTTTCTACAAATAAAGTGGTTGGATTCCTTAGTGCGTTTATTTGTTGGTGTCTTTGGCATTGCTATTTGCTTATTATGTTTGAACAATGTGTGCCTTCAAATATTTTGTTCTGGTGCCCTCGCACGATAGGATGGTGTAACACCTACAAGCAACCTTTTTGCTTGTGACAGATCTTATTCAGAAACTGAATAGCAAGAGCAGACAACTTGAGGCTATCAAATTTGTCCATGCTCTCGACTTATTTGACAAGTACCCTCCAGTACCTCTCTTGGAAGCCTACCTAAAAGAATCCAGAAAGGCTGCTCAAGGAGCACGGAAGAGAGTAAATAATTCTAGTCAGTTACAGGTATGCATGGTTACCCTCTGTAGGTGTCGTTGATTAAAAGGTGTCCACGATTCCATTCATAGCTCCATTTTGTGCATAAACTGCTACAGAATGAGGCTATTTCCAAAGAGCTTGCTGCTGCGAAAGCGGTGATTGAAACTGTTGAGGAATGCAAACTTGAATCCAAGTTTTCATGTGAGGATCTTCAGAAGCGTATTACTCGGTTGGAGCAACAAAAGGCAAACAAGAAACGAACTGCGACAGCTGCCACTGCCATGATTTCAGGAACTTTGAAGCAGCAGCAGCCTTCCAGTAAACGGCCTCGCTCATCTACAACTTTTATCATATCCTGTTCATTCTCACCCTCCTCCTTCATGTGCTCAAAATCAGTCCAATTTGGGTTTGATTGAGCAGCAATCGTCATACATGGGTTTGGGTCTGGGTCGGTTCTATGGCCTTACTACAACTGCAGCTCTGTCTGATGCTGCACCCCCTAGTATTACTGGAACTATCGAATTGAGTGGAAAACCATCAGTGAGGTCTTATCTTTATCCATCAGAGTTCCATGCTAGCTCCAGCTTATACAACAGGCCAGCATCCTATGGCGGTTACCCCATGTCTAGTTTGGGAACAAGTTATGGCTCGTCTATTTACCCACTAGGATATCAAAAGTGAAGTTGCTTCTTCACTGAACTTGTAATATGCCTGCCATATCCTTGGCTTAGTTGCCTTTTGTTTAGAGATAAACTTACCAGTGGAGACTTTTGGTTCTTTATATTGCAGTGCTCTCATTGAAGCTGATCAAATCATATGGAATACCATTTAGGAATCGGAAACAAATATTTGTTTTGTTTTAAATTTTGTATTTTAGGTTGGTAACTATAAGATATATACTTCATCAAAATATAAATTTTGTCTGGACAAACTATTGTTATGTTTATATATAATTACAAGTTCTATGATGTTGCTTCTTATGGTTGAAACATGATAAGCAATATATTGGTTCCTGAGGCCGTTGCTTCTCATGGACAGAAATTTGGCTAGCAGCATGCAGCATGTTAGTTGGTGATTATGATGTTATCCTTTATTTGAAGATCTTGATATCTATATATCCTGTTGCAAATTTGTGGTCATTGCTTCTCTGGTTTAGGATTTGAGACAACATCTCCAGCCTGGTTGGCAATTATATTGTGACGCCAGTCCTGGTCAGCCATCGACAAAGATGGAAGTAGAAAAGATTATGCTATTCTGGCGACAAGCCTCATGAGTGGTTTCACTGAATGATTGGGATGATACTGTAAACATCGAGGCAGTTTGGGTGTGTTTGGTGTCATTTATGTTTGACATCCTACTGTATCTAGTCTTCCCATTATTATTGACTCTGTATTTTATTTAGTTTTAGATCTGATAGTGGTTCTTTAGAGTTGTTGTCTTATAGAATCAATCATTTATAACATGATAAGTACTGTAATCTAATGCAGATTAATGATGGTGGCTACATATCTTTTTTTTTTTAATGTAGATAGCTTATGATGTATGACTATAATTATGGGGATTTAAATTTGTAACTTCCTACTTACCCTCGGTGTCATGTGAGAAATCTGTCTTAGAAGTAGCACAGAGTTCAACACACAGCTGTTTTGCCAATGATTGTGACAATCACAGCCGCATGTTGAGATGAAAAATTAGTTTATGAGAGTGTAGAATATAATTGGAATATTTGTTAAGTTGAAAAGCATCAGCTGTAGAATATAATCATACAGCTAGTTTTCGTTTTGTCTCTTTCAACAACTCTTAACGTTTTATATCTAATCAAGTGGTCTTTTCTATTAACTCAGATTTAATGAGATAAATTTATATGTTCTATTTTTGAAAATATATAGATAATTTTAGATATGAATAAATCATTAAAATTTATGTGATTCGTAACTAAAAATGTGCGGATTAGAATGAACCTTAATCCTAAAACTAATGAATTTGTAGCTTTATAAAAATCGTGATCAGATGCTCCTATAAAAACTTTTATAATATTTCAGTATCAAAACTTAACCTTTAAGAATCTTGAGATGTAAAAGTAAGAGCTGAGCTGTCTAGGCCAAATGAATGCCATCATCATAATATTTTATTACTTTTTAGTTTTTCCCTTTTTCTATAGATTAAACTGAAGTGTTGTTCCTTTGATTAGATCAAGCAGAAAAGTTTGTCATTCTCCCTTTTCTATAGAATGCCATTATCCTTTTTCTGCATCATTATCCTACAGTAAAAACAAAATGTAATCAGTTGGCATGCATGCAAATTAAAAAGAAATACTTCAGTTTAATCATGGGCCATTAAAAAGAAATCAGAACTTGGTTCCATTTCATTTCTCACAAAAAAAGATGGAGATCATTGCAAATCCATACCATTTTAAACCTTTTCAGCAAAATTCTTGGCCTTCTGTCCCAGATCGATCAGCGGTTGGCAACTTCACAATGGAAAGGAGAAAGAAAAAGGATCACGACTTCTCAGGCAACGGATGTCTTATGCAAGAAATATGTGGAAAAAAAAAGGAAGGAAAAGCATTGGCAAACCTCTACTAGTCAAAAAAAGTTTGGCACCGTCAAAAGTCACTGATAAGTGCTCGACATTTAACGTCTCCCATTGGATTTGCGACCTTTTTTTGGGTGGGTGGGTGGGGGTAGCCGTCCTTTTTGACTGAAACCATCGAGAAAGCTTCTGCTGTGAATTCATGTGTTCACCAGCTGCTGCTGGAGTCTGCAAGCAACGACAAAAGGAGTTGCTGCAAGGCTCTTGATGCGTCGGCTATCAGAAATTTGAAGTTTCATGTAAATGATATAGAAATCCCTTTTCCTTCTATGAACTCATGTCTTCATCAATCGTTGCGGTCTGGCAAGCAACAAAAATTGGAGATGCTGCAGGTCCTAGATGAAGTGGCTTTCGGAAGGTTCAGTTTCATACAAGATTTGTTTCCATCGCTATCTTTCGAGTTGCGTAGATCCAAAGTGAGCGTGGAATGCTCCAAACAGAGGACAACCGAGTCCTTTTTCACTGTTTGAAATGAAGCAGGTGCCATCTAATCTTTTCTATCATCATGTCATCATTGCATCGATTGGCTGTTCAATCATGTCTTCAGTTCTGGTTAACATCAATCTCTGGTGTGCGCTGCGCTTAATTTATGGCATTTTACATGTCATTATGAATCGGAAACACAAGGACATACTTCTTGATCGTAGCATAACCACAAGTCCTGTGGGTTCTTCTAGAGATTGAAGTTTATGAAAGTGGAAGAGCAGAGCTGAATCTTAAATCTGTGTGCAGACAAGGAATTGTTCTGTTGTAGCATAAGCAAATCAGATGAAAAGGAAAGGTGAAGACTTGATGGCTTGTGTGGATGGATGTCAATCATTTATGAACGGAGATGAGAAATCGGACTACTGATTTAGAAGATGGGACTGTACATTAATGCAATTTGCGGTATAAGAAAAAACAACTAGTTCAAGATTTAGCATAACCTGAATTCAAGGAAACAAGTCATGGATTTTTATGTCGAAACAGACTATACTAAGATTGTTGAAATAAACACATCAGGATTCAGTGGACATTGGATTTCTATGTGCTATAAGATGGATACAAATTGGGATGTAGAAAGGATATGTATTGGAACAGTTATTAGGGAGAGAGAGAGAGAGAGAGAGAGAGAGAGAGATGTGGAATCTGCATAAAAAATCAAATTAATTTGCCCCTAAAAATATTAATATAAGATGAAACAACTTCTTCACTGAGAGTTAGCTTCTATGGAATTGCCAAAACCATCATGTTGTATGGCAGAATCTTAGGCACTCACTCGCTCAACTGTGCAGATTAATTCCCCAGTGATGATGATTCTCCAGGCAAAACTGGATGAGGTTGGTGGCGATCTATTTGCATATCGTCATGCATGCTCTTAGTTGCTTGTTCTCAATCCATCAATCTAGAGAAGATGATACTCACACACAGCTTTAACATTGATGCCACGGCAAATGGAACTATAGGACCATTGAAGGCTACTTCACAGAACAAGCGAAAAAGGATGGTGAAGTGGAGATGGCAGTGTCACTCCAAGAAGGAAAACGAAGCATGACAAGGAGAACAGCACCAGCAGCATAAGTGCCACTGCCATCAGACCAGCAGAAGTCCCTCCCTTCCCATCCAAATGGCTCACGACAAAGTAGAAAGTTGCAGACGTAAGAGATTGAAACTGCAGCAGCAGCAGCAGCAGCAGCACAGCCTTCTGCTGTGACGGTACATGCAAATCCTTCAATCCATCAAGGACAGCTAAAAATTTTGCTTCTGTGGTGAGAAGCATGCATGATTAGATTACCCAAGAAATGGAAGAGATGGAAGGAACCTGGGGAGGCTGTTCCCCCCATAAAATAGAACAACAGGAGGAGATCAAGAAGAGATTGCAATCTGGGCAAGTGATAGAGGACAAACCAGTCACATAAATCTTATTCTTCTTAAAACTCCCTTCCAAATGCATACCTCCATGCTTCCTTGGTCTACTCCCTCACCCCTATCTCCCTTTAAAAAAAAAGTCGCTTTGGCCCTGCTCCCATCCACCAAACAACTCCTGAGACAGCCTTCACAGCCTTTAGCACTTGGACTTTTGCCTTGCCCCCGTAGATTCTCCTCCTACTCGCCTTGCATCATCCTGGATCAATTAGAGGGCACCGATACGCGTGTGAAAATTAATGCAACAAGACAGGAATCATTCCCTATAAATCCGACACTCCGCTGCCACCTTCGAGCTTAACACACCACTCCCACTCACCTACTCAGCCTGGAGCTAGCTGCCTGCTGCCATGGGGAGGGAAGACACGACGGACCCCGTCGACCTCAACTCCTCCATCGCCCTGCTGCAGGAGAGGTTCAAGCAGCTGCAGAGAGTTAGAGAGATGCGAAAGGAGAGACAACAACTGCACCGGTCGGTCGTCGTCAGGAGTCCGAGCGTTCCCCTCGAGCAGCCCAAGTGGCTGTTCCCTGGCGCCGCGTCCGGCCGACTCCATCACCAGTCCCAGACACCCGACACCTCGCTGTCCATGAGCTTGTGGCCCCATGCAACCCCTGCTCAAAGCTCTTCCACGAGCAAGGAAGCAGACGTCGATACTTCTCTTCACCTGTAACGTGAAATCCTCTGCGGTGGTATATGTCGCCAGTGCTAGCTGCGACTTCGCTGTATCATCACTATCGTAGTAGTAGTAGTAGTAGTAGTAGTAGTAGTAGTAGTAGTAGTATCTCTATCTCTCTTAGCAGAAAGGAATGTTTCCTTCCATCAAAACCGGATAAAACCAGGAATGTTCAGCTGATACAAACACACAACCCACCTAAAGATTGCAACCCAAGCAACTAAATCATTGCAAATGCATGCCCAGAAGGTGCGTAGGGAGAGAGAGAGAGAGAGAAAAGATTTTGACCACATCGGAATGGAGAATACAGGTGGCGGGGTCCTACGTTTGGCAGCGCATGGGGAGGAAGGAGCTCGTCCAGCAAGTAGACGATGATTCCTGTCGGCCAAGCGAGTAAACGACGAGCATCAGAACGTCCCGTCAGCAGATCAATCATGCAAGATGTTCTCTGTCGTCTTACCCCTGTGCCTGCGCCATACGGCATGGCGCGAAGGTTGGGGGCGATTCCCAGGTCAGTGGCAGCCTCCGCGCCGTGCTCCGCAGAAGAACAAACGCATGGAGATACGAGCTTGAATCGTCCGTCTTGCAGACACCGTGATATCGATTTATTGGAGGAGATCAAGTGAAACTTCCAGTGAATTGTTAGGGGTATCAAATATTCGAAAAATAAATCATACCTACGTATATAAGATTAACAAAAAAAAAAAAATCTAGTGTTATGAAAATGTTTGTAAATGATTTGATAATTAAAAGGGAGAAATCTACACCCCAATGAGTTATCTTACAAGAGAAGGAAAAAAATGAGTGTGAAATTGAAGGACCGTATACAAGACAAGAATAATTAAATAAGAAGAAAAAAAAAAAAAAGGCAGATCAATGAAGAGAACAGAGAATGGAGAAAAGAGAATGATAAAGAGAGCGATTAGAAAGAGGAATTACGTTGTGCATATCTTGATTAAACATTACTCTTTCTTTTCCTATAAGGATTGAAATGCTATCAAAAAGTAAATAGAAGAGTAACTTTATTTGCATGATGTTATATGACGAATATATATCACAAATAATTCATTTCATAAAGTGGATTTTTTTTTTTCGATCAGATCGGTCCAATTTTAACAACTATTGTTGGAAGGACATCTAAAACATGCGTTTGCTAGCATCAAAGCAGAAATGAAATGGATTCAACTCCATAACTTGTCTGTCATTTTTTTTCCATGGAACCCTGTTTTATGCAAAGTTGGAGAGCTTAATCATTCTGTCCTCCTGTATGGAGGAGTTTGGGTGAGAGATGAATCTGTTTATTTCAATTTTTTTATGAGAAAATTGCTGACATTTTGTTTTAATCCAATGCAGTCAGACATATATGACTTTGATCCTTTTAAAAAAAAAAATAAACATGAGAAACTGGTTTTATATGAATATTTCTTATAATGTTAAATCATCAAATCTTTGGTTGATAGGCTAAAGCCTCTTCTGCTCGAAGCTTAAAAGAAAAACAAGAAGCAGCTCTTGTGCATATTTGATAACTTTTTGACTACATAGAGATGACTCATTCTCTTGGTTATAAAAATAAGGTATCTCATATGATAAAAGATTAAACTTGGTATGGAGATAAATTAGATGACATTTTGAAGTGGAATTAATGTGATTTTATTTTTATCCTATCAAATGGATTTTTCTGGCTAATAAATTAGGTGAATTGTGGCTCATGCTGAATCCTACCAAACTGGTAATGCTTTGGAGGAGTGATGTTAGGTGGGTGGGGGAGCACTGATAACCTAATTTGTTTATGCTTGTGTCTCATATGCTTTTATGATCCTTCTCTTTTACAATACAATAGGATGGAATCTTATATTTTAGATGAATGCCAACAATATTATAAGTTGATGAATCTAAAAATATTTCATAGAATTTACATGCGTGTGACATAAGGAAGGCCTCAAAACCCCACTAAAATGGGATATATTTTTTAGATAAGTAATACCAAAAATACTTCGATCATGAACTTAGACCACCAAAAATCTAATTATTGAATAAGAGAGTCGAACACTATATCAAAAAATTATTATATTAAACATTAAATGTCGAGTTAGATGATTGATCGATGTGTCAAAGATTAAAATTTATGCTAAAAGTTTAGGTATCATGTCGGAAGGATCAAATATTACATCGAAAAATCATGCGAAAGTCAATATACTAGTAGAGTATGCGATATGTTGAATGAAAGTGTGATAGTCGGAGGTTCAGAGAAAGTGTAAAAGATTTGTAAATGTGTCGGATGTGTAATTGTTTTAACCATGATTAAAGTTATTATGAATCTATTTAAGTTGGTATTGAGTTTAAACTATATATTAGCACATATTTGATTTATGGTATAATCTCATGTTGAGTAAATAATATTATGTTTGGTTAATACTCATAAATGGTAGAATATAGAATATATATATATATATATATATATATATATATATATATATATATAAAAGGCATCAAATGAGCATGGTGAACATATAAATTTCTTGAGTCGTTTAATTTGATTTAATATCTTATAAAAATTGATGACAGGGTTGTAGAGAGCAATGCTTATCCACATATACAACCAACCCAATATGATACACTTTACTGTTAAAAAAAAAAAAAAGAGAACTACCTTGTTTTGCATGACTTATAAATTACAAAGTCAAAATAAGTCTCCCTCAACATCATATGATGGGACAGTTATAGTTTAACCATGTGTACTGATCTGCTTGTACATATTCATTCAACTCCCAAATCTCTACTATCTCTCCTGTTATTATATTGTAAGAACACAACTTATCACACTTATCCATCGCCGCTCGTATATAATGTGAATCTCCTCCGAAGAATGGTAAGCATTTGGGATAGGATCTGATATTTATGTGATTGACATACTTTTTAACCCATTGTCCATATGCGGTCATCATCCATATATCTATAAACGTTTTTGAATTGGAACGATATACTACGTTTATTGTCAAAATCCCATCATCTGTCATCCCAATAATCTTATTAGGTGCTTTAATTTCTGGTAGTAGCAAGAACCCCGAGATATTCTTATAGAGATCAAACCATACTATGTAGGGTTGACAATTCCAGTATATAATATTTTGTCTGTACAAACTATTCATTTTATTTATAAAGTGTGGTCTTCCAATCTTAAGCCTTTGATCAGATAATATCCATTTTTTCATGTCTGAGGAATATATCTCGAACCAAATATGACCCGGTCTCCCTCTTACAAGATTTACTAGTTTGTAACTAGTTGAAGTAGCTGATGGTTCATAGGCCAATCCAATAAACTTTTCATTATTACTGCAAGAATCACGGATATAGTGACCCACTTTAGTTAGTGGATTCCATATGTAATAGAGGTCGTAACTACTCGAACATCTCATAAGCATCAAAATAAGTCCATTAGTGACAGTAATTAAGAAAAAAATATCTGTACTAGTGGGAATGGAGGATGACATAGGTTTGCAAATGTCTAAATTCCAATATGGATTGATAGGTAGAACGTTAATATTTCTATTATGTGCGTGTACAATGCAAGGTACTCCATGAAGATATAGGTGTTGGCGTGAGAATAGAAGGTCATGAGTAATGAGATGATACCACTCCTTGCAAATGGACTTGAACCTAGAAAGGATCTTGTGAGAAAGCAATGGTAAAATTTCCATCTGAAGGATTTGCTTGGGAATACTTGGCATGATATTGTCCATATTTCTCTATAAATAAAAATATAAGAAAAATAAGCATGAGCTAGATGTTATAATCAAAAGCAAACAAACTTTTATATATATATATATAACTATCACGACGTTCATGGCAGCGTACACTAGTTATATTTGTCACATCTCAAGCACAATTAAGAAGAAGATAATCTATTATAATGTGATGCATTTTCCTAAGTTAAAATGGTACCATGAAACATGCTATCATCTTTTTTGTAATACTACTTCACACAAGTTGTTTAGTCATAAAGTTCAACAAGGCTAAGGTAGATGTTAGATGATGATGATGATGATGAACAAAAGGAGATCTTGAGATGACACCACAAGATATTGTCTCAAGCGAACAAGAAGACATCAAGACTATCGAAGCCACAACCAAACTTGTTTTAGAAATAGCCATATCTTATGTATAGGGTGTCTATATTGTGTTTGATTTCTACTAGTTAGTGTTCGATTAGGTACTCGCAAGCAAATTAGTATAGAAAGAAGTATGAGAAATGGTAACACTAGCAAAGAAGTAAGAGGGAGAGGATATCAACACTTACGACTATAAGAACTCCACTTCACCAAGCTTGTTGGAGATAGCCTCATAAAAATACGACATACATTTTGAGAGAGAATAAGAAGAAATGATTGTGAAGATAGTACATAGAGCTACACGACCTTACTATTTTATTGATTTATTATCTATTATGAAGATTTATTATCTTATTCGACACCGAATCAATGGCAACAAAAAGAAATAATAATAAAAACAAATGAAATAGTATGGCAAGAAAAAAAAATAAAAACCAATGAAATAGTAACTTGAACACTTCAAAATCCTACATGTCATGTCATGATTCCCAATGTTGTTTCAAATGGTATGCAAGAACATGTTCGAATACCTTAAAAGTAATAATATCATAAAAGTAATTTTAATAATCTAGTGAAAGAGAATGATTTGGATGAAGTAGATAGTTCCTGAGAGAGAATAATATGCATGGACATGTTAGAATATCTTTGAGAATGAATTGAATACTAAAAGCAATTATCTATTTGTTAAATATGCTATTTTTTTAGATAGTAGCAAACACAAATATTATCATATATATCGAAGTTGTGAAAATGTCATGGCAAAGATATAATTGATAAGTTCCTTTTCTTCATCTTTTCTATCCCTATATGAAAAGGACAATGTAAATTAGTATATAACAATTACACTTCTGCTAAATCATAACATGGTCAAATTATATAAAAAATATAGATAAGTGAAATTTCTAAATAATTTTGACGTTCAACATTATATATTAAAAGCATGTACAACGTCAATAAATAATACTCAGTTTGTAATAGCTGATGAGTTCATAAAGAAATTGGCTAAACTAATAAATTTTTAAAATTGGAATGGAAGTCTACATAACAAGATTTCCATCAAGACTGTACAATAGACTGCACAATAATTCCCCAAGTATTGTGATGTTAATTCTTGTGGACATCAAATATGAAGCTATAGTTGTGCAAGAAAAAGAGATTATTTAGACAAACCTACATTAAAATCCATCAAGAATTTAACTTAATTTGATAGTGCAAAAGGAAAAGTACAGGAATCTGATTTACAATGCTAATGCATATTGAAATAATAAATTAATTGATAAAGTTTAAGAAATAACCTGAAGCACATAAATGTAATCTTGAGATGAGATCTTATCGCTATGTGTGGGATTGCCCATGGATTCCACACAAGACTAAAATTGTCCTTGTGATTAGTATGATTATTGAGATAGTTGACTTAGACTCCTCTAGTCAATCATATAGCTAAATCAAAGTAAACAATAGATCTGAGAATAAAAATAAAGATAAATCTTTTTGACGCATGTTTCGGGATTATATACTAAAAGGCCAATGAGTAGTATCTTAAGGGACACACCTTCTCCAAAGGTCAATATTGTAACTTTTTAAAATCAGTTAAATATATATTTTTTTCTTTTTTACTATTAGAAAAACTCCAATTTAAGAAAGTTTATATTTGAAATAGAATGCATAGCAAATAGGAAAGAAAATCATGGCACATCCTGCATTGGAAATTCATGGTAAGTATATAAAACCACATAGAGGAAAAAAAAAAAATGCAATCAATATATTCCACTCATAAAAGATAGCTCTAAAAGAATCCCACATGCATGCATGAATCATACCTCAGATACAGTGATATGAAACTTAAAGAATGTTATTACCTTCACATTCTATCACAAAGGGAAATTGAAAGAGTAATTCTATGGAGCACCAATCTAAATTGTACTCCAAAAATAATTTAAAATTTAAAATTTGCTTGAGAACATGATAAAATTGAACATGTAGTTTATAGTGATAATGCAATGTATGATTTGTCTATGACGTTGGAGAAAGCTGACGATCCAAACGGGCATCTAAATCTACTGTTTGTTGTACTCAAGTCAATACAAGTTATTGGAAGGTTTCTACCTACAAGAAACTAATGCCATGGGAGTAATGGTGTGCTTGTGACACTCGAGTTAGTCAATCATCTCATAAGAGATTGTGTGAATTTATTTTAATTAGAGAGATCATCTTATAACTTAGGCTGCCCTTTTCCTAAAGATAAGAGCGTCATAACCTTATACTATTGGTTAATGAGACGTTATTTGCATAAATCAGAAGATCAAGTTATTTGCAAAACCTAAACTTGGCATGGGATCGAGTAGTTATTAATAATGTGGCACTTGCATATCTTCCACAACTCATCATAAACATATTATTGCTCCTCTTGCAGCACTTCTAAACTTGAAGCATGTTTATTAAAAATGTTTTGTAAGAAGGTCCCATAGATCCATTAAGATACTTGGTAGGTGGAGGCCATCACTTTAAATGCATGTACATATTGAATGTTCTAGATGTTGCATGACATGATATGGTTGCCCCAAGTAAGAGTATGCCTCCCATGCTTGGCGGTTGCCTCGATTCGGGTGGGGGCTATTATAATCTTATTCTTACTAGGACTAGGATTGAGATGAGTGTGTAGCTATGTTATGAGCTTTGTTCGAATAAATATGATTTTAAAATTATAAGAGGCTATTGGACTAGAGACTGGTTGAGTGTTGTCAAGATCATTCTTAATCAAGGCTTCCCCATTAATGCTAGTAGTTCAGATATCGGGTGAAAAGATTGGATATCTTGTAAAAATATTGGATATCATGCTACAACATCAGATTTCATGACAAAGTTGATATGTCAAAGAAATGAATAATATAATGAAGAATAAGGGGATATGAGAGAGGTTTAAATGAAAAGCCAATGCCGAAAGCTTAGAAAATTTATCGGATGAGTGGTTGATTTGTTAATATCATGATTGTAGTGATCAATAGGCCAAATTGTCACTGATGAAGATGAAGCTGCTTATTATACAATAGTTTAATTTTATCGTAAGATGGAAAAAGAGGATATCTTGTTTGCTGATTTTGGCTATTTTTGGAGAAGGGTTATCGAGGCTTTCTTCCTCTTCTTATCTTCTCTTTTTTCTTTTTTCTTTCTTACTACTCTTGATTAGGAAGTTATCCTAGAAAAAATATTAAAATACATTTATAGTGGGTCAATTAAATAATAATCTATCGAAAGAAACTGTGTTTATGATTTCTCCAAAATTACAGCTTCATAGGATGATTTATTTCCTTTCTAGTAATAAAAAAGTACATCAACAATATCAATTCTTTTACGTAATACTCGTACCAATTTATTCTCAATGTATAGTGAAGCGAGTCATGTGATTAACAACACAATACAATAATTGAAAGGTCTCACGATTTGGATGATCCATCACACTAGTGGTTGATTATTTCATGAAATTATTATTATAATTATTTTCTCTTTTACCATCAAAATATTACCAATGTTGTTTATTAAAACTCTTAGATATATATCCATCGAATTTACCCCACTCACTCCTGAAACTAGTTAATTAGCTCTCTATCCTAACCTATTAATTATCTATAAATAGGATATCTAGTAAATTTGTCTTCGTAGTGTGATTATGGATTTGGTAGTGAACTCATTCTAAGAGAGTGGATGATCTTCTATTGATCTATAAATCGGATTTTCCCAGAAAATTCTTTCTCTCTCAATTTGAATGATTCTTGCCAAGGATTTGTCTTAGTAAACACATATGAGATATTTCTCTAATGATACCGAGAGTGGATGATCCTCTATTGACACTTAATTATCTTCGTAAGGTTGACTACCAATCTCGATAACCAGTTGTACCAGATCTGAAACTTTCCAAACTTGTAAGTTTGGCGTCAAAGAAAAGAGTACTCATACAAGACATCTTTGATGTCTCAAGTCTAAAGACCAGATACACAACTGAGACTCTAGAATCGCTGTCTGACATTAGATATCATTAATCATACAACATTCTATAAGCGGATCAATTAGTGAACTCATTCTCCAATGAGTACATGTACTATATTTTTAGTGTCTCCATATAAGTGGCTATGAGATCATTTGCCTCCATCATATGGACGGGTATATTGTACACCGGTCTGTCCGATTATCTCGATCTCTCTCTCGAGTAACCTATGACCGGGATTATTTAGGATCTGTGTTTAAAGGTGAATCGATCATATTATCGTAATCTCATCACGATCTGATTCTCATTACACAGAACCAAGGACATCACAATAGATATGCAATAGATAATTTAATATAAGAATATGCTAATATTAATCATAAGTAAAAAGATCACACAGCCTGTTACACGTGCCATTACTCACCTATGTGTCTGTGACCATGTTGTCGGACCCCACCTCCACCTCCTTTGCAGGGTGGATGTCAATCCCAAAAACATCAGCAGCCCTTATTTGTAGCAACACCGTCGCCCCCTTGTGGCCTGTATACCAGTGATGGCTTACCGCTTGGTGGACCTGTCGGGTGAGGAAGCCCTTGCAGTAAAGGAAGGTGTGGAGGTAGCTAGTCTCCTTCTTGGCAATGAGGAAATCATCGTAGAGTAACTCCATCGGCAGATCAATTAGTGCCTCCTCCATTAGCCAACACATTTTTTCTTTTGATAACTACAGAGCTTCGATGACCAGTATATTTTCGATATATCTCACAACAACTAATCGAGCATCCATCTTGTTGTGAGTCCTCCACCACATCCAGTGGATCCGCATAATGAGGTTCAATCCACGAGCACGAGAGGCGCTCCACGTTGGCAATCCGAGGTCGGCGTGTGTGGATATTCCAGTTGTGACTTTGATATAGGTCTTTCTAACATCGCTGGGCTATTCCTACAAGATAAGACCTCCCGAGTGGTGGGTTCCTGGGCAGGTCCCTCCGACGATTAAGTTAGGATTGATTCGAAGGGTGAAGTCTTGCATCCTCAACTTGGGCACCAGAGCTTCTTCTCCTTTTTTCTCATTAAAGTAGAGAGGGAGAGTGAGCGTACCAGAGAGAGAGAGAGAGACCCCTGAGGGCCCTTGGGGTGTCGCTTTTATACTTGTATGTCATCGTTCGATCAAGTCTCGACCTCACCATTCCTCTGGCGCTTTCTGCCGACTCGTTTAATGTCACCGGCAGTGCTGGCTGCTATTTGTGCTGCCGGTTACATGTTGCTCCTGCTCTATTATCGTGTGGTTCTCTCAGGTTTTTATCATACCCGATAGTGACTGCACGGTATCCGATGCTGCCCAACCTCAGGTTTGTCTGCCCGTTTGTGACACGTTGCTCGTGTGTGTTAGAGGGCGGGATCCGAAAAATTGGTCATCCGACCCCATCCTGCCATGTTGGTTGGCCTTGGGCCACATCGTCCAGTTTAGGAGGGGGACCACTATTATCCCTATCATTCTCCCCCATCCCCCTGAGAAGGAGGCTCCGCTGAGGTCTTCTAGAAGGCGAAGGGGAGGATCCTTCAGGCATGAGATTTGTATGGTGGAGGGATTTATATGTGTCTAAGGTTGTGTCACCTCGGTTGGCCCGTATCATGAGTAGTTAGGTGAGGGTGAGTGTCGAATTATGGGTAGTCGGTTTGAGGGCCTTTGGATGAGCTCATTGTCTCGTTTGTCAAGTGTCAGGATTGGAAGCTCTTGGGCGAGGCTAAGAGCTCGCTTGTTGACGGTCGGGACTAAAAGCTCTTGGGCGAGGCTGAGAACTCACTTGTAGATGGTTGGGACTTAAAGCCCTTAAGTGAGGCTGGGAGCTTGCTTGTAGATTGTCGGGACTGAAAGCCCTTGGGTGAGGTTGAGAGCTCGCTTGTAGATGGTCATGGATATTCTCCTTGGGATTAAGAAAGATTTATTTGTTGATCAAAGTGACTCGTGGGGTGCCACGTGTCCTACATGGTAACTCGTCAAGTGTGGAGCGCCAAACATCATGATGAGTCGTCCCACCTTTTTGGGAAGGCGAAGCGCCAACGGGTGCTGGGGTGAGGTATTAGTTCCCCTCTCCTTATTATTTCATAGCCTTCTCTTACTTGTGCACTTGTTCCCTGCTATTGCTGCCGTTTCTTCGTCATCTCCGGCACTGGCTACACCAATGTCGTTGACCTTCATCCCATCCTTTTCCCCCTGATGGTTTCTCGAGTAGGTCAGATGTCTTCCGCATCCTCCCACTCTAAGTCCCAGTCGATCAAAATTTCGGCCCATAGATATAGGGTTTTGAGTCATCCCTCTGGGGATTCTGTGTAAGTGGTTGTCGTTGCTGGTTACAGGTGCCCTACAAGCCAATCACGTGAGTGATGGCACGTGTGATATACTGTGTGATCTTTTTGCTTATGATTAATATTATTGGCATATTCTCATATTATATTATCTACTATATATATATTATGATGTCCTTGGTTCTGTGCAATGAGAATTAGAACATGATGAGATCACGATAATGAGATCGATTTACCTTTAAATATAGATTCTAAATAATCTCGGTCATAGGTTACTTGAGAGGGACATCGAGATAACCGGACAGACTGGTGTACTATATACCCGTCCATATGATAGAGACGACTGATCTCATAGCCACTTATGTGGAGACACTAAGGATATAGTACAGGTGCTCATTGAAGAATGAGTTCACTGATTAATCCACTTATGGAATGTTGTATGGTTAATGATACCTAATGTTAGACAATGATTCCATAGTCCCAGTTGTGTATCTGGTCCTTAGATTTGAGACACCAAAGATGTCTTGTATGAGTACTCCTTTTTTTGACGCCAGAATTACAGGTTTGGAAAGTTTCAGATATGATACAGTTGGTTATCGAGATTGGTAGCCGACCTTATGAAGCCAATTAAGTGTTAATAGAGGATCATCCACTCTCGGTATCAGGATAGGAATATCTTATATGTGCTTGCTAAGACAAATCCCTAGCCAGAGTCATTCGAATTGAGAGAGAAAGAGTTCTTCGGGATAATCCGATTAGAGCGAGACTATGACGGATTCTGTATGTGACCTGACAATACCATGATCAATATATGATCTCTAGGATATTAATTGGATAAGAGATTATAGATACATGGTAATTGTGAACAGACAGGTCCGATGGATTCGATCCCCTATACCATTTGGGGACTATGGCGCAGTGGCCTAGTACGTCCGTAGTCGATGAGTCGAGTGAATTATTATAAAGATAATAATTCACTATATCAGAAGGAGTTCTGATGGGAGTAACTCACGGCCAGCTCGGTATCAGGCTCAGAGGGTCACACACATATAGTGGATGCTTCAGTGAATAGAGAATTGGATGGAGATCTAATTAGCCTCTATTCTCATTAGATGAGATCCTATGCTGATGGGCTCCTTAATTAAGGCCCAATTAGAGGCCTAAGAATATTATTGGATAAAGATTCAATAATGTAAGGTTAGTGGATAATTGGATGGAGATCCAATAGCTCTCTATAAAAAGGAGGGGAGACTCATGGTTGATGGGCTATAGCTTTGGCCATCGCCTCCTACTCTCCTCCCTCCCTCTGTGCAAGAGTTGCGAGATCAGATTGGAGGAGTTTCGTTGTAGAGATCCATCGTGTGGATACCGCTAGAAAGGAGGACGCTTGACCTCCTTCGTCTTCTCCATCTGGATCTGGAATACAGGGATATACAATCTCTCTAGGTAAAATTAATCTCTCACGTATCGTGATTTTTAGGTTTTTGCTATTTTCTCACGACCCCAATCTTTTGCATGATGATTTGATCTGCGTGGGAAACCGATATTTGGTTTGATTTCCACTGCGCATGTGATGCACCTGCTGAGATTTTCCAATAGTCATCCCATCGTCCAGTGCTCTGGGCGACTCTGGGACCGCTGACTCCTTAGCGGCGATGCAGTCTTTTTTCAATGTAGACTCGACCGTGACAACTCGTCGGTTGGTCGAGGTGAGGAAGAACTATTTCATTCCTCTAGAGTACGAACTCTATGTCCCTTTACCGGGGGAGTGTCCCTATGACGCTTTTCCGTATGGCTTTGGTTTATCAACTGAAGCCCTTGACGTGAGATTTAGATTTCCATTACATCCTGTGATCGAGGCATGTCTCGAACAGTAGAAGATTTCTCCCTCCCAGATGGTGCCCAACTCGTGACAGTATCTGGTAGCTTTCTTGTGGGAGTGTTATGTGTCGGGTATAAGGGCTACCCAAGAGTTATTTATGGCTTGCTTTTGAGTGAGTCAAGGGCAAGCCATGTATTACTTGGCTGCTCGCAGCGGATTCCATGTAAGCGGTGTGCCTTTCAGCAATAAAGGTTGGAAATCACATTTCTTCTTCATTTCCTACTGCCATGGCTGGAGCTTCCCAACCGAGTCGACCACTCAGACGGTGAGCAACTCCATACCGGCATTGTCGACCGACGAGACCGAACTGGTTGAGATCCTCTGGGGGATCCTTTCGATTTCAAGGGGGTGAAGGATATGAACCAGGCTTGGTTGGCCGAAGTGGGTCTGAGCCCTGCACCTAAGGGTATGTCTTTTTTGTTTTCAGATTGGGTTTGGTTCTTTTTCTAATTGTACCTTTTGTTATGCAAAGATGTTTAACCTCGGTAAGATGAAGTCCAGCGGTGGAGCGGGTAGCGGTTCGATGGCTCTGTTGACAACCAACACTCCTGCAACAGGGGATGCTGGGGTGTCCATGGTTGAAAAACGCCCTAACTCCGGCGCAGAGGCAGGTTTGAGGAAATGCCTTTGGAAGGTGGTCGCTGAACAACCTGCGGATGCTTCTGGGAGCACTGCAAGGACCTCTGCTAACAAGGGCAAAGGGACAGTGGAACTCGAGGAGGTCCTCGAGCGGGGGTACACCATGAGGGAGTTGTGCGAGGTCGGAGACCAAGCAGGGGCGGATAGGTATTTCGCCTCCATCATGACGTGGCTATTATCCGAGTCCAGTCCATTCTAGATTGAGGGGCCATTATCCGAGGAGTACTTGCAGGGAGCTCTACACCCCACCTTAGCAAAGCAAGTGTATAAGTGCTCCTCCAAGGAGCTTATGGATTAGGCCGACAAGTCGGCAGTCTGGGTAAGGAGTGTCTCTTTTCTTCATCTCTTGTTCATTCGAGCTTAACTCTTGTCTACTTGCAGGGACTTCACTTCGTCAGTGCCCTCATCGATCGGGTCCATGATGCAGGCCGACTAGTTCGGAGCTAATATGAGAAGATTCTAGCCCTTCGGCCTGCGAACAAGGAGCTGAAGGCCAACATCGATCAATAGTTAGCTGCGATCGCTGAGCGGTAGGTGAAAGAGCTGGAAGATCGAGAGGATGCAGACTGACTAGAGTCCCTTATAAGTCAGCGAAGGGAGATTGAGCAGGAAATCGAGTTCTTGCGCTCCAGTTTGGATGGGGCTCGAGACGAACAAGCTCTCCTGGAGGGCGACATCCTCTCACTGATCGAGGCGACGACATTCCTCGAAGCCGAACTGAAGGCTGAGGATTAAAAAGTGGTAGCCGCCTACAAGGCATCCTGAGAATTCGAGTCTGGCCTCGAGAAGATGGGGAGAGTCAGCTACGAGTTTGGGTACCGGGTGGTGCTCGAGCAACTTCGGGGGAAGCACTCGGATATTATGATCGAGCTGGACCCTTTCGCTGAGTGTTCAGAAGATGCCAATGTTGAGATGGACCTCGATCAACCTTTCAATAATGGCACCCTCTTTGAGAAGCAGCTAACCTTGTAGAAAGACTCCCCCCTCTTTTTTTTTTTAAATGTTCGACGTTTGAAGATCTGCTTCCAACTATGTCACTTGACCATTCTGTAGCTTTTTGCTATCAAATAAAGTTTGTCTGAATGGCTCTGAATGCTGAGTTAACATTGTTGTGCTAGACGTAAAATTTCTTCAAATTCGACATATGCCAGGTCTGAGGGAGCGTTTTCCCTTCCATTGTTGATAAGGTGTATGTTCCATCCCGAATGACTTGGATAACACGATACGGCCCCTTAGAACATGCTTAGACTTCTGATAAAACCTTGGTTCCTTCGGTTGAGCGATCGCCCCATTATTGTCGCAGTATATAGTAATTGCTTCCACACTACTTGGTATGACTTCCAGATCTTTTATGAACTTCTTTATCCACACGCTTTCCTTTGTTGCTTCTACTACAACAATGTATTCCACATCTATGGTCGAGTCAGTAGTAGTATCTTACTTGAAACTCTTTCAGCTTGTTGCTCCTCCATTCAAGGTGAAAACATACCCTGAATTTGACTTACTATCATTAATGTCAGACTAAAAACTCAAGTCCATGTAGTCCTCGACCTAGAGGCTACCACCTCCATATACCAGTAAATGATCTTTAGTCCTTCTCAAATACTTAAGATATACTTTACTACCTTCTAGTGTTCTAAACTTGAATCTGCTTGATACCTGCTCGTGACACTTAGAGCATGTGCTATATTAGGCCTGATACATAGCATCACATACATGATAGACCCTATCGCTGAGGTATAATGTATCTTATCTATGTTTGCGCTTTCTTCAGGGGTCTTTGGGGACATACTCCTAGAAAGTGATATTTCATGTCTCATCGATATGAGATCTCTCTTGGAATTTTCCATGCCAAATTTTTTGACAATGGAGTCTATGTACCTAGACTGGGATAAGCCAAGCATCCTTTTGGATCTATCTCTATAGATCCGGATCCCCAAAATATAGGATGCTTTCCCTAAATCTTTCATAAAAAAATTTTTAGATAGCCAAGCCTTTACTGTGAAGAGCATTCCTACATCATTCCTAATGATTAGGATGTTATCCACATATAGTACCAAGAAAGTGATAGTGCTCTAACTTACCATCCTGTACATACAAGGCTCATCTTCGTTCTTAACGAAGTCACAAGATCTGATCACCTTATCAAATCTTATATTCAAACTTCGGGAAGCTTGCCTTATCATAAATGGATCTTAGTAACCTACACACTTTATCTAGACTTTCTTTAGATATGAATCCCTCTGGCTGTATCATATACACCTCTCCTCGAGGTTGACATTGAGGAATGTCATTTTGACTCATCCATCTGCTAGATCTCATAGTCATAGTGTGCTACAATGGCCAAAATAATTCTCATGGACTTAAGCATAGCTACAGATGAAAAGGTTTCGTCATAGTCAACTCCTTATCTTTGACGATATCTTTTAGCTACCAGCCTTGCTTTATAGGTCTCTACCTTTCCATCCACTCCGATCTTCTTCTTAAAGATCTATTTGCAACCGATGGGTACAATACCCTCAGGTGCATCTATAATGTTCTAGACCTTATTAGAGTACATAAAATCTATCTCAGAATTCATGGCTTCTTGTAACTTTCTGGAGTCTATACTCATAATAACATCCTCATAGATCTGAGGATCAACATCCTGAGAGTCCTCACCACTGATATGTCCTACATATCTTTCAGGAGAGTGAGATACTCTACTAGACATATACAAAGTTGAAACTTGTGTGTTAGGTACCTGAAAATACTCGGGCTCTGAAATGGTGCTTGAGGTAGGTTCTCCAACCTCGCTCAATTCTATCTTGCTCCCACTGTTTCCACTAAAAATGTGTTCCTTCTTAAGGAACACGGCTCTCTTGGCAACAAAGACCTTTCAGTCCTCGGGGTGATAGAAATAATACCCTAAAGTCTCCTTAGGGTATCCCATGAATGTGTGTCGTTCCATCCTTGATTCCAACTTGTCGAGGTTATATCTTATAACGTGGGCAGGATAGTCCCAAATCTTAACCACCTTAAGATCAGACTTCTTTCCTTTCTATATCTCATATGGTATAGACACTACCGAATTTGATGAAACTCTGTTCAGAAGGTAAGCTGCGGTCTCTAGGGCGTACCCCCAGATTGAGACGGGTAGGTCAGCGAAACTCATCATGGATCATACCATATCTAATAACGTGCGATTCCTCCTTTCTGATACACCATTGAGCTGAGGTGTTAAGGAGGTGTTAGAATCTCATTGTCCCTAAGGAAATGGGTGAACTATGTACTCAAGTACTCTCCTCCTTGATCTGATCAAAGAGTCTTAATATTCTTTCCAATTTAGTTTTCTACCTCATTCTTATATTCCCTAAATTTTTCAAAAGCCTCAGATTTGTAATTTATTAAGTACATATGTCCATACCTAGAGAAATCATCAGTGAATGTAATGAAGTATGAGTAACCACCTATAGCTTGAGTCAACATGGGACCACATACATCACTATGTATAAGTTTCAATAACTCGGTGACTCTCTCTCCAGTTCTACTAAAAGGAGAGTTAGTCATCTTCCCACGAAGGCAAGGTTCACAAGTTACATATGACTCATAGTTAGATGAATTTAAGTATTCATCTTTCAGCAACTTTTGAATCCTTCCCTCATGTATATGATCTAGCCTACAATGCCATAGGTATGCATTATTCACCTCATCTCTTTTCCTCTTAGACATATTTATATTTATGATATGTGAAGAAGTGTCTAATACATATAAGCCATTTATAAGGGTCCCTCTAGTGATGACCTTATCATCCATAATTATTGAATAACTATTATTCTCAAAAACTAATTTATATCCATTAATTATCAAATAAGAGATAGAAATAATATTTTTTGATAATAGATAGAACAAAATATCATGCATCTAATGCAATAATAGCTCCACCAAGCAAATGTAGGATGACCTTCCAAATAACAATTGCAACTCTTGCTCCTTACCAGTCTTTGTTTACCCTTGCCCTTCTTAAGAGTCTTAGTAGCCTTTCTTTTCCTATTGGTCTCACTAATATCGAGAACTGACTTCTCTTTCTTGATGGTACTCTCAGCTTTCCTCAACATATTGAAGAGTTTAGGTAGAGTCACCTCAAACTTGTTCATATTAAAATTAATAATGAACTGTGAAAAGGAATCTGGTAGGGATTGAAGTATAAGATCAACATATAAGTTATCCTTTAGGACTATCTTTATACTTCATAAAGCGAGTGATCTCATCCTCGCTTATCTTTTCCTCCGGCATGGGTACAATCTTATTAGGGACATATACGATTTTTCTCTTTCGCGAGAATAATTCTCAAATTGCGAAGCATTTGGACTAATAAGGCGGTTGGCATCAAGTATGCCACATAGAGGTTTTACAAGTGAAAAATAAGATATATCATAAATAAATAACATACAGACTTTACAGAAAATACTAATTAAGATACATACTTCTATCTTAATGTACTCCCACTATTTTTCTAGCGAATCACGTGACACCCTCGATACGTGAGACGAAAGTCTCTCGTAAACTCATAGTGGGGATCGGGATCTAATTAGTATCTTAGTGCAATCTCGAGAGACTCGACCAACTACACTAAGCTCAAAAGGTAAACAACTCTTGTTAATCATAACTCCTTGTGATTCACGTCATGTTCGGCCTTCGAATCATCATGATCTCAACTACTCGACCAACCATGAAGTTTAGTTAAGTCATCACCATCGTTACAAGATGAGTCTGATTCGATAGATATGCTCTCGGCTGCTCGACCAAGTCATACCATGTCCTCAGGTCACCGGTGACATCTATATGTTATAGGCAATAACTCGATCATGTAGATAGGTGAGCCTCGAGTGACTGGACCAACTCAACCTATGTCGGGATTCAATTTCTTCCTATAACGATGGAAGGCCATGTGGGTCAATCTTATTACCTCACGTTTACCAACTTAATATTATTGTAAGAGGGTTTTTTGTTTCGTATCGGTCTCCTAATATGTCATGTTAGCACATACATATTTAATATATATCTACATCGCATGCAAATATATATAGCCTCTTGTGGGCTAGCCTTGGCCTTAGGCAACTGTCCCGTTACAAGGGACCTTGGCCACGACTTGGCCAAGGCCTAGTGGCCGCCCTGGACACTGGCCACCCCTCATTACAACGTTTGCTACAAAAATGCGACAAGAATGCGTAGAATGATTCTACGTGATTCAATCTCATCACACGCAGTTTAAAACGAATATTTCACACGAAAATCTTGGCTCTGATTACATTGGAGGAGAGGTTGCTGTAGTGTTAGAAAAATTTCCTCAGGCGGAGCTTATTGGCCATCTTCCAAATAGGGTTCATTTCAGGGCCGTTCACTCCTTCCACCCAGTTGGCTCCCTTCTCCACATTCATCCCTGCGAAGTTAACCTTGCGCATGCGGCCACCGATGCGGTCCGTGGCCTCCAGGATTAGTATGTCCTTTATGCCGGCATCCGACAGCGTCTTCGCGGCAGAGATCCCTGCGTAAACCGGCGTCAAGTTCATTAGAGGCTGTAAGTGCATGCATCAACTGCACCAACATTCTATGGTGCGAACGCTGATTAAGATTTTACCAGACATGCCGGCTCCGACGACGATGACTTTTGAGCCCGCCGCCGCGACAGCTCCGGCGACGACATTGGAAACGAGCAACAGAGCCGCGATAGCATCAATGGCTCCCATCTCTCTCTCTCTCTATGCGACCTCGCCCAGGCTTTAACAGTAGAAGATAAGGATGCCATTGTGCAGCAGGTAATTGACATATATGGTGGGAGATGCTCATTACGTGACAGCTCAGGCTCTCTCTCTCTCACTCACTCTCTCTCTATGCGACCTCGCGCAGGCTTTAACAATACAAGATAAGGATGCCATTGTGCAGCAGATAATTGACATATATGGTGGGAGATGCTGATTACGTGACAGCTCAGGCTACTAGTTCTTTACTGTGACATGATCATTTGATAGAAAATAGGAGAAGAGATTTAGAAGCGAATGATATATTGTTTATTTCTACATTTCAATAAATATTTATACAAGTAAGAGAGAGATAAGAACATAAAAAAGGGAGGATTTCCCTTTGCAGTCTAACAATATTGTTATAATCAAATTTTATTTGTTAACATGTCCCATTAATTTCGTGCTCCTGTCAAGGACGTCGATCTTGGACCTATGTAGTAAAAATAATTTACAAGCAAGTGGCTTTGTGAGAGAGTCCGCTAGTTGATTTGTCGTGTGAATTTGAGAAACACGTAATTGATGATTGACCACTTGATCTCAGATGAAGTGAAAGTCAATTGCTATATATTTCATACGAAAGTGAAAAACTAGATTGATACATAAGCAGGTAGCCCCGACATTATCACAGTAAATTGCAGGAGTAGTAGTAGAGCAGATGTTAAGTTCTTTGAGCAGATTCATCACTCAGTTAAGTTCTACAGTAGTAGTGACAATAGAGCGATACTCAGTTTCAGTAGTTGATAGAGCAATTGTGTTTTGTTTCTTGTAACTCCAGCTGATTGGATTGGCTCCTAGGAAGACGATATACCCAAATATCGATGTTCGATCATCGAAGTTTTCAGCCCAATCGGTATTAACATAAACATGAAGTTGAAGTGAAGAGTGTTTATGTAGAAATTGTTATAATTTTAATGGTCACACATGTATAATTAAATATGTTAAGCCATTATTTTTTATTAGCCAAAATTAAAGTGATCCAATTAAAGTAAAGTTATTTGGCTAAGGGACATAATTATTATTATGAAAATTAATTGTATTGATATCATCAGTCATATTTCTAACTTAATGACGAGATAAGTTAGAAATATGAAACTCTTGAGGCATAATTGCAGATTCATCAATTATGAATATAATCATAATTATAGATTCATTAGTTATGACTATAAATAAGGTTATGGTCCCCGGTTGCAGTATCGAATGAAGTTTCTCTTCACCCGTCAAGGAAAAATCTAAAGTTCTTAAGGATACTCTGCAATTAGAAGACCAAATCACCAATCAATTCAGAAAATACTCTAATGAATTCATCAGGTACGCTTCCGTATTAATATGTTTCTTAATTGTTGTAGGATTTCATGCATATTATAATGGATTTAATAGGTTTTATGGAAACATTATTAAAACCATTGTTTTGGATCTATAAAGATTGTTTTGAATCAAAAATTCGATTTTAATTCTATAAAACAATTGATTGATCCATATATGATATGTTAAAAGAACCCAACAAGTGGTATCAGAGCCATCCTACAATACTTGATGAACATCCATATATGATTCATCAGTGATTTGGTTCTATCATCATTGGGAAAGATGATAGTTTTATGTAATCATGCTATTTTGAAGTAATTTGGTTATATTATCTTTGGAAAATATTATGGTTTTATGTAATCATGCTACAGGATGCTTCACATTCAATTTAGTGCATTTTACTGATGTAATATCAGTTTAATTTTGGATTGTATTTTTCGCTTCATGTCTTTTCATTTTCAAAATATGTAAATTCATTTTTTGCACTTCAAGGCATAAATTTCTCATTTTTTTAGATTTTATCTAATTAATATGAATTTAATTAATTAGATATTATTGTAATATTATGTTGGTTTAAACATAATATTGGTTCTATAAAGTTGTTTGTTGACATAAATTGAATGATTTACATGCTTTAAATATTTTAGTCAACAAATTAAGATTAAGCCAATTTGACTAATATGATCCAAATTCAATTAGTGATTGTTTAATATTAGATTGAGTAATTTAATATATGAAGTCTCCAAAGTGACCTCTCATATATAATATTTCTCATGAAAATATTAAATATAGTGTGTATTTACATCCATGCGGTAATTATCCGGCCCAAAGGAAGGTTAATGACTGGTAAGATTATATACATACCTGTAATGGTAAACACGTGATAATTATAAAGTTATACATGTAAATGATAAATCAATCCAAAGATGGGTTTCTCATTTGACATGCCTTATTATCAGTGTTTGATCATTATAACAAGACTACCACTAGCAATTAATATTGAAGTCGAAAGACAAGATATTAATGTTGCACTTGGTATCTTGAGATGGGTTAAATCATTATTTGAATTTACTTAAGTTTATGCCAATAAATATGAGCATAATTTCTGGTTATCCGTTGTTCTCTTATTTAGGTTTTCTTGTAAAAATATTTGCTAACCTCAATTCAGTATCAATTCTAAACGAAATCAACTTTAAGGGTAAGAAAAGAAAATACAAATCTGAAAAGAATGAGGCTGATAAGGGTCTAGTACATAAGAAAAAAAATAAGAATGATACTTGTTTCTTCTGCAAGAAATCTGGGCATTTAAAGAAGGATTGTGCTAAATATCATGCTTGACATGTTAAAAGGGGAACATTCCTTACTTTGGTTTGTTCAGAAGTCAATTTAACTTCAGTACCTAGAAACACTTGGTGGTTAGACTCCGGTGCAACAACTAACATCAGTGTATCAATGCAAGGTTGCTTAAGCTACTAAAGGCCCAATAATGCTGAGAGAAGCATTTATGTAGGGGACGAAAAATCGGTAGATGTGGAAGCTATAGGCATATTTAGATTGTTATTGTATATTGGATACTATTTGGATTTAAAAGATACTTTTATTGTACCGTCATTTAGACGAAACTTAATTTATGTTTCTTATTTGGACAAATCTGGTTATTCTTGTTCATTTGGAAACAATAAGTTTACTTTGTCTTTCAATTCAAATATGATTGAAACTGGTTCACTTATGACTTATGACAATCTATATTTACTTGATACTATAGCATCCTATCATAAAACCTTGAATGTGAAATTACGAGATACTAAATGTAAAATTGAAAATTATGATATATTATGGTATAAACGTTTGAGTCATATCTCTAGAAATAGAGTTGAAAGACTTATGTCAGATAGGATTCTTGATCCCATTGACTTATCAGGTCTAGATATTTGTGTTGAATGTATTAAAGGTAAACAAACCAAACCTAAGAGATCAGGTGCATATAGAGCTACAGACGTCTTAGAATTGATACATACATATATTTATGGACCATTTCCTATACCTTCATGGAATGGTCAACAATACTTCATATCATTCATAGACGATTACTCTAGATATGAAGACTTGTATCTAATACATGAAAATTCTCAATCTTTGAATGTGTTCAAAGCATTTAAAGTTGAAGTTGAAAATCAACTCAATAAAAGGATAAAAAGCGTCAAATCTAACCGTGGAGGAGAATATTATGGTAGAAATGACGGTTCAGGTGAACAACGTCCAAGACCATTTGCTTTATACCTAGAGGAGTATGGAATTGTCTCTCAATATACAATGCTTGGGTCACCTAGCATGAATGGTATAGCTGAAAGACGAAACCGCACACTTAAGGACATGGTAAGAAGTATGATTTCTTAATCTACTTTGCCAGAGTCACTCTGGGGAGAAGAAATAAAAACTGTAGCTTATATTCTTAATAGAGTACCAATTAAAGCAACTGCAAAAACTCCTTATGAACTTTGGACTAGGAGAAAGTTTAGTTTAAGACACTTTCGTGTATTGGGTTGTCCAGCTGAGGCAAGGTCTTACAAGCCTAATGAAAATAAATTGGAACCCCGAACAATGAGCAGTTATTTTATTGGTTATTCTGAGCGATCTAAGGGGTATAAATTTTATGATCCCAAATCAAGAAATATTTTTGAGACAGGTATTGCTACATTCTTTAAGGATATTGAGTTTGGGGGAGAAATAAGATTAAAGACTTTATCTTTGAGGAAGAATTGGTGTAGTTTGATCCGATTCATATAGTTGCCACTAATATGGCAAAATCTGTATCTCAAAAGGATATAGTCATTTCAACTCTCATACAGTATGAAGAAATTATTCATGAGGAACAAACTCAACATGCTCAAGAATCAGTGCCGCAAGGGCCAGTACCTTTGCGACGATCTACTAGGGAAACGAGGAGTGCTATTTCGGATGATTATATGGTATTTCTCCACGAACATGAAGAAAGTAGTGGTATAATGAAAGATTATCCAATCAACTTTCGTCAAGCCATGGAGGATTCTAATTCGGATAAGTGGATTGAAGCAATAAATCAAGAGTATAAGTCTATGCAAGACAATAAAGTTTGAGAACTTGTCCCATTACAAGAAGGTGTGAAACCCATTGGTTGTAAATGGATTTTTAAAACCAAAAGGGATTCTAAAGGTAATGTGGAGAGGTATAAAGCACGTCTTGTGGCAAAAGGCTATACTCAAAAGGAAGGGATTGACTTTAAAGAGACCTTCTCTCTGGTTTCAACGAAGGACTCTTTTAGGACAATTATGGCTCTAGCCGCATATTTTGATTTAGAGCTTCATCAGATGGATATTAAAACAGCATTTCTCAATGGAAACATTAATGAAATAATTTATATGGTGCAATCAGAATACTTTGTGTCAGGAGATCCAAAGAAAATGGTTTGTAAATTGATAAAATCCATCTACAAACTAAAACAGGCATCCCGTCGGTGGTATCACAAATTTCATGAAGTAATTATCTCATTTGGTTTTGAGATGAACACTATTGATAATTGCGTGTATCACAAAAACTGTGGGAGCAAATTTATTTTCCTGATATTGTATGTGGATGATATTCTGCTTGTTACAAATGATATAGGCTTATTGTACGAAACCAAGAGATTTTTATCTAGAAATTTTGAGATGAAAGATCTTGGTGACGTCTCTTTTGTATTAGGAATCCAGATACACCGAGATAGATCTCGGGGTATTATAGGATTATCACAAAGGAGCTATATCGATAAAGTACTCAAAGGTTTGGTACGCATGATTATAAATCATGAGACACTCCTGTCGCAAAGGGAGACAAGTTCAGTCTCAATCAGTGCCCTAAAGGAAATTTGGAAACTCAAGAAATATAGAAGATTCCCTATGCATCAGTTGTAGGGAGTCTAATGTATGCACAAGTTTGTACGTATCCGGATATAGCGTACATTGTTAGTGTGTTAGGTAGATACTTAAGCAATCTTAGAATGGATCACTAGAAGGCAGCTAAAAGAGTCATGAGATATTTAAAGAGGACAAAAGATCATATGCTCACATATAGGAGATCAGACAATTTGGAGATCATTGGGTATTCTGACTCCGATTTTGCTGGATGCCAAGATAGTAGGAAATCCACTTCGGGCTACATTTATATGTTGGCTGATGGGGCAATTTCTTGGCGTAGTACCAAGCAATCCTTTATTTCTTCTTCCACTATGGCAGCGGAATTTGTAGCATGTTTTGAGGCGTCCAATCATGGAATTTGTTTGAAAAATTTTGTCACAGGACTACAAATAGTACAAGGGATTGAAAAACCACTAAAGATATACTGTGATAACAAATCAGCTGTTTTATACTCCAACAACAATAGGAGCTCGACTAAGTCAAAGCACATTGACATCAAGTTCCTAATTGTGAAAGAAAGGGTACAAAGTAAACAAATTTCTATAGAATGCTTGGGAACAAACTTTATGTTGGCAGATCCTCTCACAAAAGGTGTACCGCCTAAGGTCTTTCATGAGAATACTGCTTATATGGGTATATCAGAATTTGATGAAACTTTAGTTTAATGAGAGTCTGTCATATGTTTGTTATATGTTTTATGCCAGATTCTGTATTTGTACAGATATTTTCTAATTAGAAATAAAGCTTTAGTTTATTATACTTTATACATTATGGCTATTAAAGTTATTAATGATCTCATAAAGATAAAGTTGGACCAGTTGAAAATTGACATGTACAGATCACATTCATGTAATTTTCATGCTACACATTTCATAATTGATCTATGTCATTTGGTTATGTTAATATTAGTGATCATTGATGGGTTTAGCTATGATTGATATAGCGAAGATCGCTTTGGTCCTATATTAATATAGTCAATGGATGAGATTATTTTGTATGTCCTGTTTAATAATGGCAACAGTTTTGAGCTCATAAAGTATAGCATATTTATAAGGATACATATGTGACTCAGTGGGAGATTGTTAGAATTTTAAGGGTCACACATGTATAATTAAATATATTAAGCTATTATTTTTGATTAGCCGAAATTAAAGTGATCCAATTAAAGTAAAGTTATTTGGCTAAGGGACATAATTATTATTATAAAAATTAATTATGTGGATACCATCGGTCATATTTCTAACTTAATGACGAGATAAGTTAGAAATATGAAACTCTTGAGGCATAATTGTAGATTCATCAATTATGAATATAATCATAATTGTAGATTCATCAGTTATGACTATAAATAAGGTTATGGTCCCCAGTTGCAGTATCGAATGAAGTTTCTCTTCACCCGTCAAGGAGAAATCTAAAGTTCTTAATACTCTAATGGATTTATCAGGTACGCTTCCGTATTAATATGTTTCTTAATTGTTGTAGGATTTCGTGCATATTATAATGGATTTAATAAATTTTATGGAAACATTATTAAAACCATTGTTTTGGATCTATAAAGATTGTTTTGAACCATAAATTCGGTTTTGATTCTATAAAACAATTGATTGATCCATATATGATATGTTAAAAGAACCCAACAAAAATATGCAATAGTCAAGGGTACCATTAAGATATTGTAATACTCGTTTAAATGCTAACCAATGCGTGGTAGATGGTCTATGCATGAATTGGGATAGCTTGTTAACCGCAAAGGAGATATCTGGGTGAGTGAGAGAGCTAAGTATTGTAAGGAGCCAATTACCTATTGATATTGAGTAGAATTCGTAGCAAGATTGTTATCAGTTAACTGGAGCGATTCACTAGGTGAGAGAGAAGTGGAGATAGTTTTTGCATCATTCATGTTTATCTTCACTAATAAGTCCTTAATATACTTCCGTTAAGATAGGAGCCCTTGATGTCTTTCATGATCGAGAAGGCAAAGGAAAAGCATGGGAGCTCTCGGCAGAGGAGGTTGAGGGTAGCGGTCGGTGGGGAGCCCTTGTTGTTGCGGCTGCGATTGAGAAGGGAAGATAGAGATTGCGACAGAGAATGACATCGCTGATTTCTACTGAGGAAGAGAAAACGAGGGCAGTGATTGCAACAAGGTCGATGCTAGTAGTAACAGCAAGCACCAACATCAACGTTGGTGGTAGTAGCGACGGCTGACAGTAATATATATATATATATATATATATATATAGAAATAGGGATTTAGAGCTCCTCTTTAATGTGTAGCACCAGCATCGAGTGAATAATAACAATTTGATAACTCTTTTATAATATAATATAAATAGTAAAGAAATATTATAAAATAAACTTTAAAATTTTACTTCAAGAAGCTTTTTTTTTCATTCTTGAAGTATCTATAGTTAAACTTGCATTTCTTCCGTTATCTCGAGTGTTTTCTTCAAGATTCAACAACAAAGAAATACAACACTGAGCACCGTACCCATTCAAGACTTTATGCCTTTAAATTCTTCATTTTCTACCTTTAATAATATGTTCAGCACATACTCTTAGCTTACCTAAGGCAATATATATGCTGGCAATCATAATTCAATCTCGTGATCAAATAAAAAAAAATGGGAAGGCTAATGACAAATTTGATTTTTCCAACGACTTAATTAACATGTCTATGAGTTACGTTGTTGAAATATTATGGAAATTACAACACCTAGTGGTATTATTTACTTGTAATGCTGTGTGTGGATTAAAAATAAGGGGAACGAGCTTCCTAAAGGGCCGATCATAATATTTTTAGCATCTAGCCAATCCATCTATCTCAATTCTTTTTATATTTTTATATTAAAATCAAAATTTTATTTATCAAGTTTATTTTTTAAATAGCCAATTTGAATTTATTTGAACCAGTTTAAAATTTTATGGAACCAAACTTTGAGTGAAATCAAGAAAAAGATAATAAGTTGAAAAAGACAATAAGGCAAATCTTTCATCCTTTGAGGGGTAAAATCGAAAGTAAAAAAGAAAAACTACGATTGAGAGGTTGAAAAAAAATCCCTACATCCAAAAAAAATAAAAATAAGGCGTTCTTTGAGAGAAAAAAAAAAAAACCAAAATCAGTAGTGTTTTTTTTTCTATGAGAATTCACCTATTACATTCATTAGTTTCCAAGAACCTATTAGTGAAGATAAAATACATGTTTGCATTTTACTTAATGTTTTCAGAGTAGATTCTGAGGGGTCATTCCCGTTAATTTATAATTTAATTGTTATAAATATGATGCATTATGATCTTATTGCCAAATACCATTTCAAATGGCAACATCAAGTCAAGTTTGAGTAGCATTCAGAGGTCGGGTATCCCCAAAGCGTTAGATTCCACTTACTATTATATTTATGCCTTTGATCTCTTTGCAAACAATCTTCCATACCTCAACTATCATGGAATATTCTATTTATTTCATTCCCATGGTGACAATGCATTATTATTATCTTATTGACAAACTGCATCTCCAGATTGGATTAGATTTTTGTGGTGAAATAAAAAAAAAAAAAAGATTACGATCCAGTGGATATAATGTTTGTCAGGCCATTGCTAATCTTTTTTTTTTTGTGTCTTTTGAACGTGACCTTCTATATTAAATCTTATCCTCCCTCTATTCTTCGGCACATTCTTTCATGCTTACCATATAATCTTTCTTGTTTATCTTATTACAAGTGTTTTCTTTTTTTTATTCATAGGTGACTGGAGAAATTTTCGTATCCAATGACATGGAATATTGTGTTTATTTCATTGCCATGGTTACCGTGCATTATTATCTTATTGACACACCGCAGCTCCAGATTGGATTAGAATTTTGCGATGAAATAGAAAAAAAAAAGAAGAAAGATTATGATCCATTAGATAAATCATTTTATAGCAATATATATATATATATATATATATATATTATCATAATCCAATTATCCACAACAACATATAGACTAGACATTGACCTGGAGTTGGTCTACGTTTCTAAATGCAAATAGATGGGTTGATAGCATCATCATCATTAGCACCTGCAACCCTCCTCTCCCTTTCACTGGCATAGAGTAAGTGTTGTGTCCCTTCTCCATCGGGCCAAAACCTATGAGGGAACTTGAGAAAGATGTTGATGTACACGGACATACCGAACTGGCATATCGCAAGGTTCTTCCATCGCTATAATTAAAAAAAGATGATTCATATTTTCCCAAAGCAAGCAATAGTAGTAACTACTACAAAATTTACAGGAATTGAAAATAAAATTATATTATTTTTTTACAATAGCAAAAGCAAAAAGAAAAAAACTTACGGGCAAGTCTGGCTTAAACTTGATGAGCTTGCTCTGAACAACACACCAATACTGACACATCAGTGGTTATTTCCATAGGTTTCTTATAGTTTGAAGTACAATTTCATAATCATAGAGTAAGAAGCATTAATAAACATGTAGCAGCATATTTGTTACATATATATATAAATTATTTATTTACATGAAACGCATCCACATAAATATTATTTATTTACAGACACACACACACACACAAATATATTTTATTTACAGAGTTTCTCGAGCATTAATGTCGTGGGATGCAAACCTCGATAACCTCCCGACCGTCCGCTCTGATCACCACCTCGTAGCTGTGGTCCTCTGTGACCACGCCGCCGGAGCCGGAGCCGGAGCCGGAGCCTGATCACCACGTCGGGAGGTTATCGTGGTTTGCATCCCACGGTCCGGCTCCGGCTCCGGCTCCGGCGGCGTGGTCACAGAGGACCACAGCGACGACGTGGTGATCAGAGCGGACGGTCGGGAGGTTATCGAGGTTTGCATCCCACGACATTAATGCTCTGTGACCACTTCGCCGGAGCCGGACCCAACCCCCACCTCCTTTTCACGGTGGATGTCAATTCCAAAAACATCAGCAGCCCTTTTCTGTAGCAACACTGCCGCCCCCCTGTGGCCTGCATACCAGTGATGGTTTGCCGCTCGGTGGGCCTGCCGGGCGAGGAAGCCCTTGCAGTAAAGGAACGTGTGGGAGGTAGCTAGTCTCCTTCTTGGCTCTGAGGAGATCGTCGTAGAGTAACTCCTTCGGCAGATCAGCCAGCGCTTCCTCCATTAGCTCGCACATTTCTTCTCCTCGTAAGTTTACAGCTCCGATTGACAGTGTATTTCCAATGTACCTTGCAACAGCTAATCGAGCATCAATCTGATTCAGAATTGTCGTTCGGTAGAAGTCCTGGATGTAAACGCACTCCTTCCACTCATTGGATGCCTCATTTTGGATGGTCTCCCATAGGTCCTCCATTGCAGGTAGAAGAAGAGATTGAGAATGAAAGCAATTGGGAGAATAAACAGCGGGCTTTTATAAGGTATATGTTATCTGTTTTTAGTTAAAATGCTCTTACAATAATATTCTTATCTGATATAGAATCAAAGTCAATTTGTCACTTTTTTCTTAATAATTAATAAAAAACGTCTTAAGTGTAATTGACTTATAATATTATTTATGGTATGTATACTTGATACATTTGAACTAGATAAGAGTTGTAAATATTCCTTTTCTAATATAGTAACTTCTATAAGGTGCACGTTATCTTTTTTAGTTAAAGCGTGCTTAGGATGGTGTTATCTATCTCATAGTTATTGGCATCTTTTGCTTTTTAACCTTCAAGTATCTGAATATGATATGAGCATATTGTTCAAAATTGCACTGCGATCATATTTTGTACATGATTATTTTAGTTGTCAAATGTTTACAAGTAATGTCTTTCTATTCAAGTCTATTTTTATAGTTAGACTTTGAGATGAGCATTAGAAATCCTATTTTTATAATTTTTCAACGCTTCCTCCATTAGCTCACACATTTCTTCTCCTCGTAAGTTTACAGCTCCGATTGACAGTGTATTTCCAATGTACCTTGCAACAGCTAATCGAGCATCAATCTGATTCAGAATTGTCGTTCGGTAGAAGTCCTGGATGTAAACGCACTCCTTCCACTCATTGGATGCCTCATTTTGGATGGTCTCCCATAGGTCCTCCATTGCAGGTAGAAGAAGAGATTGAGAATGAAAGCAATTGGGAGAATAAACAGCGGGCTTTTATAAGGTATATGTTATCTGTTTTTAGTTAAAATGCTCTTACAATAATATTCTTATCTGATATAGAATCAAAGTCAATTTGTCACTTTTTTCTTAATAATTAATAAAAAACGTCTTAAGTGTAATTGACTTATAATATTATTTATGGTATGTATATTTGATACATTTGAACTAGATAAGAGTTGTAAATATTCCTTTTCTAATATAGTAACTTCTATAAGGTGCACGTTATCTTTTTTAGTTAAAACATGCTTAGGATGGTGTTATCTATCTCATAGTTATTGGCATCTTTTGCTTTTTAATCTTCAAGTATCTGAATATGATATGAGCATATTGTTCAAAATTGCACTGCGATCATATTTTGTACATGATTATTTTAGTTGTCAAATGTTTACAAGTAATGTCTTTCTATTCAAGTCTATTTTTATAATTAGACTTTGAGATGAGCATTAGAAATCCTATTTTTATAATTTTTCAACGCTTCCTCCATTAGCTCGCACATTTCTTCTCCTCGTAAGTTTACAGCTCCGATTGACAGTGTATTTCCAATGTACCTTGCAACAGCTAATCGAGCATCAATCTGATTCAGAATTGTCGTTTGGTAGAAGTCCTGGATGTAAACGCACTCCTTCCACTCATTGGATGCCTCATTTTGGATGGTCTCCCATAGGTCCTCCATTGCAGGTAGAAGAAGAGATTGAGAATGAAAGCAATTGGGAGAATAAACAGCGGGCTTTTATAAGGTATATGTTATCTGTTTTTAGTTAAAATGCTCTTACAATAATATTCTTATCTGATATAGAATCAAAGTCAATTTATCACTTTTTTCTTAATAATTAATAAAAAACGTCTTAAGTGTAATTGACTTATAAATATTATTTATGGTATGTATATTTGATACATTTGAACTAGATAAGAGTTGTAAATATTTCTTTTCTAATATAGTAACTTCTATAAGGTGCACGTTATCTTTTTTAGTTAAAACGTGCTTAGGATGGTGTTATCTATCTCATAGTTATTGGCATCTTTTGCTTTTTAATCATCAAGTATCTGAATATGATATGAGCATATTGTTCAAAATTGCACTGCGATCATATTTTGTACATGATTATTTTAGTTGTCAAATGTTTACAAGTAATGTATTACTATAACTAATGCATACGATTTCCTTAGTGGCTCAAGAAGAGGTAAATCACGTTAGAAGGATGAAAAGGGTAGCTTGATCCTAACCAAAATTGGATGCAAAAGACTTCGTTCAACCCATTGCTAGTCACTTTAGAAAAGGAGAGGGTTGACTCGCAATGACAAAATTCAGTTGTGTTTCGTTTTTCTTAATAAGTTTCTCAAATTTTCATCACTTTGTTTAGTTGATATCTTACAGGTTCTCTAGAGTTCTATTTTGACAATATATATGGTGTCCAATAGTCCTAATGGACATTATATATTATGGAAGTTATATGGCTGTTAGAAGTTATATTTGGAGAAGTGATGAGGTTTATAGAAAAAGAGGACTATTATCTCACAAATATAAAGAATGCAACTAAGCTTGAAATATTATTCTAGTGTCAATGCTAGTCGATTGCCAGACTGATACGGATTGCCATGCATGGGTTGGCATCACTGAGATCTCAGAGAAAAGGGAGACAAGATCAAAGGAGGAAAAGAGGAAAGTGGAGGAGAAATAGCAAAAGGACTGGTGGAGGAAACAAGGAGAAGGTATGTATGGCAGAGGACACAAAGAAGGCACGAGCAATGGTGGAGGCATAGTTTAGAAGGGGATAATGGTGATGCAGGGGAAGGAGGAGCAAGAGAAGGGATACTGAGGGGTAGAAAAGAGAGGGAACACATGAGAGAATGAAATAAAGAAAGCTGAATGAAAAGAAAAAGCACACTTGTAAAACAATTATAAAAAATTGGTACTGGTACTTGGAGATAAGCTTTCATCCTAGGACATTCTAGTGCAAGCATGTTTACAATCCAACAAGTAAACTTACGAGACAATTGGTGAATCATTCAATTTTGTGTCCTAATTGGCTATTGGACCAGTAAATACTGACCTCTACCAATTGGTATGAGCAGTATTCAAGACCTTGTTGTGCTAATATAATATGTGATTTTAGACCCTTTAAGATTGGCTTGAGATTGTTATTTTTGTAAAAATAACGAGATTACTTTTATTTTCCTTATTGTAGTTCTTTATATAATATGTTTGGTGGATCCTCTTTGTCTCAAAGTAGAGAGGCATTTGTGAGGATTGTCATATATTAATGAAACATCTCGTAGCATCTGACTATTATATTGTGTTTATAAACTAGATGTATAACATTTGTATAACTAAGACGAAAAAAATATTGATTTAGATGCGCAAGGTACATGGAAGGAAAGATAGGGAAATAAAATATATTGATTAATGAATAATTATACTTGGCCTTGATAAAAATATAAATGAGGGAGAATCATCCAAAATTTTGTGAAAGCATTCGAAGACTGACTGTGAGATACTATGGTTATTAGATGGGTGTGTCTACATTGTTCAATTCACCCCTTATGATATAGCAAGCGAAAAATAACAACCTTGTTCTGGATGACTTCTCTTGGCTTTTCTAATAGTGTTTGTTCTGATTAAACTTTGCAAATCTAAATTCTGACAGTAATACAATAACACCAACTAGCAAGATAATGGAACTTTTTCATTTTTTATGAGCTAATCTACCAACTGCTATGGTATCATAAATCACGGAACCAAGCCAAGGAAATATACCTACCTATTCACTTGTGTAGCTCCTTCCTATACCTGAGTTGCCAACTACACTAAAAGCTCCCAACTGTTTTAGCATAATATTCAAAGTATTCAACAATCCCTTGGGTCAAAAAAAGAAAAAAAATTCTAGTGGTCAGTTCTTTTTGAAAATCTAGTGCAAGAGCAGTAGGGATATCCAAGGTGGAGCCATCTTTAAAAAAGATATCCCCAGATTGTGGTGTATAAGACTCTGAAAGCCCATGAAAAAGGTTCTCTCCATTGATGTTGCAGGGCTGAACATAGAAGGCTCACATGGTAGCCCATTGATTTGGCACAAGTCTTTGCACCCATGTCAGGAGTTCATTCACTGTCGTTATTAATTGGTTGATGGCTTGATGCTAGAATAATGCAAGTGTAGGTGGAAGAACCACTAGTGAAGAAGCCCTGAATTAGAATATATAGATGCTAAGAATAGTAAAATTGTGTTTCATTGCTTGCAATCATGACATAAGACAATTGAACATAATAGTTTTTCAAGTGAGCCATTCCCTCTAAATTTGTGAAAATATATGATTCATATGAACAAAGCAAGTGCTGGCATCAAAAGTCATGGTTGGGACTTGAAACATATCCCATCAGACATGCCAAGAATTTGTGAGTCGTACATCTCAAAGAAAATTTGTGAAAAGGCTTAAGTTAGTACAGGCAAGGTTCGCAATTTTGTATCGTAGCGATGTATCGATCAGCTATCGGTATGGTATATACTGAACTGTACCAAGGTGTATCAAGGATACCGACACGTGGTACACTAAGGTACCAAGCTGTACCGAACATACCGATCCTTTATCGGATAGGTATGTGCCGAGCAGTATGATACATTATTAGAAACAATGAGTACAAGTAGCCTATTTCCCCATGATTATATTAATCATAATCATTTGTATCCTCAAGTTAAAGTTTTTCTTATAGTTGACATCAATTTGTTGCTTAAAGCTTCTACCTCTATTCTGGTATAGATTATGCTATCGAGACCTGCTTAATATTGCTACCAAATTCAGATTTCTCTACTGAATTTTGGTACTGCTTGTTTGGATGTTGCTGAATTGTATTCTTTGTTACTACTTTCTTGTCATTGCTCTAAAAGAACTATCATCACCGATAGTTTTAGTGGCTACCCTGGCTGGAACTGAATATATCACTGTTCTTATTCATTTGTGAAGTTTCTGCAATTTACTTTTGTAATGCAAATGCTACCTATGACATTTCAGAGCATTCTTTGTGCTTTCTTGTTTATGATGCGGTCATTTCTGATGGAGATCATTGCTAATCATTTGTGTGCAACTTTTAAATTTTAATTATGTTAAGCATTCAAATACTGCTCTACGAATGCGCTGCATGTCCATGCCTAAAATAGTTCACAAATACTGCATAGAGTTTGTTGTAGCACCAACTACTATGTAACACTAATGTATAGTATTTTCTGTTTAATTGTCTTTCTCTTCAGGAGCAGGATATAACTCTGTTGTTCCTGATGCAGAGTCACATAACAAAAGATTTTAGGAGAGAAAGTTGGTAAAAATTGGTTGGCCAATATCTTGATGCTATGGAAAAGGTGATTATGTTTTTCCTTTGTTTACCAATCAGATTATGAAACCTCCAGCTGTGTCAGTTTGTGCTGGTGATTGGTTCTAATGGCTGAAATTAATATTGATAAAGAACATGTTCTACCATATGACAGGTAAAAACTAAAGCAAGGCTTGAGGACTGCAATGAGCATATCTAGTGAAGGTAATGCATATCTACAGGTATGTTCTCATTTTCATTTTCTGTTTCTTTTCCTAGTATATGCTGAAACTTAGTGATGTGACTGTGGAACTTTATGACTTTTATATGATATAGGAGTGACTTTTATATGATATAGGAGAGCCAATTTTAGATCTTGCGCCATTGTGATGAAGACATCAGCTGGTCTTGTCTACCTTCTTGCAACTCCTTTATGCACTCTTTCTCTATTGAAGTAAATTTTTTTAAGACCCACTATTTCAATTTTCATTTTTTTTTGCAACATATAAGTTTCATAAGCATCCTCTGCAGATCAACCTTGTTCCGAGTTGTGTGATCAATTGGATTTGTATTACTTTTCCTTGTAACATGTAGGTGCTAAGGCAGCTAAAATTTATCACCAAACACATATCTCTCATTCTCTACCGAGAAAGGAGAAACAGACGACACAAAGAAACCTTGGAATTTTCTATCACCTAGACACAGTATATTAAAACCTGAACCACTATTTAAGGAACTGGTTATGTGGTACTTGTGCGTCGTACTTCCTCCTGTTTGTTCATCTCTACTAGTGCTTTTTAAATTTTTGGTTATCTACTCCATTTAAATTTTTGGTTATCTACTCCATTTATGAAGAGGCGGAGTACTTTAGGATGAGATTTGCCGGTAGTCAAACAGACAGAAAAGTGAAAACAGAAGCTGATGCTAAAAAAGATAGCTGAGCAGCTAAAGAGCACAAACATAACAGGTAGCAAGGCTCATATTCCATGTTGTATGAAACCTTATCTTTTTCTCAAATTGAAATAACTCATTTATGTTTTAAAAAACTTGGAAAATACAGTCAGCTATTATAGTAATGACAACAAGGGAAATGTTGTGTAACACTGGAAAGACAAGTTACATATTAGATTATGTATACCTTTCCATTCAAAAGAGATGTCAACAGTGCTGCAAACAGTTTATTATGATTCCAAATACTTTGAACAAGTACAACATTTGATGTTGCAAGTGAAGATTTGTAAAGGCCTTCTATGCTGGGGGGGGCTGGGGCGGGGGCCATAATCCTTGATGGGAACCATGATTTTAAATTCTGGTGCGTGTGCTAGGAATATGGACCTAATCCCATTTGGTATTTAAATTTTTAATCTTTCTTTAACTGAAACCTGGGATTATGGGTCGTTATAGCATCTGATACACTGGCATGGTACTGATCTGGTAGATAAGGAAATTAGTATCTGATCAAGATTTAAAATCTTAATCATCCATTATTTTTTAGTTTCTTTCCTATAATATTTTTTGATGGAAGCCAGTAGTATATGCCAGTCTAAGGTTAGGTAAAAAATGATGTTTATAGTTGGGCTACTGCATAACCAGGTAATTGTAGTTCTGAAAAAAGAAACAATTGAATAATTTTTTTCATAAATGTTATAGTACTTAAACAACAACTAGATATGTTTTGTTGTGTACATCTCTGATAGGAATCTGTACTTGGTGTATGACAATACATGTATACCAGATAATTGTCCTTTTGTTGATGCTAAAAAAAAATGGTATACTCTTGACGGATGTTTTATATTTTCTTGCAATAGCTTTGATATATCTGAGTGTAAGTTTTGAATGATAAAGCCTAGGAATACTACAAATTGACTAGCCAAAAATGAATCCAGTTATTCATGGGTGCTGTAAAACACAGACAGCTCGACCAAACTTTACTTGCAAATGAAACATTATTGGCAAACTCTCCGGAGCAGAGACATTTGTTATCTTTGCAGTCCAAAAGCAAAGCCTACCTAAACAGAGATACTATTTACAAAACTTGACATCAGTGTGGGTCTCATCAAGAAAGTTCACAAGCATCCGGATGCTGACTCCCTTTTAAGATTTCTTGTGTTCTTACAAATGCCTTTTTTTGTTCATATGGATGCAACATCCTCTCCACAGCAGACTGAAATCTGCCAATCAATTTTTCGCAAACTGTTTGGGAATAATTGGCTATCTGAAAAGACCATGCAGAAGAAGGTATGTGCTGTTTTTTCCTTCTCGGCATAAGATTGTTTTTCCCTTGCTGTTTGTTAAATTATTTGGAAATTATATACAGCTCTCTATTGTGATACACGCCAATGCTTCTTAGCTGATCGTGTGTGCTAGAGGGCGGGGTCCAAAAAATTGGTCATCTAGCCCCATCCTTCCACGTTCGTTGGCCTTGGAGGAGGACCACTATTATCCCTTTCACATCTCATTCAGAATTGTCGTTCGGTAGAATTCCTGGATGGCACCGCACTCCTCCTCAGTGTATGCCTCATTTTGGATGGTGTCCCATACATACTCCATTGCAGGTAGAAGAAGAGATTGAGAATGAAAGCAATTGGGAGAATAAACAGCGGGCTTTTATAAGGTATATGTTATCTGTTTTTAGTTAAAATGCTCTTACAATAATATTCTTATCTGATATAGAATCAAACTCAATTTATCACTTTTTTCTTAATAATTAATAAAAAACGTCTTAAGTGTAATTGACTTATAAATATTATTTATGGTATGTATATTTGATACATTTGAACTAGATAAGAGTTGTAAATATTTCTTTTCTAATATAGTAACTTCTATAAGGTGCATGTTATCTTTTTTAGTTAAAACGTGCTTAGGATGGTGTTATCTATCTCATAGTTATTGGCATCTTTTGCTTTTTAATCTTCAAGTATCTGAATATGATATGAGCATATTGTTCAAAATTGAACTGAGATCATATTTTTATATGATTATTTTAGTTGTCAAATGTTTACAAGTAATGTCCTTTCTATTCAAGTCTATTTTTATAATTAGACTTTGAGATGAGCATTAGAAATCCTATTTTTATAATTTTTCAGCGCTTCTGTAAGGACTAGTGATCCGGAAGGAGAGGGACTTGGGTCGCTTGGAGAGGATTGCAACCTTCGATCGAACGGATCATAATAGAGTTTTGGGCACATACGCGAACATCCCCCAGATATTGGAGAGGCGTAAATGACATCTAAGTGGAGAGAGTAGCGACGTCTTGTCGTGAGTGGTGGCGGTTGACGAGCAGTTGACTATTATGGATGGTGGGACCAAAGGGAGTGACGATTGAGATACATCGTCAGGAAACTAGTCAACGAGGAATATGGATCGGGATTCCGTATCATTATTGATTTCTTTTAACTAAGATCGTTTTAAGATGGACATACCACACATTTTATACCCAATTAAGAACCTTCCAATGTGAACATCCAAATGAGTTTGGATAAATGTATCCACCATCACATGTTAGGTGAACGCGTCATCAATGATTTATCTTAAATCTGTTTTGAGTATCTTTTAATAGCAAAACTTGAAACAAAACATAAATTTGTGAAGGTAAATGAGAAGCAAACATCATGACATTGAAATAAAGCTGCTTGAATCAAGGTTGGAATAAAGAAAATTTGAAGTCAAACTACTTAGACGTAAAGGATCAATCTGAGCATCCATGATAAGTAGAGATGCACGTGGGAATGGATCACCCGAATGATTTGGCTCATATCATACCTTAAGTTACGTTTATATTATTAAATTATGTTACAAATATCGGTTGAAAGGAAATTCAATTATGATAGAATTTTAAAAAATATTTTTGATGGAATGAATTCTCCTAATTACTTATATGTTAGATCTGTGAGCGACAGGAGGAAGAAAGAAGGAGATAAGTAATAGAAATCATTGTATTTTTTTTAGATTCAACGATGATAATATGCTTGTAGATCAGATAAAAAATTTTGTAAGTAGGATAAAAAGATATGAATCGTAAATTTCTAAGCTTTCACTTACTGCAACCACTGAACCATAGAATAAGAAGGTTCGTGTTCTCTGTAATCTGAAACCAGCAACAATGAGGGACATCAAATTCTCATGCAATGATCTTTGCTGCATTCAGTGATACCATTCCAAGTAAGTCATGATGCTCCCCCTGCTTTTGTTGTTGATTCATTTTATCTTATTGCTTGCAGTGATCATAAATTGGACTTCCATACGGAAATATGGTATGTGATCTTTATTTTTTTTTGCTCCTGCAATATGTTTCTTTGGTTTCATGTTGTGCAGGTGATTTTTTTTGTGTCTTCATGAGTCCTCTTATTCTTTGTTTGCAAACAATTTAGATGATAAAATATCGATACTGCTCAAACATTAAGTGACCATCATCTCGTTGAAGTTAGGAATGGGGACGTGTTCTCAAGTTGTTTCATGTCTGGGAGCTTTACGTTCATTTGAGTTAAAATATTTACGCTTGTGGTTTCTTTGTCTAATTGCCAAAGGTTAATTAAAAAAAAAAAACTTCGTTTCATGTTTTCCATATACGATCTCTAAATGTATTGTTGTGATTGATAACCACGGCAAAATTGAGAACAAGAAAAATTATTGTCAAACACGATTATTTTCCTTCTCAAAGATGGATCAACAAATCAGACAGCTGATAAAATATTCTCTAAGATTATTACTAAGAGGCTTAGGCATGCTTCATGATTTTTCTGCATTTAGTGGATTGAAAGGACTTGTGTCCGGAACTTCTCCTCCTCCTCATCTACAGCTCTTCCTCCTCTTCTTTCTTCTTCCCGTTCCTCCTCCCTCCTCCCTATTGTTGCAAGTAAAAGTTTGTTTTTATAATGAATTCTGCAACCTCTTGGATATCGTCCTCTTGAAGTTCTTTATGGCTAGATTAAGTTGCTTTCCTGAGTGTATGCATGCTTGAAAACAATCCATTCAGCTAATTCTGACTTGCGATATATTAACATGATAATTGAACTACTGGTAGGATTGATGGATCCACCTGCATCAGCTGCAGTCGGTGAGCGAGTGACCTTCTCGCCACATCAGAACAAGTGCCAAGAAGAGCAAGGGGTCTGGGAGAAGGCACAGGTTGACATGCTTACAGATGCTGAGCTGCTAGTCTGCTACAGAGGATGTGCCATTCACGGCATTCGGTCTCGTCTATTGTAAACGGAATAGAATAATAAAGAGGTAGAATCGGGCATTCTTCTCACCATCAAGGAAAGATATTTTATATGTAGCCGAACAGGATATTGATTTATTTGCATTCGGTAAGAAGAAGATTTCATTAAATAAAAAATATCGATAAATTCTTGACCTGCCGGGTGGATGTCTACGTTGCTTGGTGCACGCACTTGCAAAGGTGAGGGAATCCCTCCCTTGCAATAACAGGTAAGTGTATAATTCATTTATGTATCGTGTAAACAGGTTCCCATTAGTAAACATTGATAAGAATGGCTGTTTAGAAGGAAATGTTGTCGTGTGATCCAACTTATTTTTTAGATAACACATATGGTTCATTTACCTATCGATGAAATAAGGCTGTGAAATATATATATATATATATATATGTGTGTGTGTGTGAAGGGCTAAGGGGTTCGTCGTAAAGCAAGCTTCGTCGAGGAAGGGAGATGCCGACGCCCAAAAGGCTTCATTGAGAAAGCTTCCACGAGGAGTCGAGATGAAGAATGATTTAAAGGAAACATCACCGCTTTAGATGAAAGGTGAAAGGCTCCGCCCCACCCTTCGTCGTAGTTACCCTCAGGTTTCACTCATTTTTAACGTTCTCCTCTCTCGATGGGATTTTTAATTGAACCAGCTCAAAATTAGTCCTATTTCAATTGATTGATTCAAGATATGATTATTTTTAATTAGCTTTGACATTTGGGAAATAGGGGTACGTCCTTCGGTAAAAGACCAACAGTGAGTGAGGTGTTGTTTTTTTTTGTTTTGGGGGGGTTAAATACTCTATCCAGTAAACAAAGGAAAAAAAGAAAGATGAGAGAGTTACTTTTTGTATACGTAATTTTGTGGAAAAGAGAAAAGAAAGATACTTGGAAGCCATCCGCAAGCAATCCCGGCTTCAACTGGGAGCTATCCACCACTCTTTTCTCGTCTCTTATGCCTTCCTCCTCCGCTCGCCGCCACGAGGGAAGTGTTGATAGCTTGGAAGCAGGCAGCCGATGATGAAGGCCACACTGACCGGCAAGTACGAGACCGACAAGGACGGTGGCAAGGCCTCCACCATCCTTTCCGTCAACACCAACGTCGGCGACGCCAAACTCAAGGCCTCCGTCACCAACGCCCTCGTCGTCAACACCGCCAATTACTCGCCCACGAAGCTCTCCTTCACCCTCGAGAAGCCCGACTCCTTCTCCGTCGTGTACTCCTCCAAACATGTAATCCTTTCTACCATGGGTTCACGCAGTCTTTGTGCCTATGTTGACGTAATATGAATCTTCAGGACGCCAATCCTCGAAGTGATGATCCTCCGGACGTCAAGTTCAAGTTCATGAACGCCATCAAGGTGATGGAGAAGACGGTGGAGCTGCAGTACACCCACGAGTTGCGGGACAAGAAGACGGCGGTGGAGGGGTCGGTGGCGTTGAACCCGCGGAACAAGGTGGCGGTGAGCCACGTGCTGGGCAGCAGGGATTACAAGGTGCAGTACAAGTACGAACACGGCGAGCGGCGGCGGACGGTGGTGGAGCCGTCCTACGAAGTGGCCGCGAACGCGTGGGGTCTGGACGTGTCGAGCAAGTTCGAGGGCGGCGATGCCGTGAAGGCGAGCTACCGGACGGCGGCCAAGACGGTTGAGCTGGAGTGGAGTAGGAACTCCAAGGTCAATGGCACTTTCAAGGTAAGAGGCCCTTCTTCTCAGGCAACGCTTTTGGATCATATCTCTCAAATCATCAACAATTCATTAACATCCTTAGTTTATACTATCTGAAACTGCAAATGCGGCATGAGCTCATAAACATGTATTGTTTGATAGGTAAGACAGATCAACATCAGTTATAAGAACAAGAAAAAAAAAAAAAAATTACAAAACCAGCTTAAAATATAACTTGTTCCTGACATATGATGTCTCTGTATCATTTCCATTTTGATCCTTTTATCCTTTTTGTTTGTATTTTTTTTATTTTTAAAATTCACAAATGAATGAATGGAGTGAGTATTATGTGCCTTGTATTTTCTGGAAGAACTTAGAATTTTAGAGAACACCTTTAGCCACATAATTGTAAGAATTTGAGATCTGATGCAGATTAATTATTGAAACCTTGCAGATTTCTTCATCATTCAATGTGATGGATGCCAAGATAAATCCAAGAGTTATGGCTGAGTGCACCTGGAGCTATGATTTCTGATTTCTAGCCTTTGAAGGAAGTCTTCCAGAGCAGTTTGGAGGGTCTCTTCCTCAATGATTGAAGTTGATTTAAGAATTTTAAATTTGGACTGTGGACTTCTTTTGAAAGCTAATTATGTCTTTTATAAGCTGATGTTTGGTGTATGTGACATTGCCTGCAAGAATAATATCTGCTTTTGTGTACAATGATACAACTTTTTCTCTGTTACTTGTTTACATGTCAGTATAAAACTAGCATAATTTCTCTGCATATTTTTTTTAGCATAAAGCAGGAGATTTTGTGCTAGAAAAAGGCGCCCACAAATTTTCAAGGTATGTTTCAAATTAAATATTATAAAAAAACTTTTTTATTACTTGATGGATCGATATTGATGCTTCTCACACGTTATTAATAATAAAAAAATTTTATCTTAAAAATAAAAAAATAAAATATTCATCGTTACAATGAATCTTCTTACGGCAAAAGCGATAGCAATGTGTACTTAACACCTATGCCTAATTCATTTGATGGATTTTGAGAATACATATTATATTCCTATAATTCTAGAAATTTAGATTCATTATATAGAATTGTCAATCTATTATTTACCTTTGAGTCGGTGTAAACTTAGTATATTTATGATTTAATAAATGTTAACTCTTAAATTCTGTATAATGGTCTATATCAAATTAATGTGAATCTTGAGTTTACAATGATTCTATAATCAAATACTAGAATAAAATATAATTGTATAAACTCCTTAAATTTATATATGCTTCGATATGTGCGTCACTTCATATTCTAAGTTTTAATAGAAAATTATTTTATTATATTTATAGATTACCTATTGAGATATAACTATCTAAAGTCTCAAGTTGTTGACACATTTAAATGTATATACATGAAATTGAGAGATAATTATAGAAAAAAGTATCATATTTGATAAGGGTGATAAATCTTATGATAGTTATGATGAATTCAATCATAATTTTTATTTTTATTTTTTGCTAGATTCATAAAAAAATAAGATATTTATGCTCAATACGTTTACTACATGTGTAACAATAGAACATTGTTGAAAGATGAAATTATATTATTATGTGAGCTTGATAGATTATTTTTATATATTTGAACCTGGTAAGTCAGTTAGATCAACTCTTTTGAGTTATAAATTGATATAGATATTTACATATTTAGCATTATCTTATAAAAATAAAGATGTTCAAATCTATATGAAAATAAATTGAGTTCAATAACTATTTTAGATATTTTATTGGTTATCCAAAAAAATTCAAATGGGAATAGATTCTATTTCTCTAGTCATAGTATAAGGATAGTTGAATGATGTAGGATTTCTAGAAAATAGTGAATCAAAAAGACTAAAAATCTTAAAATTTAATTTTGATATTAAAAAAATATAAGTTGTATTTCTTTATCATTTTCTATTAGAGAGATTATTATTTCTTAAATTACTAAATAATTTAATAAATTTGAACAACAAAATAATATTAGTGAACCCTCATATAATATTGATATCATTATTAATGAACTTGTAGAATAATCATAATCAATAATATTGTGAATATCTCAAAGGCAAAGAAGACTTACTATTTGTGATTATTATGTGATATATACGTGAACTAGATTATGACATAGGAATCAAAATGATTCTTGATTATTTTCATAAATTATAAAAAATAATAATTTTAAAAAGTAATATAATATAATAAAAGAAGAGTTAAAATCAATGGGTCAGAATGGTGTTTGAGAACTTACCGAATTATCTAATAATTGTAAAAGAATTTGTTACATAAACATGACTCAAAGGATAATATTGAACTATATAAAAGCTAGATTTTGTGGTAAAAAAATTTACTCATAGAGAATGTATCAATCATAATGAGATATTTTTTATTATTTTAAATAAACTTATTAATAATTATTATGATATTAGTGGTTCATTATGATTTTGAATTATATCATATGGATGTGAAACAAATATTCTGAATGGGATCAAGATTTATATTGGTTAACCTAAACAATTCATAGAGAAAATAAAAGAAACACAAAATTTAATATGTTAGGAAATCCATTTTTAACATTAAATAAGCCTTAATAATGATATATAAAGTTTGTTGATATCATTAGTTCCTTCATATTAAAAAAAAATTATTGATTAGATAATATAAGTAGGAGTAAGTTTATTATTTTGGTCTTATATATAGATAATATTTTACTTGCTAATAGTAATCATGGTTGACTCTACTAAACCAAAAATTTTTTTAGTAAGAATCATAAAATAATTGATATGAATGGGACATCTTATGTTATTAACATTGAGATATTCAATAATAGATCTCAAGGATTATTATGATTATCTTATAAAAGATAGATTGACCGAATCTTCGAGAGATTTAGTATATAACATTATTTAGTAAATAACATAAGTAAAAACTTTAATCAAAACAAGTGTTATTAAAATGAATTAGAAAATAATCATATAAAAAAAATTTATATACGCGTAGTTGGAAGTCTATTATATGCTAAGCCCACATACTATATCAAATATCAATCTTATAGTTAAAATATTAGGTATATATTAGAGTTACCTATGAATGAAAATACTAAAAGACTATAAAGAAAGTAATGAGATATTTAAAAGGTATAAATGATTATATGTTTATATATATAATTAGATCAGATTTAAATAATGGTATTTGTTAAGTGTTGATTCTATAAATTAGCTCGATAAAAAAAAGCCCTCTTTATGATTCATATTTATAACAATTGGAGGAATAATTTATTGAAAAAATAAAATAATATATCATAGTATCATTAATAATAGAAACTGATTTTATGGTATGCTTTAAGGTTACTAATCCAAGTTTTATGATTGTAAAATTTTATCTAGTGTGGTCAAACTTAATTACTAAGTTGCTAAATATATTTTATGATATATCACAATAGTTTTTTTTGTAAGAACTACAAATACCATTGTATCTCTATGAATTATAATAAAAACTACTTGATGATAAGAGAAAAAATCAAGAAAAAATTAATATTAATTAAAAATATGGGTTTTACTATATTAATTATTTATCCATTCACCTAGGATTTATAACCTAAAGTGTTTAAAAGAACATATTCTTATAATAGGGTTTTGAGTAACCCATAAAATATATAGTGATACATGTGTAAGTGAGTATTATAATTACTATTTTTATTCATATAATTAAAATTATTTATTTCTATTATCATGTTCATATGAATGAATGAGCTAATAAGATTATCTTGATAAGACAAATTATATGGGTCATTTTGGATTCTATTGGGAAAAGCTAATAATGATATGGTACATACAAGCAAGTATAACATTGATGACACACAATTATTATAACTCGTATTGATAGTAAGCATTATTATGTTTATTTGACTTATAAGCATATTTTATAAAATTTTTGTACACATATAAAATATTTTTTACATGTTTTAAAATCTAATTTAATAAAATTATTTTTAATTTTTTATATCTTACCAATTAATAGGTCAAGTAAGAAAATGTTAGATTATGTGATAAAAATAATTATAATTATCAACAAAAAATTTAATTATAATAGAATGTTAGTCGATGGGAGATATTCTTTTACTTTTTTTAATTATTTATTTTAGACCGTATGTTATCAATTATAAATAGATAGTATCTCGTAAGGATTTCTAATAAAAACGTACATATGCAAATTATGATATATAATATTATTAACAGATTATAAATCTTCATTCATATTTCTTTGTTAGTAGCTTGAATAAATTATTAACGAAAACAACGGCAGAGCATGCATGAGATAAAGCAATGAATGATCAAAATGGCCCATAAAGGCAGGAACAAAATATCAACAAAACAAGCGTTGACTTGTACCAGAGCAATGGGGGGGGAGACATGACATTGCAGCTGCTAATGGCAAGCTCAAATGGATCCCAGTTTTACCTATGCCCTGATGACTGACTTCCTACAACCGAATGATCTACTTCTGGCGGTCGGCAATATAATTCGCTAGGTGTAGCAAAGGCGCCGCCTTTATTGGATCAAATCCGGCAAGCTGCTCCTTGGAGTCCTTGAGCAGCTCCTCGGCGAACTCCCTCGACTTCTCCAAACCCAACAGCTTTGGATACGTCGTCTTATCACTGGCCAGATCCTTCCCTGCCGTCTTTCCCAGCTCCTCCGACGATCTAGTCACGTCGAGGATGTCATCAACAACCTGGAATAGTAGCCCGATGCACCTAGCGTAATTTCTCAGCTGCTCAATCTGGTGATCGGAGGCACCACCCACAATGGCACCGATGACCACTGAAGCCTCCATAAGCGCAGCGGTCTTGTGGAGGTGGATAAACTCGAGCTGATCAAGGCCAACGTGAGACCCGAGCCCAGTGGCCTCGATGTCAGCCACTTGGCCCGCGACGAGTCCCCCGGCACCGGCGCAGCGTGCAAGCTCACTCACAGCACGGGCGATCCGGTCAGGAGGCACGGATCCGTCGGCAGGGTAGGACGCTGCGTCTGCCAGGTGGCCGAAGGCGAGGAAAATGAGGGCGTCGCCGGCTAGGAGCGCGACGGGCTCGTCGAAGGCGCGGTGGCAGGAAGGGCGGCCGCGGCGGAAGTCATCGTCGTCCATCAAGGGGAGGTCGTCGTGGATGAGGGACATGGTGTGGATCATCTCGACGGCAACGGCGGCGGGCATCGCGCAGGCGTCCCGGCCGCCAGAAACCTCGCAGGCGGCCAGGCAAAGGACGGGGCGGACGCGCTTGCCGCCGGCGAGGAGAGAGTAGCGCATCGCCTCGTAGACCCGCTCCGGGTGCACGAGCGGCACGGCCTCGTCAAGGGCGCTGTTGACGGCCGCCGCCTTCCGGAGCATGTAACCCTTGAAGTCGAAAGCCTCGGCCTCCGCCGGTGCCGGTTCCGCGGCGGGGGACGGGGAGGTGTCAACCTCCATCACGCAGGGCGGTCGCGGGAGGCGGCGTTGGGCGGAGGCGAACGTGGCGAGTGGCGTCCTTGATGCCGCCGTCGCCGTCAGCAAACGCTGAGGAAGGCGGAAGGCGGTGGAGCAGTAGGATGAGCCGGAGAAGATGTGGGTCCTCGGGCCCACAGCGGTGCAGCGCATACAAGGAGCAAGCGATGCCATCACTTTTGTATATAGACTTACGACACAAATCTCTCTCTCTCTCTCTCTCTCCCTCCTTTAGCCTCCTTTCTTCTGGTATGAGAGTGAAGAAGAGGAAGTGGAGTGGCGTAGGAGGAGGAGAGGATCTCTCTCTCCGCTTCAGCCTCCCTCTTCTCGTATGAGAATGAGGAGGAACCTGTATCCATGGATACTTATAGAGGGGATTGAGGAGGTTGGGAGGGAAGAGAGGTGATATTAATGTCGGAGAAGCGAAGCTTTGGGTTCGCTACAGTGTACAAGGGGGGTAAACAAAAGGGCCAATGGATGGGGAAGAAGACCAGCTTGGGAGGTAATGGACAATTAGGGTTGGTGATATGATCAGAAGGGATATGGTGATCCCAGCAGCACCAACTGCTGCTACTGTATCTTCTTGAGGACATACTGATGCCAGCGTGCAAGAAGCAATGTCTCGAACAGCCATCACACTTATCTTGCAGCCAAGGGAAGAAGATGGCAAGCAACAGTCAACTACATTCTTATGCATATATGTTTGCCAGAGTTGTCATTTTTTCTGCAATTGAGAATTTGTATAGTTCCTCAATCCCCTCACTAACTGAAATCAAAATCCTCCAATCTCAATTGCATGAGTGCTTAAATGTTGTCACAAGTTTCAGAAATGCATTATTGGAATGAAGCATCTGCACTTGCAAATTGTCCCAAAAAAAGAAACCATCAGCCCTTGGTAAAGTCTTTGGCCAGACACTTGACAATGGTGTCTGAAGCAGCATATCCTTCAACAAGCATCATCATCACTTGGGTGAGTCCATAAAAGTTGTGCAGATCATCATTATACACATAAATGAAATCCAAAAGAATCATTCCTAATTCATCATAATAACTCATCAAATCCTAATTCTTTCATTGGCAAAAAGGGCTATTTCTTCATCCATCATAGCTGACACATGAAGGGGCCAAGAGTTCCATGTTTCTTGCTGCTAAAGAACACCTTGGTCATGAGGGAAACCTGTGGTTGACTCTCTTAAACTTGCTTAAATTTACCAGTCAATCAAATATCGAAAATAATTTGAACACAAAAGCAGGTACTGAATTCAAACATTATGGTAAGTTAGCTTGATTGGATTTCTGCCTATTATTCTTCTCATGTCTTTTCAGATGTTTCATGTGAGGAAGCCATGTTGCCATTTCTTGTTTGGTACATCAATCTCCTTCATTTCCATAGCATGCCATGTACCCACATTATAAATCACCACCAGAAGCCAAAGATAAACATATCAGGAACTTGGGAAAATAAAAAAACACTTAAGGATAGTTTTTTTAAATCTATATGAGCTTTAAATTAAAGACAACAAAAAAAAAAAAAACTCAAAGTTTTAGTTAACATTAAAAATATGAAGAATTAAACTTCAGTTATATACTGTAACTTATGAAAGTTACAGCATCTAGAATCAATTGGAGATCAATCATGCAGCTCTGTGAGTCAATATTGGATCAAGTAGGTGTCCTACACTAATACCAGAAGATAGAACCGCAGGCCACAAGTTTCAGATTAAGTGTAAAAAATCTACAACATTGGATCAACCAAAAAAGTTACAAGCTACAGACCCCCTCAAAAAGTGTAGTGTTTCACTCGCGAGGTAGGAATTTAGGTGAAAGCATCCAAGTTGAAACTGTTCCATGGAGACCTCCGGGGAAAAAAAAAAAAAAAATTGCTACCGTAGAACTCTTTAAACAAGAGAACATATCAAGAAATAGCTAGTTAGTATAGTATACTAGGAGCACAACTTACACCACACCAAGTTGTGTCCTAAAAGAAACGAACCCATGAATCTGAGAAACTGCAGGTTTCCAGGGACAATATTGCCAGAAGAAGATTGACTATTACTGTGAACCATCAGGAAAAGGGTCTAGCGCATCTTGCTTCCCGTTCACATAGAAGTCGACTACAGCTTTCATTCTAGCAAACTTTTCTGGATGGTAATTCACGTGAACGATCACAGGTTTTAACCGGCGTAATTGGGCATCTTTTCTCACAGTCTTAAAGAGAACCTTGCTGTTCATGAAGAGATACATATCCATGGTCCTCTTGGAAGCATGAAGGCCCTCATACCCCGGATGTGAAGGATAAAAGAGCTCTTCGTTAAAAACTGCTTGGTCCCATGACTTTTGTCGTGCCAACCGGTCTGCCACACGATCCAAAAGCTCAACAGAGGGAAACGTGGGTCTTATGTAGAAAAATCCAGAGTTATAAACCCAGATCCGCATTGTATGAGCATATCTTGCCCAACCCATCGAAGGCTCATCAAAGACATCATCATAACCATAGGCTGTCATGTTATTGTGACCGTCACTCATTGACTCCACATCAGAATCCCTGTAGAGGTGATCGAATGGATTCCGCAAGTAGATTATATCGACATCTGAAAGAAGAACACTGTACCCAAGCTGTAAAAATTCTCTCAAGATGCGGAATTTCAATCCAGAAACAGCATGATTTCCACCATTCCTTCCAATGCTATCAACACCTTCATCAGGATTTCTTCGATAAACAGGAACTTTGCTTGAGTTGCAAAATCTTTCTATCTCATCATCCAAAGCTACTACCAAATAGTTGGGTATACCCACTCTTTGAATATTCTGGAACCACAACTCCAACATATCCTTGACGTTGGAATTTGCTAGTGCAACTATAAGCTCCTTCCTAACGGCGACCTTTTCCAGAATCTTGGCCAACCTAGGGTTCACAGATTCATCAGGAACTACAGTTGGATTTGTTCTCAGGGACTTGACAGTACCAAAAGGGCTAGCTTTACGCTGCTCTCCTACAGCTACGAACTGGTTCTGGGACTGATCTTTACCCCGCTCAGCCAATTTAAGTTTTGTTGTCAGCTCCATGACCTGTTTCTTCAAATCTTCATTCTTTTGTGAGAGCGATGCCAACTCAGATTTCAACATGTTCGTCCTCTCAGATGTTTCACATTTTGCAGAGTTACCCTAGACAAATAAAAGGAAAATAACATAGGTATATGATGCATGTAGTGTTCAATCTAAACTGCCCCAACAGGATGACAATAGAATAAATCCTTTGCTTATAGCTTCATTCGATTTTGGTAAGTCAAAACTTATCTCGTTTTGGTGTTTACATAATAAAACTACCAATCCTTGTTATATAATCTATTGCTTGGAACCACTGGCTTAATCTTAAAATATCTACACAACAGAATTTGGTCATGAAAAGAAAAAAAATGGTAGAATACATCAGAGTTTATAATTAGATATTGATGATGGAAAAGGATAAAGCAGATAATCTAAAACAGATATAAGGATAGGAAAATCCAACAAAATTCAGCAACCCTGTATGATGGATGAAATGCTAAAATGGTAAAAAATTCAAGTACAAACACCAGTAATTGTTTGAATAGGTAAAAGAATCGAGCTTTCCTTTTCCCAAAATGTGCCTGAAATTTTGTGATTCAAGCTTCAGTTATCAGAAGTACCTATGAGCATCATGTTTGGTAATAGACTTTTCCATGTTCTAAACAAGGAAAAGCCTGCAATATGTGGTCAGGTTGGTGACCTGGAAAACAAACATGAAATGAAATCATTAAGTTCCACTGTTGATGTTTGAATTAAAATAATCGAGTTCTCATTCCAATGACAGAGCGGAATCAAAATAAGCTTCAAAGTCTGGATCTCACGCCTGACTCTCCCTCAAGAATAAATTGTGATTCCTAGAGATAATATTAATTTGACCTTTACATCTTCTTTCTCACTAAAAGAATATTAACTAACGAAATAAACACTAAGGTGCAACATATAACATAAAATAGTAATAATAATGAAATATAAACATAAGAAAATTCTAATATTATATTAAAATAAAATAATATGTAACAAAATAAGATTAAAAATTATATCATATAAAATATTTTAAATTAATCAATTATGTTAGTTATTAGATCCAACTTTAATCGTGATTCTTATTTTGGAATTCAAGTACAGAGATGTAAAAGGATCTGATCATTCTGATTCTACTGTTTCCAATTCCAATTCTGGTGAAATTCAATACCAATCCTGATTTCAGTTCAAATTCCAATTTCAGCAATGAACCTAACACCTCCTTAAGGCTGTACAAAAATTTGAAGACCTTGATTACACCATAAATTACTGCTAGCTAAATGTTTTCCAGGAATAATAATGAAACTTAAAAGTGCCAACCAAACCATCAGGAAAGAAGATAATGAGGAGAGCATCACCTTCACGAACAAAGGATATACACTGTAACCACAAGTAGACATGAACTTGTTGAGGAACTAGGAAGTTTCAGCTCCTGACTACATATAGTATCACTCCAAAGTGTGCTTTGGGCCACAGGGTCAACATGCATTCTCTGTACATGTTTCTACCAGATCATCCTCAATGTCTCTCACTTCTCAACCCCATTAAGTAGTACTCTAAATAGACAAGTAAGATGTATAATGACAAGACTGGGATAAGAAAATTAATTTTGATGATTAAAAATCAGAAATCAAAAATATATTAAATAGCTTGAAAGCATGCTTCAGTCACAAGACTGATCATTATCAAGAAGATCATTGTGAAGTATATAAATAGAGTCTCAGATAAAAGGCACAATTTGTTGCCAAAAAAATCAAAAACCAAAACTAAATATAGGAAGATAATGTGATGTACTATGCACAACAAAGGCTTCTGTGCATAGCTTCAGAGAAAAAATAAAAAAAGAAAAAATTGGCCTAATCACACATTGATAACAATCAACAGAAAACTAACAAGATACCCCTCTCAATAATATCTAGACGCCAAGAAAAGAAAGCAGAATCATAATTTGGGCCAAAGAATACCAAAATCCTTTCATCCCTCTTTAAAAATAAAAAGAAAACCAAATCAAGTGTAGCACATAAGAGAACATCTCAGATTTGTGAGTGGTTCCTTGTAATCCACATAGAACAAAGTAGGAAATAAATTATGTCGAGATGGCTCGCTTTCTTGCTAATATTGCAAACATTTCAACTTTCTTTTGCGACTGTTCTCAGGATCTCATCTCTTAAGTTGGTTTATTTGTCAAAGATCTATGTTTACACTGGAAACCGAAAATAGCAAACGAAAGAGGGTCGAATCGCCATACCAGACTCCAATCAGCGGCCGAATCCTGGCCGGGGGAACGCAAGGTCGAGAAAGAACGAAAGAGGCCGTCCGGGTAGAGGAAGGCGCAGACGCAGCCAAGGAGGACACCGACGGCGACGGCCATGGCGATTCGGGATCCGCGAGAGGGCGATCCATTGGATCGCGCCAGGAGGCCATCCCGCCGCCCCGCCATCGTCTACGAAGCCACCGATCTGGAGAAGCAGAGGAAGCGTCCGAGACAGGGCGAGGACGAGATAAAGAGTCAGAAAAAGGAGATGCATTTATTTATATTGTAGTAATGAAACGTTACGGTAGAAGAGAAATGGAGAAGAAAACACAAAAGGAAAAAAAAAAAAAAAAAAGCAAAAATGTGGAATGATGGAGGCAAGCAATTAACATTCTAAAATATAAAGTTTAGGTTGCTCAAAAAGATAATTTTTTTATTCATAAAGGATAAAATGAAAGATAAACATTTGATATTAATTATATGGACATGTACTAATGAGACACATTGATGCTACAATAAAAATACATAAACTTAATGATATGAGGGAAGGCCGACGGACATCTAGAAAAGTTTATTAGAAAATATAAATAAATTAAATACTTGAATAAAAATGGTTTTTAAAGAACTCAATAACAACATGATATTTATGTAGTCAGTTCCACGTAATCTTAGACCTTATATATATATATATATATATATATATATAAAATTTAAAGGTGTGACTGAGTTATATAGGGTTGGTGTACACAAACTCAAGAAAAAAAGCATTAAAAGGCGTTTATAGTGAGTACATTTAAATAATAATCTGTCTAAAATAAACTTTATTTATGATTTCTCCAAAATTAGAGCTTAATGGGATGATTTATTTCCTTTCTAGTAAAAGAAGAGTACATCAACGATATCAATTATTTTAATTAAGTGAGACATAGCAATTTAGCGTTTGATAATTTCTTTGCATTTATTTTAAACAATGGTGAATATATTAGACATTTTGGTAGTTACCTTATTATTGCGTAGCGATAGGCTTTCAGTTTCAATTAAATGTAAGAAAGAATTATACATAGCATAATGTAATGTAAAATATAATTATCACAAAAAGATAATCACACTAGTGGTTGATTATTTCGTGAAATTATTATTGTAATTATTTTCTCTTTTAGCATCAAAATATTATCCCTATCTCTTATTAAGAAAGATAAACCCACAATTTTATTTTGATCAATCAATTTCCAAATTTCTTATTTAAATTCATTACTAATCTGATAAAAATATTACCCAAATCCATTACAAAAAATTCCGATATGCTGTTATTTTCTCTTACGTTTCTGTTTTTTTTTTCTCTTTTATTTCTTGTCCGACTTTGGTGATTTAAATATATTGCATAACTACTTAATTGTAATATTCCATTTCATCGTGACGATATTACACTTACTATTGACATCAACCTCTTTCGTATTAAAAAAAAAAAAATTAACGCTTGTTCATAATTCCTCCTCTTGCTTATCTCTACTCATTAAATTAACTTGCATACAAGCTAATTTAAGTATAAGATAACGTTGTCCATGTCAATTAATGCCAAGTCTATTTTGGCCTCCAATGTTGGTACGTAGGTAAACATTGATCAATAATGCCTTGCATGAGAAAGAAATGTGGCTATGTATGAATTTATGAATTAAACATATAAATGTGACATATTCGTAATTATATTTGCTACGAACGATGATTATGATAAATATTGCGACCATTATCTCTTAATTTAACTCTTATTACAAAATAAGAAGGATAAGAGTTTTCTTTTATGTCTTCCAAAAATATAATGATTTTGGCTCTTTTTCAAAGATATGTACATCATTTGTTTGTTATATTACACCATTAGCCCAAAAATTGTGCATGTCTTCTCCATAAGTTATCGAGACTTAGTAATAGACTTTGATAGGTCATATCATTTATACTTTAAATAGTCTCAAAGATAGATAGATAGATACAAAAAATTAGTAATTGTTAGACTATTACTAAGCTGTTGAAAATACCCACTTGATTCATTGATTCATCGTTTATTTATACATAATGAGAATGAGAATTTTCCTCAACTAACATACGAGATTTCCTCATTCAGTTGGGGAAATCATATCTAAATCCTAACTAAATCTTATCTTTTATCATGCCCCCGCAAGATCGAGCTCTGTGGGACGCCGATCTTGAACTAAGGATGTCGATCTTGAATCAATGTCAATGGCGAAGGAAGGAAAGCTCGTGTTGTCTAACGGTGAAGACACGGTGGTTGGCGTTGACGATAGTTGACTTTGATGATGTCGGCAAAGAGCAAGGGTTGTAGCAAAGGACGATAAACGTGACAGCGTGGCAGCAATGGTGGCAGCGAGAGAAGCGCTACGATCGTAGATTTACTGTCGTTTGACAGCGAGAAAGAACTTGTTGTGCCCTCTCTATAGAGCATTGAGAGACGATAAGCGACGACCGTCTGGTACTCTCGGAACATAACAACAGAGGCTGCAGGAGGGATGGCACCGACGAGCAGGTGTAGAAGCCATCGTCTACTGCAGATGGGGTAGGCAAGGTGTCGTTGCCTGTTGGAGTTGATGCGACAGTGGTGGTGCACAAGGAAGATGACCTCGTGTAGAAGAATGATTCGGTAGAAGAATTGAGAAAGCTAACAAGGTCCAACGGAGGAAGAGAGACTGTCGTTTGACAATTAATAGAAATAGATCTACACCGATGAGGAGAGAGTTACCTTCGGAGCAAAGAAAGCAAAAGAAAGGTAATCTCTCTTATAGAGAGAGGGGCTCTGATAGCATGTTGAAAATAAAAAAAAGCTGTTGAAAATGTCCACTTAATTCATTGATTCATCGTTTATTTATACATAATGAGAATGAGGATTTTCCTCAACCAACATACGAGATTTCCTAATTCAGTTGGGGAAATCATATATAAATCTTAACTAAATCTTATTTAATCAGTTTCGCTACATCACGTGATGCTCTAGCTAATTGTCCAAATTTTTTTAAAGTATGTGTTACGGATATTGTTTGAAGAATTATATAATAAACTACTTAATTATGAAATCCATATCAAGCGAGAAGATAAGAAGGGAGGATTTGTAATCACGTAACATAAGCAAAGTAATAAAAACTTTAATAAAGAATCAAATAATATATCTTGGACAGATGGATAACACACAAAACCATCATCTATAAACTCTAACTCAATAAATAATTATTATTTTTATTATTGAATCTCATATTAACTCAATAAATAATAATTATTTTTATTATTGAATCTCATATTTTGATGATAACACTAATTGATGAGTTTATTAGATAAATATATTTTTGAGATGAGTAACACATAAAATACATCGAGCATATACTAAAACCATCAAATGGCTAAAATATATTGAATAAGAGAGTCGAACATTATGTGAAAAAATTATCATATCAAACATCAAATGTCAAACTAGATGATTGGTCAACATGTCAAAAATTAAAATTTATATTAAAGGTTCGGGCATCATGTCGGAAGGATCAAATATTATGTCGAAAGATTAGATATCGTGGGAAAATCGAGATACTGGTAGAATAGGCAACATGTTGAACGAAAGTGTGATGGTCGGAGGTTCGAAGGAAGTGTTAGAAGGGTTGTAAATGTCTCGGATCTGTGATTGTTTTGGTCATGATCAATCTTATTATCGATCAATTTGAGTTGGTATTGAGTTGAAACTATATATTAGCACATATTTGATTTATGGTATAATCTCATGTTGAGTAAATAATATTATGTTTGGTTAATACTCATAAATGGTAGAATATAGAATATATATATATATATATATATATATATATATATATATATATATATATAAGGCATCAAATGAGCATGGTGAACATATAAATTTCTTGAGTCGTTTAATTTGATTTAATATCTTATAAAAATTGATGACAGGGTTGTAGAGAGCAATGCTTATCGACATATACAACCAACCATACACTTTACTGTTAGAAAAAAAAAAAGAGAACTATCTTGTTTTGCATGACTTATAAATTACAAAGTCAAATAAGTCTCCCTCAACATCATATGATGAAACAGTTATAGTTTAACCATGTGTACTGATATGATTGTACATATTTATTCAACTCCCAAATCTCTACTATCTCTCCTGTTATTATATTGTAAGAACACAACTTATCACAATTATCCATCGCTGCTAGTATATAATGTGAATCTCCTCCAAAGAATGGTAAGCATTTGGGATAGGATCTGATATTTATGTGATTGACATACTTTTTAACCCATTGTCCATATGTGGTCATCATCCATATATCTATAAACGTTTTTGAATTGGAACAATATACTACATTTATTGTCAAAATCCCATCATCTGTTATCCCAATAATCTTATTAGGTGCTTTAATTTCTGGTAGTAGCACAAACCCCGAGATATTCTTATAGAGATCAAACCATACTACGTAGGGTTGACAATTCCAATATATAATATTTTGTTTGTACAAAATATTTATTTTATTTATAAAGTGTGATTCTCGAATCTTAAGACTTTGATCAGATAATATCCATTTTTTCATGTCTGAGGAATATATCTCGAACCAAATATGACCATGTCTCTCTCTTACAAGATTTACTAGTTTGTAACTAGTTGAAGTAGCTGATGGTTCATAGGCCAATCCAATAAACTTGTCATTTGTACTACAAGAATCACGGATATAGTGACCCAATTTAGTTAGTGGATTCCATATGTAATAGAAGCAAGGGTCGTGACTACTCGAACGTCTCATAAGCATCAAAATAAGTCCATTAGTGATAGTAATTAACAAAAAAATATCTGTACTAGTGGGAATGGAGGATGACATAGGTTTGCAAATGTCTAAATTCCAATATGGATTGATAGGTAGAAGGTTAATATTTCTATTATGTGCATGCACAATGCAAGGTACTCCATGAAGATATAAGTGTTGGCGTGAGAATAGAAGGTCATGAGTAATGAGATGATACCACTCCTTGCAAATGGACTTGAACCTAGAAAGGATCTTGTGAGAAAGCAATGGTAAAATTTCCATCTGAAGGATTTGCTTGGGAATACTTGGCATGATATTGTCCATATTTCTCTATAAATAAAAATATAAGAAAAATAAGCATGAGGTAGATGTTATAATCAAAAGCAAACAAACTTTTATATATATATATATATATATATATATATATATATATATATATATATAACTATGACGACGTTCATGGCAGCGTACACTAGTTATATTTGTCACATCTCAAGCACAATTAAGAAGAAGATAATCTATTACAATGTGATGCATTTTCCTAAGTTAAAATGGTACCATGAAACATGCTATCATCTTTTTTGTAATACTACTTCACACAAGTTGTTTAGTCATAAAGTTCAACAAGGCTAAGGTAGATGTTAGATGATGATGATGATGATGATGAACAAAAGGAGATCTTGAGATGACACCACAAGATATTGTCTCAAGCGAACAAGAAGACATCAAGACTATCGAAGCCACAACCAAACTTGTTTTAGAAATAACCATATCTTATGTATAGGGTGTCTATATTGTGTTTGATTTCTGCTAGTTAGTGTTCGATTAGGTACTCGCAAGCAAATTAGTATAGAAAGAAGTATGAGAAATGGTAACACTAGCAAAGAAGTAAGAGGGAGAGGATATCAACACTTACGACTATAAGAACTCCACTTCACCAAGCTTGTTGGAGATAGCCTCATAAAAACACGACATACATTTTGAGAGAGAATAAGAAGAAATGATTGTGAAGGTAGTACATAGAGCTACACGACCTTACTATTTTATTGATTTATTATCTATTATGAAAATTTATTATCTTATTTGACACCGAATCAATGGCAACAAAAAGAAATAATAATAAAAACAAATGAAATAGTATGGCAAGAAAAAAAATAAAAACCAATGAAATAGTAACTTGAACACTTCAAAATCCTACATGTCATGTCATGATTCCCAATGTTGTTTCAAATGGTATGCAAGAACATGTTCGAATACCTTAAAAGTAATAATATCATAAAAGTAATTTTAATAATCTAGTGAAAGAGAATGATTTGGATGAAGTAGATAGTTCCTGAGAGAGAATAATATGCATGGACATGTTAGAATATCTTTGAGAATGAATTGAATACTAAAAGCAATTATCTATTTGTTAAATATGCTATTTTTTTAGATAGTAGCAAACACAAATATTATCATATATATCGAAGTTGTGAAAATGTCATGGCAAAGATATAATTGATAAGTTCCTTTTCTTCATCTTTTCTATCCCTATATGAAAAGGACAATGTAAATTAGTATATAACAATTACACTTCTGCTAAATCATAACATGGTCAAATTATATAAAAAATATAGATAAGTGAAATTTCTAAATAATTTTGACGTTCAACATTATATATTAAAAGCATGTACAACGTCAATAAATAATACTCAGTTTGTAATAGCTGATGAGTTCATAAAGAAATTGGCTAAACTAATAAATTTTTAAAATTGGAATGGAAGTCTACATAACAAGATTTCCATCAAGACTGTACAATAGACTGCACAATAATTCCCCAAGTATTGTGATGTTAATTCTTGTGGACATCAAATATGAAGCTATAGTTGTGCAAGAAAAAGAGATTATTTAGACAAACCTACATTAAAATCCATCAAGAATTTAACTTAATTTGATAGTGCAAAAGGAAAAGTACAGGAATCTGATTTACAATGCTAATGCATATTGAAATAATAAATTAATTGATAAAGTTTAAGAAATAACCTGAAGCACATAAATGTAATCTTGAGATGAGATCTTATCGCTATGTGTGGGATTGCCCATGGATTCCACACAAGACTAAAATTGTCCTTGTGATTAGTATGATTATTGAGATAGTTGACTTAGACTCCTCTAGTCAATCATATAGCTAAATCAAAGTAAACAATAGATCTGAGAATAAAAATAAAGATAAATCTTTTTGACGCATGTTTCGGGATTATATACTAAAAGGCCAATGAGTAGTATCTTAAGGGACACACCTTCTCCAAAGGTCAATATTGTAATTTTTTAAAATAGTTAAATATATATTTTTTCTTTTTTACTATTAGAAAAACTCCAATTTAAGAAAGTTTATATTTGAAATAGAATGCATAGCAAATAGGAAAGAAAATCATGGCACATCCTGCATTGGAAATTCATGGTAAGTATATAAAACCACATAGAGGACAAAAAAAAAAAAATGCAATCAATATATTCCACTCATAAAAGATAGCTCTAAAAGAATCCCACATGCATGCATGAATCATACCTCAGATACAGTGATATGAAACTTAAAGAATGTTATTACCTTCACATTCTATCACAAAGGGAAATTGAAAGAGTAATTCTATGGAGCACCAATCTAAATTGTACTCCAAAAATAATTTAAAATTTAAAATTTGCTTGAGAACATGATAAAATTGAACATGTAGTTTATAGTGATAATGCAATGTATGATTTGTCTATGACGTTGGAGAAAGCCGACGATCCAAACGGGCATCTAAATTTACTGTTTGTTGTACTCAAGTCAATACAAGTTATTGGAAGGTTTCTACCTACAAGAAACTAATGTCATGGGAGTAGTGGTGTGCTTGTGACACTCGAGTTAGTCAATCATCTCATAAGAGATTGTGTGAATTTATTTTAATTAGAGAGACCATCTTATAACTTAGGCTGCCCTTTTCCTAAAGATAAGAGCGTCATAACCTTATACTATTGGTTAATGAGACGTTATTTGCATAAATCAGAATATCAAGTTATTTGCAAAACCTAAACTTGGCATGGGATCGACTAGTTATTAATAATGTGGCACTTGCATATCTTCCACAACTCATCGTAAACATATCATTGCTCCTCTTGCATCACTTCTAAACTTGAAGCATGTTTATTAGAAATGTTTTGTAAGAGGGTCTCATAGATCCATTAAGATACTTGGTAGGTGGAGTCCATCACTTTAAATGCATGTACATATTGAATGTTCCAGATGTTGCATGACATGATATGGTTGCCCCAAGTAAGAGTATGCCTCCCATGCTTGGCGGTTGCCTCGGTTCGGGTGGGGGCTATTATAATCTTATTCTTACTAGGACTAGGATTGAGATGAGTGTGTAGCTATGTTATGAGCTTTGTTCGAATAAATATGATTTTAAAATTATAAGAGGCTCTTGGACTAGAGACTGGTTGAGTGTTATCAAGATCATTCTTAATCAATGCTTCCTCAGGGATAAGCTACTTCTAAAGTGTTACATCCCGCCGAACTCATTATGGTTGCTGATGCAGCACTTTTAGATCTCATGTGACTTCCATGACTTTACTCAGGATCGGACCATAATGCTTAAAGACTTTCTTAATGATGACCTCCAATCTACGACCTAAGACCGCGAGAAAATTGAACCCCTCCAGTGATAAAATCGGAGAAGAGGGAGTATCATTTGCAGGTCTCAACAAAGCATAAACATCATCTCTCTCACTATGAAGAAAGATGCACCACTTTGGCCGAGTAGAACTATAGCCCTCATGACCATGATGCTTATTATTGGAGCAGACATATCCAGTATTGGGATCGGCGTCACCTTTATGCAAGATGGTTCATGGGACGAAAGAAGAGTAAGTATAGAAGAATTGCAATCTGTGCTCACGCTAGATTAGGCTCTCATCATCTTGAACCATACTAGAGAATAGCCACTATTCTAGAAGAAAGATTGACTATTACTAAAGACTAACCATATGACAGCACATGCAAATAAGAAATGGCCTCCCGACAAACTACAGAATGGACGAAAAATTGAAGATCAAGTTTTCCTACACCTCTAGCCCAATCAGTAGTAAACTCGAGCCTTAAGGAAGTGGTCTCCCTATTTCTTTGGGTCTTATAAAATTGGAGATCACGTTGGAGCCCTAACCTGGAGATCAGATCCGCACACCAGATCAAGAGTATAGTTGATCCTATAGGTATCCCACCTTAAATGAAAATTTAAAGAATACGACTCAACCCAAATCCTTTCAACTGACACCCAAGCTGATGAAGAGGCTAAAGTATAATTAATGATTGTATGAGAATCATATGAGGATATAAAGACCCGATTTCCAGAGATCATGGACCCTTAGCCTTGAGGACAAGGCTAATTCAAAGAGAGCAGGCTTGATAGGACTCCAGCAGGGTTGAGTCCTTCCTAATGACCCTAGAAGTGATCAATAAGAACCCTGTGAAATTGTAATAAAACTCCACCTAGTCACTTATATCCTATAAAGAAGTGTGGCTAAGGTTTATTTTGGGGCCTTAGAGCTTAATGGCCACCTCCTCCTCTTACTAGGTTGGTCAGCTAGGGCTTCTATCCGTTAGAGTCGGTTATAGAGCCAACTAGGCCGTCACCTACCATATTAAGACAGGATTGCTACAAGAGGGGTAATAGAGTAATTTTACTTGGGAATCCTTGGGCTAAGGTTTAGAGCCCTATAAATACTTGTAGCTTCCTCTTTTAATCAAGCAAATATCATCTTTTATTCAGCCTTGTGTCGAGTCTAGGAGGGAGAAACCCCTACAGCATTTCAAAGGTTGATCCCCCTCAAGAGTCAAAATCTATATAGCTCCTCTAGGGTTCTATCAGACATTGGGCCAAGGTTCGGACGATGCAGTAGGACCTCGTCGGGAGTTCGCTATGATTTCACCGAAGGGATCGGGAAGCTTGTTGGGAACACGCCGGGAGATCACCAGAAGAAGATCATAAGACTCATCATAAAAATGTCGGAGGCTGTCGAATTGGTGGGGTTAGGTCATTGTTTAGCTTGATGGTCATTGTGGTTATAATCATCAAGTCGTAGTTAGGGACTGAGTCCTAATTGAGTTTTATTTAGAATAAATCTAAATTAACTCATTAAGGTAATCGGGTCTACTAAAGGAGAGTGATTGAGCTCATGTTGAGCTCAATTAGTTGACCAAAGAATTAGTATATGTGATTCAAATCGGGATTGAAAAAGTGAAGGGAATCACTTTTTCGGGATTCCCGACAGCTAAACCGCCAGTAAGCAACTATTTGACAATCCTCACCTAGGTTTTCGAGTGGCTGACGATGATTGAACCGCCCAAGCAGGGCGGTTGAATTGCCCGTACCTTGGAATCGGGGTGCTTTCAGCGGTTTGACCGCGGGCATCGGTGGCTGAACCGTCCGTACCCAGATTTTTCGGGTGAGTTTGAATTTTGGCTTCAAATTTTGAATTCATTTGGGGCCTATAAATATCCAAAGTTTTCTTGCATTCCATATAATAATTTTAGGATAAAAATTTTGTGAAAAAATTATGTGAATTGTAAGAAAAATAAGAGTGAGCTAAGAGTTATAAAGTTCTTATCTCCCTTGTAAACTCAAGTTGTAAGGGTTTGGTCTTCACCTAAAGAAGATCTATGATGAACGCTAGTGTGCCTCAAGGAGGAGGACTCGAGAAGTGGACGTAGGTCAAGGTTAAAGTCGAACCACTGTAAATTATAAATATTCATTACTTATTTCATTTGCTACTTATAATTATTCATAATTACAAAAACAAGTGCATCAAAATAAAATTAAGATGAAGATCAAGCTACAATATTTTAATTTTGTTATATAATATTTTAATTTTATTACAATAAGAAGCTGATTTTGGCTATTGTTGGAGAATGGTTATCGAGGCTATCTTCCTCTACTTATCTTTTTTTTTTTTTTTGTTTCTTACTACTCTTGATTAGGAAGTTATCCTGGAAAAAACATTAAAACACGTTTATAGCAAGTCAATTAAATAATAATCTGTCGAATGTATTCTCCAAAATTACAGCTTCCTGGGATGATTTATTTCCTTTCTAGTAATAAAAAAGTACATCAACAATATCAATTTTTTAAAGTAAGACTCGTAACAATTTAGAGTTTGAAAATTTCTTAGCTTTTACTTTAAACAATGGTGAATGTATTAGACAGTTTGATAGTTAGCTTATTATTGCATAGCAATAGGCTTTGAGTTTCAATTAAATGTAAGAAAGAATTACACGTAGCAAAATGTAATGAAAAATAAAGATAATCAAACAGTCATGTAAAATATAATTATCACAAAAAGAGGAGTAGAATCTGTAATAAAATTTAAGATAAGATTTAAACTAATTAAAACTAGGTTTAAGGGTTAATCAGCATGCGGGAGGATAGAAAGCAACCTGTGAAATGGACTATCGAATTAGACATTGAAGCTCGGATAATTTAATTTTAGTTGAGAAATTTAACATATAGCCTTCTTTACTCAATATATTCTCAATGTGTAGTTAGGCAGAGTCATGTGGTTAACACCATAATACAATAATTGAAAGATCTGATGATTTGGATGATCCATCACACTAGTGGCTGATTATTTCGTGAAATTATTATTAAAATTATTTTCTCTTTTAGCATCAAAATATTATCAATGTTCTTTATTAAAACTCATATATATATATATATATATATATATATATATATATATATATATATATATCCATGGAAGATATTACACTTACAATTGACATCAACCTCTTTCCTATTAAAAAAGAAATTATAGTTTGTTCATAATTCCTCCTATTACATATTCTCTTTCTTCATCGACTATTCTTATGTTGGACAGATAACTCAGATTCAATCTATAATGGACTTTAGTAAAGTTCATAACCCAGAACTTCACTTATATTAACCTAAACCCTAGATTAGATGGTCAGGGTTTAGATTAAGAGGGCAGCGATAGCTGAAAACGTGGGAAAGAGAAAGAGGACTACAGATTGACAATAGAGATCAGAAAATAAGAGATCCAGGAAGACTATTCTCAATCATTCATATCTCAAGTTAAATCAGTTTATAGTAGATTCTTACTGTGATCTCTTGAGAATGTTTTGGATATTGTATTTGGTATTATAGTCGTTGTATCCTTGTGATTCTCTTGTGGCTGTTGCTTTGGGCTTGGGCAAGAAGTTTTGATATCTGTATATTCATTATTTTGATATTTGATTTTCTTTGACTTGTTCCATGATTTTTCATGTAAATCTTGGTGTTCATCTGATTTGATTTCTATTTGATTCTGCTGTGTATGACGGACGATCTACTAGTATTTGTTCGTATATAAAATTTATTCCTATTTTATTTCCATCACCTTAAACCTTCTCTCTACTCATTAAATTAACTTGCATATAAGCTTATATAAGTATAAGATAACGTTGTCCATGTCAGTTAATGTCTAGTCTATTTTGACCTCAGACATTAGTACGTAGGTAAACACTAATCAATGATGCTTTGCAGGAGAAAGAAATGTGGCTATACATGAATTTAAGAATTAAACATATCAATGCGGCATACTCGTAATTATATTTGCTACTATCTGTGGTTAGGCTAAAAAACTTGCTATTATTGGCTCTTAGTTTAACTCTTATAACAAAATAAGAAGGATAAGAGTTTGTTTTCTATGTCTTCCAAAAATATAACAATGTGATTTTGGCTCTTTTTGAAAGATATGTACGAGCTTGGTTTGTAGGTTTGTGCATTGTAAGATTGCACTCTTAGCTCATAAGTTGTCTATCGTCTTCTTCATAATTTATCAAGACTTGTCTTTGATACATCATTTTTTAGTAGTAAAGAAGTTATCATTAAAAATTAGCAACAATTAGAATATTATCAAGTATATTTCATAATGTGTTTGATTTATCATCTTTTGTAATCAATTTCGCTATAGTTATCTGTTGCTCTAGCTAATTGTCCAACCTTTCTAAGTGTGATTTTTTAGTACGTGTTATAGATGTTGTTTAAATAATTATATAATAAACTACTTGATTATAAAATCTATTTGAAGCGAGAAGAGAAGAACATAGGACTTATAATCATAACTCTATTAATTAAAATAATAAAAACTTCAATAAATACGGTAACACACAAAGCCATCATCTACGACTCTACTATCAGCTTAATAAGCATGGTGGCCATTTCAACTTAGAAGACAATTATTACTATTATTGTTGAATCATATATTGTGATGATGAAACTAAATTATAAGTTTAATAGACTAATACAATTTTTTAGATAAGTAACTCAAAAAAAAATACTTTGATCATATACTTGGACCACCAAAGGACTAATTATTGAATAAGAGAGTCGAGCACTATATCAAAAAATTATTATATTAAACATTAAATGTAGAGCTAGATGATTAATCGACATGTTAAAAATTAAAATTTATGCTAAAATTTTGGGTATCTTGTCGAAAGGATCAAATATTACGTCAAAAGATCGTGAGAAAGTCGACATGCTGATAGAGTAGATGATATGTTAACTGAAAGTATGATAGTCAGAGGTTCAGAAGAAGTGTAAAAGCTTTGTAAATATGTCGGATGTATAGTTGTTTTGGCCATGATTAAAATTATTATGAATCAATTTGAGTTGGTATTGAGTTGAAACTATACCGACTGATCTCTAGCTAAATTAGGCTAATTATATTATATGTGTTTTGTGTGATGATAAAATATGCATAAGATTGACATCTAGATTTGCTACTCTATTATTTTGACAATTAAGTCAATATAATGCCTAGATCCATGGTGAACAGATGCATCAGCATGTATAGCCAACACAATAAGGAATCAAATGAGCATGGTGAACAGATAAATTTCTTGAGTTGTTTAATTTGATTTAATATCTTATAAAAATTGAAGACAGGGTTGTAGAGAGCAATGCTTATCAACATGTACAGCCAACACAATATGATACACTTCACTGTTAAAGAAAAAAAAAAAATACATTGTTTTGTATGACCTATAAATTACAAAGTGAAAATAAGCCTCAATATCATATGAAGGCAGAGTTGTAGTTTAACAATGTGTACTGACATGATAGTTTATATTTATTTAACTTCCAAATCTCTATTATCTCTCCTGTTAGTATATTGTAAGAACACAACTTTTGACCCCCTTCCATCAACACTAGTATATAATGCAAATCTCCCCCAATGAATGGTAAGAATTTAAAGTAGTATTTGATATTTAAGTTATTTACATATTTTTTAACCCATTCTGCATCATTCGTCATCATCCATATCTCTATAAACCATTTTAACTTGTAACGATACTGTTGGATGATTGTCAAAATCCCATCATCTGTTATCCCAATACACTCAGTATTTATTGTGTCTGCTGGTTGTAGTATGAAGCCCGATATATTCTTATGGAGATCAAACCATATTATATAGGGGTTACAATTCCAGTATATAATATTTTGTTTGTACAAAACATTCCTCTTATTTATGTAGTAAATTCCTCCAATCTTAAGCCTCTGATCAGAGAAACTCCACTTTTTCGTATCTGAGGAATATATCTTGAACCAAATATCATTAGATCTCTTTCTTATAAGCTTTACTAGTCTATAACTAGTTGAAGTAGCTGATGGTTCGTATGCCAATCCAATAGACATATCAACATGATTATAACTCTCAGGGATGCAGTGACCGACTTTAGTTAGTGGATTCCACACGTAATGAAAGTCATGGTTGTAAATACCCGGTCCTTCCAAAAGTATCAAAAGGAGTCCATTAGTGACGGCAATTAACTCTGTAAAGCTTGTAACAATGGGAATGGAGGATAACATAGGTTTGCAAATGTCTAAATTCCAACATGTATTGATAGGAAAAAGACCAATATTACTATCATGTATATGCACAATGCAGGGTAGTCCACGAAGATATAAATGTTGGCGTGCGAATAGACGATCATGAGTAATGAGATGATACCACTCCTTGCAAATGGACTTAAACTTAAAAAGTATCTTGTGGGAAAGTAATGGCAAAATGTCCATGTGAATAATTTCCTTAGGAATCCTTGGCATCACATTGTCATCCATGATTCTCTATAAATAAAAATATAAAAAAAAATGATGTTATAATTCAAAGCAAACAAACTACAATATATATATATATATATATATATATATATATATGAGCTTATATCACCATCACAACATTCATGGCAGCAAACATTAGTTTATATTTGTCACTGATCCCAAACACAATTAATAACAGTATAATATACTAAAATGTGGTGCAATTTCCCAAGTTAAAATGGTATCATTAAACATGCTATCATCTTTTTTAATAATATTTCACACAAGTTGTTTAGTCATAAAATTTAACAACGCCAAGCAACCAATATATATTACCACAAGATAAACATAATTACATAATCAAGCTAAGATTGATGTTGCATGAAGAAACATGCAAAAGAAGCAAGAAATTAGATGATGATGATGATGAATAAAAGGAGATTTTGAGATGACACCACAAGATATTGTCTCAGGCGAACAAGAGGACATCAAGACTATCGAAGCCACAGCCAAATTTGTTTTAGGAATAGTCATATCTTATGTATAGGGTGTCTACATTGGGTTTGCTTTCTGCTAGTTAGTGTTCGGTTAGGTACTTGCAAACAAATTAGTATGAAAAGAATAATGAGAAATGGTAACACTAGCAAAGAAGTAAGAGGAAGAGGATATCAACACTTGCGAATATAAGAACTCCACTTCACCAAGCTTGTTGAAGATAGCCTCATATAAACACGATATTTTGAGAGATAATAAGAAGAAATGATTGTTAAGATAGTACATAGAGTTACACGTCCTACCTATTTTCTTGATTTATTATCTATTGTGAAGATTTATTATATTCTTAGGCACCGGATCAATGGAATAAAAAGATAAAAATAAAAACAAATTAAATAGTAACGTTAACACTTCAAAGTCCTATGTGTTACAATTCTCAATGTTGTTTCAAATGGTTCTTGAATCATAGGGTCAGCTGGTTACATCATAAGTTTAATAATTTATAAAAATAATATTAAAATATTATATATATATATATGAATAATATCATAAAAGTAATTTTCATAATCCAAGTGATACTTCTTTAGAGAGAATAATATGCATGAACATGTTCCAATATCTTTGAGAATGAATTGAATACTAGAAATAATTATCTATTTGTTAAATATGTTATTTTTAAAATTTAATAAACACAAATATCATCATATATATATAGAAATTATGAAAATTTGTCATGGCAAAAATACAATTCATAGGTTCCTTTTTTTCATATTTTCTATCCATACATGAAAAGGACCTGTAATATTACAATGTTGAATTATATATACAATGACAAATACTATAAAAGTTAAAAATCAATTAGCAATGATTTAGTATACAACATATGAAATATAAAATACATGACAAACGAAATCTAAGTCATACGCAATGATTCAGTAGACAACATAAGATATAAAATACAAAATGAAATCTAAAATTAAATATATTCATTTTGGAGTTCTAAATTTAGGCTCATAACTTGTCATGGTTAAAACATAATTTACTTATTACAATGTAAATTAGCTCATAACAATTACACTTCTGCTAAATCATAACATGGTCAAATTATATAAAAAATATAGATAAGTGAAATTTCTAAATAATTTTAACGTTCAACATTATATAATAAAAGCATGCACGACGTCAATTTGTAATAGCCGATGAGTTCATAAAGTAATTGGCTAAACTAATAAATTTTAAAATTGGAATGGAAGTCTACATAACAAGATTTCCATCAAGATTGTACAATAGTTATGTTAAGATTTCTTTTTCAATCTACACAACCTTATGAGAAATGACAAAATTTATGTATCATAGGCAAAAATATGTTGTTTATGATGCACTTAACATAAATTAAAATTAGGTGATAGTAGCCCTATGACTACCAATAAAGGCACCTTCAAGTGAATGCTAACATATTATACTCAAAATGAAAAGTAATGGAGAATTTCGTTAAAGAACTCAAGCATTTCTAACATGATCAAAACTCAGTATAATTTATATATATTACAAAAACAAAGTGAGAAAAATCCACATGCTATAATCTATATATAAATCAAGATGATTTAAGGTGGAATCACTACAAAAGTTAGATCTAGATACCATAATTGTTATAAGTAAAGAATGAAATATAAAGAGAACATATATCCTTGTGGGAGCCAAAAAAAAGAAACACCTCCAAAGTTGAAATCTTACTTTCAAATATTTCTAAGCACTTTATTATCATCTGAAGACTTCAGAATAAATTGCAATATCTAGTTTTCACTAACAAACAAGAATATGATTCACTAACAAATGACTCACATTCTCCATTTTTTAACCAGCAAAAAAGAATATAATTCACAAGTATTGTGATGTTAATTCTTGTGTACATCAAATATCAAGCTATAGTTGTGCAATAAAAAGAGAGAGAGAGAGAGAGAGTATTTAGAAAAACCTACATTAATTCCTTCATTAAAATCCATCAAGACTTAAACTTAATTTGAGAGTGCAAAAGCAAAGTACAAGAACCTGATTTCCGAGGCTAATGAATATTGAAATAATAAGTTAAATGACAAAGGTTTAAGAAATAACTCACATAAACATAGTCTTGAGATGAGATTTTGTCCTTGTGTGTGGGGTTGCCCATGCAAACCATACAAGACTCAACTAAGATTGTCCTTGTGATGATTATGATTGTAGGGAGACTTGACTTAGCCTCCTTCAGTCAATCATTCAGCTAAATGAAAATAAATAATAGATCTAAGAATGAAAATAAAAATCAATCTTTCGACGCATATATTGAGATTATCTAATACTTCATTTATTTATTTTAAAAAGGCTTCAACTATTCTCTTAAGGGACACACCTTCTCGAAAGGTGTTAAAATTGAAGACAGAATGGTAGAGAGCAATGCTTATCAACATGTACAGCCAACACAATACGATACTCTTCACTGTTAAAAAAAAAAAAAAAACTACATTGTTTTGCATGACCTATAAATTACAAAGTTAAAATAAGTCTCCCTCTCAACTTAGCATTCTAATCTACCTATCCCTACCCTACTGTTGTAGTTTAACGATGTGTACTGGTATGATCGTACATATTTATTCAAGTCTCTAATTTTTACCATCTCTCCGGTTATTATATTGTAAGAACACAACTTATGACCCTTATCCGTCAACACTTGTATATAATGTAAATCTCCTCCGATGAACGGTAAAGATTCGGGATAAGAATAGAAATTTAAATTATTGACATATTTTTTGACCCATTCTCCATCATTCGTCATCATCCATATCGCTATAATCCATTTAAACTTGCAACAATATTGTTGGATGATTGTCAAAATCCCATCATCTGTTATCCCAATACACTCATTAGTTATTGTGTCTGCTTGTTGTAGCATGAAGCCCGAGATATTCTTATGGACGTCAAACCATACGATGTAGGGTCTACAATTCCAGTATATGATATTTTGTCTGTACAAAATATTTGTCTCATGTATAGTGTATCTTCCTTCAATATAAAGACTTTGATCAGAAAATATCCATTTTCTCGTATCTGAGGAATATATTTTAAACCAGATATCACCAGACCTCTCTCTTACAAGCTTTACTAATCTATAACTAGTTGAAGTAGTCGATGCTTCGTAGGCCAATCCGATAAAGCTATCAATATGATCATAACTCTCAGGGATGCAATGACCCACGTTAGTTTGTAGATTCCATACATAATGGAAGTTATAGTTATAATGACCTCGTTCTTTCAAAAGTATTAAAAGGAGTCCATTAGAGGCAGCAATTAACTTTATAAAACTTGCATCGTTCGAAATGGAGGATGACATAGGTTTGCAAATCTCCAAATTGCAAGGTGTATCGATAGGTAGAAAATTAATATCTCTATCATGTATATACACAATGCCAGGTAATCCATGATGACATAAGTATTGGTTTGCAAATATGTAGTCATGAGTAATGGAATGATGCCACTCCTTGCAAATAGACTTGAACCTACAAAGAATCTTATGGGAAAGTAATGGCAAAATTTCCATGTGAATGATTTCTTTGGGAATCCTTGGTACGACTGTATTCATGTTTCTCTATAAATAGAAATATAAGAAAAATAAGCATCAGCTTGATGTTATAATCCAAAGCAAACAAACTAATATATATATATATATATATATATATATATATATATATATATGAGCTTATATCAAATTCATGGCAGCAAAGAGAAATTTATATTTGTCACATATCTCAAACACAATTAAGAAGAAAATAGTATACTATAATGTGGTACATTTTCCTAAATTAAAATGGTACCATGAAACACGCTATCATCCTTTTGTAATACTATTTCACATAAGTTGTTTAGTCATAAAGTTCAACAACCCTAAGCAACCAATATATATTCCCACAAGATAATTACAATTAAAAAACATGCAAAAAAAACACTGGGAAATAGCTATAATATATTGAAAAAACATGTAAATCTTACTATTTGTTCATAAGAAAGAAGATGAAGATGACAAAAGGAGAACTTGTGATGACACCACAAAATATTATCGACATCAAGACTATTGAAGCCACAGTCATACTTGTTTTAGAAATAGCCATATGTTATATATTGAGGTTTCTTTCAGCTAATTGGAGGTAGATTAGGTTTTGGCAAAGCAAATTAGTGTGGAGAGAAGTATGAGAAAGGATAACACTAGAAAAGAAGTAGAAGTACATAGGTAAAGTATAATAATAAAAAAAAAATTGACGTCTATAAATATGATATTTCTAGAAAGAATAACAAGAAATAATTATGATGGTAGTACATAGGGTTACACGACCTTAATGTTTTTCTTCATTTATTATCTATTACGAAGATTTATTATCTTCGTGGGCACCGAATCAATGGCAAAAAATAAAAATAAAAACAAATAAAATATTGACTTGAACACTTCAAAATCCTACATGTCATGATTCTCAATATTGTTTCAAATGGTTCTTGAATCATTAGTTTACTAATTTATAATAATAATAATACAAAAATATTCTATATATGAATAACATCATAAAAGTAATTTCAATAATCTAGTGAAAGAGAATTATTTGGATGAAATAGATACTCCTGGGAGAGAATAATGTGCATGAACATGTTCTAATATCTTTGAGAATGAATTGAGTACTAAAAATATTTATCTCTTTGTTAACTATGTTATTTTTTTAATTTAGTAAATACAAATATTATCATATATATCAAAGTTGAGAAAATTTCATTTGCAAAAATATAATTGATAGGTTCCCTTTTTTATCTTTTTTATCCATACGTGGAAAGCCTTTGACATTACAATGTTGAATTATATATACAATGACAAATACTATTAAAGTTAAGATCAATTATAAAGGATTTAGTATACAACACATGAAATATAAAATACATGACCAACGAAATCTAAGTCATATGCAATGATTCAGTATACAACATAAGATATACAACACAAAACGAAATCTAAAATTAAATACATGCATTTTGGAGTTCTAAATTTAGGCTCATAACTTGTCATGGTTCAAACATAATTTATTTATTGCAATGTGAATTAGTTTATATCAATTAAACTTCTGCTAAATCACAACATGGTCAAATTATATAAAAAAAAATATAGATAACTGAAATTTTTAAATAATTTAAACATTCAACATTATATATTTAAAGCATGTAGAACATCAACAATATCAATTTGTAATAGCCGATGAGTTCGTAAAGTAATTGGCTAAACTAATAAATTTGAAAATTGGAATGGAAGTCCACATAACAAGATCTCCAGCAAGATTTTATAATAGTAATGTTAAGATTTCTTTTTCAATCTACACAACCTTATCAGAAATGACAACATTTATGTATCGTAGACAAAACTACGTTGTTTATGATGTACTTAACATAAATTAAAATTAGGTTATAGTAGCCCTACGACTACCAATAACAAGTGAATGTTAACATATTATACTCAGGAGGAAAAGTAAAGGAGAATCTCGTTAAAGAACTCAAGCATCTCTAACATAATCAAAGCTCAGGATAATTTATATATATATATATATATATATTGCAAAAACAAAGTGAGAAAAAATTCACATGCTATAATTTATATATAAGTACAGATGATTTAAGGTGGAATCACTACAAAAAGTGAGACCTAGATACCATAATTGTTATAAGTAAGGAATGAAATATAAAGAGAACATATATCCTTGTGGGAGCAAAAATAAAAAATAAAAAACATCTCCAAAGTTGAAATTTTACTTTCAAATATTTCCAAGCACATTATCATCATTTGAATACTTCAGAATAAATCACAATATCTAGTTTTCACTAAAAAACAAAAATATGATTCACTAACAAATGATTCACATTCTCCATTTTTAACCAGCAAAAAGGAATATAATTCACAAGTATTGTGATGTTAATTCATGTGTACATCAAATATCAAGCTGTACGTGTGCAAGAAAAAGAGATTATTTAGAAAAACCTACATTAATTCCTTCATTAATCTACAATGCTAATGAATATTGAAATAATAAGATAAATGATAAGGTTTAAGAAATAACCTGAAGCACATAAACTTGAGATGAGATCTTATCCCTATGTGTGGGTTTGTCTATGAATTCCACACAAAACTAAAATTATACTTGTGATGAGTATGATTGCCGAGACAGCTGAGTCTAACCAATAGATCTGAGCATGAAAAGAAAATTAAATCTTTCAACGCATGTATTGGGATTATTTAGGTCTTTATTTATATACTAAAAAGGTTTTGAGAAGTGCCTCGAATGAGTATTATCTCAAGGGACACATCTTCTCAAAAGGTCAATATTTATAATTTTTTAAAATCAGTTAAATGTAAAAGAAATTATTATTAGAAAAACTCCAATTTAAGAAAGTTTATATTTGAAATAGAATGCATAACAAATAGGAAAGAAAATCATGGCACATCCTGCATTGGAAATTCATGGTAAATATATAAAACCATATAGAGGAGGAAAAAAAATTGCAATCAATCAATATATTAGACAGCTCTAAAAGAATCCCACATCCATGAATCATACCTCATATGAAACCAAGTTGTTATTACCTTCAAATTCTAACATAAAGGTAAATTGAAAGAGTAATTATGTGGAGCACCAATCTAAATTATACTTCAAAAATAAATTAAAATTTTAAAATAGCTTGAGGACATGATAAAATTGAGCATGTAGTTTATAGTGATAATGTAATGTATAGTTTGTCTATGACGTTTAAGAAATTCGACAATCAAAATGAGCGTTCAAGTCTACTATTTGTTGTACTCAAGTCAATGCATGTTATTGGAAGGTTTTTGCCTACAAGAAATTAATGCCACGAGAGTAGGGTGTGCTTGTGACACTCGAGTTAGTCAATCATCTCAGAAAGGATTGTGTGAATTTATCTTAATTAGAGAGACTGTCTCATAACTTAAGCTGCCCTTTTTCTAAAGACAAGAGGGTCACAACGTTATGCAGTTAGTTAGTGAGACGTTATTTGCATAAATCATAAGATCGAGTTATTTGCATAACCTAAACTTAGCATGGGATCGACTAGTTATTAATAATGTGGCACTTGCATATCTTCCACGAGTCATGATAACCATATTATTGCAGCACTTCGAGATATGAAGCATGTTTGTGAGAAATGTTTGCAAAGAGGTTGGTTTGCATAGATCCATTATGATGCTTGGTAGGTGAAGACCATCATGTAGAGTATACGTAGATGCTTCATGGCCCTCCACAACCACGTTGAATATTCAATATATGAGGACAATTTATGTCTTCACATTATAATATCAAGTAGATGGGTTTGTTTTATGATTCAATATTATCACCTTGAGTATGATCCATATGGGGTTAAGGTTCAATGATTCATTGATCCAATACTGTCTCTCGAATGAAAGTTTTGATAGAGAAGATATTAGTATTGCTACAATAAAGGTAACTTAGAAAAGGATAAATTAATCTATTTTTATTGTAAATTTAATATGCCTAAAATTTAAAAAAAAAATACTAAAGCAAAGGCGATTGCTTGAAAGTTCTGGCATGGCAAGTGCAGATAGATCACCTTCGACAAAATGCAGGTTGCTATCGAAGTCCCCTTTCTTTCCTCCTCTCAGCAATTCGATAGCACCTTTATTTGGCACCATGGAAGGGGCCGGACATGTTGAGTTTGCTACTACATCTTTGGCTGTCGAAGATTGAAGATGAAGCTACTTGTTCTATGATCGTTTTACTATGCTTTAAAATTCTATTAAAAGCTGAAAGAAGAGGACTTCTTGCTTGATGATGAAGAACTGTCGAGGATTTCTTCGTCTTCTCATCTTTCTTTTCTTCTTTTTTTGCTCTCGGTTAGGAAGCTATCCTAGACTAGCTAGAAGACAGGATAAAAGGAAGAAGAAGGGTGCTGCTATTGTACTCATTCTCTTCTCTCCTTTTTCCTATAGGCTTAGGGCCTATTTGGTACTCAAGAGGAGACACAACTTGGACTGCCTTCAAAGGGCTACAGCCCCTTAGATTTAGACTTCTTAGTTCCTTACAATCGTGTAAGAGTCTTTTGTTGGAGGCTGCCCTGGTTGGCAAAAGACTACCCCTAATCCTAGTCCTATTTGGATTGTGATTTAGTTGACTTGGAGATGTTTTAGATGGGTCTCTCATATCTTTTTACAACTAAAGTAGGGTGGGAGTAGTTAGTGTTTTAGTAATTTTCTTGTAGGGATAAGCATAGACTTTGTTCTAACTTGAATTAAGAGTGTGCCTGCCTTGCTTAGTGATTGCCTCTATTTGGGTGGGGACTATTTTAATCCTATTCCTACTAGGACTAGGATTGAGATTAGTGTATAGCTATGTTATGGGTTTTGTATGGTCGATAAGGTTTTAAAAATTCAAGAGGCTCTTTGACAGGGGATGGCTAATCTGGTTGAGTGTTGTCGAGATCATTCCTGATCAAGGCTCCCTAAGTTAATTATTTTAGGTCTCATCGAATCTTATGTTGAGGCTTCTTCTCTCTTCATCTATAGATTGGATTATTTTTCTTTGGTCGATCGATGTAATTGACATCATTGTGTCTGACCACAGTATCTACATGCATTGTTTTGATGATATTCTCCTTGTTATCAATCTCTATAGATTCTAGGGCTTTGTTAGACTTATTGGGGTTTTGAGTTATTGTTAATATTGAATCTTAGAATTTGATGATTAAATTAATTGATGAGTTTATTGGACTAATAGGCTTTTGAGATAAGTGATGCATGAAAATACTATGTCATCGAAGGGCCAAATTCATGAAGAAGAGTTGGATATCGTGTGAAAAAATTAGATATCATGCTAGAAGATAGGATGTCGTGATTAAATCGATATGTCAAAGAAATTAACAATATACCCAAGGATAAAGGGATATGCCAAAGATTTAGATGAAATGCTTGAAGATTGGATAACATGTCAAATAATAGACAATATACCGAAAGCTTCGAAGATATATCAAATGAGTGGTTGATTTGTTAAAATCATGATTGAGATCATCTATAGGCCAATTTGCATTATCATCCGTCTAAATTAGAGCCTAAGCTTTACAGTAGCTATTGAGCTTGGGTTTGAGTAGGAATTGGACCCGTTCAAAAGCTAAACACGTAGCCTAAAAGTGACTTGGGTGATGGTACCACTAGGCCTAAGCATTTTTACTACCTACGTCAATCGATAATACTATTTTGTGTTATCAACAATAAAGGCAATGGTACTGCTTATGGTAATAGTAGTACTATCCAAAATTTAAAAATTATAATGATAGTACCATGAAGATATATTACAATGGTGCCATCTAGTGTCGATAGTAGTATCGTGCATACTCTGAAATTTTAGATATTTAAATTTATTTGCTCTAATTTTGTAGACTTTTGGGATCTATAAATGTCTCACTTAGGCTTGGTTGATGGAGCATTCATTCCCGAGCTTGTAAAATATTGTAAGTTCTAGTATAATTTAAATCTTTTCCTATTCTTAGGTTTACTTATAATAATAAGTTATATGAGTATAAAGGTTATCTTCTAATATTAAAAAATGAGAGAGTTACAATAAGAGTAGTTGATCTTCACCTATTAAAAAAAAGATCGACAGTCAAAATCGATGACCTCAAGAGAAGAAGAATTGAGAATAGATGTAGGTCAAGAAGATCGAACCACTATAAATCAATTTACCTGTCTTGACTTATGACTTAGTTTTATTCTCTTTACTTATAATTTTAACTTGATTAATCGAGTTTCAAAAATATATTATTTTTTATTAAATTTTAAATTTTATTATAAAATATTATTACACTAATTTATACACCATCCCTCCTCCGCTATCTAAGTTCCACTAAGATCCTAACTATCGACTCTTTTAGTTTTTTTTTTTTTTTCCTCTTTCATTATGTTAGAGGAAGGGTTTGGTTGTCTACATGCCAAAATAAGAACCACAAGTATTCAATTTGCCATCCTCTTTGCTTAGATAGTAATGTCAAGTCTTCTACTAACAATCATAATATCTCCTTATACATCTCCTTATTGGTGAATTCTTGTGTGATGACAAAGCATAATATCTTGAATTATTGGTTGTTCTTCTACAAAATTAGTCTACTCTTGTTGTAAAATTAAAGTGCTTAAAATAGAAAACTAAAATAAAGAGTTCTTTCCTTCTTTCACCAATCTGACAACACCTTTGTTTGGCATTGTGGAGGGAGGCTGAACATGTCAAGTTTGCTGTTGCATCTTTGGATGTCGAAACATGCTTTTAATATGGTTTTATATGCTTCAAAAACCTTTTTTTTTTTTTTTTTTGGTTTGGTTGTAGATGGCAGTGAAATGCCCATATGGTTCGAACATACTCTTATATAAAGTCTTTATATACATACATATATATATATATATATATGTGAGATTTTGTTTGAAGAATAATTAATCAAACCATGGATCAAGTTTGAGGAATAATTGGTCAAACCACGTGACTCATAGTCAATCATTGCAAGTTATTTCTATCATAAAAAAAATGTTTTGATACTTAAAAAAAAATATGATGGTTAGTTGTGCCACAATATTAAAACAAATCCAATTTGTGGCCACATGCTAACATAATTTTCGACTTTGACCCATCACCCTAAATAAATAGCACTTACAATATGATGTCGTGTGATTATTTCTTACCATTATATTGATAAAACATTACTAAGGATTGCTATGTCCATTAATTGAATACAAAACCTTCTTACCATAAATACCACTTGTTAGTCCAAAGGTTAGAATTTTCTTAAAAATATGGGCACAATACTTATAAATTATATCAAAATTCCTGTTTTCTTAAAAATTATAAATAATTTTCTTTCTTTTTTATGGCCTTGAGGTTTGAATAGGGTACGAAGAGTTTGTTTGAGGTCAAAGAAACCTCAAGTCACAGTAGTAAAACTAATAGAGTTCAGCACAAATCCCTTAATAGGACTTAGTGTTACACTAATTATTGTAATGGATGCAAGATTTGTTTTAGCTGACGTCACACCAAATAATAATAATAATAAATAAATAAATATTTAGACTTGGTGTTGGCCTCACATCGCCTCCTTTGACTCTGTCGCCCTTCACCCTGCGGTCGCTCTTTCGTCGACTCCATTGGCTTCGTTCGCGGAAGCTGCAATAGGTATTTGAGGGAGAAGGAAGAACGAATTGACCCCCGACACGGCTTCAGTTGCCTACCTATTTCTTCTGCGTTGCCGATGGCAGCATCTCCGTTGTTCCTCTCTCTCTCTCTCTCTCTCTCTTTCTTGCATTCCCTTTTTGACCTCTTCGCTACTTGGACTCGCCCCTCTGTGTTTCCGTGTCTGACCGATCTAATCCCTTCCGAGCTTCACAAAATTTCCATCGTTTCTGATTTAAGCCCATTAGAACGCACCCAGCTCGTTCATTTCTCCTCTTGATCGTTCTGTTGTTGGGTGACTCGGAGCTGCGGAGATCCGATTCGCCTTTTTTCTCGTGGTTTCCGTTTATTCTGCCAAAAAATTTGGATTTTTTCTAGCATTTTAGGTGATTTCGTCCATAAAAAACCCCCCTTTTTCTTTGTATCTAATCCGAAATGGGTGGCCGGTTCAGCCGGAGGCCCAGCATGGTGCCGGTTCGCCAGGACAGCGGCAGCGGTGGCGGTGGCAGCGGCGCCTCCTCCGACTCTGGCCAGAACGGTATTCCGTACACGGCGGAGCTGAGGTACTACGAGGCTGCGTGCCGTGATGACCCTGACCTCCGGTCCTTCGACGCCACGCTACAGAGGCGCACAAGTCACGCCATCTCCACCCTCGCCCTCGGTGCCGAGCTCCGCTCCCTTTCCTTCAACACTCTCAGTGAGGTCACCGGCTGCCTCCTCGACACGAACAAGGAAGTGGTCGATGCCATCCTGGACTCCAAGAAGGACATCTGGAAGAACCCCGAGCTCTTCGACCTCGCCAACGACTACTTCGAGTGCAGCATCCAGACCCTCGACTACTGTACCGAGCTCGAGAAGTGCCTCAAGAGAGCTCGCGATAGTCACTTGATCATTCAGTTCGCTCTCCAGCACTTCAACGAGGAGGACAAGGAGAAGGACGAGATGGAGATGGAAGATGGGAAAAGGAAGTACGCGATGACATTAGAGAAACTGAGACATTTTAAGGCTGCCGGAAATCCATTCACCCAAGAATTCTCTCAGGTGTTCCAATCTGTTTACAGGCAGCAGCAGCTAATGCTGGAGAAGCTGCTGCTGAGAAAGAAGAAGCTTGACAAGAAGCTGAGATCCATCAAATCATGGAGGAAGGTGTCAAACATAATCTTTGTGTCTGCTCTCGCAGCTGTCGTTATCTGCTCTGTTGTAGCGGCTGCTGTAGCTGCGCCGCCCGTTGCAGCTGCCTTGGCTGCTGCATGCACCATTCCGATCGCTTCGGCAGGGAAGTGGATCGATTCACTGTTAAAGAACTACCAGAATGCTTTGGGGGGAGAGAAGGACCTTCTTTCTACAATGCAATTTGGCACCTGCATTGCTCTGAAAGATTTGGATACCATAAGGGTGATAGTTGATAATCTGGAAATTCATTTCAGTTCGCTGTCGGAAAATGCAGATTTTGCCCTCAAGGATGTGGAGGCAATGAAGTTTGCAATCGAGGAAATTAAGAGGAAGTTGGAGCAGTTCACGAAGAACATCGAGAATTTGGGAGGGCAAGTTGATCGGTGCAGCAGGGATATTAGGAAAACCAGGACAGTGGTTCTGCAAACGATCATGAGGCACCCAAATGAGTGAGGAAAACCCAAAAAAAAACCAACTTGGTAAGACACAATAACTGCTTTAATTTTCTTCACTCGTTAACTTAGCCTGTTTGATTGATTGTAGAAATTTGATATCTTCCTCAATCATTACCAATATGCAGCCATAAACATGTTGAACTACTGTCTCTTCTTATGATGACATGAAGGGGGCAGGGGGGAGATCGGATTTCTGTATCATGCCTACTGTCAACTTATTATAGTTTTATTGGGGACTCCACAAAGGATTTCATTCCTGCCATGAAAAGAATTGATTTTTCAGTAGGGTGTATTAAACATTTTAGTCCAAATTATTTTAGGATAATAAGACTCTTCAAGTTGCTATCTACCTTATATTGAGACTTCAAATTCAATCAAAATCTTGAAAGCTCTCAGATTTCACCCAATCCAATCTATGCCACTTCATAATTTAGAGGGGCCATCCTAGATGTCAAAAGACTTCGAGTTCCTTCATTGACATCAGCATGAGTTTAAACTTTAGATGCAACTGGAAAGTCTACTCGATTTGTCGCAATATATAAGCATGGTTTTCATGCAGAAAATGTAGTGCATAAGCAACTCCTTTTATGATCTTGCTTGGTCCTCAGTGACCGAGGACCCTACTGCCTAGCTGTATGAGACTTCAAGAAAACTTGGAATTTGCATCCAAGGTTTTCTCTTTGGTAAACTATCAATCTCAACTGATGACTGTTGAAGCAAGACAAAGGTATCTAACTCGGATGAGACTCCTATGTTTCGGTAGATCACGGTCCGTGATACAGGAACATGGGTCTGAGCAAAAATACATTTGTCTAATCAATACATCATTTGCCTACTGATACTCACTATATAACTAAAACTACATATGATCAGGAAAACCTTAATTAAACTAACTCCGAGATTTTTTGTTCAGTATGGCATTCCCCTACAACTAGAGATTTTACGAACAATCAAAGAGTAATTCTTAGAGGCCTTTGTCTTTGTCCAGAGCCCGATGTCTACAATTACAGAACGTGCAGATGTAGAAAACTCGTGTGTCGTGTGTGTGTGTGTGTATATATATTCCAAGACAAATAAATTGTGTCCAACTTCTAAGATCACAACATCGTATTCTTTGGATTTGTGGCTTAGCAGTTGTAGATGCGGTTATTCCCTTGTGATTACTTACAGGTTATGGGTAAATAAATGATCGGGTAAAACTAAACTGTTACTTAATTTTCTTATATTGTTTAATTCAGTGTGTCCTTGCTTAATAATATGAGAAAATCTCCATTGCAGTGATGGCATTCTTAAGAAAAGCCGAATCGGAGCCTTCTATTGTGCTGGGAATCCTCGCTAACAGAGTTGGGGAAGGAGTCATCTGATGACATTGTTGCTGCTGAAGAATGTCCATTGATCGACCTTCTTTTCACAGGGAAATCAAATCCAGTGGGACTAAAAAGACCACAAACCATATCGACAACGAAGGCTTCGTCGGAGTGACAGTAGGTCTAAGTTTAGGATCTCACAAGTAAGGAAACTAATTAGCTAAGACATACTTTACATTGTGTTTTCCAAATTGGATTACAACTCAAAGACTGTGATGGCGTGCATTGGTGGTGCTTCAAGAGGAAGAGGAATGATCAGCTCTAGATGGGTCCCGCATGATTTGACCTTTTCGAGTGGGCCCCCAAAAATCCATGAGGAGGGTAGAAGGGTGAATCTTACTGTTCTTGTGAGATTAAATGTGTTGGTCTGTCACCTTGTAAAATAACAAAGCACAAACTTGTATAAAACTGAAGATTGATCTGAACTAATTTTAAAAAATAGTACCAAAATACCATATATATTCAAATACCATTTTTTGTTTTTTCCAATAGATTCTTTTACATCTTACGATGACCCTAAGTTCTTATCAATAACTAATTTGTTGTGGTTTATAGTGGAAAACAGAAGAGAGACTACCCAAAGTTCGACATGAGCAATCAAAAAAGAGATTAATAGATATAACTTAGAGAGAGAGAGAGGAAAGAGTTATTTTGGGGTTCGGCATCTATGATTTAAAGGAGAAGGAAGGTTAAGCGACTTCGTAACAATCCTTCACATAATTTAGGGAAGGCAGGCAGTACGTGAAAAGAGAGACTTTTGGTTATACGGTAATTAAATAATTGATTTTTTTTATCGTGAGACTTAGTACGGTTTGGTCCCGTTTCGATCATGCGAGGGCGTCCACATGAGTCTTTGGGGCGAGGAGGTCGAAGAGTGAGATCGAGGCAGGGGCTAGCTTTCGGACTTTCCTTATTTCTCCGGGGTCGACCTGAGGTGGGGCTTGGATCGCCTCTTGTGTCGCATTTCTACACGTCAAGTTGATGTCGGAAGGGGGGAGTTCCCAACTACCTCGACCTCTTCGTTACTTAAGTTAGTAAATAGATTATTATGTAAAATCATTTTCTCCCTAGCCCAAGGATAGGAGATAAGTATTTATACATGTAGAGATAACTTGAAAGTACGAGAGTTATTAATGGTTGCTAGTACCTCCCGCGACATAGCTATGCAATCGCTCAACCCATACGTCCCCTATGGCATAGGTCTATACTTATCACGCCATGCTTCTCATATGCATATACTCTACCTTCTTACGCCGATTAGAAATACACATAATATAGAGAACATAAGTGGATATAAAAAATGAAAAGAATGATACAAATAATAAATAACTTCTCACAATATTGTTTGAACAGTCACAATCAATCATCAAAAACAAAGATGATGATGAAACCGCTAGTGTGCCGAGCTACTTATAGAACAAAAGGGTTGCAAAGATGTAATAAGCATATTGCTCGAATAGTCTCAATCAATCATCAAAACAAAGATAATGAAACTGCTGGTGTACGGAATTACTTACAGAAAAAAGATTGCAAAGTATTATAATACATAAAAGTGAATCATAAAGTTTGATTTGTTGGTGGTAAGATTGCAAAGTATAGAATACATAAAAGTGACAAATAGGTTGTACCTCTTCATCTACAATGAGGAGGTTGACTTGTCACTCTTTCTCATGCACTCATTAGATCAATAGAAATAAAGAATTTAAGCATCTATGGATCGGAAAGAAGAAATAAATAAAGATGGATGGAAATGCAAGTTATGTGACCATCAATCAATATTTCACTATCTAAACTTGAAAAGCTTTAAATATTAAGTCGGTGGAAAAATTCAATTAACTACATGCCACATAGTACACGACATTAAACATCAATAAATACCAATTAAAAACCAACAGTCATTTCCATAAACGACACTAATTGTCACTGCCAGTGATCAGAACAAGGAGAGCTACTTAAGAGGAGAGATTATGAGGAGGAGCTCCACAGAGGCGAGTCTGCCAAAATGAATCAGCTGGCTGCAAGAAGATGTATGAGAACTAACTCATCAGATGCACAAAGCTTCATGAGAATTACTTCAGGTTGTAGTCACTGGAACGAACACTTAGGCTGGTGGGTGGGGGATTGATTGCAGTCATTGTTTATGCCTTCTTGAGCTGTTCATGGTTGACCTTGTTGGTTCATTGAGTTGGTGTTGGGTTAGGAGCCTGTGTTGTTGTCATGTCCCAGTGAAGAAATTATTTTGAAGAGAAAAAGAGAGACAGCATGTAATGAATGAATGACACGAGAGTTGGAAAAGATGCTGTCTCCAAGCTTCATACTCTCTTACTCATCCAACACGATGGTCTTCGGTGAGGCAGAACCCTCTCCCCCCTCCTGCACGTAGAAATGGTGGTAACTGGAGAGGAACAAAGACAGGTGGGAGTGGTGAACATTCCTTATGGATGGGTTTTTATCTTCTTCATCCGCTCGCTCGATGGGTAGGGTAGATTGAAGCAACACAGAAGCAATCGACTTGAAAGCTACTTTGGTTATTGTCTGCATGGCACATGACCCGAGGACGGAAGCGAAGGAGACAGCCATGGAGTTGGACATGACCAAAGCATTTAGGAGGAGCAGAGAGCTCCATCGCGGTGAGGAATAATGAAGCATATTCATTTTCTGAGATGATTCATGTCATCTCACACCATCGTTTTCTCCAAAACACCTGAACTTTTAGACAGATGAAGAAGACTCCCTAAGCCCATGTTACTGTTCCATAAGAGCAGTGTCATCCCCCCCTCCCCCTCTACGAGAACAAATGCAAGAACATGTCAGGATGATGCCCACGATCATATCATCTTTGATCCAACACTGCTGGCAGTCCCAGGAGTGGAAATCTTCCAGAGCAGAAGGATGAAGTCACTGACATCCATGAGATACTGAGAGTGTTTTGTGCCAACCTGGTTCTGAAAGTGACCATGCATCATCTGGGCTTCTTTGCCTGCATAGTTCTCAAGGTGGTGTGTTCATCTCCACAACATGGTGATGCTGGAGGTCACTGCTGACATAAACTAAAGCAGCAGTTTCACCACTTCATTAAGCTTGGAAACACAGACATGCATCAGCTGGAGAGGTTGGACAGCTGTGGGTTCTCCATGGAGCCTCATCCATTTAAATGCAGGTCCCATGACAGTAAGAGACTGTGGGTAGGTGGGAAAGGAGGAAACAAAGCCTGGTAGCTCATTCCAAGGCCATGAGTGTGGACAAAAAAGCTGGACAGATCCTACAAGCTCCATTTTGCTACCTCTTCTCATGACAAGAGAATCATTGAAGGGAAAACAGAAAACAATTTATTATATTTTTGTTGTTCTTCTCTTCCCGTTTCCTCAGGTTGTTTCCCGCTGCACATTGACACAGCAAAAGGAAATAACAGAGAACTAAAACAAACCCCCTGAGAAGTCCCAAAGAAAGATCTCCTTGAGGAGATATGTGGACGAATCCTTCGGCATCTTCTTCGGAACAGGTAGCAAGGCGAGACCAGTCACCACATCTTCCTTCTTCCCTCTTTCCTTGGTACCTGTTGATACAGCACAAGTCCATACATTCGTGAGCATATGCTGATGTTTATCCTTGAAACAAGAAATGGAGGGGTTAACGGTGTCCACACAACTGGTCTTGATGGGGTTGGCTTGACACATGAGGAGGATCGAGAGTAGCCCATTTGCTCCTGTGGCGCAGACCTTGCCTGCAAGATCAGGGGATTGATGGTGCTTTTGTTGTAGTTATGGATGGAGAAAAATGTCATATTATAAAGTTAGGAGAAAGAGCCTGGGATGCACTTTAAAGTGGGTGGTGGAGAAGCCATAAGAGAAGTCCAAGGATTGCTTCATGTGGTTGCTGCAGTCGTTGATGCTATGCTGAGATAGAAAAGAGATGTAATCAGATTCCCAAAGAGCTTGAGACACAGAAGATGACAAGGAACAAAGACTACTGCATGCCTGTGAACTGCTGAGGAGTTGGGAACTGGCAGTGTCATCCAGAACAGAGGAATGATCCCTTTGTTCCGCTGCTTCCGCTCTCCTCTTCTTGACACCATCCCTACCCATTGCAGCAGCGGGAGCTGAAGCAAAGTGGAGGCAGCCATTGCTTTCCCAGCGAGGGGTGGAGTGGCGATAGCAGTGGCCACGCTCATCATCAACTTCATGCAACTGCGGTGGCCCGGAGGACGCATCGGAGATCATGGACAGGTCCTCCTCCTCCTCCTCCTCCTCCTCTTCTTCTTCTTCTTCTTCTTCTTCTTCTTCTTCTTGTCCGTGAAAGGAGCTATCATCTTTGTGGCGAAGAGAGCTCTGCTCGTCCGACGACTGAGCCAAGTACATAGTCCAACCAGATTGGCAACCGCTGCTGCACTCCGAGCTCATCTCGCCTTCCTGTATCATTTGTCGATGGACATAGGAGGAGGAGTTCCGGCAGGAACTACCGCTGTCGTTACTCCAGCTTTCACTAGATGTTGTAGTGGTGATGATGGACAAGCTTCTTGTGCTATATAAGAGGCGAGGCGAAGAAGAAGGAGAGGAAGAGGAGGAGGCTCCGGGGGCAGGAGAGCCAAATCACAGGCAAGCTTTGTCCTTGTGCCCCTGCCATCCTTCCTTCACCCAGTTTTGTGCTCCTCGGTACAGATGAAAATTAAGACAGCCAATTGGCAATTGGGCGCTTTGCTGGTGATCTTGGAGAGACAACTAAGAGAGAGAGAGAGAGAGAGAGAGAGAGAGAGAGAGAGAGAGAGAGAGACTCCTCTCTTCCCCTGTTCAGGTGGTGTCAATGTATTCTTTATGTACATTGATAGGAAATTAAATGAAGAGGCAAAAAATTATATATATATATATATATATATATATATATATATATATATATTAGGACGATTTACTTACAAAAAAACATCATTTTGGTTTTTTTACCCTAAATAGAAAATATTGAAAATACTCCTCGCCAATTGTTTACATCAAATTTTTTTCCCCAACTTTTATCCATTTTAAATTATTGTCATGTTTTCAATTAGCATATATAGTAATTTTAATAATATTTATAATATTTTTATTAAGATGTTGAAAACACTATAAATACTATTGAAAAATATTATAAGTGACATCATATTATGTCTCTTTCATCCTCATTATTTGTAAATCTTTACAATATTATATTTTTAGGTTTGTAGTTAGTTTTATTATGATTATGAGTCTATTTGAATCATTTATAGTGTTTTTAAATAGGTCTTACAAGCTTTTTATTATGGTAGCTAAAATATTATTATAAATTTATTTAGGTAATGTTGTTCTTAAACTATTATAAATACCGATGTAATTGTAATATGATATATTAAATAGTTTCTAGCACATTTTGATTCTATTTAGCACATTTATAATACTTCAAGTAAAGCTTTACAATATTCTTGATCAAACTTTTTCCACCCAGTTTTTTATCAATTTTAAATTATTATAATGTTTTCAATTAGCATATATAGTATTTTCTAAGGATATTTTTGTTAAGTGTTGAAAAACACTATAAATGCTCTTGAGAAATATTATAAGTGACGTAATATTATGTCCCTCTGATTTGTATTGTTATAATAAAATATTTTTAGATTTGCAGTTAATTTGATTATGGTTATGAGTCCATATGAATCATGTACACTGTTTTTAAATAGGTTTTACAATCTTTTTAGTATGGTAGTTAAAATATTATTATAAATTATTTTTTGTTTTTATTTAGGTGATGTATTTCTTAAACTATTATATATACCTTCGTAATCGTTATATGATATATTAATAGTTTATAGCACATTTTGATTCTATTTTATACATTTATAGTGTTTTTAAGTAACCTTTACAGTATTCTTGTTGTGATTACTAAAATACTAAAAATACTATAATATATCAAAACACTCTAAAAACATGTTAAAATGTTGTGACGGGCCGGAATTGTTTTTGAGAGATATTAGATATTTTTCGAATTAAAACTATTTTTTGAAAAACAGTACAAGAAGTTGTAATTTTTTTTTGTCTTTTTCTTTACATTATTTTCTCTTTTTGAAACTCATTGAGTTAAATTAACACATTCAACTGGACCTGTCTGACCTGAGCTGGTCCAAAATTAAAATAAAAATAGATATAAAACTAAATATTAATAGATAAAAAATAAAATACTAAAAACATTTTAAAATAAAAGACATATAATTAATTATAAAACAGAAATATAATATTAATTATACATTCGAAATATAATAATATTGTTAATTTAATCAATAAATACTAAATATTAATTAAATCCAATGCCATTATAGTTTCATGTCACAAAATAAAATATGTTTATCAAAATCCTTTGTATCCAAAACACTAAAATAATTTTCTCATCAAAATAATTAAAAACAGGATATTTCAAACTTCACAAAATTTCAAAACTGTCAAAAATCATTCTAAAACAATAAAATATTTTTGCTTCATGACTTTGTTATACTAATTCTGAGTGAGATAATTATTTTCATCCCTATTCAAAAAAATATATATTTTCATTCAAAATAATTGGAACTCAACCTCAAAATTTTATTTTACCATCAAGATTCATTTCAAAGCTTCATACAAGCAATAAATTTCTAGGCTTCAAACTAATGAAATAAGGGCTTAATTGATTAAAAAAACTAAATTTAGTATAATTTTAACTTTTAATATGCTAAAATTAATATATGTTTAAAAAATCCTAGCGGTTAAATCTCATTTTAAAACTAATTTTTAAGAGTCTCATATTAATTTAAATAATTTTAGTTTTAAATGGTCTAGGTTATTCTAATACTGAATGAGTTAGACTATTTTTTATGCTCTGATTAAAACACAGTATAACGTCCAAAATCACTGTCAGATTTATTTCTTTCATTATTATTCATTCCAAGACTTTATGTAATCATACATAATGAGTTCTTAGGCTTCGATGGGGCAATTGATAAATAAAATAAAATAAATTTAGTATAATTTCATATTATTTTAAGATAAAAAAATATTTGAAATTATTTTTCAAGAGTTTCAGGTGAATTTACATATTTATTTTTTTTTTTCTTTCAGACTACTTACTCAAACATAGTAGAATTCTATTCCAAATTAGTGTAACTCAATTTTCAAAAATTTTGAATCAAGATCCATTCCAAAAATTCATACAAACATATTAAAATGAGTTTTTCAGGCTTCAAAACCTTGAAATAAGAAACTAATTTATAAAAAAATAAAATTAGCATAATTTTATATTTTAATATGCTAAAATTTTAAGTTAGAATATAAAAACTTCAGATCTCATTATAGAATTAATTTCTAAGAGTTTGTAGCGAATCTATGTTGTTATTCCGGTTATATATTTTTTATTTTCTATTAAAAATACTATATAATAAGTTTTTAACTATTATATTATATATTTTTATTTTCTATTAAAAATAATATAACTCCGTTCAAATCAATATAACTTAATTTTAACTTCTTTTAATCAAGATCCACTCTAAAATTTTACATGAGAATATAGAAAAAAAGTTTTTAATCCATTTAATGAAAGACTAAATTTAGTACAATTTTGACTATTTATATAGTGAAAAGCCAAATGTCTGTGATGGTGGTGTAGACCTGGTCAAAGAGCCTAATATTTCCCAGCACTAATTTTATGATGAAAGGGATCGATTGTCAACCTCAATTCTCTCTTTCTCCTTTCGTTGCCATTGTTCCAGTGGCACAAGGATTCCACCTTCCTGTGTAGAAACACTCAACTGAAGTGGCCATCTCTCTCTCTCTCTCTCTCTCTCTCTTTAGGCTCTTTCTTTCTTTCTTCATAGATCATAGCTGACGCATGGAGGGGCCAAGAGTTCCATGTCACAAGAAGCTGATGAAAGAAACCTTGGTGGTCAATTCAATTTGCCTAAGTCAGATTTCATACCACTTAATCCAACATCAAAAGGTTTTAATAGAAAGTACAAGTCGGATCTGAATTCATATTACCTCAATTAATTAGTCAGATCATATATTTATTTTTATTTATAAGTCATGATGCTAAGTAATAAGTCTGATTCTTTTGGTCAATGAATTCTTTTGGTATGATTAAGAATTTTTTTTGTTATATTAAATGATATGCAAGATACTCATATGCAAATTCTAATCTAAAAATCTCACTTGCATAATAATATACTAACCATCAATAAAATTAATGGCATTTTTTTTATATTTCTTTTGAATCACTTTGCACCTACCATAAAGTCATTTTATTTGCTTGTCCACTTGATATAATAATAATATATTTTTTTTTATAATTTATAGTTGCCATCTAGCATGAACCCAACCCTATTCATTAATGGCTACATAAGTGCTAATATGGTTGGTACATGATGATCCTGCAGGACCATTTGGTCCATTTTGAACCAAATTGGATTTAATGAGGCAGGATCTGAAGACAATATTAGTCACATACATGCGATAAGAAAGATATTATTCATCCACAAATCCATAACTTTCTTATACATTATTTATTGCAGCACACACCATTTAAAAAAAAAAAACCCCCACATTTTGAAAGCTAGACGAACTAAGCATGTATCGGTCGTTGTTACTTCGGCGTTTGAGATCATTTGTTCTGCTCTAGATTATTCTTTTTTGTTAGTGTTTATTTTTTGAAAACTAAAAGTTTTCCTTTTCGTTAATTTATTAAGTAAAAGTTTTAATTATCTTGTACTAATATTTCTTATTCTTATTAAAGAAGGCTAATACCTTTTGGACAATATTTAAGGTGTTTTTAATTCTTAGACATTATTGTTTTTTATTTCAAGGTGTCAATTAACTTAATTGATAAAAATATTTTCGATCTTGGGCTCGAATTCCTTCTTTTTTGTCTTTCTTGTTACGTTATATTTTGTTTTTTATACTCATGAATTTGCATCAATCCTCTCATGATTGTTCTAAATGATAGAATCATTCGTTATGTGATCGACTATTTGTTTCCTAATTATTTTCTAAATTTTCTTCTTTAATTTATTGATTTTGATTGGATTAGGGTCTTACCCTCACATAAACATTAACTATCTTACTCTCGTAAGTTAGATCTCCTATAATTTTTTTTTCTCAATATAAACCTGAAATCTAATTTCTTATATTAAATGATGTAGAAAAAAGGGAGAAATTTTATTATTTTCCTTCCCCTAATAATTCATTTTTCTTCTCTATGTATTTACTAGTTTATTTTATGTTAGAGAATTATCCTTCTCTCAAATTCGATCACGTAGGAACTATGGAGAGAGAGAAATATATATAAAATAAAAAATCACACATCAACAAATAAAAAACATATTACATTTAGTGTGGTTCAAAAAATTAATATATTTTCAAAAGTTTCTTCTCTTCACTTTCTTTATCACTAGAAAAACAAGTTAGGAGCAACCCCTTTTTTTTTTTTTTGTGTGTGTGTGTGTGTGTGTGTGTGTGCTTCTTTCTCTTACTAGAACCTTGAGATTCAAAATATGTTTATAAGAGCAAATCATGATTACGTAGGAACTACTCTTCATCCTCGTACTTAATCCCTAATGTAAAAAATATTAATCCTAATCCATCAAAAAAAATTAAATTTAATTAGGATTTCTTCAAGTAGTTCGAATATAATTGAAACTCCATAAAATATTTACCAAACCCTATCAGATACCAATTTCCTAACTCAATAATTATGTATAATTTTAAGATAATTAAAATTCCTAAAAATACTTACCAAATCCTAACATGTACCAGTTTCCTAAATTTATAATTATTTGTCTAACACGGCAAACAGATTTTTGAATGAAATCGGCATCCCTTAAAAGAGAAATATCATCATGAATTCTATTGAGATGTAGTCATGAACATAATTGACGCATTCATGGTGATCGCATGTGGTGTATGTAGTCTTAGTATAGTATTTGTTGTCTCCAGCACAATGCAATTTAATATGTCATCTAACTTAAGATTGAGGAATCTTTTTCTTTTCCTTTTTCTTTTCTGTTTTAGGTTGAGATTTGTCTAATTTTTGTTTGTGTAGGCTTCTTGTATTCTCTTTGTTTTTATTACTTAAATATCTATTATTTATTATTTGGTTATAAATCTAATTTATTTTACTGTTAACAGTTTCTAAGTGGGGAGATTGACGTATTCTCATAGAAATTAGTACCTACTTCCCAATACTTCTAATATTCTTTTTTATATATATAAAAAGGCCTTTTCCCCTTTATTTTTGGTACTTGAATATTTGTTATTATTTTTTAAATTATGAATCCTACTTGTTCTACCTGCAGCAGTTCTGGGTGAGAAAATTTACTGGTTCTTGTAGATATCAGTATAGCTTTCTTCATAGGATTTCTTATTTGACTTGCGCTTTTCTCAAATGCACAAGAAGGTGCATTAAGTCCGCCCTACTGCAAGTTTTCACAGCGAAGAAGAAAACGAATCAAGTCGATCATGGCCACCATACGCCTGGCGTCGTCCTCAGGCTTCACTCTGTCATCACTCTCAACCTTGTTCTTCTGCTTGTGTTCGTCTAACTCGTGTGCAGCTCATGCGTTCAAACCCTAATTAAATGCCTCAACCTAAACTTGTTATTCTCCATGAGTTGCGACAACTTGCCTCGCAGCATATACATCCTGGAATCCTAATCAATGCCTCATTAAATGTTGGAGGTTGAGCTGCTACTTCCCCCCGCCGAGGACGGGAACAGCTGATGAGCTGCTGCTGCTGCTGCTGCTTCCTGGGTTGCGTTACGTGGAAAGCTTGCATGGGTCATCCCCGGTGTCGAAGCATATACGTGCAGTGATCCACCTTAGCACCTGGGTGCGACCCAAATCCAAGTCTTTCCTTCATGATATATTTAAGTCGCCAATACTCTTCGACACTTGTCCAAGCGAGAGCGAGCGAGAGAGAGAGAGAGAGAGAGAGAGAGAGAGATGGGGAATTGCCAAGCGGCGGAGGCGACGACGGTGGTGATCCAACACCCGGGAGGAAGGGTGGAGAGGGCGTACTGGTCGTTGAGGGCGAGCCAAGTCATGGCTTCCAACCCCGGCCACTACGTCGCCGCGGTCATCGTGGTCGCCGCTCCCCCGTACGCCACCTCCGTCACCGCCCGCAGCGGCGACGCTGCCCTGAAGCACCTTAAGCTGCTTCGCCCCGACGATACTCTCCACATCGGCCGCGTCTACCGCCTCGTCAGCTTCGAAGGCAAGTCGCTGAAGTCCTACTTCCCTTTTCCTCTGTTACCTTGCTCTTGGTCGTGAGGGTCCGGAGGCGTGTGCAGAGGTGGTGAGGGAGTTCGCGTCGACGAAGCACGTGAAGTTGGGCCGCCTGCTTGTCAAACACAAAGAAAAGCACCGGCCCAGAAGCGAAAGAGGCGGCGACGGGGGCGCCTCCATGGCCATCGCTGCTTCGGGCCAGCCAGGCAGTGGTCGTGGTGGTGACGGTGGCATTGAACTCGAGCCGGAGACTCCTCCGGCGACGGTACGTGGATTTCTGCAGTATCTTATTGTTGTAATTCATCTACGGCGATCGACCGGATACAACAAACGAAAGGAATTAAGTCTTATATATTCGTCGATGTTCTCATTTGTCATAGGAGGAACAGGAAGCGGTGGACGCCGAGTTGCAGGATGCGGCGGTCGGGAGTACCAAAGCAAAGATAGTTCGCCATGGGCAGTGGAAGCCAACCTTGCAGAGCATTGCGGAGGTCGCAAGTAGCTGAAGTGATCATCCTCGCACATCAATCCTATAGCTCCAAGTCCAAGTTAAGTTAAGTATATACACGATAGCTTCTGTTTTCGATTGCAATGATAGTGATCATCATCCCGAGTGTGGAACAAGAACAAGTGATCTATTTTCTTTTTATTGTACCCCCCCCCCGCCCCCCAAAAAAAAAAATAAAAAAGCCAGCCAAGTGGCGTAGGCATTAAATGATATGACAGAATAGGTTCATCAGAGTTTGGCCAGCAGAATAGGATGGGAGAGGGATATGTCTCCGTCACTGCAGCAGAAGCTTTATGGTTGTCATTTTCCCGGAGGAGAGATCATTCGAGCTGGAACGGGAGGTGGAAAGGTCGTGGTCCATCTCCCCTAGCCGAAGTGAAAGGGAAAGAGCTCATGGCCTGCTCCGAAAAGGAGGAGGCATTTAACTCCAACACCTGACGCTGAGATAGATGCCTCCATTTTGACCATTACTTTGTATGCGTTGACGTCGTTGCTATAATAAACCCTCCGGGATGCTGTTATTTATTTCCCAAATAAAGTCGATGATTAGAATATCAATATTTATGCCTATTAATTGATGAAAAATACTATAACATAGTGTAACATTCTTGTAACCTGATTAGCTAATCTTATGAATCAGCCCATAGGAAAAAAAAAAAAAAGGATAAGTGCATTTTAGATATTAAGAAAAAAAATATTATTAAAGAATTTAAAAAATGAAGGGCACTTTTGAAAAGGTTGAGGAGGTTTCTTTTATATATCTTACGAATGGAGTGCTTTATTTGTCCATATTTTAAGAAGAAACACTTCTTGAGAGTGTGAGGATGTCTGACAAAATGAGATTTGATGTTATAAATCAACTAGAAAAGCTCAAAAGAATAAAACCAATCTTACAGAGGTGAAAGGATTATATATATATATATATATATATATAGAATGGTCAATTGGACAACAAATGTTAAGCCTCGATTAACCGCACATACTTTGATTGGATTCTTACTATCAACTAAGAAACTAAGAACCGAGTCAATCTAGTGGCATGCAGCAACAAAAGGATAAATGTCTAATTTTAAAATAAATTTATTTTACCTAGGCATAATGGAAGTTGCTAAATTTTATCCCTAGGTCAATGGAGTTCCTTATTAGATTTTAACTAATAGAATTTACATACACTAGGGCTTAGAAAAAAAAATAAATAAATATTTTAAGATTCTTAAAATAAGCATCCCAGTAGGATAATAAATTTTGGAACGTAAAGAAAATCTCGTGGAGGAAAAAATCTCTAGTAATTAAGGTTTGGGTCTTTTATAAAATTTTTAAGTATTTTTGGGTTTTGATGAGTGCAGAGCAAGATATGAGGAATATTTTTAGTGCTTCTAAGATAGTCCCTAGAGAGGATGAGAGAAAAGATATAAATTCTTTAGGAGTTTTTATAAGAGAGCATATAATAAAAAAAAAATTATGCTTGAGCGATGATAATTAATATCTTATAATTGATTTTACATTATGAAAGACAGAGATTTATCAAACTATATTAATCTTATATCCAAAAAGATTCAATGGTTAGATTCAATAGGTGACGAAGATTGGAAAAGTGTCAAGCAAAAGTATTTTCTCTTCAAGAAATATAAAAATAAATAAAGAAGTTCCCAATAATATAATTAATTTTAATACGAAACTAGATATCATAGAGGAATAGAATCATACGAATTAAAGTTTAATTCTTCTATAAATATATCATATATCTCTAGGTTTTGATGGAGAAAGAGCAAGATAGATAGGAGGGTACTTATGATTTCTCTTTATGATATATAAAGAGATTACTCAAGACAAAATGTATAAATTCTTATAATTAAGTATGGATAATTTAGTCTTATAATTGATCTCATATGATAAATATTTTATTTTTTTCTATAAATATAAAAATTTATCGAATCAAGTTAATCTTATGTCGATTTTATTAGTATATTTTTTATTGCTTTCATACTTTCAAAAAAAATAAAATCTCTTCCCAACAAAAACAAAAGTAGATGTATTCATTTTAGCTCTTGTAGTTTTTATTATGGATTACTTAATCTCTTATGGTTTGTTCTTATATAAAATAACTCCTACTTTTTCAAAAGCGTAGCATATAAGCCTTAGTCGTAAAGTCTGAGTTAACGTAAGTCAGAGTCTTCTTACGTAGCATGCTGACTCATAATATATATAATTTAAATTAAAAAAAAATCTATTTTAGCCCATATAATTTTGGTCATGGACTCTAACTTACTACTTTTTAAAAAGCGTAGCATATAAGCCTTAGTCGTCAAGTCTGAGTTAACGTAAGTTAGAGTCTGCTTACGTAGCATGCTGACTCATAATATATATAATTTAAATTGAAAAAATATATTTTAGCCCATATAATTTTGGTCATGAACCACTTAAGCCCTTTTAATTTTGCTTGTGTCTTAAATAATCTATATATTTTTAAAAACATAGCATATAAGCTACTTCCGTCAAATATGAGTTGACAAATATTAGAATCCAATTATATAGTATGTTGACTCATAATAAATCACTAATATAATGATATGTATAATTTAAAATTTTAAAAAAATTTATCTTGTCGAGGAAAATGAGTAAAAGACGAAGATGAAGAGATAGAGGTATGAAAGGTCGGAACTGAAGGTGAAGGAGAGCTGGACTGTCACATCATAAGAGGACAAAATAAGAGGCGATGTGGACGAAGACGCCCAAGAGGATGAAGATGGATCAAAAGACCATTATATCCCTAGCATTAGATTAATCGACACATATCTACTTGAGGCGGGACCATAAGCTCTTGAGCTCGTCAACACAGGAGAGGTTGTATACGTACGACGCCCTGCTAGGTAGCAACGACTCGGTGTTATTGTTGGTGGTCGCTTTCATGATGACGCCTACTCTCACCATTGATGATGATCTGAAATTTTTAATTTAAAATTATATATTATTATATTAATGGCTTTCTTTAGAATTTCCAATGGTAGACAAGTATCACTCCCCCCAAACTACATACACTGTCCTAAACAATGTTTGGAAGTAGCTGCCATCTTCTACTGACCTCCAACAGCTAGTGAAATTGCAGTATAATTTTAGCTACTCCATCCAAAAGCCTTCCTGTCCTCTATACTCAAATGGAAATAGTCTAGCAAACCAGACCTGAACCCACCTCTGCACTGGTCTAGCCAGATTTCAGTTGAAGGGGCTTCATTTTCAGCAATTGTATCAATCTAAAATTCTATGTTAATTTTTTTTTTTAATGTGTAAGATAAAGATAGATGAACTGAAAGATAATATGGCATCATCAAGTACTGAAAAGGTCGGATAATATATAACAGATTTGACCCATAACCTAATAGTTTGATTTTTTTTTGATTGACCCATAAGTTTATAGTTTAAATTGGATCAATCTAGATATTCTTATGTGTGAGATGAAAAGAGAGGTAGTATCACATTGTTAAATATTAAAAAGATCTGATAACATATAATAGATTTGACCCATAACCTAATAGTTCAATTTTTTTGATTGAATCAGTGTCTATTTCAATATATACTAACCTTGATCAATTTAACTTAGATTCATTATTAGATAGATCCGAATGGAAAATGCTTGAGTTCTCATATATATATATATATATATATATATATATATATATATATATATATATATATATATATATATATATATATCTTTTGAACTAGTTGCTAGTCAAAGGTCAACATGAATATGAATGCCAATATGAATGCTAAATTATTGGGAACATAAATTAATAAAATCCTATTATTTATATATTTGCCTAAGCTTTTAAATGGATCAACATCGATCATTAATATAACTTGATATTATGGTAGAATATAGACGAGTAAATCCTATCTTATTCCTTCCGCTATCTGTCCTATTAATTTTTTATTTTTCCAGCAGTGGTCAAAGAGGTATGCCTTATTAATGATAAATATGATAATGTACTGAATAATGATATTATTTTAATGATGATAGAGTTTTGTTGGGATAATCGATTTATTAATTTAATCCACTTAATTGATTTATCACTAAAACCTTTGAATCCACTTAATTTAGCTTTCAAGATATCAAATAAATAAATCGATCGACTGCCTTTTTATTCGTAAAATCCATCAATTAATGATCATATCATCATGTTGTCTGTCATTATAAATCATATAAAACACTCATACTTATCTCATCAAAAATATTAAAATTATTTTGTGCTTCAAAATATCTCGTCTGTATTATGGCAAAGATTTGGGACTTTGAAAAATCTGACTCGTCCCTGTCACATGCTTTGTCCATTTGTATGGTCTACACGCACCACATGAACGTGACATATTTTAAAAAAATATTCTGGTTTTTTTTTATGTTTCCAATCTTAAATTCTCTGTAGAACATAGACACTTTATTCAAGTTTTAATTTTGAAGAAATGGACTGTTCGCTCATTTTATTAACGTTGATTTCATTAATTTAAGTTTGAAGGAAGGAAAGATTAAAAAGAAAAAAAAAACATAGAACATATTTGCAAGAGGTTTCTTGTTTCGAAATTGTGACAAAAACGTGGCCCCCACCCAACAACCCCAACCGCCCGTGCCTGCCCACATGGAACGCGTCCACCATCCAGCCATCTATTATTACTTTGAGTTGGACGGTCCCGATCGTCGCATCTCCATCCAATCATCGCGCCCCAGCCGTCCATGGCTGTTTGATCATCATTCCTGTTGGGCTTGACCTCAAGTCACATTTAAAAACGCCATAACACAAACGGCGTCGGGCAGTCCGAGGCCGAAGCTTCCGTGCTTGTCGTTAGCTATTAATTTCCCTATTTACCCCTCTAATTTAAATTAGTCTCCGTATTTTCTTAAACTTAGGTAACTAAATCTTAAAGGGATATCAACATATAAAAGGGTAAACAGGTCATATTAAATTTCTATAGGGGTAGATATGTAAAAGCGTGATCGATATAATCCCACCGTCCCCCGTCCCTCGGAAAGAAAAATCTTCGTCTCTCTCGCGGCCGCCGATTCGGAAAAGAACGAGCGAGGAGGATGAGCTACTACAACCAGCAGCCGCCCGTCGGCGTACCTCCTCCCCAAGGTATCTTCCATCTTGAATCTGATGCACGATCTCGGGTTGAGGTGGAGAATTGATCCTGGTGATGATGGTGATGTTTATCTTTTCCATTGTTTGGGTCGGATTGTTGGTGGTGATCAGGTTATCCGCCGGAGGGGTACGCCAAGGACGCCTATCCGCCGCCCGGGTACCCGCAGCAGGGCTACCCGCCCGCGGGTTACCCACCGCAGGGGTATCCCCCGGCGGGGTATCCACCGGCGGGGTATCCGCAGCAGGGATACCCTCCACCCTACGCTCAGCAGCCGCCGCGCCAGCAGCAGAGTAGCGGCCCTTCTTTCGTCGAAGGATGGTAATGAAACCTGAACCTTCTCTCCCTCCCTCCCTCCCTCCCTCCCTCTGTCCATCTACCCTTTTCCCATCTCTCCCTGGTCGGATCTGGCGTTTCCGGTCCAACTTGGTGGCGCCGCGTGACCGGATCCGTGGCCCGTGGTGCCGGATCCGCCTCGTCGCGGCCGTGCCCGGCCGTCGGTGCACGATATCTTGTCCTGGGTTATCGTGCGCAGCTGGGCGGTACGACCTGTAAGCGACGTGCGGGGTGACGTGCCAACCACCTTCACGCCTATGACGTGCTAAAGACGTTTTCTTTCCCATATGTTGCAGTTATCATTCATCGTTACTAATCCCTGCACATATATGTATGTATGTATGTATACTCGCTCACTGTTGCCAATCAGGACAAACACGGATCCGAAACACTTTCAATCCTTGCTAATTAAGAATAATATTTGAGATGATATTTACTTGTTTGAGAAGTTATTTAGGCGTTCAATTTCTTGTTATAATTAAGTTAGGAACTTATGCCATGATATTTACTTTTTAAAAAGACTGTTTAAGTATCAAAAGTTTATCATCACTCTCCCAAGGGAGAACACGTTTCTGCTACTTAATCCGTGGTTGACCCAGATTGCAAAGAAGCAATACTATTGTGATGCTAAGACATTTATATACGAAGTTTTATTTTCACAAGTGATTTTCTAGGTTTATGCAGCCATATATTCCGTCATGATCTGCCACACATAATAATGATCTAATTTCTGGCATCCGGTTTAGGCATTCATGGAGATTGGTGGTGAATCAATTCGATGCAAATGAAAAAAAATATATATATATATATTTTAGTGGGCACTGGCTCAAATATCTTCTGAGAACAATATATATGTAATTTATATCAGAGAGCCATAGCTGATGACACGCAGCTTTGAGCTGCTTTCTGTGATAAAATGTTAATTGTGTTACTGTTCTTCTGGTTTTGCAGCTTGGCTGCTCTTTGCTGCTGCTGCCTTCTCGATGCTTGCTTCTGAGAGGGGGAATCAGAAGAGAAAGGAAGGAAATAATCACCATATGGTCTGATTCAAGGCGAGAGTGGTGGTTGGTGGTTCCATCAACTAGTTTCCTTGTAAACATTGATTTCTCCCTTCTCTTACCTTTGTTGTAAGAAACCTCGAATTTAGTGTGCCTTTTTTTCCTGGTTTTACATTTGAATTTCCATACCTGCTATCTAATAAAAGATGAATGTATCCTTTATTATTGTTCTGTTTGCTAATACCCTCTACATTTGGTATTGATTTGATATGTGATAGTAGTGCAAGCTCAATAGACATTGAGCTCATCAGTTCTGACTGCTCATTCTGCCTACATCTTTTGATGATCATTATAATTCCGCATCTTGGTTCCTGGATTATAATCTTTGTTTTGAAGATGGGCAATTCTGATTAAGAGTAGATGAACAGAGAAGATATGGTGGGTTCTAAATTGTTTGAAGAACAGTTTTCTGTCACAGTTCCATACTGCTGCTCTGAATTAGGTTTCATCTGGTAGCATAAGAAGAAGCAAATTGACTTGGAGTCAACGCCAGTAGAAGGGTTGACCGAGTTGACTTGCTTGCATTAGGTTCAACTTAACCAGGCCTAGGGCGTTCATTTTTCACGTGATTAAGTTTATAGACTGTTGTTTAATTTCATGTTTCGCTTGCTATTTAGGTGTTTTCTTTTTGCATGTGAGTACAATGATGTGCAAATTGGAGAGTTCAACATGAGATAGAGAGGGTTGACTGGTGGAAAACAATGGACAATGGATCAATTAAGATGGCTAGGGCTAGAATTTAGATGGATTAAAATGCAATAAGGAATATACACCCCAAAAAAAAAAAAAACCTTTTTCCTAACATTTTTATATGTACGATTCCACATATTAGTTGGGACTTATTTGTCGTTCAATTGTACATTCTTGTCGATCCCCAAAGAACACCTATATGCCATCATGGAATGATTAATCATATCAATATTTGTACCCTACAGAAAGGCCAAAAGTGATAAATATATCACATCAGCGCTTAATTTAATTCAAGATGATAATTTAAATCCTTATCCAAAAACAATCAATATTTAGTTTATGACTTATTGGTTTGTAATTTTTTAGTGTGACATAGATGGAACCAGACCTAATTCCAATTAGATTGTGTGCTATGGGAAGGCTTCCCTTAGGGGAGGCTTGGAAGACTAGTCAAACTTGGTTGTTGGATATAGAGAGGCAACCTTTAAAGCCAACATTGTTGTATAAGTTTGACCAAACCAGAAGAATCCAAGCCGAACCCTGTAATGGTTTATGATTATTCTTACCATTCCATCCAACAAACATTTTTTTTTTTTTTTTGCTAATACAACATCATGAAAAATGCCGCCGGAGAAAACATGACCTCCTCAAAGTTGTACTGCCATTTTCTCACATAAATGTTTATTATCACTATTTCAATATATCTATTGATAACTTACTAAACTTTGTGCCACTCTTTGAAGTGACTTAATTTTGTCCACTGCTTGAAGATAACAAAAAAGGGTTACATATTGCAATTTTTTAATATAGTGATTCCTTCTTTGTTTTCACAGCTGAAACAAACCAAATTTAGATTTCCCGTTTCCTCAAATACTCAATCAAACACCTTTACAAGATTCTTAAAAGAAGTTAATACTGATGTAGAAGTGGTGGTTTTGCGTATTGTGAAAACAAAAAAGGGGGAGGGTTTTGACGTAATGGTTCTAGGCTTTTCGTGTCATATTGTGATATCTTATATCTATCAACTCTCGAGTAGAGAAATGTCACCTCCAATAAATGAAAAGTGAGTACTACTCGCCAAGATCTGTCGATCGTAATTTCTGTTCTAAAATTCATGTGTCTTCAAAGTTGGATTATCCATTATATCATTTGAAATATTTATGTTCTTCGTCAATGAAAAAGATCACAAGTTAATTATCTACAAAATGTTCTTGACTTGCTCTCGAATGATCAAGCATGAAAGAGATGGTTTGTTGGGAGCGGTCTGGACCTTGTATGGTGAAGTCGGGTTGGAGAGTAAGATTATCTTTGCTATTAAATCATCATCTAGTCATATTTTTGAATGGCATCGGGGATTATTCTGCATAATTGGTCTATGCTGGGGGCATCTCGACCCTTCTAACGCTTGAGTTAGCGGGACGAAGAGGAAAATTAACTAAGCAAGTGAGAGAGTGAAAAATTATTGCTCGCTTGACCCTGCTTGGCATGGGGCTCGACTTTTATACTTGAGCACGTTGTGGCATAGACGGGTGCTCATGGAGGCCCTCCCTTATCCAGCATGGTGGTGGCATTTAATGAGGGTACATTGGCATGTGCTCCCAAGGGTATCGCTTGGGCCGAATTATTGGAATGGCTACTTCGGTCTGATCCCCTTACTCTTCTAGGTTAACCAACGCATGTAGGGAAGCTTGGTGAAGCTAGACCATGTCGTCAGTCATTAATGCAGAGGCATGGTTTCTGCTGATATATCAATCAAGAGTGGGTCATGGGGGCTCATTTATGAAATCTAGCCAAGCAACGTGACCTCCTGCTGTCAATCATAAGAGTACGTGATTTCCAGGCTTTTACTTAAGTGTTGCTTACATGACGAGCATAACTGAAGAGTGCCAAGATTATCCCTATCAATAAAGTTACGAAATTATCTCAATTATAAGAAGAGCCACGAGCTTTCCAGCATTGTTGAGCCTTCCGTTCACAGTCGTCTACGGATCCAGTCAGTGCTCTTTGTCCTCCGACAACAATCGGGTCGAACAATCTTTGTGATCCAAATGGTGCACGTACAAAGCCCTGCCAAAGATACCAAACGAATCCAACGAGGTTTCGCTATGATGGTAAAAAAAGCTTTGGATTGGACGGGTGTCCAAAATGACGATGGTCATCATATTCTTGTTATCTAGAAAGAATAAAAAACGATGAGTATTGGTCTTTTCAAATTTTTAAAATAATATTTTAAATAAAAATAAAATAAGCTATCAAGAGTGAATACTTTATGTGCGAAGAGAAAGATGTTTGGTCGTTCCGGAATGGATTATTCATGTCTTTTTATTGATTATTTATGAATATGATGAGGTCATTTTGTATAGGTTAGACAAATTGTTGAGTTCTTTTTTATATTTAAATTCCACATTATATATTCATTAGTTGAGTCATTTTACCATGTTATGTACTTATAGATTGTATCTGAAAAGGATTTGTTGTAAATTATCATGAAGTTCTCAATAAATAGAAAAAACACCTTAAGAATGATTCTAGAAATGATGATTACTTATATAAACTAAAAAAAATTATTTTAAAGAAGGATTTCCAGTGATATTTCTATATGGATTACCCAGGTCAAATTAAAATGGAAACTAATTACACAATATATTAAATAAAGTTATAAATAAATATCCAATATATTAAATAAAGTTATAAATGTCATCCTAGAATTTAAGCATAGATTCATTTAAATCCTTATGGTTTTAATCATAGATCATTTAAGTCTTTATGGTTTGTTTGTATCTAAAATAAATTATATATTTTTAAAAATATAATCTCGTAAGTCTGAATTAAAAGATATTAGAAATTAATTATATGGCATGATGACTCATAATAAATAATAATTTTAATGATATATATAATTTAAATTTTTTTAAAAAGATCTATTTTAGTCTCTATAGTTTTTGTCATGGACCACTTAAGCTCTTATGGGTTTGCTCGTGTCTAAAATAGTCCATACATTTTAAAAAATATAATATATAAGCTCATCCCGTCAAATTTGATTTAATAAATATTAGAATCCGTTTACGTGACATGCTGACCCATCTTTGTGAAGGAAATGGAGTGACAGAGCTTGTAGCGACGGACGAAGGCGAATAAACGGAGATATGAGAGGACGAAGGTGGAGGTGAGGGAGAGCTAGACCACCATGTGATTGGCGTGGTAGGAGGGAGCGTAAGAGATGACGAAGTGGGAGGTAGTGGGGATAAAGACACCCAAGAGGTGGTAGAGGGACCAAATGACCATTATATACTAAATGTTAAACTGATCATTGAGGCAGGAATGAAAGCTCTTAAGTTCGTCAACAATGGGAGAGACTACATGCATGTGATGTTTTGTTAGGAAGCAGTGACTCGGTGCTGCTACTAGTGGTCACTTCCATGACGATGCATTCTCCCATCATTTATAGTGATCTCAATGTTTAATTTAAAAAATATATTATTATATTAATAATTTATTATGAGTTAACATATCACATAATTAGACTCTAATATCTCTTAATTTAGACGTTACGAAAGAGGCTTATATATTATATTTTTAAAATATAGGGATTATTTTAGACACAAATAAAACCATAATGGCTTAAGTGGTCTATAGTCAAATCCATAGGGGTTAAAATGAATTTTTTAAAAAAATTTAAATTACATATATAATTAAAGTTAATAGTTTATTATGAGTTAGTATGTCATATAAGTATTTTTTTAATATCTATTAACTTATATTTGACGGGATTAATTTATACGTTACACTTTATTAAAATATAAGAGATATTTTAGACATTAGAAAAATATAAGAACTTAATGTAAGAGATATTTTAGATACTAGAAAATTAATAACTTAAATGGTCCATAGTTAATACTATAGGGGATAAAATAAACCTTAATCTTTAAGATTTAAAAGGATGTTTCATTTATGCCAATGAGAATATTACGTTCTAATCACTTATAATCCTTAATAGCAATTATCGATTGACAAATAACCATAGTTTGGATAGAATTGAAATCGAATCAGTCTCATAGTTCATCAGTTCCAAATCGAATCGAAATCGATCATAATCGATTCGATTCTAGTTCCTAGGTTCGAAAAATCAAAATTCTAAACTGGTTTAGATTCTAGTTAGAACCATCAGTTTTATAATTTAAAGTTTTTTTTTTTTTTTTGGTGAACCAAAGATATCAAGAATTCATCAGAGGTTAGGATAGCGTGAAGTGACCTTTTTCCGACGTTGAAGATTATAAACTCCTTCCTGATATTGAAGAATGCAAACTATGGGCCAGAAATTTATAGATGGATTGGCTGCGTTGACTTGTAGACTACCTTGAGATAGATATGATGATGACAAAGTTCCCAATTAGCTATGAAATGTGACTTTGGATTACTTAAAAATTAGATGGACTAATTCGCGAGTCATCTTGAATGGTACACGTATTACTGGGTACTTGTGTTTCATGGAACGAAACTATAATTATTTGATCTAACAAAACAGAGGACATGGAAAAAGTACACAAAATTCTCGACTTTTATAAATTAATCTATATATTTACTCACTTCCCATATATACGAGACATGAACACATTAGGATTGTCTAATACGAAGAAGAATGACCGCATTCTTGCATCTATCTATCTCAAGCTTAAATATGCTCCATAATTAGATGCGGCGATCGAGGAACATGAGGCTCTGTTCTTCCCACTAGATTTTGACCTGGTCTTTGTCGAATCATGGCATCAAACCTGCCACAGAGTTGACCAGCTGCATGAATGGTCATCGCTGTTTTCGTTGCATGCCACCATTTCCGAGGGCTAATCCTGTAATCATCTGAGAACCACCATTACATCTCCTGAAGACATGGAAGGGAAGCAGACAACACATTCTTGCATGGCACAGGGTGTTTACCATCTACAGCCCCTGTGCAGGGAAGCGCACTGCCCCAAGATATATAGCAGCCAAGCATTAGCCGGATTCCTTGAGGTGAGATCTCTCTTGCCATCTTCATCTCTGTTCAATTCCAGCAAAGCTCGTACTCGGGCCACATCCTTTGAAGTCGGCCAAGCTCTTCGTTTGATCCTCGAACAAGTTTGTCTTTTCTCGTTTAATCTCGTTGATCAAGGAAAGGGTAGTTCTTTGTCCCTTAACATTCCAGGTATGGCATTCATTCCTCTAGCTTGTAAGATTTCCCTTTGATGTTGATGACATAGTGGCTCATAATTTTGTGAATTAGATGAGATACAACTGATGCACAATCGCGATCAGGGAAGCGGAGGAGAAGAAAAAAAAAGCTTGCGCATGGCAGATCAGAGGTGGGAGATGAGCATCCATAGGTGCTGCCCGCAGCCACCGCCAGTCCTAAGTTTAGCTGCTACCAGCGACAACTGCGAGAGGCTGGCCAAGCACAGCTGCTGCGTGGCGGACAACCTGACCAGGGATCTACTCCACAGGCTCTTCGCCGACGGATACCGAGCTGATGTCTCCGTCTACACCAACGACGGCATAATTCTGGCCCACGCCAGCATTCTTGTACGTCCCGTTCCCCCCCGTCTTCCCTGTCGAGAATCGAAGCACGGTGTTCTTCTGGTTGGTTCGACGTTTCTTTGTGATGAACAGGGCATGGCTTCGCCGGTGATCAAGACCATGCTAAAGCAGTCCAAGAGAAGAGGAGGGCGTCGGAGGGCGATCTCCATCCGCGGTGTTCCTCACAATGCCGTCCGCATCTTTCTTCGCTTCCTCTACACGTCATGGTAACAGCTTACACACTGCGACCCGGAATCGCTGGACCCGTTGATATCTTGTGTTTGTTCTGATAGCTACGAGGAGGAAGAGATGAGCGAGTTCGTGCTGCATCTGCTGGTGCTGTCGCATGCCTTCGTGATCCCATCGTTGAAGAAGGTGTGCGTGCAGCAGCTGGAGAGAGGCCTGCTCACCACGGAGAACGTGGTGGACGCGTTGCAGCTCGCGAGGCTCTGCGACGCGCCCCGCCTCTGCCTCCTCTGCCACCGCTTGATAGTGAAGCAGTTCAATGAGGTGTCTGCTTCCGGGGGGTGGAAGGTGTTGAGGCAGAGTGACCCCGTGCTCGAGAAGGAGCTTCTCGAGTCGGTGACCGATGACGATTCAGTAAGCTCCTTCGTCACGCTGCATCCTTCTCGTTCTAGCTCTCAAGGTCGATGAACACCTACCTACCTACCTACCTACCTACCTACCTGGTTCTGACTACCAGAGCAAGATCGAGAGAGTGAGGAAGATAGAGGAGAGGAAGATCTACCTGCAGCTACACGAGGCGATGGAGGCGCTGGTCCACATCTGCAGGGACGGGTGCCGCACCATCGGGCCTCACGACAAGGTTCTGAAGCAGAACGCGGCGCCCTGCAACTTCCCCGCCTGCAAAGGCCTAGAAGCGTTGGTCCGCCACTTCGCCGGCTGCAAGAACCGAGTGCTCGGTGGCTGCATCCACTGCAAGAGGATGTGGCAGCTTCTCGAGCTCCACTCGCGGCTGTGCTCGCAGGTGGACGGGTGCAAAGTCCCACTTTGCAGGTAGGTAAAAAAACCCACTCATCGTCATCGGTCCATTCCTTTACAGGAACCCTCCTTCCATGCTTACGGCCGGTGGTGGTTGCAGGCATTTCAAGGAGAAGTTGAGGCAGCAGAGCAAGAAGGACGAGGTGAAGTGGAAGCTGTTGGTGAGCAAAGTGATGGAGGCGAAGGACTTCTCGGCGACTCGGGTTCACTCGTCGGTGGTGGTGGTGTGCACGCAGCCCCAGCTCACGTTTCATTGACCCCTCCTCACGGCTCTTGTTTTGGAAGAGCACGATGATATGTAGATCGCTGCAATATATATAACTTGCAGAAGGAACGGTCGCCGGTGGAGCTGCCATTGGTGAACTCAATTGTGTTGTAGTTGGTGGCCTACTTGTATCACAACATAGAACGTATAAGAAACATAAACGAAAGGAACTAAATTGTTTGATTTGGGTCATATAAATCATACCACAGCTGCAATTATATGATAATTACACAGTAAACACAGATGTTTACTCCTTATCTTCTTAAGAGTTTTATATCATTTATCATGTAAACATGGCAAAAATATATGATAAATACACAGTAAACACAAGATGTTTACTCCTTATCTTCTTAAAAGTTTTATATCATTTGTCATGTAAACATGGCAAAAAAAAAATAAATAAAGAACAGAACTCTTAAATTAATCCAAATCTAGACAATTTCTAACATAAAACTCGACGGAAATTGATGTATTAGATGAAACACTAGGTGCATATAAATTTGAGATGATATTTACATAGAAAAAAACCCTTAATATGACAGGATTCTTTTTCATACCTGACAAAAAAAAAAAAAACATTATTTTTGTCTCCTAGGTTTCTCAAATAACCTGGAACCTGTTAAGAAATGTAAATTCATTCGCCAACCCTAACCAAACAATTGTTTTGATTTACAAATAATAAACACTAGTTTAAAAGGAAATTTAATATATTATTCTGATGCATAATTTGGCATGAATGAAAAGGAAATTTATGATAAAAATTTTCCAATATGAAAATGATTCAAAATAATTATTAATTTAGTGTTAGAGTGATTTAGTCATGGAGAATCAATCATTCGAAGAATCCCATGGTAGAGTGAGAAAAGGAATTACTGAGGATTTTTTTAATAAGTTAGAACAATTATATTTCTGTATATATTGTAAGACAACAATGTTAGAAGAAGTAAGAGCACAGCTCTTCAATTTTCAATGTATCACAAGCCAACTTTATTTTGAGCAAATTCCAGTTCATAATAAATTCAAGATTATATATGATCTGAAGACATAAACAACATTTGAAGCCCACTAACCCTAAACTTAAATACTCCCAAAATTATCTGATGAACCTCTTAACAGTTACAAAATCCTTTTTGTGCGATGATATTTGAAATGGTTTTCTCATTTATTAGGATCGTTTCTTTTCTGCATGAACAGTGAATGAACGTTTCTCTTGGTCGATCGAGTGTTGAGGAGCTTTTGAGCCCTTCTTTCTCTCATCTTTGTATTCTCTCTCAACGATCCATGTCGAACTCACAAGACTCCTCCCATGAACACAAAGTCTTCTCGTCAAGCTGACAAAAACACCGTGAAAGGTTTGACCAGAACTGCTCCTACCACAAAGGTTAGCTTGTAAACATGTCTTAATCCCTTTCCCCACTTATTATTTTGGCCTAAAACCATTCTACATCATTATGTGTTGCATTTAACTCGCACCTAAATTTTTAGTATCTATATATGCTGTTTACAAGACAAATATACAAAAAAGTATTTGGATGTTATTAGAAACACGTCTTCTTTTTGTTCTATTTCTTGACACTCTTATAGGTGGAATGATCGTTTTACTTGTCAATTTCGATGTTGGATTTAATTTATTTTATTGTAGATAATTCTTTTGTTGTAAATAGAGAAAAAAAAAAGAGACAAAAATGCTTGAAAACTTTTACAACACACCAAATGTTTATTATAATATTCTTTTCCTTCTTTTTTTTTTAAATTAACTAATTTGTGGTTCCAAAATCAAACATCATCCTTAGAATTTTAGGATCCATCTTTTATCTAAGACCCATTTTTTTGCTACATCAACATTATATTCCAGTAAGCAGATGATATTTCAACTTGACTTATGTTGCTAAGCTTATAGCCATTTATTGGTTGGAAAGCAAAACTATTTTTCACTTATCTGAGTCCAAACCATCGATTAATTATTTAACTGTCTCAATTTAAATCCAACTCAATTATATATTTTCAACATCAAAATCAATTTAAGTAGACACGAGACAAAAATAAAGACCTGATGTCATTGTTATTTAATGATAATACATACCACCTGATATAGCATTTATAAATTTTATCTTTTTTCAACCCAGATTCAATTATTTTTTTTCTGTTCAAATCATTTCAATTAATTCTAAATAAAGAATTCTCATCGTCTGAATAATTAACAAAAACCATTTCCTTGAATTAGAAGAGCAAAACTGCACAAGTAAAAAGAGGAAAACAAAACCTAACAACAAATTGAAAGCTTTTTATCTGATGCAAGCTTGTTTGTTTGCTTACGATACCTACCTCTCAACCATTACTAATATACGTGGATGTTAGGCACTGCACAAACTCTATAAAATAGACACTGCTTTCCTTTCATCTCTCAGGCCTCCTCTTCCTCCCATCTCCTACGGTCCTTCCTGCTCTCGACATGGAGCCTCTCACCATACTCGCTTGCACCAGCGGGGTGATCGGACAGATCGCCATCTGTGTCCTCCGCTTCAAGCCGGCCTTCAACTTCGCCCGGCGGCTCATCGACTGCCTTCAGCACCCGCGCCCCCCGCCACCGCGCGCCGTCACCACCGAGGCCATCATGGACGCCGTCCACGAGCTGCGTGGCTCTCGGAACTGAGCTGTACCAAGCAATGAACACCACAACTCCAAGGAACGAGTCGAAGACGATCATGTTGTGCATGCCTGTTGAGACTCCCATGCACGTTGTTTGCTGCATACGTAGTGTTGCTTTCATCTTTAAGGATGATTAGGGTGGAGAAGGCCAATGAACCAATTCGTCTGAGCCAAGAAGTAACTTATTCATGGCCACTGAGAGTTTGTGACCAACAAATTTAAATGAATCAATTGATGGTTGCTTTATTTTATGAGAACATGAGAATTAATATTTCCAGCTGATGGTCAAGTTTGACATCATCAATATTTGTCTAATTAATATATATATATATACACACACACTCTATATGCTCTAACCTAGGTATCAAATAGAGCAACTAGCTACTGAAATATCTTGGAGCATTCCTCTCTAAAGGTCGATTGCAAGATAGATATGAAAGCATCTTAATTAATAAGACAATGGGGAAAAATCCAAGGTTGGCATAAGTCCCTCCTATCCCAAGTCAACAAACTAGCTCTCATAAACTTTGTTATCAATTCACTGCCTACTCACATCCTTCTCAGTTCTTGGAAATCTGAGAAACCCATTTCTAAGTTGTTTAAACTATCTAGAGACTTTTTTTTCGAAATGATGGTAAAAAAAAAAAAGAGCAAAATACATCTTATTAGTTAGAATAGCATGACCTTACTCAAAGATCAGGAGAGCCTCAGTAATCATAATCTTCTAGCAGTTAAGAAAATTATTTGTGCTAAATGTTATTATACCTATCCTTAACACTCTAATGAGACCCTTTGGGTTAAAGTATTTTTGGCTAAATATGAAAACTTGCAACCTTGGGTCCCTTCCCAACTTACACAAAACTTCCACTGCTTAAGAATCAATTCACAAGCAGACTAATAATATCAAGGATGGATTTCGAAAGATTAATGGATATAGAAACAACATTGATATTTGAGAGGACCCTTCACTAGATAATATCACTTTAAACAAATGGCCTACTTTTGTGGGGGATGAATGATAGGCATCACTTCTATATTATCTCTTATCTCATTGACAACTCCTATTAGAATCTAAAGGATCTTGGTTGTCCATCTTCCTCTTTACCCCAATGATGATTCCTGGACTTGGACTACCACTCTCTTCATATATTAATTACACTCTGAAGGAAACTTGACAGGATTGTGAAGCAATTTAGCATCTTAGAATTACTCCCAAAATTAAGATATTCTTGTGAAAACTTTCTTAGAATCGCTCGTCACTTCCTTCCAACTACATCTCTAGTATCATACAGCGTCGAAAAGAACCTGTTATGTTTACCACTTGCATCTGGACTCATCTTCGCATATCTTGTTGGATTGTCACTTTGCATAGTAATTTGAGCTGCTTCACGGTTGCACCTTCATCTTAGATTCCATTTCTTCTTTTTTTTGGTCTTAGGGGTCCTAGATATGTGATATTTTGTTTCTTTTGATAAACTTAATAGGTCAAGAGTGTCTCACTTGCCTAGATATGAGAATATTATGAGTCATATGATTTGTAGGCCTCTCTTTTGTTCTTAGTTATTTAATCTAATATAGTTCTGCCTTTGCTCAAAAGATCGGGTTTTTCTGCCAATTCTCAGAATCCAAACTTGACCCATGTACCTATGAATCAAGCAGGAAGTGGAAAAGGTCTTAAGGATATGAAGAATCCAACCTATTATAATCCAACAAATCAACAAAACTATGTCCTTGAATAGATCAGCAAAACAACTAAAAGTAGAGTGAAAACCAAACAAAATTCACTACCTAATAGTAAGTTGAAGGCTTTCTATTTGATGCAAGCTTGTTGTTTGTGGCCATGGATAATAGGTGGCGCATACACACTATAAATGAGGCATTATTACCCACTCTACAACCACTGCCTTCCTTACATCCATCTCTCAGGCCTCTTCCTTCTCCTTCTCCTTCTACATTCTCCTTCCTCCTCTCGACATGGAGCCTCTCACCATCCTCACATGCATTGGCGGAGTGATCGGGCAGATTGTTATCATCGGCTTTCGTGTTAAGCCTGTCTTTGACTTCGCCTCACGGTTGGTCGATTGCCTTCAGAACCCGCGCCCTCCGCCTCCGCAGGCCGTCACCACCGAAGCCATCATGGATGCAGTCCACCAGCTTTGTGGCTCTCAAGAGTGAGCTTTTGGAGGGATTAATGGCCAAGTGACGATCCATGCCACCTTACCTCGAAAATGCATCAAAGCACGAAGTTTTGGATGCTTTGGAGGAAGAAGACGATGATGATGCGCGTTATTTGCTACGGAACTTGTGATTCTATACTTCTTTTCTTTGTACGTGATTTGAGCCAATTGAACACACGTTGATACGACTGCATGTTTTAAACTTGAGAATAGAAGAAGGTTGTTCTTCTATTTAGAAACATAAGAGTATCAAGTCATCATTAAATTGATAAATATCGATAGAAGCTTTTATTGAAATATCATAATTGTCTAATGTATATTAAATTCTAATTTATATCAAGGAATCGAAATCGAATCGGTTCTATGCGATTTTGGTTTTCATTCGCTCCTCAAATTAATCATTTGGAAGGATAGATTCATCATTTGGAGGGATATTTGATCGTTTAGGTTTTCATTTTTCTAACGAGTTCGGAATTGGACTGAAACTGAACCCATTAGAATTCACTATGAATCGATACAAAACTATGAAACTATAGACTCAATTTGATTCCGATTCAAATTGAATTGTAATTAGATCTATTTAATAGACTGATATATAGAATTATTACGGTTTAGGTTACATGCTTCGGTTTGAGGGTATTGTCGAGACCAAAAATAATTTAAGTGACAATGATTTAAGGTTGGGAAGGAAGATTTAGGGTTACTGTTAATGACAACAATCAGTTTGGTCTGACTGAGATAAAAAGTGTAGTAGTGCATAATTTTTCGTCGAGAATAATAATTTTATGACAAAAGGATTCCAGTAGTATAATAAAAAATTAAAATCACATGTGAACATCAAAATAAATTTTTTATATTTTTTAAAATATATCTCTCTCGTAACATGTTGATGAGATAAACTATGTTTATGTAACTTAGATAAGATAAAACTAAACCCAAATATTATTCGGGTCTATATGATAAATAGATATAAAACTAAATCTAATTATCATTCGTGTCTCCCCAATGGATCAATATGTAAAATCATGATTTTAACATCCCTCTCGTGACATAGATGGGATGAAACTAAGTTCTAGTATGTTATGTAAGCCATTTAAGAAGATTAAAAAAAAAAACCTAGCTACATCGATCTATTGGACTTTATACGTGTATTAATTAAACATAGAAATAAGGTCGAAATGATTATTAACTCTTCGTACTATGTCTCAAAATTAAAGTCACTCTTCGTATTTTAAAACTCATATAAGTGATACCTTGTACTATGATCTTGTATCAAAGTGGCCTTTTCTGTCAGGAATAAAGTTACGTCATTAGAAAAAATAATGATTGAAATTCTTATTGACACTCTCTGCCTTATACTATGCCTCAAAATCAAAGTCACCTCTTGTACTTTAGAAATAAAGTTACACCATTAGGTAAACTAAATATTCCCCAAGCCCTAACCCATTCTCCTCTCTTTGATTTTTTTTCTCCAATCTTCATTACCTCCGTCGCTCTTCACCTTTGGCTTTGTGGTAGTTCAATCAATTTATTATATATTATATTTTTTATAATTTTTATAATTAGTTATAAATGGGATTTGTTCGAGTTTTAGGAGAATTACTATCGAAATTTAGTCACACTTAAGATAAATAAACAATCGTAATAATCTTACATGTTAAGATTTTTAGGAGATCATTTTTTAACTATATATAATAAATAAAAATTTCATTAATCAAGCTTAAAGTATAAAACAAATTAAAACAATACTGGACGTTAAAGACTAATTTTTTTATAACTTTTCTATCACTTAATACTAATGTATTAATGTTGAAGGGATAAATTTGATGAATAATGATAGTACAAGAGGTGTATTTAATTTTTTAAGTTCTATTCGTATAGTTTACCTATATTGAAAATTAATTAGACCCCTCCAATTTTAAAAATAAAATATTGTTATCCTTTTAATTAATAGAAATATTTTGTTTAATGTATATATAATAATACAAGGGGTCACTTTGATGTGAAATCGTAGTGGAGGGTCAATTATAGGATTTTTAAAGTATAAAAATTGATTTTGATTTTAGTGCATAGTATAAGGGGTCAAGAATTTAGGTCTAGAATAAAATAATCTAATTTATTCATCAATAATCTCATAATTTTATTTCTATTATACTATATTTTAACACAAATAATTATTTTTAATATACAGTCAAAACTAAAACAATATATTTTTTAGTACTCACATTTTAGTTATTTTTCAGTCAATACCCCTTTTTTTATTTTTTTTGAAGAGTATCTTAAATTTTTAAAAAATACTCAAATTACCCCTTAATGTTTTCCCACTTGTTATAGTTTTTTTTACTTTTATAGTGTTTCGACTATCATAATAAAAATATTATAATAATTTAATTAAAAATATCATAAAAAATCTAAATGCACTCTCAACCCGAATCAAACCAAGTACAAGCTTAAAAATACGATATTGTAATATTCTACGAGCAATACTTACTGTAGATACATAATATCATATCGTATAGTATTTTAATAGTTTTTACAATATTTTTAATATCTTAATAAAAATATTATAAATATTATTGAAAAATATTATAAACGAGGGAAAACACTATAATAGTTGAAAAATAGTAAAAGAAAATTAGGTTAGATATTTTAAAATTGAAATTATCGCTTGAAAAAAAATAAAGGATTTTTTGAAAAAAGTAAAATATGAATATTTTCTAGGAAAAGTAGTCACTTGTTATAAAAATAAATAAATAAAATAAATAATTTATAACGAGCCCTGACCTCGTCGGCTCCCTCCGTAACTTCTGTGCCCTAAATCCATCTCACCGCGGTCCGCTCACAGCCTAACCGTGTTCCGCCGCCACCCTCAACGGCGGCGTTCACCACCATCCTGTTCCTCCTCTGTTAGAAGTCGCTAATAGCTCAGTAAGCCACGGAAAGAAATCCTGCATGATTAGTATTGAACTGTAAACAAATCAACTCATTGCATCAGATGGGACTCTCCTAAACATCGTTCTTTCTTGCGCCTCCTTTGTTCACTTCGCAGTTTGAAAGGTGTGATCGGGGCTTGAAGGATTCGTTTCTTCTACATTTGATCGATCGGAGCAGTGAGCAAAGATGAGAAAGTTGAAGTTCCACGAGAAAAAGCTCCTCAAGAAGGTCAATTTCATCGAGTACAAACGCGAGGGCGGCCACCGAGAAGCCCTCGTCACGCGCCGTTACCACCTCACCGAGAGAGATGACTACAAGAAGTATATTATTGTTCTCTTTCCTCTCCCTTAATTTTTGGCAGCAAGGTTGCTCGTTTGGTTGATGTTTGTTGGAATTTTCTTTTTTCGATTGTTAGGTATTCGAGTATATGCAGGATGGTGCAGAAGCTAGTGCACGTCTTGAAGCAAATGGATCCCAGAGACCCTTTCCGTATCGAGATGACAGATGCCCTGCTGGAAAAGCTGTAAGTCCATTAGATGACCGACCCTTTTTCTTTGTTTAAGATGCTATGATTAATTTCTCTTCCTCGTAGAAGTTCTGTGAATTGGTAATTTTGGAAAGTGGGTTCTTCACGATTTGCTTCAGTGCTCATTGTGAGTTTTTTCCGTTGCTAGAATTGACTGTATGTGCAAGTGATCAACTCGTAATTCCATGTCTCTTTGGTCCTCTCAGAAGGCTGTCCTCTCATAAAGCCTTCTGCAGTTGGAGACTAAAAGCTTCCTTAGGACTGTGATTATAGCTATCCAAACATGAATGCTTTTGATTGGTATTTTGTATGATTCTCTTTACATATCAGCAGGGTTCTACTCTTATATTGTGCTTGCTTTTTCCTATGAATAAAGTAAATAGATGCTTCCTACTCTCAGTTGTGTCAATTGCTTGTTGTTAAAATTACTTCATAGAAATTCTTCTTAGAAGAATTGTTGAGTGGTTTCTGAATGTTGTGGACTGAATTTCATATCAATTCTATTCAAGAGGAGAAAGCCATAACCTTGTTAGTGCCTCATCTTTTTTTTTTTTTTTTTGGAGAATCAGTTTCTCCATTCAATGAGACTGGATAATGTTCATATGCTGATCAAGTCATAATAACTCACTCAAAAACTCTTCGTAGTATCTCTTCTTTTTTTCTTTTTGCTTTCTCTGCTGATCTTGTCATTTTGCTGCAAGATCCAATCTGGTCGATATCGATCAGCTCTTAGTATAATTCTAGTGGTTTCACTGGTGAATTTGAGGAGGCTGAGATAGAATTCTATCATATTCAATGCCATGAACCATGTAAGTTGGTGCCGTTAATCCACATACAAATGGCTTCTGAAATGGATGAGTATAAGTTTAGGTGGCAGATTTTGCCTGCATCATTGAAGACAGCCAAGAAAGGGATCGGGGCAATCTTCGATGGGGCTTATCAGATGTTTAAGTTAACAGCTGAATGAAGTATAGAGTGAGAAGGAATCTGTGGTAGCACTTTCTAAATCCCATACTGGTGGTAGAGAGGCCCTCTTTATATGGGTTTTTTTTTTTGACCTGTTGTATTCAAGGAATCTGAGGTCAAATGTGATCTCTCAAGGTTCCTGAACTGGCTATCATGTCTGGATTTGTTGTTGAATCCACGTGCCAGCTTTAATTTACTTTCTTGTCAACGTAATATTGTCCATTTATTGCATAGCCAACATTCATATTTGGTTAATGCTAGTAATTCTGGTATATTCGTGTTCTATGACCAAGAGCCCAAAATTTTTGAGGTTTTAGACACAGACGAGCTAGCTTTGCTTGAGTATGTTTCTAATGTGATGCCATTAGCTAGGGGGAAATCTGACCGGATATTGATTGGACACGAGGAAAGCAGATATGTATTGACATGTACCAGTTGACATGAATATCGGTGTGGACTCAGATGCAAAATGTGGAAACCATAATTGTTCAAATAAAAAATGAATGTGAACATGGATTATACATATATAGACTTGGATTCAGGTTACATCTAGAGTGATGCAGATATGGGTATTCCATGAATATGATAGGAGTATCACTCATTATTTAAGCAACAATTCTCATTGATGTTCGTTGGATAGGAACACATATGTTGGGGTAAAAAGATGAATAAGAAAAACAGAATAAAATGCTTTTACATAAACTGGTCAAATAGCCCACTTCTGTATCAGTTAAACAGATAGTTTTAAAAGGTATATTCAGAGATTCAGATATCTGAATATATATAGAGTTTAGCACATTTGTGGATTAATATCTGGAAATTTAGAAGGCAAAATTTGCATATTATTACGGTTATGGGACAGAACACATGTTTGTGATGTTCTCCGATGCTATCGGAATATGGTGGTAAATTTGATGGACATTTTCCAACCCAATCTCACTCTTAGAGGAACATATTCGGCAACCAAGAACTATCATGTGGTGATGATAATTATTCGAATAAAGAAAGGGAGAGGATTATTCTAGGAGTTTAAATGGTATAGATATCATTTGTCATTCAGTTTGATCCAAATAAAAAAGAATTTAGTTTGACCTTTTCTACAACTAAGACATAAAAATTATTGCCAACCTATATTGGCCAACAGAACTTTCCAGGGCCTAGAATCTGTATAGTTGCTTATCTTCTTCAAGGAAAGAGTTGACTGTGGGGCATTTTAGTTCTTAAGAATCATAAAAGACTTTGTATTATAAGATGAAAACTAGGAAGTAACAACTGATGACCATAATTTGTGATGTTCTATTTGGGTTAACTAAAAGACAGCAATTCAAGGAATATGTCGGACAAATTTCATCTTAGTAACCAAATGCAATCCTATTTACAACTTATATATTGTATTTCATGGTTTACTTTGGCTAATATATATATGCTTTCTTTAGGTTTGTGTTTACTTCAGTGCTTTTGTGGAATTGGTCTAACATATTCGATTATTTACATTTTGATTAATCTAAATTGTTTCCTGTACTGCAGTTATAATATGGGTGTAATCTCAACAAAAAAGAGCTTGGCCAAGTGTGACAGACTCTCAGTTAGTTCCTTCTGTAGGTATGCATCACGTTTTTACTTGAAATCAGTATGGAAGTTTTCTATTCTACAAATAGGATTTGTTTGAGTTTACAGACACACACACACGATAACATTTACAAATTGGGCACTCCCGAGTTCTCAACTCGTACCCAATCAATCTGGGAATGTGGATGTAGATGAGCTAGCTTAGCTCTTCAATCCCTTTCAATGATATAAACCTCACAATAACTATGCTATAGCTGTTTCTTGTCGGTGGATGTTTAAGTTTCATCAATCATAGCTCTCATGGTCTCGACACATGAGCCAGTTTTTCTCATGTTATTTTAGTGGAGAAGAAAAGAACCACATTTGCGCAGCTAAGGCAGTTGTGTTTGTGCAGGCGCAGGCTGGCTACTGTATTGGTGTACCTAAAGTTTGCTGAGCATCTAAGGGAGGCTGTAACATACATCGAACAAGGCCACATCCGGGTAGGGCCGGACGTGGTGACAGATCCGGCGTTTCTCGTGACAAGGAACATGGAGGACTTTGTGACCTGGGTGGATTCTTCCAAGATCAAGAGGAAGGTGATGGAGTATAACGAGAGATTGGATGACTACGATGTGCTGAATGCATAAGTTACTCATGATCTTGTATCCATGGCGTAGTTGTCATCTGTACTAAACCTGCTGCGATACGTTTTGAGGATTAACGCTACTGAGTTCCTTCAAACCTCTTTTTATCTTCTCGCTTGCTGAGTTCTAAGTTGTCAGTCCACTACAAAATGAACTCAGGTGGCCAATCTTCCCTCTTAAAAGAGTAAGATGTCTTTAGCATGCTCAACACTGTTTTCCCCTCTTCTATAGATAGATAGATGTGTGTCCGATTCTATTCTATCTATGGTAAGTTGAGTGCTCTCATTCAGAGCACATTGCACCCCCCCTCCCTGTATAAATTCTCAATGGTTCCCCATTATATTACTATATATATATATATATATATATTACTATTTCTTGATTATTCTCTCAAATTCTATCTATAAATCTCAGAGGCATGCAAGAGAAAGTTTGCAAGACAAACTGATGAGGGTAGTTCTTCCGGCCTGCCTGCCTGAGATAGAATACTATCTAATCCAATTATCCAGTGTCAGCTGCGTTTGTTGAACAATGCTATCGAACATAAGCCTTGTAAGGGCAACCATAGTATCTATCCCAAACATATTTTTAAATTTTTGTAAATTCCAGGTATTTGATTAGGATGTGTAAATTTAGAAACAATCGATGTCCTATTCCATGCTTTGTCTTTCACTCATGTCGAAAAATACTAAACCCACTTATGATGCTTATGCTTATGCTTAAGTTTGTCTAAGGTATCAACTAATTATCAAGTCCTTTCCAGTCTGAATGTATTAGGACTTAAAAAGAAGTCTCACACAAAGTTGGGGAAATACACTTTGAGACACCTTCTTAGTAACTAAGGTTTCACAATCATTACTCTCAAAGTCATGTATTAATGTCAGAATAGTTACACTTGAAGACACCTTTTATACTAAGGTTTCATTATCCTTACATATTTTTTCCTGGTCATGGGTGTCATATCTATAATTTTTTTCTAAACAATTCCAATTATATCTTTAGAGGATGTCTCCATTAGAATCGTCATATAATATTATAAGATATCTCCTATGATATTGGGTGCACCTTTGGTTAGAGGTATTTGTCACGATGCGGATTGATGAGCTAACTATCCTAATAACTTAAGTTTGATCCAATCACTGACCAAAATGCTTGAGCCTTATTAATAATACATTTTGTCAATGTGAGACTACGGGGGGTTAAAAGCAAAAACAGAAAATACTATTTATCATGTCTATAACAAAAAAAATTAGATGATGATAGAAGAAAGTCCACCTCTCATAATTTTTCCTTTTCAAAATAAAACAAAATAATCTGAGAATTTACAGATTCTATACCATTTAACATAAATGACATGACACCACTAGATTCTGTTCATCAATCGAACTCTGGTTTGTCTTTCAAGTGGTGACGAATCAGAAGGGTAAGTGTGCTCTAGGAATTTATTTATCTAAAAAAGATGGCATTTATTGAGAAAAAAAAAGAAGCTAGTCATGCATTAAAAATAAAAATCAATGAATTTATCTATTTATTATATTTATAATAGTTTGTATGACTGTGATGAGAATGTTTTGATAAACATTTAAAGTTATTAAGAAAGTTAGAAAAAATATATTTTTATCCATAACTATTAACCATGTGTGTTGTTTTGATGGAGGATAAAAATGAGAGAGAAGATAATATGAGCATTTACAGATCTACGGATAGAGACTGCGAAATGATTAATTAATACTAATAACAAGAGGAGAGGCAGAGAAAGACTTAAAAATATCTATAAATAAAAAACTATATATTCTAAGCTAATTAAACATATGATTTTTTTTTTTATCTATTTCTATGGCGACAAAAGATCCATCTAATTGACATCAAATGGTTGAAAATTATAATTTTAGTAGTATTGTATTATCTTCAATATAGTAATTTGATCATGATACATCAAACTCACTTAAGGTTCAAAGCTTTTTTTTGATAAATTTAAGTTTATTAACTGGTCTAGCTAATAAAAATTTATGAGACTAAGAATGAAGTATGCCTTTATCACTTACATACCCTTTATATAAAAAAAAAATACTTATTTATTTTCATAGGAGATATAAATAGTAAATATTTTAATTGAGTTTAACGTAATCTAATTGATGTGAGTACATATAAACACCAATTAGTCGCTAATAAAAAAAATAAAAAGAAGGAAATGAGATATAATATAACATGTAATACCGTTTTCTTTCCTACCTAGTTTTGGCCCCAAAAAGAAAAAAAAAAAAGGAGTAAACGGGATATGATATAACATGTAATAACTATAGTCATAAAAATAGAAGATTCTCTCGTGGATAAATGAATGAAGTAATTTATTGTGGTCATCATGATGGCCCTTAATCTTGGTTGGTGCTCCAAGTTAATGAATGAAGCAACCAAAATAATTTAGGCAATTTAAGGAGAAAAAACCCATCACAATCTCTTTTCTTTTACCGGCGTCGCACGTAATTATTTTTATATGAAGCATTCTTTTTTATAAATGGATAAATATACCCTAAATTATTATAGTTAATGGCATGGTTAGATTGTTGCCAAACCAACCTAATAAATATTTTTGTTATTAAACTGAATCGATAATAAATAAATTGTTGCCCACCCTCTGTGTACCCTAATTAAGCAAAATGTATGACACACCCCATTGCAGCCTTTTTAGCCTCTTTCAAGCATAATTAATTGGGTGCAAAAAATATGACCATAATAAACAATCGAAACGAGGAGCCCAATTAGTCACACTTTTGATGTCAACAAGAGCAGGAGGAGAGAATATTCTCTAAAATATTTCTTATACCAAGAATTTTTCCCTTGTTAGGATAAAAAATGATACTAAGAAGGAAATTTTTTTTTTAGAACAGTCCCTCTTTTGAGTATTAGGATATAAGAGATAATGGTTTAGTCTTTCTAATTTATGTCTATCCTTATCCCTCTTTCCTCAAAACCTCTAGTTTTTACTATCTCATATTTTTTTCAAGAGTTGGTCTCACACTATTTAAGTTGGTCATGTCATTACAATAGCTATCCCATCAAGATAGTGAAAGTCGAGTTGGTCGAATAATCAAATCAACTATCCCTAATTTGGTTTATAAGATAGAGAAGGAAAGGTTATTGTAGAGAATATTATGGAATCTTGTATTCTAGTGATGCAATCAATTAATGAATTCTATAAACTAATATGATATCAAGTGTTTTTATTATATAAGTGATATAAGAGATACTTGGACTAAGGGTCTGGATTTATTAATATTCATTTTTAACTAACTAAGATGGAGTTAATGAAGGGTAGTGGCCTTCAAGAAAGCAGGATTAAGAGTTGATGTATATTAGGAATATTGAACTTGTATAAAGTTTGATGCCTCCACACATTTTACTCTTGCATCTTTATTATAGTTTCCAAAACGTTCTTAAACATTATTTTGACTAATTCACTCTCTTTTCATTATCAATATCAAGATTTACAATTTAGATTTGTGCCGTCCAGCATGATCGGTATATATCGGTCCATCAGGTTATCGATAAGTGGTCAAAAATCGATCGTCAACGGTCGATTTCGATCGTCGACGATCGATTTCGATAGTCGACGATCGATTGAAGAAGAAATCGACTATCGGTGGTCGATTGAGAGAGAAATCGATCGTCGACGATCTATCGAGGAAGAAAAAGAGAAGAAGAAGAGGGAAAAAAAAAAAAAGAAAAGAGGGGAAGAAAGAATACATCATCGGCTTGCCGTCATCGCCCACCTGCCGTCGTCGCCCATGGGTCGCCTGCGCACCGTCGTCGCCCGCGGGTCGCCCACGGCCACGACCGCTTTTTCTCCTATGTGAGGAGACGGAACGTCTCCCCGCGCGGGGAGACAGATCGAGGTGACGTCGCCCTCTTTTCTCTTTATTTTTTTAATATTTTAATATAATATAATATTATATTATATTACATTATAAAAAAAATAAGCATACCGTCCGATATAGGTCTTGTATCAATACCGATACTATGTCGGTATAGATCGATAATTAAAACCTTACTAAATTTTGATCTCATAGAAGGGATCTCCTAAGACATGTTGCACACTCAATTCGGGCAAGTTGGAAACCACCTGGTATCACGTCGATGAATCCATTTGTCGTCTGCAGCCTCGTCCATCACCCATGGCCTCCCTTGGTCATCACCTGCAACTTCATCCACAAGTCCTCCAAGCCTCCAAGATGATGGTGATGTTGTTGTTGCCTCTCCGAGTTACTTGTTATGCTCCCAAGTCTTAAAACTTGGCCAAGATGGCCATGCCATCATTCCAAAACCCCACAAGGCCTTCACGGCTAATGCATCTCCTCGTGATCAACATACTCCCTAACTCGACAAAGAGTGTGGTGTCTTCGATGTAGCCTTCGTGGTTAATGCAGCTCCTCCATGCACTCAATGCAGCTCCATCGGACAAAGTGTGCGATGCACCCAATGCAACCTCCATGCCCAACTCTTATCTTCCCACACTCCATGCAACCTAATTGATTGAGCAAAGCATATAACATACCCAATGTAGCAGCTCTATCCAAAAAAAAAAAAAAAAAAATCTCCAAAGGCACACTTTAATTGATTTCTTTGTCGATTTCCTTAGTCATAGATTGCACTCTCGCATGAATAAACCTTTTCGGAGTGTGTGTGTGTGTGGGGGGGGTGTGTGACTATGTCATGCCTAGTTAGCCAAACTTATTATGTCAGCAGGAGCTAAGGGGAGAATATTTATTTGTATTATTCCTTGTACCATAAATAAATATTCTCTAGAAAGGATCATCATGGAACTAAACTAAGAAGGATCAATTAGTAAGAGTATTTGAGAACTTTCTCGGAAACTAATTAAAGATGCAAGAGTGAATAAAAAAAAAAGCAAGATATGAAAGCATTTAAACAAACATGAATGCATAGATAAAAGATACAAGTGATCCCATCTTTTTGATCTTACTTTCACTCCTAATCTTTTTTTTTTTTTCTTTAGGACTATCAATTGATCTTATTTTGTATACATCATTCTCCTTCCTAACACTTAGAAATAAACATAAATAATAATCGTTACAACTCAAGAGAAAAATTCTCACGATACAAACAAACTTATTACTTAAACTCGATAATACTTGAGAACTCTCCCCCTCTATAATTCATGTGTGTATATATATAATAATAATAATAATAATAATAATAGAATTATATAGATATATTTATTTATATTCATTGAAGATATTTGAGCAAATATATTAATTTAATTGTTGTGAGCAACATGGAAAAGCAAATTAGCTTCTATCCATGGCTGCAATCCTAAAAGACAGACAAACCCATCAATGTTTTCTCTCCACAATTGGTTTTGCCGAAAAAGACAAGTGAACGATATAAAATATAACGTGTAAAAACTACAGATATAAAAATAGAAGATTCTCATAGACAAAAGAAATAGTTTATATTGGTTATCATGATCGATTTTAATCTTTATTCCAAGTTCATGAATCCATCCTCTCTATTAATTTTTTTTGTACACCAAACCTGCCAACAGTGTGTGGGATTCCCATATCAACTCGGATTCCAACGGTGAAGCGAAGCCCCGACGGCAGAGGAGTCCTGACTTCTTTCCTTAGAGGTCGTCCCGCGAGATGCCTACATCTATACCTGCTTTTTAATTAAAAGAATCAGTGGGCCCATTAGAGATGCCCAGTAGTTGTTTCGGTAAGATAACGTGTCTAAATTGAGTGACGTGTAACCAAAACCACCCTTAACGGACTCCGATTCCCGAAGGGTTTCCGCCAAGGAAACCAGTTTAGAACGGGATCTCTGGTCCACGTGTGTGCGGGGACTGCGGCCGTGTGTCCGATTCCAGCGCGGGAACGGTATTCGATTCCGTCTCGGTCTCTATCTCCGCCTCCGGCTTCCATAAATTGGACTCCACTGTCACTTCCCTCCGGCCGCCCACCGTCTATATATGCTGCTCGGAACCGCTCTACTCTGCCAAATCTCCTCTCTCTCTCTCTCTCTCTCTCTCGTTTTGGTCGCTTGAAGCTGTCCACAGACACATACCGCTCTACTCTCCCAACTCTTCACTCGTCTTGGTCGCTTGAAGCTGTCTAAGATCCGATGGCCGTGGATGCTGTGGATGCCGCTGCCAACCGCGACGAGACGGCTCCGCCGTCGCCGTCCCACCTGGCGGAGTCGCACGAGAAGAATAATGGATCGGAGCGCCACGACTCCTCCTCCTCTCCCCCTTCCGTAGCCCCTGAGAAGGATACTGATGGCAGCCGCTTTCACGACTTCACCAAAGATGAAATCTACGCCGCCTTTTGCCTCGTGATGCTTTCCCGTGGCTTCTTCGGTGGGGGAGGAGATTTCGAACGTGACGATGTGTTGCCGACGTCGGAGCAGCCTCTTCAGTCCCACGATCCAGCGCCGGAGCATCAGAAGCAGAGATCGCCTCCGAAGAAGCCGCAGACGCTGCCTTTGGGGGAGCAGCAGACGCAGAGATCGCCTCCGAAGAAGCCGCAGACGCTGTCTTTGGGGGAGCGACGGACGCAGAGGTCGCCTCTGAAGGAGCCGCTGACGCTGACGTTGGCTCCGAAGGGGCAGCAGACGGTGCAGAAGCCACCTTCGGAGGAGCAACAGACGCAGGCGAAGACTTCGCCTTCGAACGTCGAGTCCCACATCTGCTCCGAGTGCGGGAAGGGGTTCCGGTCTTTCCAGGCCCTCGGGGGACACATGACCAGACACCGGAAGCCGGCGTCGGCTACCCTGAAACGAGAACAGGCCCGTGAGGACGCCGCCTTTTCTGTCTCGACCAACGGCGCCGCCTCAGCCTCGTCTGCAGGAGACGGGAAAACTCACGAGTGCAAATCGTGCCACAAGTCGTTCTCGACAGGGCAGGCGCTGGGCGGGCACATGAGGTGCCACTACCACGGCGTGGTTGGCGGCGGCCGCTCCACCGCAAGCAGCGGGGTGACGATTGCCGCGTTGTCATCTTCGGCGCCAGCGGGCTCCGGAAACAACCGGTGGTTCGACCTGAACCAGTTGCCACCACCGCCACAGTTTCCGAAGAGGAAGGAGGCTGAAGAGGAAGCGACCAGCCATCTGGCGTCCATCCCGAAGAAACCCCGTCTCTCGACGGCCGGCATCGGACCACCACCACCACCACCACCACCACCGTCCTTGCATAGCTTCTTCTGATGTGTTAAAGATGTTCTTTCTATTGACCTTTTTCCTAAGTCAAACTCCTTTTGTTTCATTATTAATAAACTAACAATTGTGTATAAAGTAGTGAAACAGTGGTCAATTGTTATGTCACAACCGCTGACTCAAGTGAGTTGACCGGTGTGTGTGTGCGAGCACGCTTTCATGTCAAAACCTCGACCTGTCTCCAAAGTCAAAGTCGGATTAGATTGCGTTAAATAGTTTACATCCAATGTTTCTCTAGCAGGAACAGCAGTCAATGACTGAGAACAGCAATCGGATTCAGAGTTACAAGGAGTTTTAGGCTGCAGCAGCAGCAAACCCTAATAAGTCATCTTGTTGATTTCAACCACTGGGAGACCTACCAATTGTGGAGACATAACAGTATAAATGGATTCGAAAGCAACTTCTCGACAAAATAAAATATATGTATACAACTGAGTTCAAACCAAATCATAAAATTTAATATATGTACAGTGTTAAAGTGGAGCACCGAAAGTTTTGAGTTCTTCGACAAAAATATTTCGGCATAGAATAGTTTTGTGTTTCGCCGGTTCAGCCGATGAAGAAGTCACCATCGTATTGATACTGCCAAAGAAAAAGAATAGTTGAATAAATTAAGGTCCATGTCCTTATCAAAATTAAATAAATATGATTGACATATAGAACAGATGAGTGGTGCACATCACATGCATTTTGTAGTGCATTTAGTTTTGATAAGCACAGTCATACGTCCATAATTTCAGTAACACTTTTAATCTCACAAATTTGTTTGCTTAGGTGAACTTAAATGCAAGAGAGTCGTTTACATGTTGCCTCCCTTTTATACCAATGTGGATAAAGGGATCAAAGTAGACGGTTTTAGACTATCATCTTGTAGAATATTATAGAAAATATTCTCTCCCCATTACAAAAGATTAATTTTAACACAAAAGTGAAGGTGAGATGTTATTATTTTTACTATTGCTAATTTAAGCATCAAATAGATCAGATTAAAAAAATCACCCTAACCTCAATCTTCATATAGATCACCTTAAAAGCCCATAAACGCTTCATCCCAAGCCACGAAGAGCTCCAAGGACACCTCATGTGCATACGAGCTCGAACCACATCAGGTTGATTAGGATATCACTAACTTTTCCCCGAATATTTTGACACTATGAGGGCTAAGTCGCAAGAACGTCAGCTCGCCAATCCACTTAATGAGTGTTTGAGCAAGGAGACTTTACCCCCGACCCATAATATTTTTACTCATGGTGAGTAATAGCTAGCATTTCCTAGCCTCGATGCATACTCCAAGGAGGTAATGACATCTATTCAACAACCCAAGCCTCTCGCCCTAGGGATGACCTCGACTCACATACTCGTCTCTATCGAGGTCTTCATGAACCTTACTCAACAAGTGCAAATGTTGATGGGAATGATACAAATCATCATCTCACTCCTTTTGCAACTAGTCTAATAGATGATGTCATTAGCCCCATTGCAGTCTATAGTATCACCAACGATTGTTGAGGTTCCTTAACCCGACGTGGTGTTGACTCCCCAAGAGCGCCTGAAGCCCATTGAGCCCTCCGCCGAGGGAGTGGCCTAATCCTCGATTGTAGAACTTAGCAAACTACACCATCCTCAATTCACCTTACGTGAGTTCGAGGCTTAGTTAGTGGACTCAACGGAGGACTCCCTTCAGGCTCAACTATAGTAGGTGTACCAATGCCTAGAACACAAACATTGGGAACTTCAGTTGTCTAAGGGCCAGGAGTTGATTGACCTCATCTCTTGTCACTGTTTGTACAAAAGATCTAGGAGGAGCCCAATCCCAAACACACTATGAGGTTTGACCCAAGAGTGATATGCTTGTCTAACGCCACTGTCAATTAGCTCGTTTAGCCAATCAGTAAAGGAGTTTGAGCAACACTTCATTGGCAATATGCATCCTCAGCATTTAGCAATAACTCTCTTGTGACTGTGGTACGAGGTAGAGATAGTACTCTCGGATTTTGTCGCTTGATTCACGAACGAGATTTGAGACATAGCCAATGCATATTCGTTGCTCCTCATACAAACTTTTATGATGAGGCTTAGGCTCTTTTGACTTTTTTTGTCACTGAGAGAGAGGTCATCGATGATGATACTCGAGACCCTCTAGAGAGCCAACCAATGCATCGTTGTTAAGGTGATGGTAGGTGCGATGAGTCATGTAAAAGGCTGGAGTATGAATGACTTTAGCTAGCCCCAACCCTAAGGTCACCCCAACGAAGAATAAATGATCAGCTTGAGGCAATATGCCTGAGACCCGAGCTCACTCCCCTCAGCATGTCCCATACTAAGGTGTTCCTCCAAATCAAGGAGAAGAGGCTCCTAAGGGACCCCCATCCGATGAAAACCCCACTGACAAGAAGGGACAAATCTAAATACTACTAATTCGATTTACATTATAACCATGACATCGAAGACTATCATAACTTGAAGGAGCACATCAAGGAGCTCATCCATTAGGGACACCTTAAGCAGTTCATCTGAAAGTATCAAAAGTATTCACCCAGACGGTTGATGGAGAGATAAATTAATATTATTATTAGTGGGTCAACCTTAAGTGGAGATAGCTCTTTGGCCCGTAAGGCCTATGCCTAAGCTACCCTTGAGAAGCACTAGAGGATGGATGGTGATTCAAAAATAACATTCAAGGAAAAGAAATTGAAAAATCTAGACCCAAATCATGATGATACCTTAGAAGTCTTCATGAGGATGATCAACACTTTAGTGAAAATGGTCATAATCGATATAGGTAACTTCACTAACATACTTTATTATGATACTTTTCAAAAATTGAGCCTAACAACTAATGACCTTATCCTCGATGGCCTTCTCCTTGACAGAGTTCACTAGCAACTACATCTCCTCTCTTAGGACCATCAACCTACATATCACTTTCTAAGTCAAGCCTTACCCCAAGATGGTTTCAACCAAGTTTATGATGGTCAACATCGCCTTGACAAATATTACAATAATAGCCCAATCGACACTGAACAAGCTACGGGCAGTAGTGTCAACCTACCATATGTTGATGAAGTTCTTGATAAGGGCAAATGTTGACGAGTTGAAGAGGAACCAAAAGGGGTTATGGTAATGCTATCTTACGGTAATTCCACTTCTTAAGAAGCCCTAACCTGAGGTGCCCTTAATGGGCCCCCTAAGTTGCTACTAAGTCGACCCCTCACCCCAAGCCTATGGAGCCATTGATCGAGGTACCTCTTGATAAGGCCTAACCCAACCGAATTGTAAAGGTCGAAGTAGCACTACCCGAGGAATGGCGAGTATATCCCATCGACTTCCTCTGAAGGACCATCAAAGTCTTCGTGTGGTCACCAAGGGACATGCTAGGGATCAATCCTAGTGTGACCTAACACCACCTAAACATCTACCCAAGGCACGTTCAGTAAAGCAAAGGCCTCAAAAGTTTACCCCCAACTGTTAACAAGCTATTAGTGATGAGGTAGATAAGTTATTAGCTATTGGATTCATTTCCGATGTTCAATAACCCCAATGGCTCGCCAACGTTGTACTTATTAAGAAATCTTATAGAAATTGATATATTTGTGTTGATTACACTAATCCTAATAAGGGATGCTTAAAGGATAGTTACCCTGTAACACCCCGATTAGTCCTACATTGGAAGTGAATATGACTAAGATTGACTTATAATAATTTGATAAGTATATTACTATCAACTTCAACTTAAGTATTTTGACCAATAATTTAGGCTTAATAAAGTTGATAAGCCAATTATCCTATCAAGATGGGTCAAGATAATGGATATCAGAGCCGATTGAGTATTGGGACATGTTGAGGGGCTCGAGCATGAAAGAATTGCCCATGGATGAAGTAAAAGGATTCGTTGTGGCATGGAGACACCACTGGGCTATGACTTATATGCACTATGTTAGGATTTGATCTCGGCTATGTTGAGCCTTAACAAGGATGCCAAGCTCTTGAGTAAGAGAGATTATAATATCCTAATTAGTCCCACATCGGAAGTGAGCAAACTAAGATTGACTTATAAGAGTCTGATGAGTATATTATTATTAATTTTATTTTAAATATTTTGACTTATTTAGGCTCGACAAAGTTGACAGAATAGTTATCTTGTCAGGGTTATGACATACCCCCTTCCTTGAATCGAGTAATTGATTGACACACCTTATTTGTTATCAATTGATAGTCACACCTTTTGGGTTGAAGAATGATAGGGGACGGACGATATGATAGTCACACCTAACCAAGATGTATATTCAGAGTTAATTCGGGAAAGTTTCTCAAACTTATTATGCATCAATGAGGAATATATGTCAACTTTGAGAAGGTGGGAGCTATATTGGAGATGCATCCACCTCGAGATTGATCAAGGAGGTCTAGTAGTTAATGGGTCTATTGGCGGCCCTCAATTGGTTCTTGCCTCGGTCCGATGACAATGTTTTCCTTTCTTTTAGGTGTTGAAGAACCAGAAGTGCTTCATATCAATGGAGAGTTCCAGGATGCTTTCAACAAGCTAAAGGATCACCTAGCAAGTTTATCGCAGCCCATCTCCTACACCTCTATCTCAAATGAGACTTTAGGCCTCTATCTCACGGATACCGACCTTACTGTCAACTTGATCTTGGTCCAAAATGACACATAAATCTAGAGGCTCATCTATTACATTAGTCACATTCCGAGCGAACCTGAGGTACAATACCCACTCATCTAGAAACTAGAGTTTGTATTGGTCATGGTGGTAATAAACCTATATCCCTATTTTCAAACACATGATTTAGGTGATTACCAACTAGCCCCTCAGATAGATTCTCTCATGACTTGACATTTTGGATCAGTGATTTAGGTGGTCAATAGAGTTGGGGCGTTGGACATCTAGTATACCTCGAGAACTAACATTAAGGCTCAAGCATTGACAGACTTTATCTCGGAGCTCACCCATCCATCATCCAAGGGCAATGAGTATGCTCTGCCCACATGGACACTATTCGTGGATAGGTCAACCACCGTGAGTGGGGGTGGCACAAGGTTCATCCTACAAGGCTCTGATAATCAAGTTTATGAGCAAGCTCTCTGATTCGAGCTCAAAATCACCAATACAAAACTGAGTATGAGGCACTTCTCTCAAGATTTTGGCTTGCTAAGGAGATCTAAATTTAGGAGTTAATGGTGTTCAGCGACCATCAACTAGTCAAACTATAAAACCCAAGATGTGACAATGACAAAGTACCTCATCAAGGTGCAGAGACTAACATCCAACTTCTCCAAGCTCGATGTGTTGCAAGTACATTGAGAGGAGAATGCATAAGGCCAATGCACTTATAAGGTTGGTGTTGACCTAGAATATAAAGAGTAGCATGATGCTCGTTGAGATGCTATTGACTCAAAGAAAGGTCACCTTGACCAAAGAGGAGCCCTATTGGATGGACGAGACCCTGTGCTACCAAAGAGATGAAACACTCCCAATCGACCCCTTAGCTCGATAAGTTAAGCACCATCATGCCTGAATAACAACATTATGAAAGGAAGTAATAGCCTATACCTAAAAGTGCAACTAGTGCTACAGGTTCATGTGGGTTCAACACCAATCAATAGTTCCCATGACCCTTTGCCCAATGGGGTATGGACATCATCGATCCTTTTCCACTAACCTCGGACCAATGAAAGTCCTTAATTGTCAATATAAACTATTTCACGAAGTGGGTGGAGGCCGAACAACTTGCATCGATTACCAAAAAGCAAGTCAAGGGTTTTATGTGAAAGAATATCGTCACTCATTTTGGAATCCCGAGAGCCATAATCATTGACGATGGGGCTTCATTCAATAATACTAAGTTTAAAGAGTTCTACAAATCCTATGAAATTAAGTTAAGTTTTAGCTCAATAGCTTAAACTCAAAATAACAATCTTACCAATGTTATCAACCAAGCTATCATCGAGAGGCTAAAACAACGAGTTGTCTATGCCAAAGAGAACTTGGGTGGATGAGCTACCTAGCATCTTGTGTGCTGCTCGAGCAACACCCAAGACTGGGCAGGGGAAGTCCTCATTTAACTTGACCTTCGGTGTCAAATATGTCCTACCATCTGAGATTGTTTTCTTAATACATTTGGTTGAGAACTTTGATAAGGCAATTACAAAGGAGGGCCTTTAAGCTGACATCAACTAATCAGTGTGGTCAGGGTTGAGGCACACTTAAGGATGCTAAGTAACAAGAAAGTAGTGACTAAACTCTATAACCAAGATGTTCGTCCTCGTGGGATCAATCTCGATGACCTAGTCCTCTAAAAGGCCGAGGTAAATAATCCGACTTGATCCCGAGACAAGTTGGCATCAAATTGGGAAGGAATCGATCATGTCATCAAGGTTATCTAAGATAGAACCTACCGACTTGGGGTAGCAAGAGGAATGGTGCACCCTCGGATATAGCATATTATAAATCTGATGAAATTTTACCCCTAAGGCATGCCTTGGGGGTCGGGTGTTAGTCCATCATACCTTATGTGTCGAGATTAGTCTACCCTGCCTTAGGTGTTCGGTGTAAAAAATAACAACAACAACAACAATAATAATAATGAAAACAATTATCTTAGTCATAGAAAGATCATTTCATTGCCTAATCCAGGGGTTACACTATGGTACACTATGGTGGCCAAATTTCTACAGTATCCCAAAATGAGATCTCAACCCATGCAAAATAAGTCATGGAGATAGACTTGATAACTTAAAAAGCAAATTAGGTGAACATTCTCAATGACTTAAGAAACAAGAGGACTTAAAGAACTAAAAGACCAGATCGGGTAGATAGGCTCAAATACTCAAAGATGGGTTTGGGAGAATCAGACCCAGAACTCATAAACCAAACTAGGAAAATAAGCTTGATGCCTCGAGTGATGGCTCGCAAATAGTGGTTGGAGTCGCAGAGGCCATCGCCATGCCTGAAGAGGAGCCAAGCACCTTCCTCTTCAAAGAATGCAGATTTATGTCTATAAAGGATCACAATCACAAGGCTGTAGTGGATTAAATAGAGGGACAAGATAAAGTGATAGGAGATTCAAGTTGTATCCCGAGGGGTTGAGCTGAGATTCATATTGATCAACTAGTTCTTATTTATGTTTTTAATAGCCTCGAAGGGAGATATTATATCCTTCAGTCGAAACACTTGACTCATCTCCTCATCCGACAATAAAGGGGGGGTGTTATCTATACAATGCATCAACCAAGTGAGATCAAACCCGCACTCTCAACTCGGACCTATGAAAAAAAGGTGCTCTTTCTAACCCTTGTGGTTGGAAAGGGCTCCACTAACTTTAAAGTCATCCCGAATGGTCAAGTAGTAGTCACTTTTCCCCTTACATAGTTGAAAATAAGCTAATAAAAATTTATGAGTTACAGTAATATTGACACATCAGCATTCCTCGATGAACACTATTAGGTAGTGCTATGAGTTGGGCACCATATGAGAAGGTGATATCTTCCACCATTGTAAGTAGGACACTATCACTAGGTAGAGGGAAAGACAAAATCCCACCTCAAAGGAATCATGGGATAAGCAAGGAGACCCAAATGCAAGATTAAATAGATGTCGATCAAGTTAGGGAACTTGCAAGTCGAATTCAGTCAGTATTGAATACTGAACTCATATGTGCTCCAAAAGGGATACACTCACCACTGAATCATAGTCATGCAAACTTTTTATGGACTTAAGTCTTGAAAAATGTTTAGGTTCATGAGGACTGCCTTTCTTGACGAAAGGGAAGTTGGGATTTCCTCCACCCTTGGGATGCCCAAAGACGAAGCATGGACCTTAATTGTCTGGCAACCAATAGATTGAGAGGAACTTGTACAAAAAAAGAAGAGACAACATAATCTAAGAAAATGGATGAGCAAAATGGTAGAAGACCAATCTGTTGCTTAACCAATGCCAAGACTACGAGAGACTCAAGAATCTACTCACCCTGTAGGGATTTAGAACAAAGTTGAGAAGATTTATAAGGAGGCTCTAGAGGCTCAAATGGAAGAATGAGCCTCACCATATGGGTGAAGAAGGATTTATAGGGAGGAAGCTGGTCTCTCTCCTCTCACGATTGAGATAGGTGTCCCTTCGGGATATTTCCAAAGGGATACAAACAAATTATGGATTCAAAAAACGCTGAATAAAAAAATTGAAAAACATCATATAAAGGATTTGAAACATGTCGAATGAAGGATTTGAAATGCGCTAGATGAAGGACTTGAAAATTGAGAAAACCCGTCATGACGGAGGCACAATATAAAATGTGCTCGAGGTGCATGAGTCAGGAAAACTTGACCTGCGTAAAGAGAAATCCATCATGACGGAGGCACAAGATAAAATATGTTTGATGCGCATGAGTCAGGAAAACCTGACCCATGTAAAGAGAAATCAATCACAACGGAGGCACAAGATAAAATGTGTCTGAGACACATGAGTTGAAATAACCTAACCCATGTAATAATAAATTCGTCATGACAAAGGCACAAGATAAAATATGCCCAATGCGCATGAGTTAGAAAAAATCAACCCGCATAAAGAGAAATCCACCATGATGGAGGCATAAGATAAAATATGCCTAAAGCGTATTAGTCAGAAAAACTCGACCCGTGTAAAGAGAAATCCACCATGGTGGAGGCACAAGGTAAAATATGTTTGAGACGCATGAGTTGAAAAAACTCGACCAGCTTAAAGAGAAATCCGCCACAGTGGAAGCACAAGAAAAAATGTGCCTGAGGCATGTGAGTCGAGAAATCTGACATGCGTAAAGAGAAATCTACCATGACAAAAGCATAAGATAAAATGTACTTGAGATGCATGAGTTGGGCACAAGGTAAAATATGCCCAAAGTGAGTATCGAGAAAATCTGACCCACGTGAAGAAAAATTCATCACGACAGAGGTGAAAGATAATGTGCTCGAGATGCATGAGTCAAAAAAACCTGACCAGCATAAAGAGAAATCCGCCATGATGTAGGCACTAGGCAAAATATGCCCAAGGCATGTATGTTGGGAAGACTACGCGCAAGAAAAAACTCCTAACACTCATGTGCTAGATGAACTAAACATCGTACTTTGAGCGCCTCTCGAAAGAGCCTCGAAGCACACCATTAGGGTAGACAAATGATAGGAGATACATTGTAAGCTAATCATTTAACACATCACTATCACATGGCGCCCAACGAGGAAGGATAATATGAAGCTTTCTTCTTATAAATTATGATCAGAAAGACCATCACATGCTTCATATTCATTGTTTATGATGAGAAAAGTAATTGAAAGCTTCTTTCTCGTTATTTATGAGAAAGATAATCACATGCTTACTATTGACATCTGCACTCATATATCTTGGGTTACCAACTTGAGTATTGAAGGAATTGGATCATAAAACCTCTCTTGACTTTAATCTTGGTGCAAGTGTCACCTAAGAAATTTGAATTTTTACCTTGGAGACACTTAAGACAATCCTGCGCAGATTGACCAAGATATTAATAATATTTTTCTATAACAACATAGAAATTTGATTCATATGCATCAAGTACAAGTGAGGGCAGATGATATTTTTTTCCCCATTGTATGATCCCCTTTTTTCGCCCTTCAATTTAGAAACAATGAGAGGAAGATGAGCCAAGCAAACAGTTACTCAAATCCAATCGCTTTAATCAAACTAAAAATAATGGCTCTAATATGAACTTTCAAACACAACATCATTATGTTATCATGTGAGTAGAATTCTCAAGGATGGATGTAGATTTCGAATGCACAATAATTTTTCATTTTTCTATGGACTATTCATCAGTCGTATGTGACTCAATGTTCTCAGTAGAGGCTACATGACACTTCAGTATCAGGTCCACAACCCTAATGGACATCAGATTCAACAACTCATACTAAAAGACACTATTTTTCTTCTGTAAGTCTCAATTTAATCAACTTAAACACAAAAAGAAGAATGAAATAAGTAAATCGATGCAGTCATCGTCAAGTTAGTCTTGTATCTGATCTCTGATCCATTTAGTAGCTACCCATTTCTGGCCTTTAATCACTGGACAGCTCCCATGAAGTGATGTCTGCAAGGAGAACAAGGTCTGATCAATTGGATTAGAAGATCAAACAGAGCAGGGAAAGGAAGTATCATTATTTGCAAACAAGGGATCATAATGTCAATGAAGTAATTTAAATGGTAATTAATTAATTCAAGCTAAAAGCAGCTCAAACTATTCAGAGTTCTTTTTAGTACCCTCTTTCAAATTTGCATCTAATAGTACCATGATGGAATGACATAGTAAACAATTACTTCCCTTTCAATAAAACTCCAATGTGAAAACACATGCTATATCCTGAAAGTATCGGATTATAAGAAAGTATCGGATTATAATTTGTCCAACTAAATAAACCACTCTCCATACTTTCACCTCAGATCAGTATACTATCATATTCCACCAGTAGTTAATCTGCAGTCTCACCTGGTATGAGGATGGACACGATCACTTGGTCTTCACTTTTCTAAAATTACAAGTTTAGTTACCTTAATGCATGTTAATCAAATGTTTTACTCCAAATGTTCAGGCAACTACAAATTGAAAACACAAGAAGTTGGAAGGGAATATTTGTTTCTATCAGTTTGAAGAAAAAGTAAAAATTATTTAAAAACCAAAAACTCTTCTTTGCTAACAAGAGAGCATAAATAGTCCAGGGGTTAGTATTTTGCAGCCTGTTCTGCAATTCATGATCACGATCAACTCCTTCCAATTAATTTCTTTATCTGCCCATTTTATGCTTTGTTCCTATGAATAATATTTCAAGTTGTAAGCTAGGAAAGATCTGTTCTGTCGACCAACCTCACATCTGCATCCTTCAATCTACTAGACTGTAGGTCATATCATTATGGTTTGCTAGGTAGTGATCAGCAAACCTTATATATCAGTTTCTGGAGAAGTATTGGTTAAATTGTTATATCTAGCAATTAAACTACTAATTAAAATGGTGAAAATAGTATTGATGTGGTGTGTCTGAGTATTATCAGCCATTAATAAGCAAACAATAATTACTTTCCCACTTGCACAAAGAAAGCAATTGTAAAAGAGCCCCTAGATAAAAGAGTACTCACAGGATCAATAGAGTGATTTGTAAACATTGAATAGAATAAAAGACCATCGCCCTTTCGTGGCTTGACCTTCAAACCAATACATTTTTCATAATCGTATCCAATATCCATATTCGATCCATTCTGCAAATCCAACGTGATTCATGTACCAAAGTTAACAGGCAAGTTAAATTTGAGGAGTGGTATCTCTTTTCGTACGCTTACCTCAAAAGGAAAAATAGTTTCTCCCCCTTCCTCAACATCTGTCAGGTACAATATGAAAGTAGCAACCTGATCCAGTTTCTCAAAATAAATAATCTAATGGTAATTTTTAAGATGGTTTCTATAAACTGCAAATATAATGCAAATGAACAATAAAAATATTGACTTGAGCAAACTCAGAAAAAAATTGCATGCAACAAAAACGGAACCTAAACTTTCAATTTCATTATTTTCATCGAATGTGCTAAGTGAAAATCTTAAAAGTACAAATTTAAATGTTAAGCCAATGATATGAACAGCAATTGCTCAATTCTTGTTGAACCACCAGAAATGGACCCAAAACTAATTCAAATTTGACAAAATCTCTAGAACTAGGGAAGTGACTGAAATTTCATTAATAAAATTTGGGACCGGCCTTGGCAGAAATCCATCAATTTATGTGATTTAAGCTGAGGCAAACCTGTGTTCGACACTGCTTCAGGGTTAACAGAATCTTATAGTTTTCGTTATGATATTTGCAAAAGGTTATAGTACATACTTTCAAAACAATATTGGCTGCTTCAATGTAATTACTGACCTGGATATGGTGACCTTATAAAACGTGCATCATATTAAATTCTATTAATCTTTTTAGACAATGAATCATGATATTGTTCTCAGAAAAGAAAAAAAAATGGAAAAACTAATTAGCATCAGATATATGCAGGCAATAAAAACAAACTCTGAGGGAAAAAGTGGAATTTTTTTCTTCTAGATATTCTTATGCATCTATGATTTTAATAATTTGCAGGTGTCTATTTGCAGTTGGACATGTTGACTGGATTAGAACCTGGTGTAGGAAGTAAATAAAAGACTTAACAAGGTACAAATACTTTCACATGCCAAGGCTGTATGCATTTGTCTTAGAAATTTTGGAAACCTTCAAATTCCAACATGATATGCAAAAAACAGAAAATTGTTAGGCATAAATATCATTTTGTGATCCTGCTTCACCACAGATTGGTTAATGGTTTTCTTATTCCATATTTTGGAGCATTTACTAGCCACCTCAGATATGCGTAGGAGAAGCAGCTTATGTATGATCAAGGATTAGTCAATTTCTTACACTCTTATACTGTTTTGTGATTTTTTTTGGTTCAGAATTCCATGCATGGAAGTTGGGCAAAGTATGGTTCCTATTACATGGTTGGAATTTGAAAATTTAGAATGCTTGTTATGTATTGCAAAGTATTATCAATGTAAAATAGCAACTCGATAACTCAGATTAGAAGCAACTGAACCTAAGCAAAAGAACTTGAAAATTCAGTAGGTACCCTGTGGCTCTTCTGTGGGCCATACACATCTGGACTGAAGGCATCATAATGAGAAGCATATCTCTGTCCAGTCTCATACCGAAGGACATTGAAGGCCTGCAACATAGTGATGTCCCAGATATTTCTTAACAAACAAATTAATATAAACATGAAGGTAAAAGGAGAACAAGAGAAAACATAGGTTATTTGTTAGCATTAAGGAATCTAGAAGACTGATTTTCATGTATACTTTTATTTCAGTAAAAAATGCATGAGATTCAGCAATTGCATAATGACTAACACAGTTGAAGTCCTGGATTTTGTCATTACATTGTAGTTTGTCCAATATCAAAGTCTCGATGCATTCAGGATTTGGGTTATAATTTTTGGCAGGATAACCAAGTCTAAGCATGAATAAACCACTTTAAGAGACTTCCAAGTCATCAAAATCTTCACGTGTGGGAAAAGAAACTACTAGGAGTGTAGGAAATTATTCTAAATATAGATATGCTGTGTCAAAATGTTACGTTCAACACATTCTTAGGCATCAAAATGTACTACGATAGGCTTGTTTAAACCCATAGAATCCATAAGAATGTATGATACTTGCATTAAAACATCAAACAGTGCAACTTGTTGCAACTTGAACATATTATCAAGTTTAACTTCCTTCCCAAAAGAGAGACGAAGATATGTCTTTGGTAGATTATTGCAAGATACTGTGATTATGGAAATGCATCTATTTTCCATATACAGAACTTTTGATGGCTATGGTTATCAATGGATTTAACTGTTCCACTCCCTACAAAATGAATCACAGAGGTTATGCCTCAGTCTTCATCCAAAGAGAGAAAGAAACGTTAACCATATATTACAAAATATCTGTTCATATTAAAGTCAGCTGTTTCCTTCACAAATAATCATTAGGATGTACATTGGTCAGACCATAGGTTGACTTCATATTAAGTCTTCAAGGTCACAGGTTTGTGTTATTGGCACTGTTAGAATTATTTTCATAGAACTTCTCCAGCTTAGAAAGTCCAACAAAAATTAGAGAAAAATTATCTCATGTCGTTCTCATTGGAGGGCTACATTTCGAAAATTGAAGTCCTGAATATATTTTGCATCTGTATTACCAAGTATCTAACAGGTAATCCACGGTGTAATTAGCTAGAACTCCAGGGCCTACACGTATCAAAGGAAAGTCAACATGAGACCAAATACAATAAAATGTCAGAAATTTTTTAACAACATAATTCTTATAGAGAATTGAAGTTAGCTCTACCATCAAAGAAGAATTTAACATATAATAAAATTTTGATTTGTCCTCGTGTGCCTTATCAGATTATTATACTAGCACTTAAAGCATTTTTATGGTTTGAATTATTTTCTCATATGATACAAAATTTGCTAGTGAAAGAGAGCTAATGAAAGAGATGGCATATCACTATAAGAATTAAGACATGGAAAGCCTGAAATAAGATTTAAGTGATAGAGTTAATGAATAATCGACTTGGAAGCAATATAAGAGAAATAACATCCTGATTCAAGTCCAGATTTTAGTCGCAAGCAATCTACCTCTCCATTTTCTATTGGAAGCATGGTCACTCTGGCAATCTTTTTCTCAATTTGCTCCAAAGTTCCAGTTGAATCTTCTGATGCACTAAGGAATGCCCCAGTACTGTCAAATATAGTAATTATGAGATATGATTTACGAGATAAAAATTTACTTATTGTGATATGATAAGAAAAAATTGGTGCTTTGGTCATTTATTTTATCTTTGGTGTTTCTCCAACCATTTTTCAGTTCTCACTTTTTTTTCCAACCCTGTGTAAGTATCTTCTTGTATTAAGTTGTTACTAGCGAAAATCAGGCAATGCCTCTTCCTTCTTCAGAAAAAAATTAATGGTGAAAAAATACATGCAAAAATAATATCATATTTTTGAGAATCAGAGTTCAGAGCAGCATTCAGACTCCAGAAACTAACATTAAATTCTGATCAATCTTGAGCACTACTGGCCGAAAGTGAATTGTAAGATGCAGAAGTTCTTGTATTTTAATCTATCACCAACTATGCATCAGAAGGTGCCAGTCAAATGCTAAGTGGACCACAGAAAATTATGAAGAACTCATAGAAGATGTCATTAGTTTTTCGACCAACTTCATTAATTAAATGTTGCAAAAGTGCTTGCTAGACCAGAGAACCCATATGTACATGGACAGTTGTAATCCCTCCATCAACCTTATGAAGCTAAATATATGTAATTGTGTTTATATTTCTCTAAAAAGGAATTCAGGATTTCTTATTCTGAAATTGGTCTATAATTATCATAGAGCTAAAAGTTTACCTTGTCCTTATCCCATTATTAATTTGAACCGTCTCCCCCTTCCTTAGCGCTACTGTTGATGGCTCAAGTCTTGATTTTGCAGTTTTTACGATAGTTTGACATTGATCAACAGTTGCAAATTTGGGGAAATAAAATGCACGAGGTTTCCAGCTCAAAACCTGTTTCCAGAATTAGCAGTGTACACAAACTTAGTGACAGTTGTTCAAGAAAACCAAGACTTAGAGCCCAGAAGATGACACAGATTTTTGCATATATATTACTCAATATAGGTATTTGTGTATCTGCCTATGCCTTGTTCAAAACAAAATGATGATCATCAAGGTATATAATATTTATGTTTGTACCCCTTCACTTCACTCCATCTATCATGAGTAGCCTTAGAAACTTAAACAAAGAAAGAAAAAGGAACTTGTAAACATAATTAATTCTGCACAAGCACCCACAGCAAGTTAAGGGAGCAACAAACACAGTTCATATTGATATTATACAAAAGTGCAATTCAGTGGCATATTAGTTAACACATGGTAAACCTATGTTTTAACCTGGCTAACTTCATTACCGTTCATCGAAACAGTATGGTGAGCAGTATGTACAAATATAACAGAGTTTGTAGGGCATTGAAGCAAATTTAAGAGAAGCAAACATATACAACGATATACATGACATTTGAAGGGTATATACATAAAGAAAAATATGATTAATAAATATTAACTAGTCAAAGATTTCACAAAAAGCCAAGGGTTGACAAACTAGTTAATGTAAATTCTTAGTTGTTCTCTTAGTTAATCTTGACAAGAAGACAAGGACCACTTAAAAACTCAAACCATCTTAATGTTGTTTAATAAATCATGCAAGTCACACCGTTACAATCCTACCACGAAATCTCCTGATATCTGCATGATCATCTTCTTCTAAATAATAGAAAAAATGTTAGAATGGTCAAGGTGGCTTCTTCATCTCTTGCTAATGAAGTTATTGGGTCTCTAAGAAATTCCAGGTTAATGCATTAGAATTACAGTCAACAGTGTGTATCAGAATTTTCAAAGGAATACACATGTGGTCAGAGGGAGTTTCCAAAGTCATTAGTTTGGAATATCTCTGCTAAAACCATCTTGACCATCCAATCCAAGTGTAAAGAATGCCATGTCTGACCAGGTATGCAGTCAAAAGTGCATTTTTGGGGTCCATTGAATGGGTTCAGGAGATTCCTGGGATGCTCAAAGAGATGGATTATGTTCATAATATAAGGCTTGTACACGAAAAGTGATCCAAATTTTGATCGCTTAAAATAGCAAGCAAGCCCATTTCCTATAATTTGCCACAGTACAATTCCCACTCACACGTCACCTTCCTCTCTAAATCTCGTCTAACCCTTCACAATTGCACAAACCAGCAAGCATCACTTCTCCCTGGACGCTAATTCATTGGAATCACAAGCACAAAGATGTCGATAGAGAAACAGAACCTGAAAGGGGATCAAAGCAGGATTGCTTTCTCCAGTGAGCCCATGGGGCATGGCCGGCAACTCGACCTCGTCCGCCCCGGCGTCTTCCATCGATCTCCCCCGAGCCCAGCCGTCCCCAGGCAACCCCTGCGAGAACCCAATTCAAATCCCACTTCATCAAACAGGATCATCAAAACGAAGACACAGAGAAAGAAGGAGCGGAAGAGACCGAATCAGACGGTGGCGCACCTGGAGGAAGATACCCGAACCGAAGAACCCAACCATGAAGGAGAGGGAGCAGCATAGGAGCAAGAAGGGGAGATCAACAACCTTCGTCCTCCCCGCCCTGTTCGCCTTCATGGAGACCGTAGCACGAAATATGAAGTCGTAACCGAGTGGGAAATGAGGTCAGAGACCGGCCTTTATGCCGCCTCAGGGGTTTCTCTTTGAAGGAAGAAAGGAGCGAAAGCAAGAAAGAAACGCGCGTACGGGGGGGGACGGGGAATTGATCGTGCTATTTTCCACACCACGGAATCATACGGAAAATTAAAGCACTGGAAAGCTCCGGTGGTGAAGAAGGCAGATTTGTGGTGTCTGCTGTTTGGGTGCATTTGTGGGTGCATATCTTTTTTTTTTTTTTTTTTTGGAGATTTTGAATTCGAAAGGATTACTGTGGGCTGCACATGGGATCCGACACGTGTAATGCACGTCACACAGGGGAGAGAGCGTTGATGCGTGAACTCTAATGCTACGATATGTGAATGTTTCCAATAAAAACATGCTTGCGTGATTTCTGGTGAAAGAAGCAATAGATGAATGACTGTAAAGTTGGTGGTGGTGGTTTCTGCTAAACACTGCTGCTACTCATCTTCTCCGGTGAGGTACTTGTTGTGTAGATCTGTGGCCTGCACACGCCGAGGTGGAAGTTCCGGAGGCGGAGCACGCAGTGGCACAGCCCGAGAAGCCATGTACCATGTGTCGTCGTTGCGCCCACTTGTGCTCCTTCTACACCACAAACACAGAGGCCCTCTTTGCACCATGACCAGGGATTCTGATCCCGGGTTTCACATCAGAAACTCCAGGAGCCATTAGATCTCCGACGGACGGCGCGGATTGCTCTACCCTTGGCATTTCCGGTGCACAATTCCCACCACGTAAAATGATGCATGGCGGCAGACTGAATCCTTCTTAAGCTGGATGGAAGAAAAGAAGAACACGGAGGGAACGCTTGTGGAGACGCTATGCTCAGGCTGCAGGTTTCTGGCTGCGGAATCGGGGACGGCGGAACGCCAAGAATCGTCGGCCGCCGCCACGAGAGCCAGTTGGTGCTTGAAGTTTCGAGGCTGAAGTGGCCGTCAAGGTGGAGTCGCTTCTGCTGTACTGTCAGGGCCGTGAGGGATGATGCTGAAGGCGGCGCCGGCGGGTTTGCAGGGCAAAGCTGGGATCCTGGCTTGGAGATTGAAGTGCCCTTTGAGCAGAGACCTGTGAGCGCTGACCTTCCCTTCATTCATGCTGTCATCTCACTCTCTTGTAGACAGAACAAATACTAAGGTCTCATAAAAAGCAAAGCAATTCAGTTAGTTTTATGCATAATTTCATATCTGGAATATTTGTTGTATGTTAAAACTTAAAAGTATCTCTATTTCATCAAAAGAGGAAAAAGATTGTATTTTTTTCTTTTAAGGGGGGGGATTAAATTAGAAGAGCTAAACCATCTGTAGCTTGAGGTAGAAGGGCTTTAGCAACTCTAGGGAACCAGAATTGCTAGTCTTCTAATCTATTTAATCTTGTTAGGTTTTATTGGGTGGGTTGAACTGTTGGGAGTTTATTGGCAGATGTAATTCCATGAGTGGATTTAGGAGGATTTTGTTTTGCTTTTTCTTTTCCTTTTTCATGATAATGGCTGTCTCAGTACCATCCATTTATTTCAACTTGCAATTTGGTTGTATTAAATTAGATATGTTGAGAAGAGGCTGAGGCTCCAAAGGTGACTAATCAAATCTCTAGGAGAACAAATTGATTAAAGAAGTAGGATCCAATCTGATTCCTCAGTAAAGAACAATGGCCAAAGAAACCACCACATTGGAAACTCTAGTGTTCTGTTAGAATTTCTTTAAATTAGATGGTAGATCGTAATACATTTTGGAATCCGTAAAATTTTCTTTTTCTGACTTCATTACAGATTTTGGACACATGATTTCTTCGACACATTGCAGAAGGCCTGATCAATGTCAAGGCCAAATGTCAAGTTTCTGCTTGTCTAACAGGATTAAAACATCATCCCAATTTTACTTGGTTAAGTCATAATTCAGAAGACAGCTTTACGTGTTCATATGCATTCTCTATATCACATAACATGGTTAATTAATTAATGTTTTATTGTGTCTCATTCACCATCTTCAATGAGGACTAGTTAATACCTCTAAATATAGCGATGAAAACTAAATCACTGTGAAGATTAAGTAGAGCATATACTGTTTTCTTGAGCTTAACTTTCACTTATGTGATAGGTTAACGAGTATTCAGCCTTGAAAACTAGTACTCTTTACTCATGGGGAGAACTGAGTCCAGGGAACTTCTTCTTACGGCTTGGCAGCTTATCGCTAGTAACGTTTACTATTCTAGGAGCACCAATAGCAGCTGCAAGCTTCAACCCTTCAAAGGTATGATCAAATCAGCCATCTCATTCTGATATGAAATCATCTTCTTTTGTTCACGATGGAACATATAAATAATGCTAAACTTGCGTCACAAGATAGTATGATTGCTTCGTCAACATGTTATGTAGCTGATTCAAAATTCTAGGAACAAGCTGAGTCAAACATCTGCACAACCACTCATAATATTCAATTAAAGGAAAATTATGTGTTATGAGTGAGAATTTACATCATACATATTTCTGTCTGCTGAAGAAAAAAATCATTTTTGTTTCTGACTTTTCTCTGTTCTTTGCTGCTCTTGTGCAGGATCCTCTAAAGTTTGTTCTTGCAGCTGGGACCGGAACTCTTCTTCTGGTGGCCCTGGTGGTACTGCGGATTTATCTGGTAAAAGATATAATATATATAAATCATATGAATTAAATAGAGATGATCAGTTGAACAGCATAGCTCCAGAAGGTAGAATGTCAAACCGAAAGGCCTGCAAATTACTTGAATAGTTGGAAGTAATATAACAACAACAATGACTCTTACAAAGAAAAGTCTAATTACTTTGGTGGAATCAACAAACTCTTGTAATTGACCTGCTATAAATGGTTGGAGATACTGCAATGTGCAGAACTTATGGTCCATGGACCTCTAGTTGAAAGAGCTTCTCCTTCCTCCTCTCGCTAAATCTTTTCAAACCCCATTTTAAATTCAGGACATGATACCATATAACAGTGGTAACTCGCAACTTTGTTTTTATTATTTTTCCTCGGGTATCTTTAAACACAGAAGATAAAATTTAAATTTCATTACCTTTGTACCGATACTATATCCATCTACGACAGATAATTTATCAGTACATTCTTATGTATGTTAAAAAATGTTCTACAATGTAGAATCAAGACTTTATTCAGTTACTTGCACTGACTTTTCCAACTATGAACATCAGTAAGATGAACAAGATATATGGATTATCTTGCTTATTGATTTTTGGGTACTAAGTACAACTCTGTTTCAGTGATCTGATATTCCTTAATATCATGTTTCAGAAAAATTGATGTTTGATGCAAAAACTGCTGATTTCATAACAGGGATGGAGTTATGTTGGCAACAGGCTATTATCAGCAGTGATACCCTATGAGGAAACTGGGTGGTATGATGGGCAAATGTGGGTAAAACCACCTGAGGTTAGTCATCAACAATCATCAGCTAGCCATTTGCAAAGAATTCAACTAAGAATGAATTAATCATGAATCTAGGCACAGTATTGCAAAAAAAAAAAATATTAGTTATGATATTAGGTAGGTTAAGGCCCATTTCTATTTCATGTGTTTAATGAACAAATCTGCATACATCGTTCCTCCCGACCCATGCATTGTTGGGCACCTCATGCACTACTAGACCTACCCTAATTCTTATAACAAACTAACAACCACGTATTCTAGATAAAGTTGTTCTAGTTATACTATTTATTGATTAAGCAAGTGTAGTATTTTAAAAATTTTATGATTGTTCTGATGTAATACGTGGCCTATTTCTTATGTTAGGTATTGGCTCGCGATAGACTCTTGGGGTCTTATAAGGTATGTGATCATTGCAAAGTCACCATATTTACTTGTTAGTGTATAAAGGAATTCCAAAAAAATAAAGAAAACCTTCTTAGACAGCAATATAAATTATTTTTTATGGTTACTATTAAGGTTTGGAATCTCATACAGTACCGACATATCGATCAGCTGTCGGTACAATACATATTGAGTCGTACCAAGTGTACCGACACATGGTACAGTAAGGTACCAAACTGTACCAAGTGTACCAGTCCTTTATCGGACTGATACATACCGAGCATATGGAGCGGTACGATACAGTATTGCAAACCTTCACAGTATTAGTACGATACTTACTAATAAGGTTAATGTTCCATAATTTAAAGTTGTCTTTAAGGAGAATCATACAATGTAAACCAACACATGCTCCTGCTTGTTCAGTTGAGGTGAAGGATGATGATGACCTTGTAGCTGCTGCAGCGGAGGCAGCAGATGGAGGGTGAATCAGTTATTTGTCTGCCACACCTTTAGCTATGAACGCATAGTTAGCACATATATCCAGGTTTTGGTAGAATCACTCTGTAGCTATGCACAAATGATCAGCACATTTCAGGACACCGAAAAGAAGGATGGTCCAGACTTTTAAAAAGCCATCTACCAGAAAAGTTAAACCGGACTATTCTTCAAACAAATTAACAGTCAGATGAAATAATGGTATTAATTACTGAGATGAGGCAAATCTATCAGAAAAGAAAAAAAGACCAATAAGAATAACAGGAAGAAATACCCTATTCCCAGTCCTCACAAACATAATATGGCTATGTTGGTGGTTTCCAGAAGTAGTAAATTCTTTTGATAATTCTTTAAAATTAACAAAGATACATCATGGTGAATTGTCACATGTCTGTCTATATAAGAAGTTCCAAGTCATTTTTCTACACTTGCACATACTACAACTGAAGATATTCTACCAAGTGGCCGATGAATATCACTTTGTCCTTCAATTAGAAAGGTCAAACACCAGATGCACAGGGAGCATCTGGTTCTTACCTTGCTTACACTGCTTCAACAGAATCCTTTGCTTTACATGAGGAACCATATGATCAGAACATATGTTATTATGTTCTGCTATCTGTTGATGCCAACTGTTCTTTCCATTAATGTCTGTGGTTGCAATGACAAATTTTTTCTGAGGCCACCATAAGAACCTGTTGTTTCTCACAAAATCTCCTTTGTCTATATTTCATTTGCATGAATAGCTATGCTGAAGAACAGTACCGCATTGTGCATTAGGTAAAACCAGTGATTAAGTTGTTGAAACAAACATTAGTCGGGACAGGAGCTTTGCTTGTTAGTGCCGTGTCACTGTTCATATTTGCTGCTCCGGTGGAAGACTTCCTGCATTCAGCTTTCAAATCAAATGACAATAATTTGAACTCTGCAACTTCACAGATCAAACCTAATCTGAGGTTGGCCCTCGCCAAAGTTTTGTAACTAGCTCAAAGTATGACCTGCATCGACTAACTTCTTATCAACTTTGCGATGAATGTAGGAAAGAAGAGCTTCTTAGATTACCAATAGAGGTGAAGGATGATGATGACCTTGCGGCTGCTGCTGCTGAGGCAGCAGATGGAAGGCCAGTCTACTGCAGAGATCGGTTTTATCGTGCTTTAGCAGGTGGACAGTACTGCAAATGGGATGATTTGCTGAATTAACACATGAAGAGAGCCTGAAGTTTCTGCCGTTTCTCCGTGCCAAAGCAACTGCAGAAGCAATAGTTTCTGGTTTTGCTTGCCATATTGGTGCAATGCTGTAGCTTTTACTCCCAAGTAGATAAAATTGTCAAGCCTAGTGAATCTGAAAGTATTACATCAGATTAAATAGCAATTTTTAACTGCATCTTTTTCTGTGATTTACATCAGGTTTTATAGCAGTCTGCTTTCTGCAGTCATGTACATGTCCTCAATATTATCACGCATTTACTTAGCTCTAGTTTTGTGGAATTAACTTGACTCAAAATGTTAGCTGCACTCCGGTCCTAAAATTCCTTCTCTCTAAGGAAAAGTTTTTATTTTCCCTTCAAAAGGAAAAGGAAAGGCAGAATTGGAATCGAAATTTAAACGCTCAAGCTTGTTTTAGTAATAAAAAATTCACCACTCATCTAAGAAGAAAGCAACAATTGTTGACACTGAAGAAACAGTGGACTAAAGCCTATGCAAATGGAAGCCAAGTATGTTTGAACTTGGAATGCTTTTGACATGATGTGCAAACCTTGTCAAATTGTAAAAAAAAAAAGGAATGATGTATTACATTTTAAAATATTGTGGGATAAGTCTGTAGAAATTTAATCACATCAAGCATTTATTTTTCCCTAGTGGCAAAAGTATAAATTCTCTGTCCATGAATCCAACCAAAAGCCTCTACCTGTAATCGCAAATGAAGTTGATGAATTTTTTTCTTTCTCAGCAATTTTTGGTGGCAATCCTAATTGAAACATAATGCAAATGCCGGTGTCAATCTCAAAATATTTCAGTTTTTGTTATGTAAGCCAATTACATGGAATCCATGTGCCAAGAACAACAAATTTATTTGAAAACATTATGTGGAGAGAAGAATAATGGAATTAGTCTAGTTTACTTCTCATGAAATATCAAGCAGTCTAAAGATGGATGATGACAGTCTTGAGAAAGAAAAATCCAAAGGAATGAGAACTCCTTGATCTTTCTAACAGAACTTCCTACATAATATTTATTTACACAAAGGCAATTAAACAGCATAAAATATATGTTGTGCCACAAAGAGTGTAAGAATCAATTCCAAAGTCCATCAAGCACATCCCAAACATATGTTTCTTTCCGCTATACTGATGGTTTCCTCTGCCAAGTTTCTTACTTTCTGATAAACAAAGACCCTCTCAAATTGATTTCAGACTAACAAAGGAAAACCTTCGATATCTCTGAATCATAATATTGGAATAAAGACTCATTTGCATTCCCTTGATTCTCAAACTCACACTAATGACATTAATAACGCAAGATCGATCCCTAGTGATCAGTTCGCTACCTCCAAGGAAAGATAAAGATGATGCTCCTATTATTCTTGCTATCATGATATCTGAAACCCCTTTAGCTTTGAGCCGTAGACTGGATTGTAGTACTTTATAGGACCTAAAGCATCCATGTACAAAGAATTGGATTCTTTTATCACCAATAGACTCTTTCAGCTTTTGTTCCTTGCTAGAATGGTGTGACCTGAACTCATCCAACATTTGTATCAGTTATTAAGTGGTGCCAAGTTATCACAGTTACTGATGTTTGGCTAAACAACAGTCTTGTCAGGAACATGGAGTTTGGATCATCTATATATACTTGAGATGGGTGGAGGTAGCAGTTTCAGCTGAACTTGGGAGCACCTTCATGTCCACTATGCGAAGGCCGATGATTGCGAAATCAACTAGACTAATTCGGTATCTTTATTTCTTTTTTGTTCTTTCCTGCAAAATTTGCATCAGAGGAAGATATCACTCACTGCATGCCATCATCATTTTGGTTGAGTCTACCATGTAGACATTCATAAACCTCAACAATGTGATGTATATGGATGTTCATCAATCTTTCTGATAGTGGAATTGGCTTCTTGCAGTCATATATGTTTCTTCTCTTCTAATGCTGCAGATATATTTGCAGATTTCTTTGTTGGCAAAGTTTCAACTCTGAGATTCTTAAGACTTTAAAAGCTCACTCATATCATTATATACTATTTCCATGATTCTAATTTTAACTGGTATAGCAAGATGAGCTCCAAACCTGAAAACAGTCAATTTGAAGTGGACTTTTCCAATCACTGAAGTCACTGCTCCTTTCACAATCTGAAGGAAATTGACCCCAAATAAATAATTTGTCTGTGACTTCAAAATTGGCTGTGTCAAAAGTGATTTGAAGTTTGCTTTGAGGAGGGGAAGAGACAAAGGATGGAAAAATGAAAGAGCTTTAGATTTGAGGAGATTAAAGAGAGGACTAAAGATTCATTTGAATCACATAAGCATGAGATCTAAAGAAGTTCCTCCATTTCTTCTTTCAGTAAAGTGACAAAAGGTTGCAGGGTTTTCTCATACACTTCCAACCTAAACATCATCTTAGATGTGATGTACATGAAAGTGAAAAAGAAGCTTTCTATTGTGGCTTTCATATGGCATCAACTATGCAAAAGCATGTAAGATACCTTTTGTGCTGGGGCTTTTCCATCATTTGATATCTTAATATAGGATCCAATATAATATGGTCTCTAAAAAAATATGATTCATGAAATTTTTTATCCAACCATAGAAGACACTCCACCACAAACACTGTGGAACATATTCTGTTATTATTGGTATATTAAAGTGGCAAAATGTTGTGATATGTGATGAAGGTAATTTCTGACCATATAATTGATGGATTCTGTCTCCCAAACCAGTTATACTGCCTTCATTCTTCTGGTTGAGTGGGTTGCTGTCAATACTTTCCACCAACTCAAGTGCTTATCTAATTGAATCATCATTCTACAAACATCAGAATTCACCTGAATTCTAGAATTTATATATATATATATATATATTATTCTGTACTTGATGAATTATGATGATCGATATCCCATAAGATAAAAGTTGGTATCTATAGTTCTTCATCTTCTTCCACCAAAAGCTTTCAGTGTAAGAGCATCTGTGAAGAGTTCATCTGAAAGCTTGTGTTGGAGACAGGGAGGTAAAGAATGGGCAAGCAAGACTGGGGAAGCAGCAGCAGCAGCAGTATGGAGCAGCAGATGATGCATCATGGTGGATTCCTCATCCAAGGACAGGGATATACTACCCCAAGGGGCATGAGTGGGTGATGGAAGATGTGCCTGAGGGTGCTTCCTGCTTCCCAAGAACCTACTGGCTCAGGAGCTCTGAAGGGGTGGAGAAGGAGAAAGACTCCGATCTCTCCGCCTGCCCCAACTACAGTCACCCATTCCTCGACGTATGAGGAGCTTTGTCTCATCGAACTACCAGCGACAGTGTTCTTCTACTTGCAGAGAAATAAAGACTTCGGTAGCGTGTCGTCTCCCAATTGCCATCGAGGAATATGAACTATCTACTCCATCCTTTTGTCTTCTTTAATCATGTATTGTTTGGATGTTTGATAGATGAACAGTGGTGAAGTCATTATCAAATTAGAAAATGCATGATATTTTTTAAAAAATATATTAAATGATTAAAATTTTAATTTTATAATCGTTGAAAATTGAGTTAAAGTATTTTTTATATTAAAAAATACTTATTTTCAAAGATATTATATCATAAATTAAATATATTTAGAAATACTTATTTTTATTTTTTTTAAATTAGTATCATAAATAACAAATTTCCATAAATCGCCTAAAATAATTGGGTTAAAATGAGAGCCACGACCCTCTCTCTCCCCCACCGCACAGTCTCTCAGCCCTTCTCTCTTCCGCTTCTATATGTGGGGAGGGAGGAGACGAGCGTTTGTTACTCCCCGTTAGTTGATCGAGTCCGATGCTGAGCGCATCGGGGCTGCTCTACAGCTGGAGATCTCGCGCCGGCCGGAGCCACTCCGACCCGGACCCGGGCACCGATCCGCTGTCCTCCTCTTCCTCAGCCAGCGCCGGGGACGCCCATCGTCGCCACCCCCACCGTTATCGCAACCGGCGCCGCCGCTTCATCGGAAGGGATCCCTCCGATAGCCCGATCTTGGGGCCGCAGATCGAACCCAGGCGTCCCTCCTCCCACATCCACCACCAGACGGTAACGGTCTCACTCCCGATCTGGTCCCGTTCTTGTTGTTGGAGATGATCCAGTCCAGTAGAAGTCTAGTTTTCTTGTTGTTTTGACGATGTGATAACTTTGATGGGAGTATCGACCTTGATGTTTGATGCGATTCATTGGATTGAGGTTGGATTTCAGGTGTTTGTGTGTTGGAATTTGCTTATCCTACTGCCAACTCAGAGTCATGTTTTGTGGCTTGATCAATGTCATCAACATCTTACAATTCTCCTCCAAGCCCATTTGTGATGTGTCAAATCTCGTCTTTTTTGAGGAGTTTTACCTCTCCCGTGTTGTAGCCCCACTCAAAAATGATCCAATTTGTTGCTAGAGACAAGGGGCTTCCATGGGATGCTCAAGTTGATAGCTTCCCTGGCCTAATTGGTCCTCCTTTGCAGAAGCATATTTTGTTCATTTGGCCGCGAAATCATCAGCTGTCCTGTAGGGTTCAGTTTCTTGGTAGAGAAATAGCAATGAGTCGTATCAACCATCATGCCAAATCTTTTAGCAATGGCCAACAATTTCTGTTGATTAGACCTCAAAAATTTATAGCATTACAGAGAGCCAAAAATCCCTAGTGAATAAACTGATGTATCAGTTATCTGGGGTACATGTGATCGATATTGTCAACCTTGACCCTGAATTATCTGACCCTAATTCTTGTTTGTTCGATTGTGCTGGTGCAAGAAGATACCTTTCATATACTTTTCGAGCCACAAAGTTTAAGTGAGAAAAGTTTTTAGGTGTTCCTGCATTATGTCAATGTCTGCCTTCTAGGTTCATACCTATTCTGTTCCATGCAAATTGTACTTAATCTTGTTTCTTGACTAGGAACATGAACCAGTTTGGGTAGGTAATGTAAATGATGGCGAATCTGCTTCGACTGGCAGCAGCAACGCTGGATCTGCCAGCAGCACATTGGACAGGTTGAGATTAACTCGAGGTGACCAACTCCCCGGCGTAGTTTTACAGGCAAGGGCAAGGCTTCAAGAGAGGCTTAGAGGCGTTTCTCTTTCGGAGAGCAGGTTAGTCTCTATACTGTTTAGCACACTGAAAAATATATAATAAGATGCTCTACTAATGCCTTTGGCTGATTACCAGTGTAGATATCCAGACATGCAGGAAAGTTAATACTTTTTTTTTTTTGTTTTTGCTTCCCTCTTGCTGATAAATTCTCTTGGTCCTTGACAGTACGAATGAGATTGTCATAGGTGATGATCTGAGGCTGATAGACATTGGGGAATTGGATACAGAGAACCGAAGAGAATGGTTTGAGTCGGCTTCAAACTTAACAGCTGAAACAGATGAAAATGTGCGATATTTCAATAAGCCTCCTGGACTCAGTTCAGAAGCTTTCTGTAGTCTGCAGCTAGAAGTTTTTCAAGATAGAGCAGATGGTAACGACGTCGCAAGAGCGTTTCTTGAGTGTTCCATATGCCTGGAAAAGTTCTTGGACGGGGATGAAATGATTCGGCTGTCTTGCGGGCACAGGTTTCATCCTGCTTGCTTAGAGCCATGGGCGAAGACATGTGGTGATTGCCCGTATTGCAGAACCAGAATATGAGTTATTAGTTGTCTTTGCGAAGAGATTCAAAGATCATGGCCTACTCAGTTTCCCTCCTCCAGTTGAGGCAATGGATGCTTTGCCTACAGTTAGACAGGCGAAAGAATCCTCCTGTTTTATCCGTCCATCTACAGACACCTAAGAAACTTGCTAACATTTCACTTGTGTTTTGTTTCTTCTGGTATTGTAGAACATAAACTTGACCCAATCGTTGAATGTTTGTGATTTGGATTCTGCAGGACTGTTGTGAAGGTTTATTATGTCACGGCTTTTTTTGTTTTTTTCCGAGGACGATTGCCATGAAATTAATTTCTGTGTTTGAAGGGGTAAAGAGATGCAGCTTTGACGGAAGCCTCTTTTGTTAGACTATATTTCTGATTTATGTTCATATATCATTTTCTTATCGGTTCATATGTGCACATTAAATTCAATCTTTTCCTTCCTGTCTTGGATTTATATATCTACATGTTTTTTTTTTAATGTCATTAAGCCTGCCATTTAAATCCAACATGAACGGAATGATGTGGAAAAAACAGCAAAATCCACACATAAGAAGGAAAAAAAAGCATTGCATCACTTGCGAAGTTCTTGTCACAATGAAAATTTTAATACCTTCTGTTCTTTGTTTTTTATTCTATCATCACCCTTTAAAACTAGAATTTATTGAAATGTGATTTCAAAGACTTGATGTGACAAATTTAATGAATTTGAACGTCGATCATCTCAAAATTGTAACAAGACAATAGCATATTTTAGTCGATCCTAAAAATTGAGAGTTGTGATTTTACTATTATTATTGTATATGTTTCAGAAAGGAGTTGATTAAAGAGAAAATATAAAAATTCACATTTTGACTTTAATCGAACCATGATTTACATATAAAGGTAACAAATATTCACCAAAGTTAAAGGATTTAAGAGAGTAATAAACAGATACAAAGGATTGAAGTTTCATATATGATAGGGAGAATCTATCACCTCCCCCCATCACTTAGGCCAAGAAAGCAACACATAAGTACCAGCCTAGTATTCGCCTATTTATCGTAATAGCTAATTGTAAGTCAAGACCTTCCAAAATGAGCTCACAAGATCCTCTTTTCACTGGTATCACAACCGAGAAGGGGACTACGTCCCCTCATTAATGACCAGTGACATGGTTCGACTTCACAAGCCTTTCCTTCCAAACGATTGGCAGTGGGACTACGTCCTGATTGACCCAAAAGAGCAAGAGGATCAAACCAGAGGACCCACCCTGATAGTCTATCTCAAGCGATGCCCCTAGGGGCACATGCCAGTGGAGTAAAGGGGGGCCTACACAAGCACCCGTCCATACCACCGCTCAAGTATTAAAGCCGAGCCCTGGGCTGAACAGGGACAAGCAGGCAAGAGCTCTTCACTCTCTCACTTACATTATTAACCTCTCTTTTTGTTTCTCTAACTTAAAGCATCAAAATGATTGAGCCGATACACCTTGGCATAGACCAATTGTGCAGAACCCAAGATGCCATTCAGAGACGCGGCCAAAAGATGATCCAACAGCAAGGACAACCCAACTCTTCAACATGATTATACAAGGATTAGATCGCCCCTAACGAATCACCTCCCATTGTAAGCTATCGACACAAGATCGTTGTACCAACCCTTCATGTCAGCGAGGAGTCATCGTTAATTATTTACACTTTCGATAATAGATTAATCGGATCGACTTATAGTCGATTATTTTCGTATGTCAACAAAAAATGAAAATCATAATCATGCAGCTAAGCTTCCAAAGTCAGAGTAGAGAAATGGCAATGCATAATTTATCTTCTCCTGTAGTGGGCTTTACAATTCTTCCGCTGCTGGTAACACAGGACTGAGCTTTTCTATAAAGACAACTATCATAAGCAATTAATTGCTCTTCTTTACCATTATGACTTATATAGGAAGACATCAAAATGGAATTGATAGCAAATCTTGATATATACACACAAAAATGTAGATACATCTCACAATCATCAAACCCACCAATTAATTGGTGGTGAATTCAAATAAGGTTACTTAGCTTAAGCAAGTGATGCCTATAATCCAACAAACCACATAAGCCAGAATTTTAAGGTTCTGATGTCAAATATTTCAATAATTATGCAGTTCAAATCAATGGGATGTTGCTGTATCCGTCATCTTCATCTCTCAATGCAAGATATAGGAATTTGTGGAACATTGAGACTGGGGGATACAACAAGAATCAAACTTAGTGGATCAGTGTTCTTATTTGAAAAAGGCAGCTATCCAATGGTTAAACAAACTTTTATTAAAAAAAAAACACAAGCCATTATTGACAAAGAACAAATATTATACATGTATGTAGGATGACCATGGCATCTCTGAGTTAAAAGATCATTAGTATTTTAATTAAGGACTGTACAATGGTGAAACAAAGAAAGGTAAGAAAAAAAAAATCATTGTAGACTTGAAATTAAAAATATATTTTGGCTGAGGAATGATCCTCGTTGTCTTTTTTATATTCTAACGTTGAATTATTCAAACTAAATTATGATCATACTACTAATAGTAAGATCTACAATTCATTGATTACTATTTGCAAAACACAGAAAATGATCTTACCATAACAACATAAAGCTATAATAAATAAAAAAACTCCAACAATCTATGTAATATGATCATTATTTAGAGTCACTCAGGACTCATCAACACATGAAATCCAATCAATATTTATCAGGTATATCATTTCAACTTCTCAAATGATAAAAAATAAAAAAAAACCTAATAAACATGTTGATAGAAAGCTTCCTATGAAGGATACAAACATCCTTGAGTCTCGAGCCGAAATGAGAGGATTCACAAGATTCATGTATTTTTCGTCTTAAAAATACATGAACTATTCAAGGAACTCTTTCCTGACTCGACGAAATCTCAAAGACAAAACAAAATGATTCAACTCGCCAAATTGAATCGACCACATTACAAGCTTGTTCTTGCCAAACCTGGGACACACTGCACCTTTCTTCCTTAAAGGCAAGTGAGGAAGACTCAACCTCTTCAACTCTTCTCTTGGAACACACTGCATCTTTCGCTCGTGTGATCATTGCAGATGCTTTTTGCACAGTTGGTTAAGTCCTCAGAGTTTGTGCCATCTCCCATTGGATGTGTTGTGCTTCTTTTTTTATCTTCGAACGAGGTAATAAGAGCTTGTAGCTTTGGCTCATGCTTGCTTCATCTTTTGGCGCATGACTTGAGGAGGCAAGGCGTGGCACTTGAGCTCTCAGCGTGCTTAGTTTTGGCACATTATGACTCACAGCAATGGACGAGAAAGAGAAAAGAGAAATGTAGACTTTATGGATTCTTCCCTGTGTTTTCCCTGTGCTCTTTTTACAAAGTTTCAGAAAGCATGGAATGCTGAGAGAGCTGCAAAAAAACTGCTTTCTGGAGTGCAGCACAGACCAATCTGTGCATGAATTGAGAATTATAGACAAACATTCAAATGTAGTTGCTGTATCAGTCGATGTTGAAAGCTATCTTTCATGGACGACTACAGTTCTGCAAACTTGTATTTTTCTTCCCCTCCTTCCTCTTCTATTCATTCTCATTGTTGCATGCTTCAGAAATATTTTATGTTGAATGTTCATCTGTCAGTGATCTAGCAGAAAAAACATTGATCTAATGATAATAAATGTTGAAGGTTCATCTGATAACTTTTTTATTATATTGGTGTTATCAAGTTGAAATTTTGAAATCTTTTAATCAAATAAAAGTAGTCTTGAATATAATGAATGAAACAAAGGAACAATTTGTCAGTGAAATTTTTGAGTGAACATTATATCATAGAAATGAGCATCTACTTTTTAATCTTTTGTAGCAACTTCTTTTTCTCTATCTTTTTCTTATGGTATCATTTATTACCTATAAATCCATTTATTAAGAAAAGGAAGGAATGATGCTTAATATCATTTGATTGAATAGTCTGAAGAAATCCTCTTCCCCTTGAATTGGTCTTTTTTTCACAAAAAATAATAGACATGAAATAAAAAAAATCAAATCTTTCCCTGAGGTTTTGAATAAATATCCTAAATTTTTTGCTTAGAAAGAGGATCAAACAGTTCCTACATCATGAACTTTGAAATTTGAAAACATCAAAACAAGGAATCCTAGAATTGCAATAAGTGCTTCCTGCATTTGGCATCTCTCATATCTGAAATCCTCCAAAAACCTGATTTAGGAACCTATTCTTTTATGAAAGACAAATATACTAATCAGCAAAAGGCTACATTGCCATCTCCATCACCACCAGACCCTCTTAAAAAGTGTCATGCTCTTATCATGAACTCCAACCCCCCAACCACACCATCTTCCCACAAGGAACATGTCAGAGTTACAAGAGAACAATAATGGCTATTCAAAGTTGAGCATACTCACTCATTACATTGCAACTTCCCCAAGACAATAACATAAAAGAAAGAGAGAAAGGCATAAAGAAGAAGAAGAAGAAGAAGAAGAAGAAGAAGAAGAAGAGATGAACATAAATTGAAAGGAAACAGAAAACCAAATGATGGACAATTCAGTGAACACCACCACCACCACTGTCTCGGCTCCCTGTTGTTGCCTTTGCAATGGAGAGCTCCTCCAACCATTCAAATATCCTACTCCTGTACATGCTGTCCGCCCTTCTCAAACTCGCCCCATCCTGCTTCTTCTTCTCGGCAATCGATCTCGGCTCCACCGCATCCAGCGTGCACTTGCAGCTTAAACCACGTCCGACGAGCCGCGTCACCTTCTTCTCTACCTTGTTTTCACCGTCACATACGTCAAGTCTCCTGGAGGAAGAAGTGTTTCTGGCACTGGCACTGCCATCTTCATTAGACCTCACAGACTTCTTTTCATGCACGGCATCGGCGTCGCTCTTCCGTCCACCAGTGCCGGTACTGGATCTCCGTGACCTTAAGTCGTACAATTCGATATGAGGCGGCCTGATAAGGCCCAGCCAGAAGATTCCCCACCCTGGCGGGGCCGAGGCCGTGCTCCTCCGGCTGGCGCTCGCCTGTCTCGCGTGGCGGAGCTGCGGCTTCGGACTGGGATGCGTGTAGAAGTTGTTGGAGAGCGATGAGCGGGGAAGATCAAAAGCGTTACTGGACCGAGCACTGTTAGACGAATGGCTCCTGCTAACGCAGTTGCTGCTGCTGTTGCTGCTGTTGCTCCGGCTCGTATCGAAGCCGAGGCTCGCGATGGCCGTCGAGCACCGGTCCATCGAGTCCGACCGTGAGCCGCACCGGCTCGGTCCGCGACTGCCGCCGTTGTCGACGGAGGGCCGAAGCGGCAGGATGTGGCCTTTGAAGAACACTTCGTCAGCAGCGCACATGGCCGCCACCGCCGCCCCATCACCTTCAAGAAGGCCTCCTCCTGCCGAGACCCGGAACTCGAAGTCGTCCCCCTCTCCGTCCATCTTGCCCTCCACGTCGTTAGACTTATCGGTGAAACCAGAGAGCAACGAGGCCTCTTCTTCCTCCTCAAAGGTCTCCCATTTCCCCTCTTGAGCCATGCCTTGGCCTGCCTCCATGCCTCCTAGCTTTGAAGAGAGGCGGTTGGTCATTTATAGGCGCTACTTTCAATTTGAAGAAAGAAAGAGAGAGAGAGAGAGATGATCCAAAAAAGAGGAGCAGGAAAGGGAGGCAGCCTGACCATAATCTATTTTTCCTCAGACATTCCTATTATGTTGGCCTGCCCTTGCATGCATCTCTTTTCAGGCAGCCCACTGAAGCTTTTTGTTCCGGTGTCAGGTGCGGCATGCATGCTGAGACCTTCAAATGTACTGGTTGTCCTGTTCATGTAGTTACATTTGAACAGTGGAAGCTGTCACTGTTGAAGTCTCGAGAGAAGTTTGTATGAGCAGCCGAGAGAAGGTGACAAGCTTACAGTGGTTTTATGTCAACTTGGGAAGCCCTTTCTCTTTCTACTGTTACTTACTTTTTCCCATTTCATTCTGTCTTCCACTGTCCCCTTGTTAGCTCATGGTGAAGTTTGAGTGTTACGTATCTTTCGGCCCTTGTGGATTAAAGTGCGATCATGCTTGAGACAAAAAGGTTCGATGTTGAAAGAGTGGAAGGATGGCAATTTACTGCAGACACTGCTTTGCTTCTTTGCTTTATTTTTTACCACCATACAACTACAAATTTTGAGGCTAAAAGTACATTACTGGGGTCGACGTCTTCATCTATCGTCCTCCTTCCTCTCCAAGACGATACATCTCGTTCTTAAATTTAGAGACGCAGAAAACAAATGAAATATACCCAAAAACTGTTTCGTTAATTGGTCCAATGTGGATGGATGTTATAGATGCACCGGAGTTGCTTCTCGATCACCACATCGGTGAGCTTATGATATGGCGTAGAGCATCATTTGCAGTCGAAACACTATCGATCATATGGTATTACCATCAAACTGCTCCAAGTTTGATAGGTGAGACTCTTAGGGGATCAATCAACTCTACTTGGATCTTTGGGATGAAGGAAGATTAGGCATGTTATGGGTAGGTTTTGTCACTGTCTTTGCCGAGCTAAAACTCCTGCAAATATCTTTCTTTTTTAAGTGTTTTGCATTGGACCAATCCACTAACTGTTCCTTAGATTCGAGTTGAATCGATTAAGGACGACATGAGCTATCCGTAAAGATTGTTGTTCGACATGTTGGGGCTCTCCTTCTAGCACCAAACTTATCGTCAGAATTAAGTTGAATCGATTGAGATCGACATGAGCTATCTATAAAGATTATTGTTCAATATATTGAGACGTCCTTTTAGCACCAAATTTATTGTCTCCGTAGTTGCTCACCGTACGATGTTCTAGAAATGATTCGACGAGGTTCAAGCCCGATGTGAAAGTAATGGGATGATTGATTGACTTTTGATCATCTATTTATTTGCAGTTGACTTATAGGGGTTCCTACTAAAATTTTTCTATTTTTAATTTTCAAAGCAACATCTAAGTGGCACTAGATATGATTTGAGTAGAGAGTTCCACAGTAGTGTTTATTGAATAAGTATGTTTCTCAATAAAATTTATGAATATTTTTTACTTATAATTTGATGAATAAATGAATCATAATAAATATTTACATGATAAAATGATGTTTATTTATTTATTTGAGTTATCAAATGTTATGATATTATAAAAAAAATTCACAATGTAACATATAAATAAGATTAAACTCTCCCACACATATAAGGTAAGATTAAATTGACATATTATAATCTCTCACTTAAAGTTTGATATTCTAACCTAACATACTTTAGAACCAATTTTATCCATGTTATTATGCATGGTGCACTTAAATTAGTGATGGTAGTAATTTTGGGCCTATCAATATACCGAATTATAAATGAAATTTAATATTATTTAAAAATGATCTGATTTCATAAATAATATTTAATTTATCGATTCAGAATCACTAACTTAAAATGCTTAAACAAAATATGATGATACACCTATTTAATTCTTATAAATCAATACAAATTTATTTTTCAGAACCCTTGAACACCATCCATCCATCCCATACTTTACAATTTGGTCATTGTAATGTATATTCTACTAGTAGTTATGATTTTTCTATAAATATTTAAAATTATTGATGATAGTGGCACATTTTAGTTTATTTTATGATAAAAATTTTAATTGGTTATATATAACATGTATGTATGTCTGGTCAAAATTTAGTTGATTTTTAAATACCCCTAATTCATTTAATAAACCTAGTCCAACTACATTAATCCAACCAAGCCCCAAATTGGGGTGGGAGATCAAGAAGCTTGAACCAAACCTTCTACCTCAAGGTTCTAATGTTAAATATGTATTTTTTTCTATTTTTTTAGTTATATGTTAACCTTTATCTTTTTGGATTTACTGGACTATAAAAAAAATAGGGAATTGGTTGGCAATATTTTTAACAGATTTATCCCATTTTTCTATAGATTTTTTTTCATTAAAATCATATAATTATTGTAGAATTTCAAAAACAATGGTTAAGTAAATACTTTCTTTAGATGGAAAGAATATTACGCATTATTATACTGTTGTTATGAATTAGGTGGCATTGATATGCAAATCGCAAAGAGTTGGGGATTGATATGCAAAAGAGTGTTTATATTTATTTCGCCTTCCTATGATTCATCCTCCTCGCTCTCCCATCACAAGGAAGTAAGAAGAAAGGGCTCAGGGGAAAAGCGACAAACGCTTCGTCGGCATGAGCTGGTGGTGGGCAGGCGCCATCGGTGCGGCCAGGAAGAAGCTGGACGGCGATTTTTCCGCTGTTGCCCCCAAGCACCAGAGCGTCGCACTCGTCATCGGCGCCACCGGCATCGTCGGCTCCTCCCTCATCGCCATCCTCCCGCTCCCGGACACCCCCGGTGGTCCTTGGAAGGTCTATGGCGTCTCCCGCCGACCCCCTAATCACAACATCGTCTCCTCCTCCGCCTCCTCCGACAGCGCCGACGTCAACCCCGTCCGGCACATCCGATGCGACGTCCTCGACCCCGCCGACGCCGCCGCCAAGCTATCCCCCCTCTCCGACGTCACCCACATCTTCTATGTCGCCTGGGCCAACCGCTTCACTGAGGCCGAGAACCGCACCGCCAACGCCGCCATGCTCCGGAACGTCCTAGCCGCCGTCCTCCCTTCCGCCCCCAACCTCCGGCACGTCTGCCTCCAGACCGGCCGCAAGCACTACATCGGCCCCTTCGAGTCAATCGGAAAAATTTCTGCCCACGACCCGCCCTTCCACGAGGACCTTCCCCGACTCAACGTCCCCAACTTCTACTACGACCAAGAAGACATTCTGTTCGACGAATTGTCCAAGAGGGACGGCGCCGTAACCTGGTCGATCCACCGTCCCGGAACCATCTTTGGCTTCTCCCCGACCAGCCTTATGAATTTAATCGGTACCCTCTGCGTATACGCAGCCATCTGCCGGAAGGAAGGAGCCCCTTTGAAGTGGTTCGGCAGCCGGACCGCGTGGGACGGGTTCAGCGACGCGTCCGACGCCGACCTCATCGCGGAGCATCAGATTTGGGCAGCCGTCGATCCCTACGCCAAGAACGAAGCATTCAATTGCAGCAACGGGGACGTGTTCAAGTGGAAGCATTTGTGGGCGATGCTGGCGGATCAGTTTGGATTGGAATCTGTCGGGTATGAGGGGGAGGAGGGCCGGTTCAAGCTGGAGGACGCCATGCGGGCGAAGGAGTTGGTATGGAACGAGATTGTGGCGGAGAATGAGCTGGTGCCGACGAAGCTGGAGGAGGTGGGGACTTGGTGGTTCGCAGATGCAATTCTTGGAGTCGAGATGCCGCAGCTCGACAGCATGAACAAAAGCAAGGAGCACGGTTTCTTGGGGTTCCGCAACACGCTATCGTCTTTCAATTCTTGGATTGATAAGATGAAGGCTTTCAGAATCGTTCCTTGACGCCACTATTTCATGCATTCCTTGTGGTTTAGTTTGGCTTGCATATGCTGTGGCCAGGCATCAGTCTCTCATCATGTTATCAGGTATTGTTGTTTCGGTTCTTGCCAGTTCTTGTTCGTATCAAAATATTGCTGATTTGATTATGGAATTGTGCTTCAAGCAATAAGAAACCTATGGAAATAAGCAGGCCTTATTAGTGTTGATCTCTGGTTTTGGAGATTATGTTGTTGATCTCTGGTTTTGGAGGTTATGTTGTTTCTATTAAAAGGATTGTTTCCTGTCAAAAGTCAGCTTGTAATTTATATCACACACTTTTCCTTCAAGAAAAGATTTTATTGCATTGTTTGTTAAAATAAATTACCTATTCTAATGCTCATTAATTCCTCTCAAGTAGTACTATACCACTACACTGGCTTGCTCATACAGCATGCATTCTCAGAATATATATATATATATGTGTGTGTGTGTGTGTGTGTGTGTACAGTTCATTCCCTGATATAAAGAAATCCTGTGTAAGTCATTTCCTTTTTTAGAATCTATCTCTGCAAAGTTCTAAGTACAACCAATGCAACCTGAGTAACTTTCTTCCGGAACACTAGCATGGCTTGTAGGGACTACATATTGCCTCAGATATTTGTCTCATCTTTTGTTAGATTACTTCTAAAAGCATCATAGGTTTGTCCCTGAATGTTCCGACTTTTGATCACCAGTAATTGAGAATGCTTGGTTCTTAGGGGGCTCTAAATTTTGCTGACAGGTAGTTAGAATGCTTGCAAGCTATTTTTGGATAGGTTATTTATAATTGGTAATGGTAGGGGTCCTTCACTCTAAAGCCACATTGACTGGTAAATGCATACAAGATGCATTAACCCCAAAGGTAAAAAGTGTGGTAAGTATATCTTTAAAGAAAACAGAACATTTTGGAGGAAAAATAAATCTAGGAGTTGGGCAATTGCTAGTGAAAGGAAAAAGTTTTCTGATTGTATGTTCTGCTATTATGCCATATTTCATGGACTGCAAAGTAAACAAAGGAAGAAAGAGTTTTTTACTTGAGTAATTCTCTATTAATTTTTTTAAAAAAAAAGTAATTGGAGTACTCTTTTTGCTATTCAGCCGATGTACTGACTCCACCATTTTCCATGCAGTTTATTGTTATGGTGGTGTGAGTTCTAGTAGACCTTAATTTTTCTATTATAGGAGAACATGTCACATAAGAATTAGCTTTCTCTTGTAAGCATATCTCCCAAATTGTCATTTATTGTGTTATATATTCCTGCAGTCTGTGTTTCTGGTTTCCCTTCTTTTCTTTTTACAAATTCTGTTTGTCGAACATGTCGGCTTATTGAATTCTAATGTATTTTGTTATCGTTAGTTGTCTGTAAGTTTTATATATTGAACATTCTGTTCAGTTTCCTTCCTACTTTATTAATTGTTTGTGGTCACTAATGACTACCAACAAAATTTAGGTTTCCCATTGCATTTATGATTTCTTCATTAGGATCTAACAGTCTAGAGCTTCTTTTAATTATGTCTCTATTGAGATTCAGGCCCTCTGCTCTTAAACCTCTTTGTCCTCAGAGCTCTGGTATGGTGGAAGAATTTTTGCTAGGATGAATGGGAATTTTTCCACACATACATACATTTGGTTTGGTATTTTAGTGTTTAAGTATTATGTGACGATCAGGTCCTTATCTATCGAACGGACTTTGTTTCAAGTGCTCCTTTTCATATAATTTAGGTATATTATTCTGGCGCCTGGGCTTTCATTATTACAGTTTTTCTGAAAGATGTAACAAAGTTTTAAAGCTGTTATAGCTCTTTCATGATGGTTTATATTAAAACATGGGCATTATTTTTTTCTGTTTCCTTTTTCTCTCCATCATTTCTCGTTTCTATTAAAAAAGTTTATCTTATTTCAAGATCAGACGTTTGGCATAAGATCTAATTGTAGATCATGTAATCTTTTAGATGCTATATTCAGTATTCGATTCATGCTGTACTTTTACCTCCCAAGTTCATTTATCACCTGTTGTAGCTTCCTCGAATTTTGAATGTGCATCATCAAAATAACATAAGAGCATCTATCTAGAAGTAAATTTCTCCGAAACAATTGGCACCAACAACCAGTGTAATTTCGTTGGGGCCATTCGCTTCCTCCGAGTGAGCTGAAGAGCATCGAGCATGTCCGTCAAAGCTAGAGTTTTCTTCATGTGCCCAATTGTTGGTACAAGTTCAAGCTCCTCCAGGTTTGTGTGTCCTCTCTAGGCCACTGAGTCATTCAATGTGATATTTCTCCTGAGAGGTTTGTTCTCTGATGGTTCTACTTTTATTCTTTCTCCACAAGAAGTACAGAGGAGTTCTTATCTGGTGAACTCTTTCAGATAAGTCCAAAGTGTGATTCTTTCTGGGCTGCAGTAACTCTTTTTGCATGCACTCCTGCACATTCTTTTTCCTTGATTTCTTTTTGAGTTTTTGGAATGAAGAAAAGTTTTGAATCATAAGTTAAACCTTGCATCACTTCTGATAAGGTGGCGGCTACATTGTATTAGGGATTCCTCATTCTGATTATTTTATTTTGATATTTGCATGTCTTATCCCTCTGCATATTTCAATTATAATTAAATGATTTTCATATGGATCTTTGAATGGTTATAATTTACAAATTGGTCAGAGATTATATTTTTCATGTGAATAATTTTATTTTAGCACTCGCTAGGAATAATGTTTTTAAAGGTTCTTAAGATCATTCCTCATGAACATTTATAAATTCCTGCCTCAATACTAATTTTATATGGGTCTTGTGATTGGTTGAATATTTGGCCTTTTCTTTTCCCAAACTCTTAATTTTATTCTATTACATTTATTGGAGTGTATGATTTTGTATTATGTGGTTCAATTTTTTTTTAAAATTTCCAAGTTTTAGGTCTAGGGTAAGTAGATGGACATTAGGACGGTAAAAAGAAAATTCGTAAATGATGTTTGAAACTAAAAATTGTGCAATGTGTTTTCTCCTTATGGTTTAAAACCTTCATTGTCGAAGTAATTGTCTCTACGTGATCCCATGGCTAATTAAAATAGATATAGATTCGATATCGGATTTCTAAGAAATTTAAGAGAAGAAACTCAAATTCTCTCTCTCTCTCTTCTGACTGGTACGAAGTAAAAGCTTTAATTTAATTTATAGTTTATTTAATTGTTTATTCAAGAAATAAACTCGGAAAAATAGCATGTGGGAAACAAATCCGATGTTATTGGATAGGTAGGGTTTGTTTCATCAATGAATCAAAATTAATTTGGTCAAACTGTGTCTCGGAAATGCTTTTATAATTTTGAAAACTGATACCACTTTCTTTAAAGGAGGTGCAAAACTCGTTTTTTTTTTTTCCTTGAAAAATCGCCGTTATTATTATGATAATAATGACAATAATATGAACGGCGTACTCCGTTAGCGTCGGACACATTTCTTGCTCTTCCTCCACGACTGTTACCGTGCGCTTGCCTCGTCCGGCCCACAAAAGAAGGTAAACGCATGTGCACAATGCGGAAGTCAGTACCTGATGTTGATGTTTGTGCTTATCCATCCCTCCGAGCTCTGACACCGAAACCTCCTTCCATCCTTCTTCTTCGTGTCTTCCCCTCCCCATTTCGAGCTCGTCCTTTGCTCGCTCGCTCCGTCGTCGAAGGTAGAAGAACCAAGGAGGCGGACGGATCATCATCATGGCCTCGGAACTCTCTCAGCTGGAATCAAGGTTCCCTCTTTCTCAATCCTCGCTTCACCTTTTTGGTCCACCCCAGTAAACTCTTGTCACAAATGCGGTCGTTCTTGACCTGTTTGGTTCGGATTTCGGCTACATGATTTGGTTGTGGCCCTGATGGCTTGCCTTGCCCCTGTTTCACCTTGCCTCTGGCTTTCTCTTTTGTACAAGCAAACTTGATTAGCACCGTTTGCCAGAGTCTGGAACGAGTGGAAAAGGAAATTACTCGTAAAAGAGTTGTGAGATTGCGATCTGGCTGTGGCTTTCTTATCAATAAAAGTCTGGATGTTTACGTCCCCAAGTGTGGGGCTGTTTACATGTCTTTACATAGATCATAGCATTTAGATAAACAAACAAACACCTACTTGGTTGTATTTCTGGTCACCCGGTTGGAGCGTGCCTGATTTGTAAGCATGAGACCAACTGTGGTATCAGTTGTTATTGCTGTGTTGTTCAGAAGTAATTGTTTTGGGATACCCTCATTTGCATTATATAACATAGTACATGATTACATGCTGTATCTTTTGTGACTGCATATTAACGTCGTACACCATAGTGCAGATTGATGCTGTTTATGATGGATGCAGCTGCCTTGAATCAGTATAATCATATAATGTCATCCTGTTATCGTGTCATTAGGCTGGCATTGAGGCTGTGTCTTGAATATAACTTGTTCATGAGTCGGTATAATCATATAATGCCATTTTGTTTATGTGAAAATATTGTTGGAATATACCTACAACACTGTATGTGCAACATATGACATTCTGTCATTACGTTGCTCCTGATTTCAAACTCCAATTGTGCTGATTTCTGCATGGAGGATAAGTGTCTTAAGTATAGCTTTACTTTATTTTTCTTTTAAGTGCTGTTTGCCAATCATGTGTCTTGTACTTCTGCTCTACCTAATATGTTTTTCTTTTAAACCAATGCATCCTTGTTGCAAGGGCCTGCGGTATGTTCTCTGAAGAAATATTAAGCATTTTTATTGTAGTCAATATTCTTAATGTCCATCAATATTAGTTGTGAACTTTCTCGGTTTAGTATTTCTTGTGAGATGTAAATGTATAGACAATCAAGTTGTTTTCCAATTTGTTACTCCGCTTATATGCAAGAAGTAAAGATTTATGAAGCATTTACGTTTGGTTCTTGTTTTTTTTCTTCATATTCTTCAAGTGTTTAACTTCGTATTTGACTATTTTTGTTCTTAAGGTACCGTAATGCATGCCAGAAGCAGGAGGTTCTACCTAATTCTTCAATCTTATCATCTCTATCAAAAGTAATTTTTTTTCAACATACTGGATGTGTTTTATTTGCATCTTGCGTTTGAATGCTTCAAACATTATTTTACTGTCTCGTTTTTACCATAATGGGTGTGCAATTTGTAGGCACTATATATGTAACTTCAAATCATTTAAGTTAGTTGGTCGAGGATTTATGTGTGGGTTCAGGGGGGATAATATCCAGGCTTAATCACTTAATAGTGATTCTCTGGTTTTCCCAGTCTAATACATAATACAGTTCTGAATATCCCATGTTCCAAGCATATGGTGAGATGCAGCTGGGATGTACTTCACACTGCTCTATGGTATACTACAGACCAATCATTTGCCTAGCTACTTGCCTTAGCAAGTTGACCAAGAAGTATCTACTTCTCTCTTAACAGTTTCTAGTAGTGTGGTGTGATTTACCACAGATCCAGTTGGTTCAGCTACTTGCAAGAGAAATTGCCATTAAAAAATGTGTAATTGGTGAACATTATAGGGCAATATTTAAATTTTTTGGTTTCATAAATTTATGAAATGTGATGGATCATTTCTTAATCTTTTAGAGTTTTAGGTTAACACATGATAGCATTCATTTCCTTGTCTTGGAGAAGGGCATAAAAGTTGACTTATTTGAGCTTAATTGAGTAAATTACACTTTTATTCCACTGTCTTCTAAAAGTTGTGACTCATTTATTTGAAACGTCATGGAAGTGTATGTGAAGCTGTTGGCCACCTTCAGAAAATGAAAAAAAAGATGAACTTAGAATTTTTTTTTTTCATACTTAGGTTTTAATAACAGAGTGGTTGAAGGATGAATAAGTGACAGCCTTTTTCTGGAATCCACCATCCATGGACTTTGGGAGCAAAGCAAAGTCAAATTCTTCTAGAACAGTTATGAAACTAGTGTCCTTTCTTTTGTAATATTAACCAATATATGATTTTCCATATGAAACATCAACTATGCAATGATGAGACATATTTATGTAGTGATGCATACCAAAATTCAGGTACATCTCTTAGGCAACTGTGAATTTGTGCTTCATGGTTTACTTCTTGATAATTTTCTGTTGTTTGGTCATATACATCTTTCCCCTTGCTCTTAATTTATGATTTCAGTGAAGAGTTCTGATCAACACATCCAACCCTAATGGGGACAAGCCATGTTTCCTTCTACCACTGTCTTCTCCAAGTCTAGGATTGTATGCATAGTCAGACTAGTATACTTATGTAATTTGCATATCCTGATTCAAGAGTACCAACGTTTCAGGTCTTCTATCACCTCTTTCAGGCTTTTGGAAATAACAGTTATGTCCAAGCTGCTCTCTTTCTATCTTTGGATATGGTTACCTATTCTAAGTATCCTTTCCTGGATCTGAGGTTAGTGTGTCTTCATCTTGATATTCCATATGGTTAACTTCTACTAATCTTATTTACAAGCTTGCTCAAGCGATTAGCTGCAGGGTTGTTACTTGTTAACCTGGGGAACCTGAACTGTATAATGGAACTTCTTTTTGGTGTTTGATACAACAATATATGCAACTAGGTATCATTCCTTTCTGTCAGATAATTAGGTCATAGAAGCAAGGATTGCCTTACTGAGCGGTAAGGCCCTGTACCGGGCGGTACATACCGGTCCGCTAGCTAACTGGTACGCGGACTGCCCGCCACCGGGTTGTACCATCGAAATTGGCCGTCGACGGTCGATCTCGGCCGTCAGCGGTCGATTGAGGGAGAAAGAAGAAGAAGGGGAAGAAGAGGGAGAAAAATACCTCGCGTGTGCTGCTGTTCCCTGGTTCCCCCGTGCGGTCCATTGCTTGCATGATCCGTCGCCCGTGGGCAATTCTTCGCCGGCGGGCGATTACTTCTCCCCGCGCAGGGAGAAGGAACGAGGCGGCGTCGCCCCTTTTTGTTTTTTTAATATAGATTATATTATAAAATATTATATTATATTATAATATACCGAGCGGTATGCACTGTGTGTACCGCTCGGTACCGGGTACCATGTCGTACCGAGGTAAACTTGGTATGCTGGTATGGACCGGTACGATGAACCTTGCATAGAAGTATCTCAATACTTTTATCTGTAAATCATTGGCATTCTAATACTTTCACACATACACTTTGCATACTTTGAACCTTGAAGGTTTAAAACCTTATTACGATGCAGAATATGCGTAAGTCCAAACTTGGTTGATCTGATGGAGAAAGTTTAAGTCTGTATTTGTCTAATCAGTCAAAAGGGATAAAACTTGAAATTGGTTGAAATCGTTATCTGGTTACATATTTTTATTCATCTTTTTTCCTTAAGGCCTTGTGATATGTAAGGTCTAACATTTACTACTTTGCTCCAGGTGAAACATCAGAAAGTGCACTTTGAACAATGCTCTTTGGAAATCTTCATTGACAATTTGACATTTTCTGACATTCCTCCACTTATAGATACTTTATCAGGAATCAGTTCATCTGATGTGGATGCAGTTGATGTAAGTCAGAAATCATCTGATGTTTCGATAGATGGAGAATCTCTACTACTTTTACTTCGTGCAGTCAACCATAAGCTTCGGACTATTGATCTCATTAATTCATCAATTTGGAAAGATGTTTTGTGGTATGTCGCTCAAAGTTCACCAGATTCTTTTTGCCATTAAAGGTCTCTAATAACATTTGCTCATGTAACAACCATCTACAACATGTTCTTAAATGCAATTGTAACTGTAATGACTATTAGTAAAGGGTATAGGATATTGTTCTTAAGTAATCGAGATCCAACTTGAATATATACCATTCTTTTGTGAGTCTAATCTGCCAGATATAATAATAAGTTTTTTTATTTTCAATGATACTGTCATATGACTTTACTTAACATTGTTTCTTCTTTATTTTGTTGAAATATTGATTTGACCAATTATGATAATTATTTTCAGTTATTTTCACTATTATGTCTTACAATGAACGGACATTGTTCATTAAAAAAATTGTTCAAAATGAACTAGAGGGCTGCTAGCAACCTGTTATAACCATTAGAACTGGTTATTCCAGTTTTAGGTTACATCCATTATAGTTGGCCGTTCTACAACCATGATACCAGAACAAAGGTTATTCATTTGCTAAGAAGAATGAAGCTTACTGTTGTCAATTATGCTATTGCAGACCTCATCATCTTTTAAAATCATTTGGAGATATCTTGCAGAGGTAAGATTCTGTGTTCACAAAAACAAGGAAGTGTCCATTAATCAACTATGGTAATAGTAATACCACCACATTGTTCTATAAGAGGCATATATGTTTTAAATGTAGTCTTCACATTATGGCATTTCTTGAACTTGATCTAAACTAAGTGAAATATTGCATGTTAAACATTTTCTATTCACTGACATAATTACTCTACTCTCCGCTGCTTCTAGTGATATTTTCCAGAGAGGTGCAACATGCCAGGTTTTGAACTTGCGCTTCTCTCCTATTCGGAAGCTCAATATGACAGGGAAATTCATGGAATTACACACACTTAACTTGGATTTTAGTGTTCATTTGAACAGCTTCCACATCAATTGTTTTAGTTGTATGCCAAAGCTGATGCGGCTTTCAATGTGTGAAACAAGAGTTGCCAATCTGTGGATGACTAGTGCTGCACTATCAAAACTTCAGTCTTTGGTTGAACTTCGCTTCCAAACTTGTTTGTGCTGCTTTGATACTGGGCCATGTCCAACATCTGGTGGAGTGATCAGACTGGGAAATGAGAAGACTTTCTCTGATAGGCAACAATTTTCTTCCTACTTAGGATCAAGATGTGTGGATAATGATGATATTTTAGAACAGACTATGCAACACTCTACAGATGACATTCTTGGTAGACTTTGCTCTGAGAATCTCTCATTTTTAAATCATGATTCACTGAAAAGCACTACTCAGGTGTTATCAAATGAAAGTGATTCAGAATTTTCAAGTGATAAAAAAGAGGTTGACAATTTGAGAAAAATATCTGATCCCTTTATTGAGTTCAATAACCAGGCCAATTCAAATGTCATAGTAAGCACATTGAAACATTCTACACCATCTAGCATTATTTCTTCAGTACCAACTCTTATTCCAACTTTTGAGGAGGTAAAGTCTTCAAGTAGAAGACTAAATGAAAGTAACTCTTTTATTGGGCATGCAAATGCTGATGAATTTTGTTGTCAGCATAACTATATTGATAATTTCACTATCACTGAAGCATTTTCTAAAGATGAAGGATCTTTGACTAATATTCTGAAGGTACAAAATATTACAATGACTTCACTGAAGAATCATATTTCTAGTCATCCTTCACCGATTTGTTTTGAGACATACTACAAAGAATATATGATAACATCACTGCCAAATTTATTAGTCTTGGATAATTTGCCTATTGGAGATGTGGAACGGGAGCAAGCCAAACTAGTCTTTAAGAGATATTTTGAGCGTGCACCATATAACAGACAAGGAAAAGATTCTGTTGTCAGTATCATTCAGAGGCGTGAAATCGACAATGGAGTTTTCTTTCAGAGATCTTCAAAAGTGAAGCAACAGTATCTTAGAGAAAGTAAACACTCATTTCTCAGGTCACTTTCTGCTGCTAAAGTAAACTCATCTCCACAGCCTCATTCACTTTCACTTTCCAAGTTTAGAAGTGGTCCAAGTGAAGAGACAAAGAGCTTTCGTCCAAGACAATTTGAGTATCATCCTACAGACCCAAGAGTTATGGTATTTGGAACACTAGATGGGGAGCTTGTGGTTATTAACCATGAAAGCGAGAAACTTATTGGTTATCTTCCATCAGTTGGAACAACACTAAATAGCATTTTAGGTCTTTGCTGGCTTAAGAAGCATCCATCTAAGGTGAGCTGACTACTGGTGGACATAAATCTGCTGCTTTTAAGGTTTATGAATATACCATGTTTTCCCTATTGTCTCTTGACTTCAGGAACAATATTTACCTGCTTAATCCTCATTGGCTGTATCTATATTGTGTTCATGTCCTAATTTTTCCACATCACTGACTTGTCATTTTGGGTTTATGCTGTTAACTCTAGCTCATCGCTGGCTCAGATAATGGTTCTTTGCAAATGTATGATGTTTGTCGAATGCTGTCAAAGGTCACTGATCGCTATTGCAATATGGATGCTTCTATGCACACATTTGATGATTTTGAACAGTTGACATCTGTCCATATAAATTCAAATGATGAATATATTCTTGCAAGCGGATTCTCAAATCATGTGGCGCTCTATGACATGTGCACTGGAAGGCGTTTGCAAATTTTCAAGGACCTCCATAAGGAACATATAAATGTTGTCAAGTTTGCCTACCATTCACCCACTTTATTTGCCACTGCATCCTTTGATAAAGATGTCAAGATGTGGGACTTAAGGCAAGGTACTTCACAGCCTTGTTATACAGCTTCAAGCTCTAAAGGGAACGTGATGGTTTGCTTTTCTCCTGATGATTACTATTTACTTACATCAGCCGTAGACAATGAGGTAAACTTTTATGACACATTCAGTTACATTATGCTTTGCAACCATATGTTGATGATCTTAGCAAGTATTTCCAGGTTAGGCAACTATTGGCTGTAGATGGAAGACTCCAGACTTCATTTGACATTACTTCTACTGGAAATGCTCAAAATTATACTCGATCTTACTACATGAACGGAAGGGATTACATGATAACTGGAAGCTGCGAAGAGCATGTTGTACGCATATGCTGTGCTCAAACTGGAAGGAGGCTTAAAGATGTTCATCTCGAGGTGATTTGGAACTGCAAATTGATCTTTCATGTTTCTATCTTATCATGGGTCATCTGACGAAACCTGATTTGACACATATTTCTAAATTCCTAATTTGGCCTGAACCTTCAGTTGTATATTGGTAAAGATCATCTGTTTACTACTGGATCTGAATTTTCTCATGGTTTTGCATAATAAGAAAAAAGCATAGTATAACCTCCAAATACAGTCATGGTTAGATTTTAATGACTCGAAGTGTCTGTGATCTTTTGTTGTCATCCTGAGAGCTTTACACTAGTAGTTGACCTGATAAAGGAGCATCCATCTTAAAATGAATGGATTATAATTGAAAATGCTTGATGCTTACATGCTGGTGGAGTTGATTTCTAGAATTGAAGTTTCATCAGAAATTTGTTTGCACCTTGGAAACTATTGCATGTGGTCTGCTTGAGCCTATTGTTTCTCCTTCAAGTATCACATATTTGGTTGCTAGTGCTGCTACATGGATTTATTTGTCTCCTTTGTTATAGCTAATGTCAACTACGTTATGGAGTTTATTAGCCATCGTAATTTTTTATGTTCAGTCTTGTTGGTCCTTAATTCCAACTCTTTTCTTTATCATTTTTGGGTCCATTCTCAACTTAAAATCACATTTCCTCTATTATGCTTATATGTATACTTAGAGTGTGGTTTGTCCCTGGTCAATCTAATATCATATTAGCATCTTTAAGAGGAAAGTCCAAATAGAGGACTCGATTTATTAAATGTGATCTATATACTCTTTAGGGTATATGATGTCATTTGCCCATCCATATCTTGACCAAAAATATGAAGTTTAAACTTTGGCATCACTTGATGGATGATACATGGACTTGTAATCTTATAATTTATTAGTAAGGGTGAATTTTAGAAGGTGCAGAACCAAATTAACATTTATATAGTTGATTTTCAAGTTGGTCATGGGCTTATGGACTTACCAAAAATCTCTTGTTTTTTAGTTGGTTGACCTGAGACTAAATTTATATGGGAAAGACAAAATTAAAGATCCAAATCACTACTTGATGCATGGGTAAATATGTTTGTGAGATTCTATTATTTTAGTATAAATTACACCATTAGTCCTTAAAACTAGTGCTGAATGTCAACTTGGTTTCTAAAATCAATTTGTGCCCATTGACTTCTCATCATGATTCATCATTTCAGTCAAATCCTACTATTAGGATCTATCAATAAATTTTGACTGAAAGCTGAAATGAACCCATGACAGACCTTAACATACCAATCTAACAAAAAAATCAATTATAAATTGTCTATCATGCTCATTACTTGGCAAATCAAGGAAAGTGAGGTTTGACATTGCTAAAATTTTCAATTTTTGTACCACATCGGGCATGGTGGATGATTTTTCTGCTAATACTTGTGTTATGTTAAAAAGTCGAGTCCAACTGTGCGGTCAGATCAACTTTTCATCAAGGCTTGTGAATGGAAGCTAATGATAGGACTTGATCAAAATATAAATTATAGTAAATGGAGTTAATTGGCACCAAATAAAGTTTTAAGGCTCAATTGAAGTTTGCTCTATGGTTCAAGTACTCTATCCTGATTTTTAGGGCACTTTGGAGGATCTGAAATCATATCCGTGAATTAAATGATCAGTTTTCAAATCAGTGATACTCTTTAGATATCACGAAAACTCTCATTTTTTGGGCAACCTAAGACTAGGCGTGCTATATATATTTAGTATCTTGTGGATTCTGCATAGGATCAGGTGCTATCAAAGAGAAAGAATAAAATGTATTAGAGGGGTAAGTACTCCATTGGTAATTTATCAAATGTAAATGCATGTATCTCCTTTGGGCATATTTTTTTTTTGTGAAAAAAATTATCTTTCAAAAAGATCATGTCAATTGCTTATATACGAAAAGATATATATGTCAGGACATAGTTATGATTTAATTGCAGGGCATCATGGTAAATCTAATGTATAATTACCATGTCACTGTAAACAAAAGGACTTGAACATTTAATTCAAAATAATTGTGTAGATGCTAACACTGAGTATGTCTTCCTAGGTGGGTTTATATGATGATATTGCTGATGGAGAACATATTTCATATTGCTTGATACAGTTCTTACCAAGGATCGCCATTTCGCTCGGACTGGTATGGAATGGACTGTACATGCCAGTTCGGGTACGTAGACTACCCCTCATTTCGGACGGTCCTCTTTGACCCATTAAAACAGATCTGCTCCTACTCGTTTAAACATTTAGTGCTTGTGTTTGTGAGCACGTCTCGCCATGATATCACCCATCCCCGCCGATCGTTTGTTGTTCGCTGTGCACCATCAATGCAGACGTTTCCTACTTCTCTTCTCCTTCTCCTCTTCCTCCTTTCTCTTCTTCCTCCTCTTTTTCCTCCACTGCCCTCCTTCCTCCTCTTCCTCCATCACCTCTTCTTCCTTTCTATTCCTTCTTCGTCCTCTTACCCTTACTTCTTCCTCCACCTTCTCTTCTTCCTCTTCTTCTTTTCTTCCTCCTCGAAATACCAGTATATACTGGTGTTACATTTGTTGGTATTGGTACTGATCGGTATGTACCGGGTCTGACAGATCACCAAAATGGGTTAGGTATCCGAAACGATGATCCTTGGTTCTTACTTTCTTAATGTCTATGAGCTACATCAATTGGATAGAGAAAGCATAGCTTAGAGGATTAACTGGATCAACCCTCATATGATGAATTTCATCAATTAACCAATTTGGATTGCTGGAACCAGTTAAAAATAATAAAAAAAGGTTAACTAAAACTAGACATTGTGTATGGGATCAATCCTGATCGATAAGATCAGTTGAAGCTAACTGAAACTTCAAGGTCTACCTATCTTGGTCACAACTCAAACAACCCCCCTACTCCCACTGGCCATGTGACTGTTGCTGATGGTCCAATATGTTGACCAACAAGCCAAATCCGGTAAGTCAGTAACCTTTCCAATATGTTAATTGACATAGCCAAGTTGGACCCATTGAATGCATGAGAAATTATGTGGATCTTGCCATTCCCTCTATTTTCCTGGTTTATTGCGAATAGAAATCTGTTTTATGTTTCCCTATTACGAGTTCCCACCATAGTCTTTCCTTCACACCTTCTTGCAATGCATCACCATAAATTAGTGATTTGTAATTGCAATCTCCAAATGCGGGATCCTAATAAAATATTTGCAAATGTAAAGTTCAAAACAAGTCAACCCTCATTTACAGAAGTTGCATATTCTTATGCACGTTTTACCTAACGGAACTGTATTCACAATTGTAAGTATCCAAATAGCCCCTAAATGTTTACTCTCATGTTTTTTAGTAGCTTGATTAAATTTAGATGAATATGAATCAATTTTTTGTGATGATCTTACTAATTTTCTTTTTATTCCCAACTTTTCTAACTAATACTAACTGGAAAAGAAATCTTTTTTTGTGTGCAATTGTCTGCTTTCAGTATCAACGCAGGTCAAGTATATATAAAACTGAACTTCCTCTGTAATTTTCCTTTCGATTTATGGTGTAATTTTGTTGATCTCCACCTCAATCTTATGCAACTATTGCCATAGGTTATAGCTGAATAGTATCTTGAGTAACATGCAATCTGATTAATCATCTATTCATAATTTTTTTAAAGTAATATCATTGGCTTGTTTCTGATATATTTTTGTATGTTTAATGGATAATTGAAACATGACTCATTATCTGGAATTCTGGATTATTGGATAATGGATGGCACATATAGCATGTCATATGCTCAACGCTCTTTGTTGATATCAAGCCCTATTGAAAAGGCTTAACAATCATCAATTTTGCTTATGAAACAATACTAATATAATAATTTCTTGCTGTTTACAGGGACGGGGTTCAAAAAATTCCATATTCATACAATCTTTGAGGAGTGATCCATTTAGGGTGAGTATTTATTTAGGTCTTAAGCAAATGGTTTGTATTATGGTAAATTCTTTGAGGAGTGATCCTTGAAAAATGGTAAATTCTCACTTGACACTTGACATCACATTTGAAGCTCTGTTGTTGCTTTGAAACATAATTTTTCACTCTTTCCTTAAATTTTAATTATCTGCACCTAAGAGTTCACTGGAATTATGTTGACAAAATAAAGCTACTGATGTGTTCTTTCAAGTGAAGGACATCAGGAAATCTTTATGGCGTATTAATTTACACTAATTAGTTTCATTATCACGGACAACTTAAATCCCATTTTTAGACAGTGTTACAGCCTTTGTTTGAAGTTCTGCCAATACTACTTGGAAACTTATTAATTTTTTTGTTATTTCTCTTACGTGACTTTTTAGTTCCGGCGCTTGTGTTGGTGTAGGTTGTGTGAATGGTTGCTGGAGTTATTAAATCTTAACAGTTATTGTAGAGGTTGTATGGCACAAGATTTCCAAAGTAGCATGATGACCACTTCCTGATGAGGAAAATATAATCTCTTTCTTCTTTCTGAAACCATATAAATTTTAGAAGTCATGTAGATGTTGAAAATTAAGTTTAAGTTATCGTTCACTTTGCTGTCTTTTGCTCTTATTTTATCATCACTTCTAGGTAGTGTCAAACTGTCAAATGCTGCAATTGGGAAACTAGTAGAAGCAAAAGGTAGAGCTCGGGTTGTAGAGTGATTTATAATTCTATATATACATTGTTTTTCTGAGTGGTTGGAGTCTGAGCAGGACCAAGATGCCCCTATGATGAGAACAAACTATACTAGGATTATATTAGAATGTATATGACAACCCTGCAAATAAATTAAGATAGTTAATCAATTTTCTTATGAAGATCGGTCTCTTTTTAAGATTATGAAGACGGTTCATTCCTGCATGCCTGAGATTGTAAGCAGTCCAATAACAGCTTTAGTTTATGATTGCTTCATAGTTCATATTACAAACTATAAACTGCCGATCCTAACTGCAGTGAAAGAGCTTGTTCTCTCTAATCTCCGTTGTGATAGAATATCTTCTTTCGAGGTGCAAAACATACCCTTACAAATTATTTAATTTGTGTCAGTGAAGCCAAATATGAAACCACAGAACAGCTTCAGTTCAATCAGTTTGCATTTGCATGAAAATTTGATGTATTGACTTAACAAAATCCATGGATGTTCTACTAGATCTTATTTTTATCTATCTATTATAATGGAGTATCTTCTTGTCCAATGCAGGCTTTTCACATGAGTGTCTTAGCAGCTCATTGGCACCCATTTACAAAATCAGAGATCATAAAGGTACTTAAATTTTACCTTTAGTTGCTACCTCATCTGGCCAAAATCTGCAGACTCCAGCTCTTTTGGAATTCTCTGCAGGTGAACTTGTTGCAGACTGGGGAATGCATCGAAGAAAGCACATCCCGTTGAAGTGTTCTAACGCTCTAGTTCCGTCACTGGTGGAGGGTTGATCGTTTGATGATAACTTATTTGGAAGATGAATATTGCCTTGCCAAGCAAACGGAATTCACTTGTCGCATATTATGGCAAATATCTCAGGCTCTTTGAGCCCTTTCCTTGATGGCCTTTCTGTATTACCCGACAATTGAAAATTGCCTCTGGCTTCACTCTTTTTCCACCGAGAGATCTGATCTACTGGTACTCTCACCAGCAGAGATCCATTACATCAAAATATATTCTCATCCGAGTAATTAATAGTATATGAGATTTACGATTTTGCTGTTGTTAATCCGAGTAATTAATAGTAGCTTTGAGAATATTTTTGTAATCCATAGTTGTATAATGTGTCTGGTCAAATAATGTCTGGAAAGATTGAATACTTCTTCTGTACATATATGTGTTTCAGACAGTGCTATGGTCTAAAAATTGTGCTTCTTGAAATAGTTGAGATGAAAAAGATGCTTGGTCAACCAGCACATGAACTGGTTTGTTTTGAGAAAACAATTTTGAGATGCCACTGAACCAATTACCCGGGCATTGTTCTCAATAGGTTCTTCAAACATGGATATGTTATGTGAGTGCAAGAAACTGTTACTAGCCCAATAATGCCTGTGTCAGTGCTGATGAATCCTCATTCCTATGTCACTAAAGATGCAGCGGTGGTGCACTGGGTTCCAATTTGTGTATAAGCTACCGCAAGGAAGAAGAACTCAAGTACCAGTGTTAGAACTGTGGAGGATTCTCTTATCCTGCAACTTGAGAAATGCCTTGATTTGACTGTTTGTTTGAAGTTGGATCGTTGAGACATGTCACAGGTGATGTTATATTTCATATTTTGTTTCATGTTGGTTCTGAAGGTAAAAATGATAGAAAGATTGCAGCTTCTCAGGGACATTCCATCGAACACCTGTCGTTATACCGAAGAAGGGCCGGCGACCAGTGGAAAGTTGTGGTTCCCTGTTTGGTGTCTGGGAAGGCACAGCTGAATCCAGCGTCGGAGAAACAAACCTTGTATTTAAGCGGCATTCGCCCCTTTCCTCTCCGACCAAACCCGCGTCGGCGAGATGGCTGAAGACAGCGAAGCGACACAGCACGGGTCCGGAGAAGCTCCCGCAAAGGGAAGCAACGAGGCAGAGGCCTCCGCGACGCCCCCTCCGCCTCCGCCCTCCGGGCTCCCATCCGTCTCCCTCAACATCTGGCCGCCGTCGCAGCGGACGCGGGAGGCGGTGATCCAGCACCTGATCGAGACCCTCACCTCTCCATCCGTCCTCTCCAAGCGCTACGGCGTCCTCTCCCTCGACGAGGCCTCCGCCACCGGCCGCCTCATCGAGGAGGAGGCCTTCGCTGCCGCTGCCGCGGCTGCGGACGGCTCCCACGCCACCTCCGTCGACGAGGAGGTGGAGATCCTCCAGATCTACTCGAAGGGGATCAGCAAGCGCGTGCTTGAGACCGTCAAGAAGAGAGGTTCATCCGTGGACGGCGCCGCCAAGGTGACACCGACGCCCGCCGATTCTGACGCACCCGCCACTGCCGCCGGTGAGGAAGTCTCATCTCTGGAATCGGAGACTCCACAACCTTAAATTTGGGCTCTGACTACTATATCATGGTACGCTTTCCTTCTCTGTTTCTTGAGTTCTTGTTACGTTGTTCTCAGATGAAATGCTTGTCTTGGTTTGGAATTTTTAGTCGGTGGTGTTGTTGAGGATGGTTGTATTTTGTCGATCTGTAGACTTGCAATGCTGCATTGGGTTCGCTATATGGTGATGTTTAGGGGTTTATGACATAGTTCTGCTACTCTATATCAACTAAATAAAGCTAGAGCAGAATGATCAGTATCTTCCTCTCTCTGGTTGGAGTAGATAAAAATTGGTGTACTGATGAAACTTTCAATTTTGTCTCTGTATTTTTCTTTTCTTTCTTCTAATTTTGGATCTACACCTGTTTTTTTTTTTATTTAATTTCAGTATTTATAGCATTGCCTGCTTTTATTTCTGTGCTTATCCTATTATTGCTGTTATGTTTTTTTAATAACAAAAATACATCATTCCATTATTAGGGAATCAAAGATTACATTGGGGTTATTACTAAAGTTGGTTGGGAATTGTCTACCCCCCACTTAGAGCTAATCAAATTAGCTCTTGCAAAGCTAGCCATGACATGAGCTGTTGTTTAAATGTCACAGAGATCGACGTAGCAGTTTAATGTCGTGTATTAGACTAGAAACAGTCCATTAAAAATCCTCCTTGATCCATCTGATGGCCAGTGGAGAGTCAGATTTGATGATCAGGTTTTTGGCTCCTAATTGCAGCGCCCTCTCGTTTCCTATAGTGAAACAAGAAGGGAGTAATAAAGAGTTGAATGCAAAGATAAGAGACCAAGTACAGATTACTATAAGACCTGAAGTTACCTCTAAATTTGTTGAAGTTGTATACATTCCTAGATTTTCACTTTAATTCAAGGTTCGTCGTATCGATCCATATCGGCATACCAAGATTTTCTCGGTATGGTACTCGGTACCGAGCGATATGCATAGTGCATGCCACTCGGTATATTGTAATATAATTTAATAGTTTTTATAATATAATATTATAAATATAATATATATTAAAAGAAAAAAAACACGAGGCAGCGTCTTGTCCCAACGTTGGAAGACGATGCGACACCTCACCTTCCAGCAGAAGAACGATGTAGCCCCTTGTCCCAACGAAGAAAGACGAGGCGACACCTTGTCTTCCAACGGGAGAACAAGGCACCACCTCGTCACAGCGTCGGAAGACGAGCGTAAGAACAAGGCAGCACCTCATCCCAGCATTGGAAGATGAGGCGCCGCCTCACCTTACAGCAGAAGAACGAGGCAACGCCTCGTCCCAACGAAGGAAGATGAGGCGACGCCTTGTCTTCCAGCGTAAGAATGAGGCAACGCCTCGTCCTCGCATTTTTTCTTTTTTTTTAAATATATTTTTTATATTTATATTATATAATATTATTTTATATAAAATATAAAAATAATATAATGTACCGCCTGGTATAGGGCGGTCCGTGTATCGATGCCCTATCAGATCGATACATACCGCTCGTACGAAGAGCGAAACGACAAACGTTGCTTTAATTGAACCCTAATATTTGACTCAAAAGTGGGAACTCTTGTTATCTGAAACTCAACAATGTTGAAATACAAAAGGAATACCCGCCTCAGGTATAGCCCATTTCACTTATTCCATCTGCTTTTTCTTAATCAGTGATTTAAATAGGTGCTCGCTTAGGTGCTCGGGCGAGGCGAGACGAGGCTCGAGCGCCTCGTGTGTGGACCAGGTTGTGCGCTTCAATAATCTCATCTTGCTTTACATATTCGAAACTGTTCATGCCGTAATGGCCCATTCCACAAAATCTGAAATCTGTAGAAGATTTATCACTTGCTGGTTGTTTTGTTTAGATTTATCAGATGACTTGGATCATCACCATGCTTTTTCTTGCCAGGAACTAGTTAGTTACATACCCATGGCAGTGAAGGCCTAAAACACACTCTTAGTCCACTCATGCTTTTTTGGGTTACCATAATTGCATCCAATGATTACTAAGATAGATTCTTTACATTACTCTGCTTCAGGTACTCTCTGGACTGCTTAGGTTAGTCGATGGTAGTCAAAGTTATCAATTGCTTCAAATATCTTTAAAACTTTTATCATCATAACAAAGTTTTCTAAGGGCATCAGTATTTATTTATGATAAAGCTATGCTGTGATCTTAGGTGGTGTTTATGCAAAATATCCATCCATTCCTATTACATACGTAAAGACTCCACCATAAGCACAAACATTAAATATTTCCAAAGTCATAGCATATTGAAAACAAATGTAGAGACTCTCTCAATTCCAACACTGAGATTTGATCTCTCTCTATGTATCCTTGAAAAGAAAGAAATCTGATCTCCATTGGAAGCATTATTAGGACCACAGCAATGAGAGAGTAAGTACCCTTTGGACTTGTTCACCATTCGCAAAACTAGCAAGTGATAGCTAAAAAAAATTCTGTACAAAGATTGTTGTTACAGAAATTTTACATTCATCATGGCATTAGCTCAGCCATTTAATGAATCTGCATGATCGAACTATTCTTCACTAAAAAAATTCCAGCTAAGAACACGCACACTACCTCTCAGTTTACAAATCATCTCATCCCAATAGTACTAGCAGTTGGGAGAAGCTGTCTGTCAAACCTATGTTTTTGTTCCCGCAATTGGCCAAACCGTTGCTTGCCATAGGTGATGGGGCTTCTTCTTCTCCATCATAAACAAACACCTTTGCCATCTACTTACTCTCTTTGTCTTCTCCCTGCAACTGCAAATTGAGCCAAGGAAAAATAACAAGTTGTTTCACACGCCATCTAACAACACAACTCCACCAATTGATCAACGAAACCAAACAAGAAATATCGAACATTCCATTCTATTAAGATAATTAATTAGCCTTCTCAGTCAGAGAAAATTTCATAGAGAATCTTTAAGTTGGAGATGTTTCTTCTGTGGATCAATTGTCCATATGGGGAGTATTAAGTGGTCCAATGGTGGAAGAGGGAACAAAAGTATACTTTTTTTTTTTCTACATCAAGATCGACTGTATATAGTCCAAGAAGACTCAACTAGAATAAGTAAAAACTTGGGAGGTGTTAGTCTCACACTGGAAACAAATAGTCAATTAAGTTGAAATATTATTCCGCTTCACACTTGTTTTGTTTTCAGTATCGACGAGGATATCACACCCACAAAATGGGGTGTTAGATCAATATCAAAGTTTCCAACATACATACCATCTGGTATGGTTCGATATAAATGATATTTTTTACCAGTCAAACAGTCTACCGAACAATAATTTCTGTGTTTTTTTTTTTTAAATCTTTTCTCAACATACTTTTCGTTTTCATCATACTATTAATTGAATGATGAAAAGAGACGAAACAAACTAAAATGGCAGACCTCTTTGAAACCATGATCTCCGAACCGCTCGACGAATGCGGAGTTCGTGCTTCTGCAGAAGCTCGTCAACCTTGTGAGACTGTGAAAGCAGAGGCCCTGAGAACTCAACTCGGTCTCCTTCATCCCCACCACCCTGAGCATTTTCGAATCAAGAAGAAACAAGCATCGTCATGAACACGCAAAAGCTAGAACAGTTCAAGGAAAACACCACATCCAACTCCTCCTACCAAAAAATTATGTTTCCCCGAGATCGGATCTCCCCTGAAAAGTACTTTGGAGAAGTCCTCAGAAGAGTCAAATGAATCTGGCCGTCCTAAGGTTGCCCACTTCTTGAGAACGTGGCGTTTCGCTTGTTCATATGTATCATGATGGCCTTTGGAACCTGCATCATCATCTCCCTTCTTGTGCGTGCTGAGTTCCAGAACAGCTTTATCTGGCACGACGGCATCGGATGGATCTACAGCACCAGAAACATGGCTTTTCGAGCTAGAACTACTGTGGGATCTGTCATACGCACCAGCTTCTCTCTGCCCTTTAGCCCATGCAAAGCCACTAGAAGCAGAAACATCCAAGGGACCCGGGAAAACACCATCCTCTTGACTCGAGAGTCTGCTTTCACCATTTACTCTGATGTGTTCTTGTTTTACCTTGCATCGCGTAACTCCGTGACGATTGATCTGTGACTTGTGTACATGAAAAGCAAACACATGAGAATAAAATCCACCAACTATATATATCCTAAATTTAGTTAAATAAGAGTAGGGTGAGAAAAGGAGGACCTGTTGTCTCTCTGCTATTTTGCCTGGTGCATTACTTGGTTCTCTTGAAGCTCTGTATGCCCTTGATTGTCTTGTCATGGCTTCTGCTGGCCCATGCCCTCGTCTCTCAATCCTTCTCCTGAAATGACACAACACAAACTGATCAAAATGGCTGCAGGAAAATGAGCTCTCTGCATTCTTCAAAACATAGATTTCCTCTTTTGAGGAAAAGGATGCATGTAGATTTCTTAACACAAAAGTCCAGCCTTGAGAACCGTATCAGCTTCTGTAAGTAAAAGTGATACCAGCCGAAATAAATATCGGATGTGATCGGCTAGATCGATGATTTTGAATGAATGTTGCATCCATGAAGAAATGCAAATAATGAATGGCCTGAAACAAAAGCTACACAGTAAAATTTGGGGGCTGCATACCTACCCGAATCTGTGGTCCAACAAAACACTAGAAAGTAAGCTATTAGAACCTAACTATTTGCCAATCAAAACAGTAAAATTTTAGCTTTATAACCTTTTGGTAATTAGGACTTCTTTCAATAACAAGCAAGCATGTAAGAAAGTCAAACAGATTAACAAATATAAATCGCTCTAGAGCCATCATTTGTTTGACAAAAAACAGATAAATCAAAGCAAATTGACAACAAAAGCAACCTTGATTATAGATAATAAGAAAAGATCAAGAATCATTCGTCATCAAGGAGTACGGTCCAAAATTTAATAACCATAAGATTAAATAAGGTTCAAAATTTCAGTCAGATCCTAGTTTGTACATCTTGTTAGACTGATACAGTACCGTTATGTAGGATGGTATACCATCTTATGCCGCCTAAATATCATTGAGAAAATATTTAAAAGATAATATCGATCGGTGCCAAGCTTTATAGACTAGTACTGCTTACTGGTTGGACTGATAAATAATAGTTGTTAGCACTGTTCTGGCCGACATATGAAACCTTGGTATATGTAAATCAAGGAAAAGGATATATAAAGCATATAACATAGTAACTATGGAAGATTAGATACATAAGAAAAACAAATCAAAGAAAGGGATAAGGAGCATGATATAAAAAACCTAGTTCTCAGTGGAGAATAATGAAGAAAGGATATGAAGAATAACAATGAAAAGAAGAGAAAAAAAATTGAAGATTAGCAAATCGCATAACAAAGAAAATTAAGGACTGGAAAAAAGAAGGAAACAATTAAAGAAATTTTAGGAGTTGTAGCAGTGGTAGTACAAGAAGACAACCACACCTTGTCTTTGTTGTTGATAGCTATCATTTGCCATATGAAAAGAAGAGAACAGAAGAAACAAGTTTAGCTATAAGAACACAAAGAGAGCTGCCATATTTTTTGTTGATAGCTACCATTTTCCTTATGAACTAATGGTGATTGGGAGAACAGTGGTGGTTGCCCAACTGAACACAGAAGGAGATTGCTTTTCTACCTAGCTCAATGACCAGTGAAGATAGGGAACAAGGAGAGAACCCAATGGGATTTTGGATGAAGTGAAGTATGAGTTGCCCTCTCTGAGCAATGTTTCTAATCACCAAGATACTGTGAATAATGAGAGATGTGTTGTACCATAGAAAAGGTATAAACACATACAATTAGATGAAATTGTCACTAGCTGGCAGCCAGCAGCCTCTTTAAGTCCTTGGTTGAAATTTGACAATATTAATTATGTTAATTATGATTCAGGATATGATGTCTGATGTATGTAGCTAACTAGGATTACCTGTGTGACTCCTCACGACTCTTTGCATCAATCTCTTTATTAGGTGGATATTTTGGCAAACTTGAAGGCTCACAGGCATTAGGCTTTGTTCTGAAATACTGAAAGCACACGGAAAAAACAGAATAAGAACAATCATTAAAATAGAAGAACAGTTAAGATTAAGGTCTAGGAGAAAAATTGGGAAATAATGCAAATTACAATACAAGAAGCAGTAATAATTATCATCAATATTTTTAGATGGAAATGACCTAATCTGATGAGTCTTCAGTTAAGATATTAATTGAAGAAGATAAGTTAATAACTTCTGTTAATAAATTTTTTTTTCTCTTTTTGGCAAAAAAAGGTGCCAAGCAGTAAATTGGGAAATGATGCAAATTACAATACGACAAGCAGTAATCATTATCATCGATATTTTTATATGGAAATGACCTAATCTGATGAGTATTCAGTTAAGATATTAATTGAAGAAGATAAGTTAATAACTTCTGTTAATAAATTCTTTTTTCTCGTTTTGACAAAAAGGTGCCAAGCAGTAAATTGGGAAATGATGCAAATTACAATACAACAAGCAGGAATCATTATCATCAATATTTTTATATGGAAATGACCTAATCTGATGAGTAATCAGTTAATAAATTATTTTCTCTTTCTGAAGTAGGACTCACTAACTCATAAAGTAAATTCAACCACAGTAATGTTGTGGTTTGGCAGATTAGAACAAGGTTATTTAGTTATACCTATATGTTTAGCAACAAGAATGGTTAAAAAATATCACAGAGTGTGTGGGAATGTTATTGTACTAAATTTAATGTTAGCCAGCTAAAGTAATGAATTTTCTTCAAAAAAATTTGAGGAAGCAATTTATTAATGGGAAAATAATCTGACATGAAAGTAATGATTTTTCTTCAAAAAAAATTGAGGAAGCAATTTATTAATGGGAAAATAATCAGACATGAAAAGGAATTTGATAAAAATGTTACCATTGTGGAAGAGTAGCAAATTAGAAAAAACACAAAGTTTGACTAATATAGCAAGACACTGAAATGGCATGCCAACACTATGTACGAATCAGGAGAACTCATGTAAAAGCATTTAATACAATATATGCACCTCAGATGCAAGAGCAGATGAAGCAGTGCCACGCTTGTAAGGCTCAACAGACAGAAAAGTTTCTAACAAATTGATAGCTGCTGTTGGCAGACTCTTGAACATATCCTGAAGACAACTCTCATAAGGATGATGAGGTTTGAATATTGTAGCATGGGGCAACTTGGACTTTTTCCAGTACTCATCTGGCGGGGAACCACAAAGCTTAAATATTTTATGTAATTGTTCAACCTGAAAAAAGAGGGGAAAAGGGGTCCCATGTCATCAACGAAAACGACTGAATCATGACATATTCATGGTTTTACTCTAAAGAAAGCTAACTGCCATTATATTTTAACGGCGAGTGAGTCACATCATTACCTCAGTTCTTCCTTGCAGAATTGGTTTTCCAAGAAACATTTCTGCAAATACGCAACCAACACTCCACAAATCTACACTCACTTCATAGTCAGTTGAACCCAACAGTAGCTCAGGAGGACGATACCACAGTGTCACAACACGGCTAGTCAATGGTTGCTTATGTGTGGGACTGCAGAAATTTGCCAGACCAAAATCAGCCATTTTCAGAACTCCATCATTATTTACCAGAAGATTTGCACCCTTGATATCACGATGTATTACACCATGTAAATGGCAATGTTCAAGTCCCGATAGCAGTTGCTGCATGTAGCACTTAACCTACAATTCATCAATAGACAATCAAATGCAATATGCATCTCAGTCCAATCGATTATAACGAGAGAGATAAAGAAAAGGCTTTTATGGCTAAATTATCATATGGACAAACCTGTGCTTCACTGAACTCAATGTCAGGACAAGCTGACAGCCCAGCAAGATCATGTTCCATGTACTCGAAGACAAGATATAGGCTACATGAGAGCCGAGAAGTTATCAGTCCTTCGAGTTTCACAACATTTGGATGGTCTAGTCTCCGTAGTATCAATATTTCTCTTGCCATAAACCTAACACTCTCTGGCTCAAAATTGTCAAACCGCACCTTTTTTAAAGCAACAACCTTTCCCGTGTCGAGATCTTGTGCTCTAAACACGCTGCTGTAGGTACCTTGTCCAATCTTGATATGCAGTCGACAGCAAACAAAATTTAGGCAGAAAATGAAGCAAAAGCAAGCACCAACTTCAGTGAAAAATATGGCAATGAGATTATTCAAAGATAGGCCCAAAAAACACAGGTCATCTGTTACATATAAAAGGACAAAAGATAGACAAGTTAAAAATGAAGTTTATTTTCAGTGAAACATTTTTTATCCCCAATCAACCTATTTCATCTGATGCTTATTCTTGTTTCCCAATCAATGAATGAAAATTCAGTGTAATGTATAGGAATCAACTGCATGCAAAAAAAGAAGTGATAAGTGCCCTGATATTCTATTTTTGTATGACAGATTTGCAATCAGGTATTCATACATATTTATGCAATTATATTAGTCATTGCAGGATCCTATGTATTGAGTGAAGTGTCTATCTCAGATCTATAATATTGATTTCATGGTTCGTTGATCATTATTACAATTCACTGTGAAGCTTCCTTTAGTTGTGGTGGTGTATTCCATTTTATTCTATTGGATCTGACTGGCCCCTTTTAACTTTTCAGCCTTTAAAAAACCTTCCCCTGCTCATAAAGGAAGAAACTTTTGATATTTAGTTGGCATCACAGTCGTAATATTCTATGGTTCTAACCATTTTAGTAGCATAATTACCTATAACATATATGAAATAAGCTTTTTCATAGGACTCAAAATGATAGTGTGCCACCAAAATCACAAGTACATTTCCCACAGGAGCTACAAGGTAATCACAATGTCGGATATACCCCGCTCAAGTCCCTAAAAGCTTCGTTACAACACCACCATAAATATTCCAAATCCTCCTATGAGCTTCTGATGTGAGAATAATTTGAAAAGATTCTTATCCTCATATTTAGCCTACTAACACACACAAATGGATCCTGTAACATGGCCCAAAATCTAGCTAGTAGTAGGACACTAAGACTAGATACAAGTTCATCTTCTGATGATTCTCCATTATCACAACAGCCTCTTCCAAAAGCCTACTACAATAGTTTAAAGCATATGAAAAGGCACTGGTCTCAAGAGGTAAATGATCTCTTGTCTACGGAAAGAGCCAAGTTGCTCTGCTCTGGTAAGTTCGGCCATTAAAGATAAATCTTGGTTAGATTTACTAATGCAAAGATTGAAGAACATGAGATGAGCATCTGAGTGGCATAAATGATTAATGAGCGCAGATGAAAGACTAGGATAAGTATGGGTAAATGTGAATTAGATAAGTCTTGCAAGCATCCAAATGATGCTTAATTATAAGAGATCATAAAATATATTCATTCAAGACAAAATTGGCAACGAAAGGTGCTTGGACTTGTGTTGAATATATGCAATATAGACAAACAAATAGGAAAATGTAGATGGAAAAGGATATTAGCTGCAATGGAGAATGTCATCCGAGAACAGCATAAGAAACGGTGCTGACCACAAGCATTCCAGAAGAGGATATTTGATATGATTAAATCATCCGCATTTGTTCAGATGTTGAACTTCACAAGATAGGGCATAACCCAAAAAAAAGGCTTTTTCATAGATCGCATGTGAAACTTCAAAACCAGAAGCAGGCCAGGAGAATGTGCAACAAAGAACGCCACATTTTGATCAGGAAAGGGATCGATACATCACTTCATTGTGCAATAAACCACGATCTTATCGAGAAACAAATCACATGAACGGATGACGTAAAATAAACCATGACAAGGTATTTAATTTTCACTACAGAATGAGAATAAGAGTTCAAAGAACCAATCGAAGGTCATGACGATCTCGATATTACCTTCTCCAGCTTCTCAAAGGAGTCAGCTTTCAGAGGCACCCAACCCTGAATAGCCTCCCCGGCGACGGCGCTGAGCCAAGCGGGCCATCCGGCGGCGACCTGCTCCCCCTCAATGTACTTGTGAAAATTCCCCAGCCGAAGGCTCTGTAAACTGCCACTATTTGCGCTGGCCTTCCCAGGATCCCCCGGTCTGCGGCCAGCCCCCTCGCCCTCCCGCTCCTCCTCTCGGCATCCCTGCCCGGCGCGGCACCGCGACGAAGAAGGCAAGACCGCCTCCGATCCCTCGCGGTGGTCCCTCAGAATGCCTGAGGAGTCCAATGCCGGGGTCACTGAGACCGTCTTCTTCGACGCCACGCAGCCCATCACCGCCCCGGCTTCGCCGGCATCGGCCTGACCACCGGCGGCCACGTCAGGCCCGGATCAAGAAATCGGCAAACGACGACGAGGCGAGGAGGAACCCGGTGGAGATGACACCGGAGAGAGGGCTCGGAAGGTCCGTCAGAACACAAAGAGGTGAGATCCTGGAGCTGCAAGAGCTTTCTTTGTGTCTTCTATTCGTGAACTCGATCACTAAGGGTTCCTTTTTCTTGCGAGATTAGCGGGATCTTATAAAGACAGGAAAAAGGAGGGAGAGAGGATAAAGGAGAACGGCCCCGAATTCTATTACAAAAAGAACAATGTAGCCGTTGCGAGAACTTTGAACACCGTGGCATTTCTCTGTTTTCCTTTAATTTCCATAGTTCTCACTTTTTTTTCTTTCTTTTTTTTTTTCTTCTTACTATACTAAACTTTTACACTTTAGCATCCATCATGCATTCTCAACTCAAATTCAATCAATGATGTTTTGGTGTATCTTGTGTTAGTCCTAACAATAATAAATATTATTCTTATAAATGTAATAATTAATGTATCTTGTGTAAGTTTGAAGGGAAGTGATACCATAAGATATATATATATATATATATATATATATATAAATTGGAGTATGTATGGCCATCGTTTGACAAAAGGGTGGGAGAGGAACATGTGTGGCCGTCTACAGATGACTTTTAGTCAGAGTCAGTAGAAAGAGGGGAGTGTGTGTCTCCACTTAAATATTTGTTTGTGTGTGTGTGTGTGTGTGTGAGAGAGAGAGAGAGAGAGAGAGTGTGAAGGGAAGTGGAAGGTGTGGAAAAGAAGACTGACACACTGAAAGCGTAGAGAGACAAACTCCTCTTTTTTTTCCTCTTCACTCATTGCTGCTGAGTCATTGGGTTGAGTTGGGATGAGGAGATGCAAGTGCTTTGTGAGGGAAGAAAACAGCGAGAGTGGGGTTCACAAAGCACAGATGATGGTGCTGTCTTTTCCATTGTGATTGCTTTTGGTAGTCTCTCTCTCTACCAGCTTTAGTTGTCGTAGTAAAAGTTGCAGGTTGGGATCATGTACTTTTCTTTTCTTTTTTTTTTTTTGGATTGGATGTGCAGTTCTTGGTAGGATGATTAATTACCCTCTCAGCTTCAATCGATTTATTAGATCTGTATCAATTAATTAACTCTCCTGCAGTGGTTTCATGATGTGATATTCCTCAATGAGGTGATCTATGAAAAGTTTTTTTATATCTTTTATCATGGCTTAACTTGATGAGATAACTAATACTAAGATATTTATGCTTAAGCTAATAGTAATCAATATATTTATTTAATTGTTCTAAATTCATTTAAATCATCTTTTTTTACTTCTCATGTGATTAAATCACGAGTTCTCTATAATATATATATATATATACACATAATGCTTTTCATGTGATTAAACTGAGATGTTATACAAGTTCTCTATAAAAAATATATATATATTTTATGTCAAAAACACAAGATTGAATGCAAGCAAGGAAAAGGGTGACTGCAAGTTTATCTATTGATTTTTTTTTTCTTTTTCTTGTTGGTCACCATACTTTACTACAGCATTCTATGTCAACAGAAACAAGATTGATTAGTGTTTTGTCAAAATTGTCTGCATGTCTGTCAAAAAAATAGTCAGCTTGCTGCTATTCCTGGGTGAAGACTACAAATTGTAGATGTCGACCTAATTTTTGTACTATGAGATCTGCTTGTTTTTTATATAGGGAGAGTTGTGCTTGAAGCAATTATTGATGTTTCAAAGCATTTGAGGACTTCTCTTTTTTTTTTTATTCTTTTTCTTCCTACACATAAATTTGATAGGACACAATGAGATTGCATGTGTGTGTGATCTTTAAGTCTCCCAATAATACCACATCACTCACAAAAATGTTCTAAAGTTGTCTCTCTTTTTTTTTTTGTTTAATATGATAATAGTTAAGGCAATTTGAGATTATTTTGGTGACTACTACGTGAGTAGGAAATAAATATTGGAACTCTTTACTCGTCCTAACTCCAAGTGATAGATGTTTTTTTTATGATAAATAACTTATTTGATTCAATAATTTTGAGGATTGCTTTCAATATAATGGAAGTCATTGCTTTCTATCTAATAGCAAGTATTATATAAAAATAATTATAAAAGATAAGTGAAAAAGATGGAATTCATGAGACATTATGATAAAAACTGTCAATATCTTTATCAACTAAGTAACAATTTTATATATCAAAAAATTAACTTGCTGGAAAAAAATCATGTACTTTATTTCTATACAAAATAGACAATCATTAATCACACCTCCAAACTATATCCAATTCTGTAGATGATTTAAGTAATATATATATATATATATATATGAATATAGGAGACCAGTCTTGATGGTGGTAGGTTGCTGTCTCCTAATTAATTATTCATTGCAGGTGCAAAAAGTAACAGAGAAATGCAATTTATTATGGTAGATAAAGTCATGATAGCCATATCATATTCAATCCTATTCTATGAAGGGAAAAGAAATCAAATAGATGGGAGTGTTTTAGTTACTTCAATCATGCATAATAAGAGCATTAGTTTGACTATCCATGGAGAAACCTTTTACTACCACTTATCTCCATTAACAACCAACACACTCATTCCATTCCAACATTTATGATCAACTTTTTACCTACTAATTTTCTCTTCCTTCCTGCAAGTAGAGATCCAAAAGAATGGACTCTGGCACTGTACAAGGTAAATTTTTAAATTGAGATTTGAATTATTGTAGATAGAATAATAAATAGAAAGCAGTGAAATGTACCATTCTTGGACAGAGGGGACTCTAATTAAATTAGGATCATTATGATGCCTGTCTTTGACAACAGCTTCAGTCTTCCAAGCACCATTTGATTTAATAGTCCCATGGAAGAGAGGATAGGATCAAATGCTATAACTTAATCTGCTATTATGCACTTGTTTATAAAAAAAGATGTACATGTATTTGGACTCATGTGTTAGGAACTGAGGGTGCTTTACCATCCATGTGAACCCCATATGGCATGCATCACCATGTCAATCAATGAGAGAGTTTTTGGATTACATTTTAGGCAATTTCCAATGAGCTTTTGATACCATGATAAATGATGAGTTTAGTTACCACTTAATCCCCACCAAATGCTTAAGTTATTAGAATCTTGTGTTTAACATTGCCAATATAGCAGCATTTCTTTTAAGGAATTTTGTGTGCATGCCAATCATATGGTCAGTCCATTTTGATAGGTACATGTCTCTAAAATATTGCCTCAGATTTAGTATTTTAAGAATTTTTTTCATAATAGATTATGACAAAACAACTTTTAATCGCGTTGTTTTTTCTATCATTTTTTTATTAAATTTTCTGTGTCTTTTGCTGAATATCTAAATATATAAAATTTTATCCTGTATGTCTTCAGTAATCATTTCTACAAGTTTTTTTTTTTTGATCCTTTATTAATATTGCTGACTACTTCCCAATTTTATTAATCTTATGTATGTCTTCCGTAATCATTTCTACAAGTTTTTAACCTTTAGAAAAAAAATATATAAATAAAGACATCATAAGCTAAAGCTGCTTTGATGTCCAAAATGATAGCTTTGAGAGCCCAAAAGATTACAGCAACTCCATTAAGCATGCCAATGAGACTGGCAGCATCAGATCTAATCCAAATAGTGATGATATCCTTCTCGCTCAGCTATCCTGAAAGCCTCCAGAAAAAAATAAAACCTTCGTTAATAAGGTAGAGAGCATATCCATCTTCAAAGAGGGATCCATCCTACCTCCTAAAAAAGATATCATCAACCAATAGAGTAGTCGAATGATCCATCATGGCATGCAAGTATAAGACCAAGCAGGAAACATATCAGAAATGTCACTTTGTTACTACTGGTCACCAACAGTACTGCACAAGAAGTAGAATTCTTGATGGAGTAGCTGAAGCCTCTCTCTCTCTCTCTCTCTCTCTCTCTCTCTCTTTATGGTGTTGAAGGAATTCCCACACCTTCAAATATGTACATGAAATATGAAGAGAATCTTTTACCAAGCAAAATCAAGTCACTGTTTCACTATTTTATGCACAGTCACCTGGTCATGGCTGTGGCATGGATTTTGCCTCGTCGACAATGTCAACGAGCAAAAGATGAACAAGGCCTGACTGATGATGTAGAAAGGTAGGTAGGTAGGTAGGTTAGCAAGCAAGCTCCTTTTGCAAATGGACTCCCAATTCCCTCCTCTTTGGTGTCTGTCGATTTGTAAAAGAACTTTTCTACCATGCTTCTTTTTCTTTCTCGACCATATTTGATTCCCGCAGTAGCTTAAAATGAAGTCACAGAACAGGCAATGGGGGGGCATCAACAGTCGAAGCACACCAATTCCAGGCTCTGAAACCAAGAAAAGCATACCATTGGGAAATGCTGCAGATCTCTTTTGGAAAGAAGAGGTTAAAGCTGTTCAGCTAACCTTGAAGAACTGTAAGCCTACAGTTGTTATATATAATATGGCATGTCATCTTCCCCAGCAAGCATCTATCAGGCATATATACAAGAAAGCTTAATGTTTGCTTTCCTCACTCGACGATGAAGGAACCATAAATTAAGAAATGAGACATCCAAAAGGGAATATATTAAGGGGATTCCTTGGTAAAGAATAATATTTTGACACAGTAACACGTCAAAATTAAAAATTAAAAAAGAAAAAAGAAAAAGAACAAGAGACTGCTGTCCCACATCAGTTCCTCCTACTGCATCATCACCAGAAAGAATGTTCCTTTCTTTTGTTTCACAACCCAAAATCCAGCATATGGAGAGCTCCAGCAAAGGTGTTGCCAATTCATGTAAAGATATCCAATCATTGGTTTGTTTGATTGGCAGCACTCAGCATGAAACAATAATTTTGCAACAGCTGTTTGCAATCTGTGATGCAACCATGGGTGCTCAAAAGAAGCTAGCACACTATCATTAATTATCAACTTATAAAAAGAATCATTCTTGATTTATTATGATTACAGGAAAGATCACCCTCATGATGCATTCCATGTTCTTTGAGATCACCTTTTTTTTTTTGGCAGCGGTAGTGTATAACACATCTAATTTAGACTTGCATTACAAGTAACTTGGAACATAAGAGTGCTGATGAATATATTATTATTAATTTAGACTTCAATATTTAATATCAGTATTTTATACTTTTAATAATGTGGGCTATGTGAGCCATGACAACTGGTTTCAAAATCGATCTAATATTAAGATGAATAAATAGATGCTCTAGTAAGAAGGATAGAGAGTACGTCGTAATATGACATCATCACTAAATTAGGTCTCACATGTACCATATTAAAATTTAATTCTGAATTATAATAGATTTTTCATAAGGACATGAAATTGTTACATTGTATACTAAGGTGTCAAACTATACCGATCTTCTACTATTGGATCGGTACATATCAAACATATCGAACGATACGATTTGATATTGCAAATCAAACATATTCGTCATCTAAGACCCAATTCCTACTCCATACTTAAATCCATCGTACACACAATTAATGGCAGGATCGACGGCCAGGATCACCAAGCAGGCAAATCCTGCGTAAATCATGCCTTCCCAAACACGATCGACGGTCAGGATCGTCTATCATGAAATATATTCCGTCTACATGTAAGCTTCACCTATCGATATCCATTACACCTTATCAACATGTAGGTTTCCCATGCATGCGTCTATCTATATATGCATGTCATTTTCATCTGAGAAGGTGATGATGATGATGGGTTGTTTCAACCCTTTATCTGCAACACTTGGACCACTACACTGTCAAACGGGTGATCTAGCAATTCCTATTGATTTCAAAAGGCTCAATTTCAAATAAATAACATAAAAAGTACAATCAAGAACATGTCAAGCAGACGAGAACTTGTAATTTACATGTGAGAAATTGAGTAAAACAATATTTGTATGCTAAAACATAAGTAATCTTCTAGTGGCAATGGACAATCCTAAATGTTACGGTAACAACAAATCAAAGAAAGGTTACTAGAACAAGAACTCCGTGTCGATCAGGTCAAGCACCTTGTGGTTGCCCTTTGGCTTTGCCCCAGGTTTGAATTGGTTACCCTCAATATACCTGCATCCGATTTTGTATCATGAATTTATTCGTAGTATATTTTATGTTGTTGTTCAAACACGACGACAACCGAAGAAGCTTACAGTTCTTTTAAGAAGGGGTGCTTGTAAAACCCATCAGGGATTCTCCCCGTAAATGCATTATGGTCTAGATACCTGAAAAAAGGATAGTAATTGAGCTCCCAGTATCCATAAAGCTTTCTTTTTAGTTTCATGAGATGGAAACCCAAAATAAAACCTAATTATTTACTTAGGATTGGGTATTAAATAGACAGTGGACTCACAAATTGGTCAATCTCAGAATTTCGACAAGCTTTGGAGTTACTGGTCCAATCATCTTGTTGTATGACAAATACCTGTGATGCATGTATGAAACAATATATATATATATATATATATATATATATATATGTATATAAGAAGATGATTTATTAATTATGTGTTTATTTTGCTTAAGATAGCAACACTTACAAAATTTCCAGGTTGGTCAAATTTGCAAGCTGATCAGGTAATCCACCACTCATTTGGTTATTATTCAGGTACCTAACAACACAGAGAATGATATAGATGTTAGTGAAGTTGCATGTCATAATTAAAATGAATAAGACATCCACATACAGATTACGGAGAGAAGGAAAGCCATCTCCATTGCGGATAAGATCCCTTAGTGTTCCAGTCAAGTGATTGTTGCCTACATCACTGGGCGTAAAGTTATGTGGTTAGTACACTACTCTGTTTGCTCACCATCAAGACAATTGTCAAAAATGATCGACGGAGAAGCTTCAATATCCGGCAACCATACTGGATGATCCTTTTGAAGCATCATCAATGTGCAAAAGAATAACAGCATTTCATACAAGCAAAGATAAACAGATATCAACAAAGTCATGCAGACATTCATGCACTCGAACATGTAGGAACAAACATAAAAATATGTACACACACAACCGACATGCATATTTATAAACATGCACAAAGAGGGAGAGAGCAATACAGGTGGCGTAGGTATTTTAGGTTTCCCAACTCAGGAGGAATTTTTCCAGTAAGGCGATTTTCATGAAGATAGAGATAACGAAGTTCTTGAAGATTTGCTAGCTCCACGGGAATATCACCTTTAAAATTATTGAAGCTCAGGTACCTACAGAGTTTTCATCAATCATCACAAAAATATAAAACCTCCAAAGAAGGAAAACAAAATGAAAAACATACTTACAGATGTGTCAGTTTTTTCAATTCACCAATTTCAGGCGGAATGGCATCTTGTAGCTTATTCCACCTCAGGTTCCTAAGAAGCACAATAAGAGGCATGGAAAATGAAACTATAATTATTTTATTTATTATCAATCAGGTCAAATTAGGTATACCAACTGTTGGTTCCTGAGGACAAAGTCACTTTTCACACAGTTTGAGTAACTATCCCGAAATAAGAATATATACCTAAGTGGTGCTTATTTACAATAGCTATTTTATCAGCTAAAATTTCTGAAATACTCGACTGCCAACATTTGTGCAAAACAAATTAATTCAATTTTAATGGGTTGAAGGTACAAGACATATTGGTTAAATTTTCAACTTATAGACCCTCCTGGTAAACTTGTTGTGCACAGTAAACATATTGCTAGATTCAATTCACAAGACAAAAGTCAATTAAGTTCATAAGACAAAAATCCAAAATATGTAATTTGTAAGTGGAATGGATGGATTTTCTTCACCAAGAAAATAGTGGTCACCAGCAATTCAGTTCAGCACCATAGGAAGGTCTAAGATTGGTCAGAAGTCAGTTACTCTAAATTACTGTTCAGAAAAGTGCATATACCCCAATTTATATTAAATTAAAACAAAACCTGCAAAATGGGCACATTCCCTAGGTGGTTAAGAACAATTCCACTACTCACTAAGGCTGCAAAGTCAGCCAGTAGTCTTCCCCCAATAAGATAAAGAAATATTTTCATACATATTCATGCAGAACACTAAAATATTGAGTTTATCCTTCAAAACATCAAAATATACTACTGTATGTCCTCTAAAAGTGAGAAACTACCAAATTCAACCCTATCATTAAGAATTATTTGTTTAAAAAAAATAAGATTGGTTGATGTCAATTAAGCTCTAACCCAGGTTAAAGACATGTCTAACTTAACAAATAACCAATTTAGCCCACTCTAACCCAATCCAGACCCCTACCGTTAAAACTTGGCCAACTCATCCCTTATCCAACTTGATCTAACTTTAATCCATCCAAACTTGATCGAAACCAATCTTTCCAAACTAATAGCTACCAAACTCAATCCCACAAGCTCATGTCGTGCCAAACCAATCACTTCCAAGGCCAGTGAATTGACCTCATGCAGTAACTCTCCCTTGTGCAATCAAACACTCCTAAGGCCAAACCAGCCCACCTCATCTCTCTCCTTCATCCCCCTCCCTCTTTGACCCTTCCTCCTTGGGTTTATCTCCCTACCAAAACCAATAAACATTCAGAATCTTATCCCAAACCCTCTCTACCCCTCACCAACCATTAGAAATAATATTCAATTAGCTAATCGGTAAGAAATATGTTTACATTTTTATGAATATAGAGTATTATAAAATAATTGCTATTTAAGTATTTTCTAATTTTTTTGCAAGATTTGCATAAGTCTATACATTTTGATGAATATATACAAAAGAAAAAGATAAAAGATGGGGAAAAAATTGCATGTTGTTTCTACAGGATCGCAGGGGCACATTTGAAAAGAGCAAATGAAAATTTTGCATGCAAAAACAAATATGCTGCACAAAAGAACATCAAACAGAAACTACCAGAGTCGCTTTGCCAAAAAGATCAAATGCCAACAGTTCCTCAATGGGAACTGATCACAGAAGCAAATTCAACACTTTTCGCCTTTAGAGTGATGCATGATATTTGATGTCTTAAGAAATAAATTTGATATTTAAAAGTTACAAAGGGATATATATGAATTTTTTCCTAAATAATCCATAAACTTTGGATATTTTGGAAACTGGAGAAGTAAGGGTAGGACTAAGTGGAAAGGTATAGACTATGCATACTCATCATGCTTGTTGACTCTTGGATAGAAGTACATGATAACAGAGCAAAAGTGTCAATTAGTAAAGCTAATAACTTGTACACAGAAGAAATATTACTCAATAACATAACCTGATAGGTGCAATACTCAGCAGAAACCAAAAAAGAAAATAAAATGGTAAAAAAAAATTAATAACAATTGTTCTCAGTTCAACCTCCATGATGTCTTCTCAAACATCACTTTGGTCCATTTTATTTATTGTATTTAATATCATTTTTTACAAACACTTGCATTTGAAGCAATAGGCCCCTCTTTGGATTCATCTTTAACACAAAGGTGATATTTAACAACTTAGTTGTTCAATTGGATGGTTCTTCTTGCAAACATAGTAGGCTGCCTTAAGTGTTGTGGTGGAAAGTATGATATCTGAGTGGACATCTGAAGTCATTTACTGTTATGACCAAGATTTAAATGAACCTACCTCCATAAATTCAATAAACTTTGTTCACAGTATTTTTGAACTACTTGACTGGCATTTTCTTTCCCAACTTGCTTACAGTTCTTGAGCCCAAAAATTCATCCATCAAAAATGTCAATGAAATGTGTTAGTGAGTTACCATACAATCAGTGAGCTCCATGTGCACAGACATGCTTGAATATTGTCTTTAAATGAGATCATTTTAGAAGTAGAGAGGGACTATAATTTAGCAATGCCTACAAATTAAAACAAAAAAGAGAGGAACTAACATAAAAGATCTAAATATGGAAACATAGCATGCAGATGATACATGATTTAAAATTAAATGCCCTAACAGAAGCTGTGAAGGAGTATACAATATTTTGAGGTGTTTCAGCTGCCCAATCTGAGGAGGGATCGGCCCAGTCAATTTGTTATTGTGAAGATCCCTGTCATTTAGATTATGTAAAGGTTAAAAGACTGTAGTCTCTAAAATGAGTAGTCACATCCAGATGAAATTCCATTCTAATAAGCTGAACCCCATGTTTTGAGCATGAAGCAAGATAGACTCCTAATCAGCAAGGTACATGCTATGGAAATAAAATCTAAAGGTTCAAAAGTCCATTAAAGTGATCTTTTTTCTTAAAAGACCGTTCCTGTACTATATGATTGAATGCAGTACCATGTTCATGCTAAGCGTCAATACACATTGTTGGTTCTCCAATTCAGCTAAAAGTAACAGATGCAAGTACAAATCCAAAAAAGGCATTCTTAATATTTCCAATTTTCTTAAAAGGTTTCACTATATCATATTTCCATTACACTCCACATTAGATGATGCGATAAGCCCAATGTGTGGTCAAGCTATCTGGGGACTCAAGTAGATATGTGCATGGCGTAAATACAATAAGAAAGTAAACGACAAGAGAAGTCCAATTTCATATTTGACTCCAATTTTATGAGCAAAACCACAAGCAGTGCATTACACCAGGGTCCTTAAAATTACTTCTGAACATGTAACCTTTCACTACTTGAGGTCAAGGGAATTCAGTACCAAAAAATTCAATGGGAACGAATTACTAAAAGTGATGGAAATTCATAGTCTAAACTTGATGTAAAGTGGAGAGAGTTCTTACAGTCTTGTAAGATCCAGGAGATTTGTAACAGCAATAGGGAAGGGACCAACTATTGATACTGCATAAACTTCCCTGCAAGCAGTGGTCTAAGATATAAGCTTTGCAATGAATAAGTCTCCAATAATAATGTCTTATCGACAGAAAAAAATGGAACATAATGGTGCAAAATTTATGATAAGGACCATGTCAAATGTTTGAACTGCTTGCATAAGCAAAACCTTGTCACTGCACGCAGAGCATAAAACATCAAATTGATTATTATCTGATAAACTAGGCTAGTGAAGAGGTCAATAAGCAGCAGTGCATTTTTTATGCATTTGTTAGTATTCACCAGGCAATATTTTCACTAAAAGTTGTCATCAGAAGCACAACTTACAGATAGCAAACAGAAAGATGCACTGCTTTCTTGAGAGATCAGTTTTAAATATCTCATTAATGTTCCAGTATATCAGTTTGCCCATACAGACTCATAGTATTTGTTGTCCAAGCACTATAGTGATAGTATTAGTCCTCGCTGCATACTAACACAATAAAGGAGGTAGCGGCATTAGTTTAAATCCCCATGTGTCAGATCTACAGGATAAACTTGAAAAAAGAAAGACAAGGTTATTTCTATCTCAAACAATAACTTCGCTCAAACTTATGTGTTTTTGTAAAGCTTGTAACCACATATTCTTTGTTTATTTTTGAATAAATTCTTAACATAACAAGTATCACAACCAGATATCTTGTATGGTATAATTTCATACTGAATCAGACCATCAAAAACCATTATAATCAAGAACGTAAAATTGTGGATATCTTTTTTTAACCAGAAGCTGTCACAAAAGCCAAATAGATAACTTACAAATTGCATCTGAGGAAACTAAGACAGAATCATTTATCATCTTGTCCATCATACAAAGAGAAAAGGCAGATAATAGGAATTTAAGACAATTTATATATATATATATATATCAATATTCAGGGGAAAGAATAGAAATTTGACATACAATTCCGTAACGACCCTGTAATCTCCTTGTTGTGAGCATGTAACACCTGACCATGGGGGAAGATCACCATCTCCACAAGGATCATCTCCAACCCATGCATAAACCACTCGCCAACCAAGTGAAGCCTTAATTTCATTTAGTGCTTTTACTGCAAGAAAAGATAGTTTCTCGACTCATGAGACGGCACCAACAAATTCTACACATTTAAATTATATACTATCGATGCATATTCTCATCTTAAAAAATAACACTTCAACTTATAAATTAAACATAATGAGAAATGTACTATCATAATGAACAGAATAGTCATTGTGGAATATCCCAAGTGATAGTATGGACACAGACATGGAATATGCCACGTAACTTCATGGTATGTGTGAGATAGGCATATGATTATTTGATTCATTATTATTGAATCATGTTATATATTGAATTCTGGTCACTTGAGGAGTGTGCCTAGTGCACGAGTCTCCCGCCAGTGGAGGGTTTGGTAGAGTCAATGTACACAGCTTAGTCTCCCGCCAATGGAGGGTTTGGTAGAGTCAATGTACACAGCTTAGTCTCCAACGTCAAAAAGGAGCACCTTACTGTTGTACCAAGACCCACCCTCACATACTCTGATCACTTGCTGCAATTAATTTTTTTTTTTTTTGTCTTTCCATGTAACTAACTATGCATCTAATTGAATCAATAACAATAGTCGCCGAAGACCTGAAAGCTATGAAATCATCCATTTTTCTTTCATTTAGGTTTTTTTGAAGAATTTTAAAGAAGAAATGACTGTCAAACCTTTTTGTCCGTTAATATTAATAAAATCAAATGCACATTGCTGAGATTGGACCCCAGTTTCAACATTCTAAATTGTGCACCATAGTGAACCGAAAAGCAAACGGACTGTCAATTGAAACGAGAAATTCAGGTTGCAGCTTACAGAGAGTAAAGGGTCATAATTAGTAGATAAAGGGTATACAGTATCTCGTTGTACTGGATAAGCTAAATCTGGAGAGTGGAGACACATCAAATTGTATCTACTATTGCAGTTGATAGTGCCCTTACCACCCAGCTCGTGATTTAAAGTGACAAATTTTGATAAAAACCAGGAATTAATTTGAAAAAAAAATGCAGCTGCACAAACAAAAAACAGATTTTGGCTATCTTTCCTACTCAAACAAAAAAGGCAACTATTTTACCACGTCTTAAGCCCTTGCTTCCAATCTCAAAACCCCATTAATCCATCTCATCAAAGAGCAAAGGGACCCCAAGCAAAATCACCACACTCCCAAAACACGCACCTTTCTACACTAAAACAGAGGACTCGGGAGGTAATGCAACCCAGATCTTGAAATGAATGCAGCAGACAGTGCAGGAAGTACCGTCTCTCTTCACGGTTTTACATTGCGCGAAGCCGAGGAGAAAAACGAACAAGGCAACTGAGGCCAAAGTAGCGCAGCCCGCCATCCGACACCTCGATCTTGGGAAGAAGAAGAAACCGATGGGCGCCCGGGCTACCCAGATCACTGATCACCGTCCCCGCCGCGCTCCGAAAGCCGCATCTCCCGTCGGGTGTCGGTAACGGCAGAGAGCTCAGTGTCGGTGTGATTAGAGAGATCAATATAATATCAAAAACAAATATAATTCTCCCACCAGTTTCTCTTACCCTCTTCTCTACCCGCTTACCCACTGGATTAAAATGCGCGTCCACAGCTGAACGGGAAACGTAAACCAATCACAAAGCAGGTAATACGTTTGCCCATGTAGAGCATGACAACAGCGTACTTACGGACTATACTTAGATATATATATATATATATATATATATATATATATATATATATATATATTACTACATAAATCAACAAACTTATGGGAAATTAAGCAATGATGGAAGAGAATCAAAATAACATAAAAGAATAAAGTGAAAAAAAGTAGATATGCAAAATAAGTATACAAATTTAAACTCAAAAATTAAATTTCTTAGTTTTTAAAAAATAAGGGGCAAGGGGATTGATTATTCTTATTCTTATTATAAGATTGTGATTTGATCATAATTTATTTATTTTTTTGACAAGATGTAAAGTCATGGCAATCAAAGAAGAAATTGAATAAGCTTAGCAACTATTATCTAGTGTTGGTCAAAATGTTGGTAATCTGCCATTAGGAGACTACTAAATTGCATAGTTAGATCATACATTCAATTTTCTAGATCTAAAAATTAATCATGTGTATAGATAAAACAATAATTCTCGCTTCTTATATATACATCTAATGTTTAGGTATCGGATATACTAGAATTTTGAATAAATAATACTTTTTTTCTCTTAGAAAAATAAGATTTTAAAACCAAACCATTGCAAGGTTGGTGATCATAACCTGCCTTCGGCCCTTAGTTTTTTCAATGCATATTGGAAGACATATTTTGCTTGACTGAGCTTAATTATAATATTATTGGTGAGGAAATTTTAAAATTAAAAAATTTATATAAATGTTATATAAAAGTGTCATTTTTTTGGGAAAGTTTCATGTTCTAGGTTTTTGTCAATGTGTAAAAAAGAATACTAACTTTTTAAAATAATAAAAATATTCTTATCGACAATTGTCAGTCTTAACATTTTATAACTTATTATGCGTTAAGAAGTTTGTAAAAATAATTTTTGATAAAATTATTATTTGGACATGAGTCTCACAGCTATACAGTTTTAACTATCTTAAAAATAATATATGACTCCTTAAAGTCACCACTAACCTTATTAAGTGCAATCACTCATGAAAGATAACCCTTCCTGTATAAAACATTAATTTTAAATCTTTTTTAATATCAACAATAATTATTTTTGGAATATAATCAACATTTGTCATCTTTCATTTGAGCTATAGTGAAAGAACTACTATTATATTCCTTATAATCCCTATTCAATCTTGATAAATTACATGAACCTTGATAATTCAAAAACGATCAATTTCATCATGAACTACTAACATATATTGACAATTAGAAACCTTACATTTTATTTTTATCTATTAACCTCTAGTTACAACATGTTTAATATCAAAATTTAGCCCTATCTCAAAAACACTTATAGAAACATATTATTTGGGTTACAAGATAGTATATATAAAAAAAAATAACAAAATAACTTTAATATCATTCAAATATTATAATTGACCAATAAAAATATCGAAAGGATCTAGTGTGTTTAACAATACACTATCATCTTAGCTTATAACCATATTTAACAAGTGCTTATTTAACATTATCATACATATCCACACTTCAAATAACTCGCTGACCAACAACATCTATGACTAATTACAAATTATCTTCTATAATTAATTATTTTTAGTATTTTATTTCTTATATTTTTAAAAATTATATTGGGATCTCTATACTTATGAAATTAAAACATTGATATCTTGTTTAGAGTTAAAAAGATAATCTTAGAGGATTAAAAATCAAGAAAGAGAGAGAGGTTTTGTTGAAGTAACATGGTTAAATATTTTAATTTCGTAAATATAAGGATCTCAATGTAAATTTTGAAATGTATGGGCTAAGATGCTAAAGGTAACTAATTAGTAATCTATAATTAGGCCAACATCTAATACATCATAAATATTAGGGTTTATGTCACCTTCAACCTATTCTTGTAGTATTTCTTCAACTAATTTATTTTCAAAAATACCACTATTATTATTTTTATCATAATAAAATGAGTCATTAAAACCCTAAATAGTATTAGATTTGGGCTAAGACAAACTATTGTGAGAAATTTATTGAAACCATTGAATTCGAAATATGGTAAAGTAACTTCGAGCGGGGGTGACTACATTAATGTGGGTTACAAAGGTCATATTTACAGCATTTCTATATATTTTTAAAAATTTATAATTCTTCTAGTTTACTTGATGGAATTATAATGAGTTAAGTTTATAATAACTTTGAAGACCTAGTTTTCAATAAAAAAAATTACTTTCCTTAAAACTCGATTTTTATATCATTTTAGTAGTTCTACAATTTAGCAAATGATTTTCACTCAAATTTAATGTCTCATGTAATGTCTATCTATTAATAACTAAAAGTACTTTATTATGATCCTCTCTACAATAAGATAATTAAAATTAAAAATATCATTTTTTTAGAATCAATTAACCAATATGATAATAAAATGAGTTAACATATTAGCTTTTATGAAAGTAAAACAAATATTTTTTAAAAGATATCAATATACTTACATGGTATTTTTTAATCTTCTTAATTCAAGATGATAAGAAAAAATAAAGAACTAGAAAATATATAAGAATAAAAGCAATAACAAGTATGGAAGAAAGGAAAGAAAAAGAAAAGAGACATACAAGAACAAAATGATATAAGAAAAGCTTTTAATTTTTTTTATCAGATTAATATTCATTCTAGCCCTTATAATTTTAGTGATTGATCATTTAAGCCTTTAAGATTTACTTATGTCTAAAATAATCCTTTATATTTTAAAAAATATAGTATATAGTCTTCTCATATTAAGTTTTAGTTAATAATTTATTATGCGTTAACATACCATCTAAGCAGACTATAATATCTGTTAACGCAAAATCATAAAGGTTTAAGTGGTACATTATCAAAACTTTGAGGTTAAAATATTTTTTTAATACTTTAATTATATATTATTATATTAATAATTTATTGTGAATAATGTCATGTAATCAAATTCTAACTTTTGTTAACTTAGATTTAACGAGAGGAGATTATATATTATATTTTTTAAAATAAAAAAATATTTTTGATATGAATAAATCATAAAAATTTAAGTGGTGCATACTCAAAATTTGAAGAACTAAAATAGACCTTAAACCTTTTTATCCTGATCAACACCCATATGATCATAGCACCTTCCAATCACTCAGTAAGTCACTTTAATAGAGTTAAAATATTAAATCAATACTAAACGATCTTAACCCAAATGGATTAATAAAACCTTAGTGAACCGATGTTTATTTTTTCATAAATTCGCCATATATATATATATGTGTATATATATATATCTTTTTGTTTTAAAATATTTGTTTTAGGTGTTTTCTGCAAAAAAGAATTGATTATAATATTTATTCCATGATGAATCAGACGGTCGACGCTCCGCGGTGATCATATAGCAGATGGTGTTCGGCTTTTGCTTCTCATCCGTCGAAGTCGTGGCGGACGGAGGCCGCGTTTCTGCTGCGATTTCCATCACTTCCTCCCCTTTCCCTTTCATTTTTCGGCTGGTCAGACCCTCGGTGTATTCTAAATCCCTGCAACTCTTGAGAAGGTCCTTCTTCTTCTTCTTCTTCTTCTTGATTCTTGGATTCGAGACCAGTATCTTGACGTTCTTTCTTGGAAGGCAATTGTGCTATTTCGTATCTTCAATGATACGATCGCTGTGTCTTGGATTCGTCGAGATTTTGACATTCGGTTTCAGGTTCTGATGAAATGGTGGGGTATGGAAGATGAGGATTATTGCAGAGAATTCTTGATTGCATGAGAATGTTTCGTGTAGCTTGGTTTGGATTGATTTATTGGTTAGGGTTTCTATGATCTTGAGGAGACGGTTTTGGAAATTTTTGTGAAATATGGGACATTGTTTTCTATATTCTGATCCTCTTCTGCGAATTGGTACCGGGTTTCGGGTTCGTCGTCTGCTACTGCTGGATGTAATAATTGGTGATTATGGTTTGAGTTGGATGGTTTTTTTTTTTTTTTCTTCTTGCTTCATCTTGTGATTCTAGGTTGATTTTTGGTTTGGTTTTGTGAATGCATGGAATTATTTATCTTTTAGTTTATTTATATGATGAATTAGAGAGAAACTGGTTATTTAGTACACTTGAAATGCATTTACAAGCTCGTTAGGTGCTAAAGTTATATTGTACTTCACAACATTGTGATTAAGTAGTTAGCTGTGTTTGTGAATACATGGAATTATTTTCTTTTTCTTTCTTTACATGATGAATTAGAGAGAAACTGGTTTATGATAAATTAGTACACTTGAAATGCATTTACAAGCTCTTTAGGTGCTAAATTTATATTGTACTTCACAAGATTGCGATTAAGGAGTTAGCTGTGTTTGAGGCAGTAAATGTCAATTAAACATTTATTATAGATATATGACAGGTCAGGGAAATCTAAGTGTTGGGGGCCGGGGATTCATTATGTACCGAATGAAAGACCCAAACGCTTGAAAGCACAATGAACATTCACATCCTTGCTTTCTTCTTTCTTGCCACCTCCACCTCTCTCTTTCTTGTGTATTTGCTTGTCTTCTCTCCCTTTTTCTCCTTATTTTCATTTTTTATTTGGACACTTTTTGATGCTTAAAGAACACATTTACTGTTTATCTTTTGTTGGTTTCCTCAACTAGTTTAGTTGTGGTTTAGAGCATTATCTTTGCTATGATGTTTTTCCTATGAATACTTGACAAATTGATGAAAATCAAGTTTTATTTTGCTGATGTGGAACGAAAAGGACTGTCCCGAATCACTTTGCATTGATGGTAAACTCAGGTTCAAGTTCAATTGATATTTTAGGGTTGTCACAAGTCACATAACATCATACACAATTGGGATTTATTTCCTAGATTGACAATAAAGTAGAAGAACAAAATAAATAAAAAGAATATTGAAAGAATCATCATCTTGCAAGAAAGGAAAGACATAATGCACAAAGAAGGAAGATTACTTTACAGAATCATCATCTTACAAGAAAGGAAGAATATCATGCATACAAAAAAATAATATTTTGCAAAACTATCCTAGAAGTTTATCTTCTCAAAAAATAACTAGATACAATGTATTGAATTTTCTTGATGTGTTTTTTATTTTCTTTCTTGTTAGCTACTTCCTGTTCTTCTTGTATTTGTGGCCTGTATAAAGCGGGGAATAATTGTAATGAGATCATTAGTCTTTGGATGCCACATGAGTGGTGAAAGGCCATGGTTTCCCTGTCAGCCGGAGGACTTGGGGTGAGTCTAAGACTATGCCTTGCTTTCCTCTGCTCTCTGAAGCCAACCTGCAATGAAGACACGTTGATTGAACTTGCAACGTCTCTTAAAGCTCTCCTCCTTGACCATCTGGGTACGCATTGAATCCAGCACCTGTTCATTAATTTTTAAATTAATATTTCCGAGAATTGGATTTTTCTCGTTTCCTCCCTCTTTTTGTTTTAGTTTGTTTTTTCATTTATTACCCACCCCACCAATTCTCTCATCATATCAAGCATCACCTTTAGGGTTGTCTTACGTCATATTTGGTACCAGAGCTTTTGGTTTGGCCAAGATGTTCCATCGTCAAGACCAATCCTTATTTCATGAACTTGAGGCGAGTTCCTCCGTAGCGGAGGCGTATGATGTTAGACCAATTTAGTATATCACTTATTTAAATAATTTTGATTAGTTTAGGGATTATTTCGTATATATCATAAATTGCCACATGGCAACATCCATAATAATTATAACCTAGTTTCCTAATTTACTCTAGGAATAGAAAAAAATAAAAAGTGTGAAAAAATTAAAAGAATTCAAATTATGATTGTGATTGAAGATTTTTGTAAAAATTGATCTCTACGAGAATGGAAGTATATCAATCAAGAAGATTATCTTCTTTGGAGGAAACATCAAATCATATATTTTTTAAATTATAATAATTTTTAAAATATTTATCTTCTTTTCTTGTACTTGGGCTATAAACAGATGCTAGAACATTCTAATGCATCAATCAGAAGATCAATGAATTGAGTTCTAGTGGCGCAATACCATAATTATTTTCCCGATGAAATGATTTCATCTTCTTGTGAGTCCTATGGAAGTGCAAGACCTTTATTCTAGGAGTATTCTTCAGCAACTCTGGAAGTTATCCATTTATTTTCTATTATATTGTCACTATTAGCTTCCTCTTCCTCTAATTCTATTCCTCTATCATCTAAAAGAAATATTTTGTTACTCGTCTTCCATCACAAATTCCAATATAGGAAGGTTTTTAAAATTCCATTGCCTTGATCTCCTCATGGTTTCAATGTCTTAGAATATCAAAGGCCTAAGTGTGTTGGACGATATGAAATTTGTTAAAGTTTCTATAGGGATCTATGCTCATCGTATTGAGGTTAATCATGTGCACAATAGGTATCAGCTGGACCATGCTTAATGGGGAACATTTTTGGGCTGCGGTATGATACCATGCGGGTGGAGATAAGTGAACCTGGTTTCTCTTGGAGGTTAAGTTTGGGGGTTTGGGGGAGGGGGGAATGGCCTCCCCTAGATACATATTTGAAAGTTTCAAATTGAAACATATATTAATAAACAGAAGAGTATGTTTTTGTCATCAGCCATTTTGTATTTGTATCACCTACCATTCAGTTTGATATGTCACAAAATAGTTTTGCATTTGATTAACCAAGATAGGTATATCTTATATTCGATTACAGAATAGTAGGATGACTATAAATATCTACAGTTAGATGGTGTAAAGAGTTGCCAGAAATGTTTGTTAAACAACAGCCATTCTAAGGAATAAATTGGTGTTGATTTTTTATGTTAATGGTAGATCCATAATAGAGATGCTGGTCAAATTTTGGTACATACGAAAAGAAAATCATAACTTCTATGCAGAGGAAGTAGACAATGTGTGGGTGTTGTAGAGTTCAAAAGAATTGGCAATCATTGCAGTATGGGTCAAATGGGTTAGGCAACACTGTCTAGTAGACTACCTTGCATAAAAGGTGACCTTAATATCCATGCCAAACCAAGTACGACCAAGCAGAGTTGGTGGCCACTTGGAGGTCACACATATGATGAATGGAATGTAATAAATAGATGATTTTAGTTATCAATGATAAAATGAAAAACAATAAATGTCTGATAATACTGAGTAGATTGAATTATAGTCAGATGCAATTCTTTTTACTAGACTGAAAGGTATAATAACATGGAATGTTCATAATGTTACGAGGAAGTGCTGATGTAGAACCATTTAATAAATGTACTGCTATAACTAAAGGTGTATGATGCAATGTCTAGTTACATAGATGCTATGCATGCAAAAATGGATCTGGCACAAATAGAGCTTAGAGTAGTAAGAGTAGGTAAATTGAGCATAGAATAATAAACTGTAAACAGATTGCATTTGCAATAAACATACTTAGATTTTTATATTGATACCAAGTCTGAAGTTCATAAACCAAATGTGTCAAGGGATCTCAAAACTTATAAATCCAGAATAATTAGCTTATCAGCAAAATCTCAATCTGAGTATGGTTCCGTTTTTATCTATCTGATAGGGTACCAGCATGTGAAATTGCTGATTTTGCCCGGTTTGGTCTGGGATGAGTTGTTGTACTGCATTTGTAAAGCTCACAGTATGGGGTTTACTAGGTGGTAAAGAGATCAGTAACGAAGGGTACTGGCTGGTAAGCCTTGTTGTTTGGTGTTGATCTTTTGTTTGTATCTTTAATTCTTTATGTCTCTCTTCATCTCTCTATTTTTCCAATTGTTTCCATGTTTCTCTTTCTCCGTCTCCTCCTTTTCGCATTGCCACCACTACTATGTCATCACTATTGTTGCTGCCACAGCCTCCTACCACCATGCATCTGCTCCTCCTCATCTCCTAGTTCACCCGTATTTGTCCTTATTTTGCTTGAATTTCTAGCAAGTCCAATTTTTCTTTGATTTTTATAAAAGTTAGATCCTTGGCTAATTAAATATCCTTGCATTATAGAAAAGATCTTCTGTCCATCTTGATTTTTTGAAGCAAAAGGTGTGATTTTGTAGTTTGGCAGAGATTTTATGTTGCGGTGACCAAGGAATGCAATATCGTGTGGATCAGTAACCGATTGTGCTGGTCCAAGCCCGGATACATACCGAAAAACCCAAAAACACCTGAAAAATAAACAAGGCTTAAATTAAAGACTTTTAATTATAACTTAATGCAAATTTAGTTCAGTTTAATAAAAAAATGTCTAATAAGGGATAATGCATTTATCTTTTTTTTAATGTTGAGGAGCAGCTTTACGGCATGTTTCGGATGGTTCTTCCCTTGATATTGAATCATCTACTAAGATACGAGTTGAAATGTTCGGTTACATGTTAAGACTTTAAGATTTCAGTAAATTTAGTAATAAATGGAAGCAAATTGTATATACATGCTTCTATCACCAAAATAAATGGTGGGATTCCACAATCGGTGAATCAGTGTCATCGTTCCTATGAATTCGTATAGCAATTTCGCATATATGTTAGATGCAATCTTGAAATTACTCCCATGACAAAGTGTACCGATAAACTGTATGTCACTGGTTCATCAATGTAATAATGGTTGTTGCCTGACCGTCCTGAACAACACGTGTCTGAGGAGCCTCCTGAGGCAAGTATAATGGTGGCATGTATGGGTGGGGAGGTTGGAATACTTTGGAACTTCTACCATTGCCACTAAATTGCTGCTCCATATCATAAGAATGTTCAGCTTCTAAAAGGAATGACCAATTATCAGTATACTATTATTGGCTGCAGGATCATCGATAAAATGATAGGTGCGAATACGATGAGCTTCGCTCTATGTCTATATCGTAGAGGCTCTGTCACATCTATTCGAAGGTATCAATTGCCTTTCTCTTCCCCTTTCATGTTAAACGTCAAGCTCTATAATTGTATGCATAAAATGTTGCTACTCGGTCCATGCACCATGCTAAGGCTGAGTAGATGGAATCATCAACATCCCTAGTATTGCTGTCATTGTCGATCGAGGCACTACTGTTGATGTCACTACTGTCTCTGCATTAAGCGAAGTGTGATCGTGATAGAGATGGTGTCTCGTTGCCGAGTTAAAGTCGTTACTTGTCGCTCTTTCCAAGGGATCGATAGATACTATTGCCTACCCCTTTGCCTTGGCACGTTGGGTGGACGACTATGACTATTAGGTGTCATAACGTTGATTAGTTTGACTCGAGGGTATCTGGTTCCTTTCGCTATATTTTGACCGAGGGTATCTTCCTCATGCTAGGATGTTGTTCCTCTTCTTCTATTGTCTCGGTGATAAAACAAAAAAGACGTAGAGGGTATCTTGCCTCATTAAGTAAAGGATCCCTGAGGTTCTACTGCTTTGACCCATTCTTGCATCGGTTGAGTTTTCTTTTTTGTATAATTAGAGGTTGAAGAGAGCCACTCGATGTTATCATTTGTGAAAGTACACAAGTGACCAATTTTGTTTGATCCCTTCATGAACTTGTGAAAGACCACTCTTTTGTTGCAACAGATTAAGAAATTGATGATGCTTATTCTAATCGGTTCGGTCCAACTGTCATACATAAGTGTCACCCCATATAATTGGAATTGCTTCTTGAATGATTTAATCTAATCTTTGAATTCTATCACCTCATTTAGATAAACATCATTATCTCCTTTAATGTAGGAGATTGGATGCCAGTGCCAACCTTTTCAATTAATGGCACCATGCTTTGAAAATATGAACCTTGAGCTATATGTGCTTTAATCCCGTGGAAGTTAAACTTCACTTTGCAAGGACTGTCAATATTTTGCTTCTTTTTCTATTGTGTATGCATCATCAATCAAAGTCTATTTTGCTAATTGTGGTGGATGAGCTTGTGGATCAATGTCGAAAACTTCAGGTGTTGACCTCTGGCCAAGCCCTCTAACAAAACCTCGTATGCCACCCTACCTTATGTTGTCAATATTGCTCAAGGAGGAATGGCAATTAGCTACTTCATGCTGACACTCCTCCCCAATCCTTGTGGCCCAATGTCACCGTCAATGCTCCAATGAGACATAGATACTAGCTGCAAGGTCTAGGCCGACATCATCGCTACGACTCTAGTATTGACCATAGACGGATTCCTTTATAGCCCTTTTATATTCTTCTTGTTGGTTGGCCTTCTTTTAGATTGCATCATACTTTCCCTTTTGCAACTTTTCTTGAAATGATTTTCTCATTCCTACTGGAACCTTGGTGCATTTTGCGACATCAAGATACCTATCAAACAAATGTTGCTTCAACCAAGTGATTTCTTTACCCCAACTGACGTAGTTACAATGGATATAGTGCCAACGATGGCAGTTGTCCAAATGATGGGCATGATCCTAAGCTGGATCATGCATTTGGTCCTTTGGGATCATTTTCCTATAAATATTTATTAAATTAATAAGCTGCGATAATGCATTATCAATCAAGGTCTCTAACTGAGTTTATAAGTAACAAATTTAGACTAATTGGCTCTAACTAGAATCACTAGACCATAATCCATAATCCAACAATTAATGAACTTACAAAAAGAAACTCTTCTTTAAAGAGAAACACAAGAAATGAACTTTAAAGAATCAAGATAAATACCATTCGTAATTCAACAAGTAATTGTAAGCTGTGTTTATACCTAATTACCCCCAAATTAGGTTTATATGTTACCTAATGGCCCTAATTGCCTCTAAAATTAAGATAAACAAACTAATCATAAGCGAACACATGAAATTGGGCTCTATATAATCTTAAATTCTTAATGACAAAATAATTCTAAATTAGATAGAATGACACTGATCATACTATTAACATACAACATTTACTCCTAATTACCTCAGATTGATACTAAAAATAAGATTTGACACTAATAGTATGTAATCGTATATAAAATGACACTTAAACATTATTGACTTGATATAATTACACTAATAAGGAGCTAATCATATCAAAGCTAACTAAAAGTAGATTAATGGCCCTAATTATGCCTAAATTAGATAGAATGACACTAATCATACTATTAACAAGCTACGTTCAGGTCTAAGCAAGGAATGCAATACCAGGCGGTACGTATCGGTCCACTAATTGATCGGTACACGGACCACCCACTACCGGGCAGTATCATTCATTAGGGCTGATTTTGCCCCGTTAACAACTGAAATCGATCGGTAAAGGTTGATTTCGACCGTCGGCATTGATTTCAAGAGGTATCAGTCGAGGAAGGGAGGAAGAAGAAGAAGAGGGAGAAGAAAAACATGGAGTCTGTCAATCCGTCTCCCGTGCGATCCATCGCTCGCAGGCGATTTCTTCTCCTCGCGTGGGGAGAAGAAACGTCTCCCTGCGTGGGAAGAAGGAATGAGGCGACGTCGCCCATTTTTTATTTTTTAACTTTATTTTTTTATATTTATATTTATATTTATATTATATTATATTATATTATATATATACTGAGCGGTATGCCTATGCATACCATTCGGTATCAACGTATCGTACCATACCGAGCTGAGTTTGGTATGTCGGTACGGACTGATACGATGAACCTTGGATCTAAGTACCCCAAATTGAGACTAAAAGTAAGAGATTGACCCTAATAGTGTCTAATCACATCTAAAACGACACTTACCATCATTCATTTGATATGATTATACTAATAAGGAGTCATGTCAAAAGCTAACTAAAAGTAGACGAATATCCCTTATTATGCCTAAATTAGATAGAGTGACACTAATTACAATATTAACAAGTTGTATTTAGGCTTAATTACCCTCACATTGGAATTAAAAGTAAGAGACTGATGCTAATAGTGTCTAATCATTTATAAAATGATATTAATCATCATTAACTTGATAATATTACACTAATATGGAGCTACTAAGGAGCTAATCATGCCAAAAGTTAATTAAAAAGTAGAAAGAGAATAAATACCTATTCATTGAAGAGATCTTCCACCAAATGACTTGTTAGAATGAGTAACTCCTCCCAATTGAAACTCTAATCACCAAAGACCACCGTTAATGGAGAAACAGAGTGAGAATGAATGATAAAGAGAGTGAAAGAGGGGAGGGAGGGGTGATATTTAGGGTTTAGACCAGGTTAGAAAGTGGTCCATTGGTCAATTCAACGGTCAAATTGACAGTTGGACCAGGATCAATCACAGCCCTTGATTGGTTTTGGTCGAAATCCTACTATTAGCGATCAGTATAGGTTAGTAATGGTTAAATTTTCATATGCATCTCTCAAAATCAAGCTTCTTGTTGTGCAATGAGTCACGTTCATAGTTATTTAGTCATATTTGATGGAGCAAGTGCCAATTTACAACATTTTAAAGATGAGATTAAACTTAATTTACTAAACCTTACTATTTTCAAGTAATTTTACACTATTTAGTGATGTACAACTGATAAACTTGATTAAATTAGCTATTAGAGCTGATCAGTGTTACATGAGTAATATAGTTTGTCTAACTTAGTTGACACGTTCAGTCGATATATTCTGGTTCTCCAACTATTATTGTCCACTATAATAAACATTTAAATGATGAGATATACACATGCTTCTTTTTAACAATATCTTTTTTCTCTATGCTATTTTGACGTACATACAGAATAATTAGATGTCATCTATTTCAGAAGATATGCATCTGATTATTTGGTTGATATGTATAAATGTTTCATACTTTCAATGTCTCTTTGATCTCATGCTTGATAATCATGTTTTTTACCATAAACATTCTTGTCACAGTGGAATTGAAGATGTCTTGTGAAGATATAGCAATGGCCAGTCGAAGTCCTTCACCAAAAGTTACAATGACAGGGATATCAAGCTCAAGTGGCATCATCTCCATAAATTCAGACAGAGAACCAATTCAAGCACTTGACCAGCAAATTGGGGCCTTGCATGGACATGTGGCTATCCTTTGGGACATTGAGAACTGTCCGATTCCAAGTGATGTCCGGCCCGAAGATGTTGCTGGTAACATAAGAATCGCTCTACGGGTGCATCCTTTCATTAGGGGAGTTGTTACAGTGTTCTCTGCGTATGGGGATTTTAATGCTTTCCCCAGACGATTGAGGGAGGGATGCCAGAGAACTGGAGTTAAACTAGTAGACATCCCAAACACTAGAAAAGATGCTGCCGACAAGGCTATCTTGGTTGATATGTTTCTTTTTGCTCTAGATAACCAACCACCCTCGTCAATCATGCTGATATCTGGCGACGTAGACTTTGCTCCTGCTTTGCATATTCTTGGTCAGCGTGGATACACCATAATCCTTGTCATCCCTTCAGGAGTCGGTGTTTCTTCGGCTCTCAGAAATGCAGGACAGTTTGTGTGGGACTGGCCTTGTGTAGCCCGTGGCGAAGGTTTTGTGCCTCCAAAGACTTTTCCCCATGGCTACATCATGAACTGCAGGAATGAGGATAACCCTGACATGGAAAATGGAGAAGAGACCATTGTTTATCAAGGAGTCTCAATAAGCGAAGATCCCACTCGGGGTAACTTTAACCAAGCATATAGTTGTATGCCCTCGCAAGTATCTAGAGAACGTAGTGGAGCTTGTCAATCATCAGAGTACAATATCAATAACTTAGCAGCTGGGTCTTGTTTTACTTCTTTAAAATGTGAACGTCTTCCATCTGTTCAAGTACATCAGAATTCTTCCCTGGATCAGGACTGGTGGGTTCAACCAGGAGATCTTCAGGGTTTGAAGGGCCAGATAGTAAGGCTGCTTGAGATGTCTGGTGGGAGTTTGCCTCTCGTACGTGTTCCTTCAGAGTATCTCAAGGTATTTAGGAGGCCGCTTTATGTGTCAGAGTATGGAGCTTATAAACTGGTGAATCTCTTTCAGAAAATGACTGATGCACTATTTGTAGTCGGGAAGGGGCATAGAAAGCTGCTGTGTCTTCACAATTCTGCTGGTAGACATATAAAAAAGTGCCCGGGTACTCCATCTATGGTGATGACAAATGAAAAGGGGAAGAGGGTTCTGGAAGAGAGCATCGATATCAGCACCTGTCCTCAATTAGGTAGCTTCTCTGATGAATCCTTGGAAGATGAGAAGAATGATGATTTTTTTCTAGGTTCAACCTATGATTTTGAGGACCAGCTTACAAATATCAGACAGGAAATGCAAGAGCTTCTTGTCTGTTACTCCTGTCCAATTCCCCTTGGTGCTTTTGCAGCTCTCTATGAGCAGCGTTACAAGAAAGTCCTAGACTACCAGAGCTTTGGAGTGGATTGTCTAGAACAATTGATTGAGAAGTTGAGAGATGTTGTGAAGTTGCATGAGGATCGGGATAGCAAGAAAAAGTTTCTTGTATCCAGTTTCTTAAGCAGATAAGTTAACTTGAAAGTTTGGCTTGCCGGAGAACAAAATGATAAGTTGAAAAATGTAGTGAAGTTGTCTGCCGATCAGCAAAACAAGAGGGAGTTTCCCGTATCCAAATTTTTTATGTGGATAAGGTCGTTTCTAGTGGCCAATTCGTCACTGCCTTCTTCTGTAGTTCATAATCACCAAGTCGAATATTATGATGTGCAGTAGTATGCGTCCAGCGCCAACATGACACCTATTTTTTTCCAAGTGTCTGTAAAGCATGTCTGAAGGCACGAGCTGCACTTTATGTACTTATGATGGTAGTAAAATGAGATGCCAAATGGAACTCTACATTTTCAAAGTGGGGACTTGACTTTATTTTCTTTGATGTGTTTTTGGTTGTCTTAAGATTTATTTTGCAGTATGTTTGACTGAAGAAGAAGATTCCTCGGCTTGGAAACCAAACTATTTTGGGTTTATAGTGGCAGTTCAAGCTTTGTATTCAACTGTATCTTCAAGCAATATTTGCTAAAGTAAATTTTGGTTATTTAAACACCTCGGGCTGTTTAATTGTTCTTCGTGGATCTTTACATGGATGATTGGTCTATCTTGATACTACGATGCTTCTGAGGCACATTTGGAATAGTGATCTATGTTGAAGCCAATAGAAGTGTTTGGAATGGCTGAAGCCAAGGAGAAAAGAATTTTGTGTCTGTAAAAGTTAATTAAAGTAGTTTGCAATTTGGTTTAGATGTCTCTATTGATATGTTTGATTCAAAAAATTTGTTTGGTGAAAGTAGAAGAGTTAAAGTGAGTTTGGATTTTGAGACTAAACATGTGGTAACTCTTCTTTCTTTTTTGTTTCTTTGAGGAAACCAATGTAGGAAAAGTTGCTCCACATGGTTCTCTATTTATTTTTTCTCTTTAAATCATGGTATGTGATTCATTTTGGATTTATCAATAAATTTGGTATATGTTAAAACCAAGATCTTCAATATTGATGGGTGTCACTCATTATGGGCGGTATGTATTGGTCTGATCGTAGATCGGTATGCAGATCGTCCGTTATCAAACGGTACCATCGATTGAAGTTGTTTTCGTATCGTTACCATTCGAAATCGATTGGTAACGACTGATTTTGTTCATCATCGGTCGTTGTCGGGCGATATCACTTAAGGGAGAAAGAAGAAGAGGGAGAAGAAAAAAGAAAATCTGGAGCTCTGGCGCTTTTTTCTCGATCCTCGCATGCGGGTTTCTCAACGCTTTGCAGGAAGAATCTTTGATGGTCGTGGGAAGAAGATGAAGAATCTTTGATGGTCGTGGGAAGAAGAAAACCTTCTCCCCACGCGATATCGCTCTTATATATCAAGTGATATGCTTGGGAAAACTATTTGGTACCGAGGTCTCAAGCTGGATGCGAGATATCGATACGATAAGAGATGACGGACCTTGGTTAAAACACATTTATATGACCTTTACACAATGCTTCTGTATCAAGTATCAATATATTGAGAAAAGTCTTCTTACTATAAATATATCAACTGAGAAAATACTGTATTCTTTTATCAAACTATTACTTTTAATTTTCCTTTTCTTGTGAACTCGACTCTCTCATAACTCGTAACTCGCAGCTGGAGCTCAAGCTTGCCTTTTTGCTGACTTCAACAAAGAAGCCTGTTTGAGCATAGCTCAAGGAATCTGATAACTTAAAAATGATTACAGCCTCCTAACATGACACCAATATACACCTCTTATGTGCACTCTCAAATGAGTCTGCCATCATCACCTTTTATGTGTTTGAGAAATTTGTAGGGAATAATATTGAATCATCTTTTTGCTGAAATCATTAATGAACAGGTCTAAAATGTAGTGCATGCAGCAGGTGTACAAGGCTGAGCTGAAAACTCCAGAAATCATTAATGAGCAGGAAAAATGTAGTGCATGAAACAGGTGTACAAGGGTGAAAAGTTTTTTTCATATTACAGAAATAAAAAGTGGGGGTAAATGCAACACGACAAAGACTTGCATCGCGGTCTCGATAAGAGCTGCTTCAATGATCGAACAATTTGCGCACTATTTCCCGAGTAAGTGGCGAGCACGTTGGTTGGCTCCTTTCACCCTGGAATTCAGCTCATCCACATCATCGTGCAAGGCATCCAGTGCCTTGTTTTGCCTGCAAAGATGCCAGAAGATTAGGGGTGTCACTTGAGAGACAGAAACCAGTAGTTATCCCTGGCAACTTGGATCTGCCTGAGTTCTTGAACTTAAAGGTTGAATGAAAGAACTTTTTCTTCACTTTGATCAAGTAACATATGTATAAACTTTATGCAAGAAGAGAGATAGGAGTGTCACAGAACTGCCAAATGCTGGAACCACATTGGTATGATGTGAACGGAAAACGCAATAAAACAAACAATTCTTTGTTTCGCCTACCAATTCAGTTTACACAATATAGTTTCATCCAGTCTCAACATTTCACTAGCATTAGACATAAATAAAAGGTTAATTTCTTTACACGAAAATGAACATGGAAAAATGTACATGCAAAAAAATGGTATAAAGAAGATGCCCAGACATGCGGAAGAAGGAAAAGGTTGCATAACAAAAGATATAAAATATTATTGAATACTGAGGTGACAGAAAAAGATGACTAATATCTAAAAGCCAGTGATGATACTGCATCCATAGGGCTAACATGCACATAGAAACTGATTACTAACGCGATGACCAATGCTTTCCTTTTTTAATTATAGATTGGTTATGTTTGACAATAGTTCTCACTTAACATTTGTGAATTTTCCTTGTGTCAAACGAATATGTATGCTTGCAGATGCATCGAGGAATCAAACATCCAATTTTTGCTCTCTCTCTTTTTCCCCTAATATGTTTTATCACTAGAAAATATGATAAGGAAACAATAAAACCTTTGAATTTGACCAAATCTCAAAGTAAATTTTCTCAAAGTCACTTACAAAATGCTACACAAGAGCAAGGAAGCAACAACATCCTCTACACGGCCACATGAGATAGGAAAGATTGAAATCCTTCAACAATTTCAATGAGAATGATAGCAAGGACATCAATTATACTACTAATCCTCTATCATTGGCTTCAACCATATGCTAGCAAGATGACACTAACTAGTCAAATCTCAAAATTCTCACGCTAACCAGCTAACATTTATAGCATTAACGAATTTTATGTGCGAGCCAGTAGATAAAGAAAGAGAAAGACAGAGGTAGAATATAAATTCAGAAGAACAAATTAATATCCAACCTGTCCATCTCTGTACCCATGTCAACAGCCATGCCCTTAAGCTGGCCCAAGACATCGCTTAAATCTGAAAGGGTGTCATCTTGCTTTGTCTTCTCAACCTACAAGAAATCCAAATATAGTACTGAATAATCCAGATACTGCTCATCTTAAAAGTCGTAAGAACACCAACCTGGACTTTATCCATGGCAGATGTGGGTTCAGAATAATGCCGTGGATTTGACTGAGGCTTTGAAGACAATCCTAACTTTCCTCTCTGTTCCATGTGGCTTATCTTCTTAGACAATGAATCATCTGAGTACAGGAGCACCAAATCAAGCAGACACCAGCCAAAATTAGAACGTTTTACTGATTCTTTTATATGTACATACCTGTTGTAGGAGCCGGACCCTTTATTTGGTGAGCCTTATTTGGCTTCCAAGGTCTAGAGAAAAAGCCCCCCAGGCTCCCCAAAAATTTCTCACCCTGCAAAGAATGCCATGACTCAGGAAATCTCCACCATCAGTACCAATAGGTTACATTTCTATCGGCTTATACAACAAGAACAATATCTGGCATAATTACAAACAATATCGTATGAAATGTAAGAAAGATGAGTGCAGAGAGCACATCCTGTAGCTCATTTTCAGATTGTCATAGTCTGGATGTTGACTCTGTGTCCCTATATTATGATCTTGAATGTGAAAATTTGATGCACAAAGAAATGTAAAGGTATAGAACTCATACCCGACTAAGGTCTTGATCAATGCTAACAGCAGTTTCATGAGTACGAGTGATCTGCTCCCCTTGCTGATGCAACATCACAAGTGTGTTCGAAGCATCTTCCCTAATGACTTCAGCAATCTTGAGACAGTCATTTACTTTTTGTGTAGTTTCTTCAGCCTTGTGTGCAGCATAATTTTCCAGTTCCTGCACAGATTGGTTCTCTAACCCTCCTTCATCACGGAAATCGTTCTTATATCTGTTTCTTGCAGCTGCAGAAGCTGAGTATGAATATGGAAAAGTTGAGGCCTTTCTTCCTTCAATTTCATCATCTAGAGGAGGTTTTTGGATTTTTCTTACCGGTTGCTGTGCCTGAGGAAGACCTTCCATGTTTAGGATTCATTTCAGGTTCAGAATCTGAATCAAAAGGGTTGGGCTTCGATAAACCAGTGTCAGAAGAACGTTGCTTGGCACCCCTAGATACAGGCATCTTGGTGGTGTCGGATTCAAGCAAAGAAAAAATAGGTACAGATTCAGGAACCAAGTATTTTAGTGACCCCAATCAACTGTGATCTCGATTTTGTTTGTACCTACCAACACAATCAGAAGGCAGCTAATAGATCTTAGCTATAACGCAAAGAGAGATACAAATAATAAATAATCATGAAAACTATAATAAATAAAGATAAAGGATTTACAAGACAGAGTATATTAATGAGAACCACTAACAAACATAAACTCCATCAAGAAGATTATGTAGATCTGCAACACCAAGCTAATGCATCCAAGAGCAGTTTCACTACTGGATAATAACTCAAAACCCACCAGGATCGATAACCCAGCTGATGGTCACATACAGAAATAATAAGCTAGGAAAAATAGTGATCCAATTCAGTACCTGGCAATGGACCAAACAGGGGGAGAAGGGGAATATGAACTACATAAATCATCTCATGGAAAGATATGTGGACAATGAAGGTAAATAATCAAACACAACAAATTGCAAGGCTTGATAACACATTATCTGAAATTTTATTACATTAAGAAGAGCATATCAGATTCTCGAATGAGTACTTTTACAGAAAAACACAAAAATTAGAAATAATACATTATGGAAGAAGACTGAAAAATGGATAAAGAGGAAAGGCTCAAGCCAACGTATAACCCAAAACATAGAAAGTCTTAAAGCAACGACGTCTGCAAATGGTAGAGAGACAAGCTGAAAGAAACAAAGGGGGGGGGGGGGGGACGACCAACATACTAAATATGAATTCATGGAGAAAAGCTCCTATGGAGAATCTTAATACTTGAGCACCGGAATAGCTTTTTTATGCTAACATCAACAAAAAGATCCCTGAACAACATTATTAATTCCAGAAAAGACAAAAATTGATCGTCTTCTGGCGAAAGATACATCGGCAAAATCAGAAGAAATCACAAGAAAATGAGAAAGGAAACACGACTTCCAAACCCAATTTGAAAAAAAGACTTCATAGCAAAAAGGCATACCACTTCTCTTTTCGTCTCCTTCCGCTTCTATCGGATATCAACCTAAAGAAACAGAGAGAAATGATTGGGGGAGAAAACCAAAACCATATAAAGGAAACAAATTTCAAATCGAGAGGTCTGGAAACTAAACTCGTGATGTAATTCGAGAGGATCAAGAACGCGAACAAGAGGAAGCCTCCTCCTTTTCCTCGTCTCGGATTCGATCTGGTCAAACCGTCCGCAAACTAAACGAGGATTAGAGATCAAAAACCGGGCCATTCCTTGCGAATTCTACACCATCGGATACATCTCCGAAGAAGTCAAATGAAGGGGGAGGGGGGGGAGGGGGAGGGACACAAGATTCTCACCGAAGACGAGACGACGGAACGAGGTGATTGATTGATTCCTTTCTCCTCCTCTTCCTCCATCTCGTTTGCGCACTTGGGGGTTATATATAGCAGAGAATGGAAAAATTGGACCGTTAGCCTTGTAACACGGAGGGAGGGGAGGGGAGACAAAAATTAGGGCGATTTCTCCTAATTTTCCTAGAAAAAGACTATAAAAAAAAAAGCCCTCAATTTCTTATTCTTTCTTTAAAATATTATTTTAGTCTCTTCTTTTTGAATGATCAGATTAAAAGGATTAGGAAAACAAAATGAACATTTTTACAAATCCATAACCTGAAATTATATTAATTAATAAAAAAAAAATTTTGAAAAGGGAAGAACTCTATATTAGCTTAACCAGATCTATAAAATCCAGAGGAATTGGTTGCTGACCAAAATTAGGCATAAATATTTACCCTGCATAAAAAAAACAATTTTTGACATGGTAATGCGCTACAAGATTTAAGGATCTATCAAGATGATTAAATTGGATAACATAGAGTTGAAAAGACATCAAATAGATGTCCAGAACTAAAGTGTGTGTAGTCTCCAATAAGTTACTTTAGTGGATTGTATATAGTTGAGGGGTTGTAGAGAGTTAGTATCAATGTGGCTCAAGTTGTAAATTACCCTCTAAAATGATTCAGCACGACATGGTCGATGAGTCAGCATGACACGATTCGACCTGCATGTGCAGGATTCGAAGCTTGGGGAAGCTGGAGGAGATGATTGGATCTACGATGTAACAATTCCAAGAGTCGATGGTTATGATGCGTTAATTTGAATAGGTCCTACAAGATGACTTGTGTCGACGGTGTGGGCTTGACCAGATCCCTACGATGGCTACGTGAGCACTTTGACTACAAGATTTTGATCGGGTTTCGAGAGATCCTAAATGTTTTTCCCTTTAGAGAGCAAAAGTTTCTTATTTCAGAGAGAGAGAGTCTCCCGTGCCATACACAGGGTGGCTTTTATACCTGTCCATCGAAGATCGACCGTACCTAATATCTTTAATGATGCTGACATTCTTTACTGTAATACTGTATGTGCTCATATGGTTCGAACCTGCATTTGTACCTGATCAAATCATGCTCGGGGTTTACGCTGCTCTTATAGTAGATCAGTCATGCCTGCGCAAGGTCGATCGTACTTATACCAGGTCGACTATACCCGTGCTGGGTCGGTCATACTTGTGCTAGGCTAGCCATGCTATGTCGGGTCGATCATACTTGTGCCAAGCTGGTCTAATTATACCATGTGTCAATTGAAATTGTGCTAAATCAACTAAGAATATGACATGTGATGAGTTTGTCTATTATTTATCAAATCAAAAATCATTCATGCCTTTGATAATGAATTCTAAGACTCACCCATAGTCACGCACCCGTCCAAAAGATTTGATCATCCATGTCTTTGAAAATGAATTATCCACATTTACAGCTGACTTTTCATCTCGCACCCTTCCTCTTGCCATCTTCTATCTTTCACCATAGTTGTTTTCTTCCCACCTCACCTCTCCCTTGTATTCATCTCCTCTCCCACCTACCACTTTTTTTTTCTTTATCACTTTTATACATTTTCTTTTTCGTTCGTTCTTCGGTTGGTAATTTATTGTCTGCCCCTTTACCATTCGTCGTTCTTGGTTATATATATATATATATATATGTATGAATTTTATATTCATCTTTTAATATTTTATATATTATCATGTATTACTTAATGTGTATAAAGGTTTATGTATATAATATTAGTTGACGATATTATTTTTATCATATTTTGTGTGACCTAAGTTTTGTTCTCGTTTGTTTAAGATTCATCTTTTTTTTTATTAAATTTAATATTTTAGATTTTACTACATAAAAATTTAAATTATTTATATGTTTTAAAATAATTTTGTAATTAAACATGTAGTTCTTCTACCTTTCTTCTACCTCCTTTTTTATTTTTTTGAAGTGTAGACTTTGTATAAAAAAAAAATGGAATATATACAACTTGACATCCCACCCACTCATTGGAAAATAGATATCTCAAATCAGTTTCATATATATATTTTTTTGAAGTGGAGTAGTTCATCACTTCTGCCACGCAACCCAACAATCAATCAGAAATCAGGTTTCACATTGTCATTGAAGAAGCTGCCATAGACATAAACATAAGTAGACATCGTAGTTTTGGCTTGCTTGTCATCGTCGTCGTACACCAAGTTGATGTTGCTAAGCTCCACACTCCAAACACACGCAGCACTCTCGTTGCATCCCTACTCTCATAGCTTCTGGTTAATGCAATCAGTGTTAGACTATTTAAAAATGTTTAATGCAGTCAGTCTCTAAGAGCAATTGTTATGCACAACTCCTCACGCACACGTATGACAAAATATATATATATATAATAATAATAATAATAATAATAATAACAACAATCCATGGATCGAGTTTTTTAGGGTGCGAGCTTTGGCTTTGAACTAACTATCTGTTGCCAAGAGATAATAATAACAATCACCGCAATCGAAATCTGGAGGGAATGCAGACGTGACATGACCAAAGAACCCCAGAAGATATAGTTTTAAGGAAAAGAAGTCACATAAAAATAACGCGAAACAGCTGTGGACAGGCAGATTACTAGTGGATAGGTATTAAATCTTAAGAATAAATTTGGAGAGGTTTCCCTCTGAACGGTTCCTCGGAGGGTTGAGGAGGTTTCAGTCCCCTCCCTCTGCATTAAAACACTTTTTATTTACAAGACGGCAGGCCAGACAACAAAGGAAAGGTGGAAAGGCTCCACCGTCCGACAACCAATCCCTATCCAAGACCATCATAAGAATTTTACTCACTGGGATACCTCATAGTGGGGCAATACAAGGCGAAGCAAAGGAATAAGGATGAAAATATCCATATTGGCATGAACCATAACCCCCCTTTTACTTCACTTGTCGTCCGGTTCTTTTCCAAACACCTCCTCTATCAGGTTATTTGTTGATAAGAAGTCATCTTTTTCTACCCCACAGCTATAACCCATATCCCATGCTTTTGGATCACAGTGGACATCATAGAACCCATTATCTGTTAACCGACTTGAACCATCATTCCGGTATTCTTTGCACAAGTCATGATGATCCACATTCAAACCATGTTGAAGGTCAAATATACCGAGAGGATCACAGGAATCAGACCCAGTATGCTGGCCCTCAAAGGATGTGCATGAATCATCTTGAATGTCTTGCTCCTCGGTACAATTATACAGACCGCTTTCTGTGAACTGCATGTTAGAGAATCGGTTTGTCTGACTAAAAATGCACCCTTTCACAGCACCACAGGTCCCTTTTTCATTGTTCCTAGCGAGGGTGTAAAAATCACAATTCTCTATGTCATCAGCTGTTTCTGATATTTCTTCCTCCTCGGTTTCATCTTCCTCACCAGCATCATCATCATCAGCATCTTCCAGAGGAGACTCCACTGCGGAATCTTCATCTTCTCCCGTTGCAAATTCACCACGATGACTTTCTTGCCATTCATCATCATCGCTGTCTACATGCAGGGGGTCCAACCTATTCTGTTTAGCTCTCTTCTGAAGCATGAAAACATTGAAGTAGTAACTTACTAGTTCTTTACTACTTCTAGCTGGAAATACCTGGGGCAGTTTATCCCAAAAGTTTTTGCCCAGTGACGCAGGATTTGACAACACAATTTCATGGAATAACTGTTCCTCCTCTTCGGTCCATTTTTGAGCTACAACCTCACCCATATCGCCAAAACCCAACTCTATAAACCTGTCCCAACCTAACTTTTGCTTGAGCCTTTCTCTTGTTTCCATCACATGCTGCCTCACACATCTTATTGAACCCTCATCTGGGCATCCACAGTCCTTGCATTGCAAGACTAGAACATTTGAAGCCAATAAAGCAGATTCAGGTAATGGCATTGCACATGTCCCGACCCATCTATCACTTTCAACTTCATCAACTACATGATTTGATGATGGTGGAGTTGTATCGCAATGCAATGTGGAAGCAAAATCCTCATAATCCCCAATATGGTTATTAGATCTCCACTCTGGAATATCAACCTGATGATTCACTCCGATAGCAACATGTTTCCTTTTAAAGTAATCAAAAACAGGTGAACAGATCTCTTCAACTTGAGCAGTGTCCAAACCAGTTTCTCTGCTGATACCCCGTGCAACACAATGGCTGGTAGTTGCCTGATTAACAGCATCCATAGCAACAGAGATTCTCGTATCTTTCAAGTCCTCAGCAGCAGCTGCTAAAAACATGTTTTTCATAAAAAGGTCAGAATATTTTAATATCTTGCTTCAGAATCTTATATATTATCTGATTAAAGCAAGAATATAGTTCAATATTCAGACTACCTATAGGTGGTTTCTCAGAGGCAGTGAAGCAGATGTCTTCAAATGAATCCAATTGCTTTGAACGCTTGCTTGCATATAGGCAAGCTTCGTCATCACAAAATGGCCTTTTGCCATTTTCTGACCAAATGACTTCGCTGTTGTTGACCACCATCCATGAAAAGCTAGGATTGCCATTGAGATCACTATGAAAATTGTCATACGGAGGATCAGCAGTCACATTCTCAAAATCTTTGTGGCAGTTGGAGAAATCCTTCTGCTCTTCATCTTTACATCAGGGAAAGAACAGAAAAAAAGATAATAAGGAGATCTAGGATAATTATTCCCCATAACTTGCATACTAAGTGTTCCGTTTAGTTACCAGAAGATTGTGATTTTAAAGGAATAGCCTCGCATGCAGAATCTCCAGAAAATGGTGAAAGTTGATCATCATAAGCCAGATGTCTTTCATGTTCATAAGCAAATTGGTCAGACATGTGACCAGCAAATGACTGTCCATTTTGGTTGAACACCATCTTTAACCTACAAAAGTAACAAGCAAACTAAGTCTAAACGGTGCCAACAACTAAAACAACTTAGGAGAACAAAATTTTCTATGAAAATAAAAGGCAAATGTTGAATGCCCCCGAATGATAAAAACATAGAGAAACATTTCTATATATTCCAAAAAGAGGGTGAATTTGGACATTGACAAAGAACCTCATGCATAATTAGGAACATTTCACTAGACTGTTCCATACAAACTGAACCAGATAAAAAGGTGAAAGAAAAACACATACAAGCACGACCTCAGATAAAGCAAAACATCCTCGTAATGAGGTTCAACAACTACTTATTCTAATGTAGGAGAATAAAATCTTGTAGATCAAAAGAATGACCTGATTCTTATAATTAAGTCCATCATCAGCAATTAAACAACAAAGAATTACCCCAAAACACATCTGGACAAATTCCAGTGTGTACCAGTCTAGTAATCAGAAGTGGGCATAATAAAAACTCCACACTGTTCCACTTCCAGACTTATGGCAATGTAATTCTCAATTTCTTAGCGATAATGTCTGCTTATATTGTGAACTTGGTTTCAATAAATGGCACCTCAAAAACTAACCACCTGAATAATTGTTACCAGAGATCAACACAGATGACTCCCTCTAAATGCATGTTTAAAAGAATAAATAAAATGCTACATAACCATAAAACAAAGAGAAAATATTGAAAGCTGAAACACGCTGGTTCCAAGCTACTAAATAAGCAATCAGTCAGAAACTCAAGAAGAAATTGAATATATAAAACAAATGGTTCCTTCTAGTATTACACATGGTTTCTTAAAATATTACATGCCTAACACTTTAAATTATCTTATTCATCAAGTTCTGAAAACTTATAAGGTGTCACATGTCAAGTCTGAGTAGCAAGAAAATTCCAATTAATAACAAATTCAATCATTCAGCATCAAACTTAAGCACGCCTTACTCTGTCAAAAGATCACATGACACCATCAAGTCCTTCGAGAGCACCATAATAGTTGGAGTTTTAGAAGGTCTATGGCTATGGTTTTTGAAAAAGCTCCTTTGTCCTAAAAGTACCAATACTATGCACCATCAAAATTTACCAATCTTTGCAACGATTAAATTTTCCTAAATTTCCCTCCATCGTCTCCCTGAACAACTTTTCAGCAATGGACTACAGAAGAAAAAAATGCTCATCTGTCACGAAGGCCAAATGTAGAAAAGAACATGCCAGCAATTTGTCTTTCAAGGTCACCAATGCTCAAATAGCCAGAAAGAGAATGACCATCCAATCAAAGCTAAAGCAAGCAAATTATGTGCATAGAGGCAGTGAATTTACATTTACAAACAATAGGAAAAATGAAGCCATCAATGAGAAATAATGAAATATCAAGAATGAGCTTTTCATATTAAGAAAAGACATCTTCAGCACCAAGATGCCCCAAGAAAAAACAATGGAGCAACCCAAAGACCACAACAACGAATATCCTTTTATGATAAATTATCCATAAATAGCCAAAATGTAATGAGCTTGACACAAAAAGACTCCTCCAATAAAAAGCATTGGCAATCCAGTTCATCCAAAATGAAAAGCATTGGGAAATCCAGTTCATCTTTTACGTTTTCATAAATATCCAAAATGAAAACCATTGGCAATCCAGCTCATATTTTATGTTTTCATTTTGCATTTGTGTGCTGGAGAATTTTTCCTCTGTGTAGACACTTCAGCAATATGCATTTACAGAAAGAAACGTGATGGATTAAATACTGTATCAGTTTAATTACAGCCTATTTCACAAACAATGATAATGTATGTCCTGTACAAGTTCATTGGCAGTACCATATGTTAATCATATACCACTACAATTTACCAACTGTCTTGTAAATGAACAAATTGATTGCTGCATTGGTCATTTAATTCAATGTTCCCAACACTATGATCATGCAGGTCAGAGTAAAGACATCCATCCATAGGACAACACTCAATATCAACAAGGCCATTTTTGCTTGAAAAAACAACAAGGCAATTGTAACACTATATACTGATTAGACCAGTCGAATACCATAACAGAAAGGACATGTATCAATCACACCAATAAATGACAAATATCTCATATATATTATATCTTTTCAGCAGTATACATTGAACCATACTGTATTACTTGATAGATACCAGTACAACAAGATTTTAGCAAGGATTCCAGTACCAGTATCTAAATCCATAGAAGTAATAGGATATCAATGGGTAAAACACCTGAGTTCTACATCCCAGTAAATTGTTCTCACGTATAAGTAACCTAATAGCAAACAGAACAGGTAAACCTTCATTCAAATAATTCAAGTGTTTAGACATGTAATAATAGTGAAAACCATTTCGAAACTGTCAACATTATGAAATGCGAAAACTAAGTTGCTGCATCTAATTTCAATATTTTTTTTCAATAATGTAAGTAACTCGTTTAGTACAAAAATGTAAATCTAATTTAGCTAAGAATGACATCAAACTTCACACAGGTTGCTGCATTTCGTGATTGCTATTTACCTGTAAGGAGTAATCCACCAAAAACGAACTAGTGCACCCTGGGACATCAATCAACAAAGTTAGGTCGCTAATATAACACAGATTTAAAGAAATTTGAAAAAAACAAGAAGAAAAATATGTTTAACCTACCAAGAAGCTGAAACTCCCAGAATTCGAAGTGATAAAAAAAAAATTGCAAATCGTAGGTCCTGATTTCTTCCAGAAATAAGACCTGTCGAGCCAATTAAACAATAAAAGGTTGATTCGATAGATGGACGTGATATGCCCCCGAGAAACAGGCAGAATTGGGTGAGATTCCGGCTTCACAAAAGATAACAATAGATTGAAAGAGGGGAAACGCTGCAAAATGCAGACGAAGATTATGGAAGAATAGATCTAGGAAACGGGTCTCAGCAACCTAGCGGATCGAGAACCCAAATCAAACCCTAACCCTAGATTAGATCCACCTACGAAAGAGCGAATCGGGATCGATCAAGCTACGGCGAAGGCAGCAGGCAGATTGAAAGAACCTATTGATGAAACAGATCCGGAGATGGAGATCGAAATCGGGGCCAAAACAAGGCACGGAAACCCTAACCCTAGAAGGCGTCACGCACTTCGAAGGAAGGCGAGATCGGGTACCAATCGAAAGCGGAGGACGAGGCCGGATCAGCACGGGGATTGGCTGAGAGATTTGAAGGAGGAATCGGAGGGGAATCTGGATCGAAATCAGCGAATTTGGCGGCGAGGACCAACAGAGGGCAAACTGCTCGCGTCGCGTCCCTCACTTTTTTTTTTTAATTTTTATTATTATTTCTATCGTGTGTGGGGGCGCTGCGGATGGTGCCGTCCTTATTATTTATTAAAGACGAGTGAGTTTACTAAACTACCCTCGTGCGTCGCGGTAATACGGGAATGGCAATTAAAAGAGTTCGTTAAGAGCTCTTTCTTTTCGGCATATCGACTTTGGTAATAATACCAAATTTTTGGGGATAAGTTTGGGAAAATAGAAACACTCCGATTGGTATAAAGAATTATATACACCTCATAAATAGATTTATATATATCTATGTGGCCACATAGCATAAATGGACAATAAAGACAACACAGTAACAGCAGTTGGACTTCAAACTACTATTATGATTCGTGGGTGATCACAATAAGTGAATCGACAAGCCCTTAACCGTTTGGAATTGGAAATTAAGCATCACAATCTTCTCTGCAGTGATCAATAAGTTAAGAAGGAATGGACGTTGCACAAATATTATTCATTTATGAGCGCCTTAATAAACACTGATGGAAATCGAGCTCATAATATCATGATAATTTTAATTTATTATGATCCGTATGAGCTTCGGATTCGATGATCCGTTGATCTAATATCATCTCTGATATAAAAGTGGTAACGAAGGAAGAAAGATATCGCTTAAAAATATAAAATTAAAAAATCTATTATTTATTATTTATAAAGTGAAAATACCAACTATAAGGGCTAAAGCATCAGAATAAAAATATGATAAAAAAGATTTGTAGGTGCATAAGAAGGTAGGTTGTTTTCGGATATTACTTGGAGTGCTCTCGATATGTTGAGGATCGCTATCGGCTTTCGTCTTCTTTCTTTTGTTGTTAGAATCTCCTCTGAATGTTTGGATAGTGGATAGTACATTTGAGACTTCACACAATAATTGGACAAAGTTTTGATAGACTTAGAAACTCGAGAAAGAAAGGGATGTAGTTAAGGGTATGACTACACATTACAAAATTATTTCTTCTTTTTCGACTTCTCTTGCTCCCGCTGGAGGTTGGAAAGCTAGGGTAAACTAGAACTCCTCGTTACTGGGATGCGCTTATAGATGAGACTCTCCTCCCTCTTTTATCCTACCTAGGCTAAGACTCTTCTTGTAGGGTTAACGCATAGTCTTGTCCTACTCCTAGTATACGTGTTGTCTTTTGTTTTGGGTTGCTATCTTTATTTAGGTGAGAGTTATCTTAATCCTAGTCCTACTAGGATAGAGATTTTAAAAAATAAACTTAGATCTATTAAGCCCCTAATTTTGATAATAAAATTAATCAATAATTTTAAGAAACCAATATAGTGAAAAGTTTAGTGATATCGGTGCCCTTCAACCAAGGGTTCGAATCGTTGGAAGATTAGATTACATGATGAAAGATCAATAGTCCTATCAAAGGCTCAAATATTATCACATATCATGTCAAAAGATTGGATATTATTAAATATTTAAAAAGGATAAATTAATATATCAAAAACTAGAAGATGTGTTGGAGGGTCCGACAATGTGTTAGAAAAATAACAACGTGTCGGGGGGAATGCATTATTTATCGAAAGACTTCATGGCATATCTAAAGAAGTAGTTACTAATATAAAATCTTATTTAAAGATAATTTTGACTTAAATTAGGCTTTAATTAAGTTATATTTATGCTACGTTAGATTAATAGATGGTGGTACGACCCAGAGGTAGTGCTTAGACCAAGCGATGGTGCTATCTAGGATAACAAAAGTCTCAGGTGGCAACTATTTCGTGTGTAGATAGTTGTACCATGTGAAACGATGATAGTACCTTCGATATCCTTGATTTTAAATATTTTTTTCGTAATTTACTCCTTATTTTAGACTTTTTTGAGGGCTAAGAGATAATAATTCTTATGCTTTAAAAATATTAAAATCCTCTCTTAGAGCTTTATTGAGTTTTAGTTGAGTTACTTTACTTAATAAATTAGTATATATAATTTATTAAGGGATCATCTTGCTTGTCTCCTCTTAATAGCTACTTCGATCGTCGAGATATTTATATATTATGATATTGTAGCCCTTCGATTTTGATTTGACGGTGATTTCCAATACCTTATATAATTACTCAATGGAGCCGACTTGCTCGACTCCTCTCAATAGCTACTTCGATCGCCGAGATATCGTATACGCTACGCCCCGCTGCTTCAGCCATGGCGAACGACGACGACGACGACGCCCCGCCCCTCGCCGTCCGAATCGGAAACGAACCCGAGAGTAATCCTCCGGAACGTTCCTACCGTTCCCAAAATGTACAGCAGGGAACCTCGGAGGAATCTCCGGTCGGAGTCACCGTCATCACCGGCTACCTCGGCGCCGGCAAATCCACGGTCTGTCTTATGCCTTTCCATCGCCGAATTAATTCAGAGATTGATTACTCCGACTTCAGCTTGCTAAGATTTCATGGTTAATTAGGGTTGTGCCCTTTCAATTTTCTAAGATGAAAAGTCTATATGGGCAAAGAAAGGAGTTAATTTAGTTGGATGATTTATGGACTCTTTCATGGCTTTCACGTTTATAGTTTGGAAGCCAAGAAGTCGTCTTCGCCTCCCTGATTGCTTTTGTTCGATTCTGTACAGTTACTTTAACTAGTAATCGCACATCAAGACTTTGATATTTGCCGTCCGAAAATTCATCTAGATTCACATTTTGTTTCTAAAAGTATGCTGAAAATTATTATTAGCAAGTTTATACCTAAACATAGGGAACAGATTATAAAGCTGCTTGTATTCTGAATTTTCAGTTAGTTAATTACATCCTGAATGCGCAACATGGAAAGAAGATTGCGGTGATATTGAACGAGTTCGGAGAGGAGATAGGAGTAGAGAGGGCGATGATCAACGAGGGTGAAGGTGGTGCGCTTGTGGAGGAATGGGTGGAGTTGGCCAATGGCTGTGTTTGTTGCACCGTTAAGCACAGCCTTGTGCAAGCTCTGGAGCAGCTTGTTCAGCGGAAAGAAAGGTTAGACTTCATGGTTCATTATGCTACAACCTGTTCTACATTTGTTAGTAATGTTGTGCAACAGATCCGGATGCCTTGTTGGTAAATTTTCCCAGGTACTGTCTTTTGGATGTCTCTGCTACTGAGCTTGCCTATCTGATTTTTGAGGTGTAAGGAAAGAAATAAATGTGGAAACAATTAATTCTTTCTTCCCATCCTTCTCCTAGACATGAGGTACATATATTATATTGTAATTTTGTTGTTATCCTGCCTCAGACTCGATCATATATTGTTGGAGACAACTGGACTGGCTGATCCTGCTCCCCTTGCCTCTGTTCTTTGGCTGGATGATCAGCTGGAGTCGGCGATTACTCTTGATTCTATAATCACAGTGAGTTTGCTTATTTCATATAACCAGTTACTTTTCTCTTTGGAAAATGAAACGAGGGTCTGTTTTGTGTTTGTAATTGATGTCAGATTGATTGTATTGATATACTAGCTGGTTCTGCTTATACCTTACTTGATTACCATGCTACAGTAGGTTTAATGTATCTCTGTATGAAGAAACCAATAAATTGTCTAAAAATATGCTGTCATCACATCTTACTGTAGTATGTATTTTATGCGCTTTGATGTTTATTTATGTTCACTGTCCTGATGATTTCCCATGCCGGTCGAGGTGATAAAATTTCTGCTATATGTCATATACAAGTCAAAGTATGATGCGCATAAGTGGTGTCTACCATCTAGAGTGCTTGGTTACTGTGAAAGTTATGTTAATCAACTTTTCTTTTGCAAGGTGGTGTAGAATAATATAATTCAATATTCATATACTTATGGAACTTTTTGGTCTTTTGTTACTGGTTATCTCAGATATATATACATTTGTCCATGAAGTTCTTCAACTTCTTTTCTTGAGTAAACCAGAATGGAAACTATTCTTTTCTAAGTAATATCTGAGTTTTTCTAGTCTGTAAAACTAGCTTCATGCTACTCTATTTTCTTGCTTATTGCACTCATTTACGAGTTTTCTGTTGCCTCCTCAAATAGGTTGTGGATGCCAAAAACTTACTACGACAGCTTGAGGAGCATCTTAAGTCTTCTTTCTTTCCTGAAGTATTCCTTCAGATAGCATTCGCTGTATTTCCTCTGCTTACTCAGTTGCAATTTTAATTTGTCATTTATTTCCGTATCCTTTGGACTGCTACATATATGGTGTTTCTTCTTTTGTTTCACTTATGAATTGCATTAATTTGAAGAAGGAAATGCAGAAATTGTTTTCTTGAATTTCATTAATTTCCCTTCTCTTCAATGTAGGATGTCGTGATTTTAAACAAAGTTGATTTGGTCTTGCAAGAGGATTATGAGCTTGGTACTTCATCCATATTGGAAGAATTGGAAAAGCAGATCTATAATATCAACTCACTTGCCACTGTCATACATACTGTTCGTTGCCAAGTTGATCTGTGTAAAATTTTGGATCGGCAGGCCTATGGTGCGAAGGTTTGAAGATGAATGCTATGTATCCCAATTGAATTTGTGACACAGAACAAACTTGATTAAGGAGTTTTTGTATATTTATATCAGAATATAGCTCATCTGGAGAAACTTTTAGAAGACAGTAAATCTACATTTAGCAGAAGCCGTCATGATGACACTCTTCGCACATTGTGCATTTATGAGGAGCAACCGGTTGATTTAGATATGGTAGGGTCTTATTTACCAGCAACATGGGTGCCTGTTTCTTTAATTCTGGTACTTCTTACTTCCATTAAGATCCCTAATAGTAGTTGGATGCAAGTACTAGTATTATATTATCTGTTTTTGCTTGTTTCTGTGTCATTTAGTGACAATAGAACATTAACTAGCTTTTAATGCCTATATTTCAAATTATTGATGCAGGGTAAGTAGTTCCAGGTTTTCAATTAATTCACCAGGTTATATTGATGCTTTAAGATCCAACTGAGTAATGATAATCTCTTTGATTCAAACCATGGAGCATTGTTCCATGTGATTATTTCACAAACTAAAGGCAACATGTGTGATAGATAATATGCTTTTCAGTAATTAAATTTCCAAAGAAAAGGATATGATGTCTATCAGATCAATGGTGGATGTGGCCCTTGGCAGAGATGAAGTGCACAGAATAAATTCATTTTTCTAAACTATATGAGTTGAGACTTGAGACTCATATACTTCTATTACAAGTTTTCTACAGAAGTATCAGCTTATATTGGTCTCGGAGTTTGTTTTTTTTCCCTGTAAGATGACTACTAGATCATGGATTAACCCATGCCATTGCAAAAGCAATGCTACTTTATGCAAATTTTATTACGATGCGATGAAGATAATTTTAGGTTGGTCTTGCATTCCTCTAGTTGACATTATTTTCATACAGGTTCGTTCTTGGCTAGAGGATCTTCTATGGGAGAAGAAATCTAATATGGATGTCTATCGCTGCAAAGGGGTTTTAAATATCCTCAACTCTGATCAACTTCATACTCTCCAGGTTTCTTCTAATAATCGAATGTGTTTTTGTCTATGACTAATTACGGGTATGCTAAGAAAGTTGCATAAACTTACCTACCTCTATCCACTTTTGAGACTGAAGCCATAGTTCATACTAGTAGTCCACAGTTTTGTCTTATCTGAAATGTGTACGTTACCAAAGTTGACACGATTGTAATATCAATTTCCTTATTTGCTAGCTTTAAGGCTTGAGCTTAGCACCATATCTCTCCACACCACAAAATCTTTAGGCATGTAAAAAAATAAATCTGAATTGCCATGACATTATGTATCTCTTGTAAGTTTTTACGACCTTCAAAGTCTGTACCATTGGCACCCAAGATCGCAACATTGATTTTGCTACATGCTATATCATGCCTAGATATTGTGTATAAACATGCATTCCTAGAATCCGCGTCATCCTAAATAAAGAACAGACATGTAGGCAAGTATTGCAATTTTGGGTACCGGACCAGTGCTGGTTGCTGACACTGGTATGAGTCCTGTGTTAAACAGTGTAATGACACATGGTATGCCAGTGGTACCAGGGAGGAGGAGGATGAGGAAGAAAACAAGAGGAGTAGGAGGAGGAGAAGAGGAAGTGGCACAGAAGAAGCGGGAAAGGAGGTACATGAGGAGGAGGTGGCTGTGGAGAAGGACGAGGAGGCAGTGGCAGAGGAGAATTGGGCCATCTGGAGTACCATCAGTGTAGAGTGGGAGGCGGGCATTGAGCAGCTTGTGGTAGTGGTGCAGGTCACGAGAGGCTTTGGGGGTTGATGGTTTTAGGGTTAGAAAATAAAAAAAACGAAACATGGTTACTGCCTGGTTCACATGGCTTATCGTGAGGTAATCCCTGTACCAGTTTCAGGCGAAAGTGCATTCTTTGCCCTGTAGGTGATATAGACATGCACACTCACCTTGGGGTCATGGTTTGTCATTGATAATGTGAAGTATGAACCACAAAGAAAAGTATCTAGAATTGAGAGCATGTGATCCATTAAATTACATTTAAGTATTTGTATTTTTTTTGTCTTTATACAATGGTTATCTTGTAAATGTTCTAATAACCATTTCAATCATAATAGATAGGTACGTCACTAAGGGACAAAAAGACAGTTGATAAGATTGAAGAAGTTTTAACAATATATTGCATATGCAAATGTTCAGTATCACATTATATTCAAATAGGATAAAAGAGTAAGTTCTGCATTGTCTGGACTAACTTTAGTGGAGCACTACTGTGGAGCATAAACTCGGCCAGAATTTCTTTCTGTTGATCAGCAAAAGATTACACAACAATCGAGTCTTTATATCTTTTTTCTTTATAGAACCATGCCTTCAGCGGTACTTACTTTATAATTCCATAACATGCAGAGCTCATTCTTCTCCTTTGTTTTACAATTTTTGTAAGTGGAGATTTGAGTTGTTACTGTCAACTTGTCCATCTTCCTTGGAAGCAATTATTTAAGCTATCTTTTTTGAGATGATAATCTGTTTCAAGTACCGATGATGTTTCTTTTTTAACATTTGTCCTCAGATGTATAATAAGCATGTAGTTTAGGATATTATCTTCCTTCCCATTCTCTTCAGATTGTGATTGAGCAAATAGTGTCCTGAACCTAGATGTAATATTAGGTGGTTTAATTAAACGAGGTGATGCAATGATTAATTTCTTAAATAATCTAATCCTAGTTGAAGTTTCATTAGTAAGATACGAAGATGTTCAAGACCTGAGTAGTCGACTGGAGGTCCCAAAGAACAAATGTATATTCCAAACAACAATGATTTCCTAGAAATCCTTAATGCAATTGTATATGAAATCCATAAAATGCAATATGAAGCAGTTTGGTGCTACTCCTAAATAAATTATTTTGGCCTTCGGCTAATGACTTTAAGGTGGTTGTACAAGTGAATTATCATGAGCAGTGTTTTCAAAAGCAGTTTGGATGCTAATACTTGGTAATTGTTGTCCTTACTTGCTTTCCTCCTCTCTTTTCACTGTCTATAGGGTTATAAATCAGACATGATTGGCTTGAAATTCTAGTCGAGCTTGAAAATGACGATCGAGCTCCTAGACTTGATCCACGGCAGCGCATGCTCAGCTTATTAGTAGTTTGTTTATCCTGTCAAACTAGTCGGGTTTGAGCCTGAGCTATGAAATGAGTCAAGCTCGAGCTCAAACTCAGTTCATTATTCAATCAAGCTATTATTTTAATTGAAATCAGGAAAAATAGCTCGAGCTTGAGCTCAAGTTGTTAAAAAAAAAACTATTATTTTAGTAGAGGTAAAACTAACTAATTTAGTTTCCATTTTATTTTTTATACAACATGAATTGATACAACAATTGGTAACAATAAATGACTGTGATTTATTTGTATAAACAAAATAAGTATTTTCTTCTAAATTAATTGTTTGCCACGACAAGAAACTCTTGCATGTAATTCAATTTATATCGTCAATAGACATGGTTCTAACTACTGTATGATAATCTTAGACATCTGTAATTATGGTTAACTGTGTTGATACATAAACTTAGTTCCAGAGACTTGTACTTTTTTGGCAGGCAGTAAGAGAAATATATGAGATTGTACCAGCTCGCAAATGGGATCAAGGAAAAAAGCAAATGAGCAAGATAGTTTTTATAGGAAATGCTCATAAATCATAACCAACATTTTATTTTGTTTCTCTTCATGGAGTTTGTGGTATTTAGGGTCATCTTTCCTTTTCCTTTTTCAGGTCATAATCTGGACATAAGCATTCTCGCTGATTCTTTCAGATCTTGCACAGTTTTGACTTGATACGCACCTGGAATGCTATGCAATTAAGGTAATGACTAACATTTTGTCAATAAGTAGAATGGTTCTTAGTTAGCCAGAATTCCTAGAATATTCTATGATTCCCTTTTTTTTCAGTTAATTGATGTTCTTCAGTTGCTGGACTATAGGTTGCAATATGTGGATATGTTTGTTTACAATGGAGTGCATTTTTGTTTGTGCTTGTAGAACAATGCCAATAGTCAATCAGCATTTTTTCCTATTAGTTCATCAAAGCTTTGTATAATATTTGAAGAAAAATGTGGTCAACAAACCACTTGCAAGAGAACTATTAGTTTTTACAGATATCTGCACAAGATACAAGTTATGGTTAAATTCCAAACAACATTTCATTTGGGAGTTGAGTTTTTAGATCCAGTCATTTGAGGTTGACAAATTATGGTGGTTTTGAAGAGGACATATTTGTACTAATTCCAACCTTGGTGCGAATTTTTATCTCTGTTAGTATTTCTTCAATCAATAGTATATGTTCCTCTCTCTATCCTTATATTCAATTGGTGATTCTCGTCGCTTTGATTGCCTTTTGGTACCAATTTTTTGTTTTAGATTATATATTTATATTCTATATTGGTAATAAGCTCAAAGTAATATTGTATTTCAATTCAACTGGGTCTTGGTGTTAGATTTCCAAATTCTATAAGGCACTAAGTGGATTTCTGTCATCACACCAGAGGTTACATAAGATAGAAAGTCCCAAGTGTTGTCTAATTTGAATTTTCTGTTTTCTTTTTTTTTGTAAAAAGAGTTTTCAAGTCAAAGCCTTTCAGTTGATGTTGGTGTATCATAGTAACAGATATAGTCCAGTTAAATTAAGAATTCATCGTTATGAATTGTTTGGTTTTGTTGAATAGTGGGGTAGGAGGAATTATGAATTTGTAAGAGAAATCAAATCACATGACTATTGAGTAGATTACTGTCTTCTCCAGTGTAGCAAGGATTCCACAAGTCTTCAAATTTCTTAGTTATACTTACCAATGTCATGCTATTACAACCCGACAAATTGTTACTTTTGGGCAATCAAGTGAAACTCCAAACACCAGTGTGCAAGTGAGCATGTGATATAATTTTCTCTTTTTACACCAAATCCTTCGATTCCCACAATAAATCTAATCAAAAGCTGGAACTTCTTGCCGCAGGATTCATGCTTGGAGAAATCTAATGTATGTGGTGAAGCTTGGTAAGCTAAGGATGGAAGATGGTTGAAGCAATGCCCCTCCCAAGAGAGTGGATGTTCTATTGTTGTTCTATTAGCATATATGTATGTATTCACTAATCATGCAGTCATAGATAGCAGTGAGCATTTCTGAATGTTCAATAGCCAGTGCAAAATTTAAGCTCGCATCATATATCATGTCATGCCATTTTCTGACGCATTGTTCTTGTGGCAGACACACTTGTGGTTGAGAATTTTTGACTTTACACCTACTGATTGAGCTGATATAAGCATCTCCTTCGACTGCATCAGATCTCTGCGAGGAAGAAAATAAAAATGCTCAACCATAAGCTATTCATTTTGCATGCTTGTCGGCCAGCTCGGTCGGCCCATTGTTGAGCCGGCGTTGGTAGCCAATGGCATGCACGAGCCTCCGTTGCAGATATCTCGATTAAGCGATAAAAATGATGCCTTTATTGGCGGCTTGCAAATTTATTGTGTTGTTCTTTTTGAATCTCCAATTTGTTTCTCAAAAATGCCTAAATTCTAAATGGGATTTGGTCCACCTAAATAACTTTTTTTCATCACTAAATATGAATATTTTTTATTTTTCAGATTAATTTTTAGTTAAAAATTAAAAGAAAATTTATTACATGAAACGATTTATAGGACATTAATAATCTGAGGCGTATTACTTATGTAACTGACTACTAATAGATATCTGTTGTCAACGGAGACGCCATTAATTCTCAGTTATTTCAACATCGTCCTCCTGTTGGTCATCTCTCACCGTAGATGATGCTAAATGAACGGTTCAAGATCACGTGAAGTTTCCGGAACCCTCGAACTCATCTCCGTCCTACACGTGTCTTTGTTCTTACGCGATGATGTTAGTGGACGAACGAGATTACCTGACGCAGGAAGGGAAGGGCAGATCGCGGATGGGCATGCCACAATATAACGGAGATCACCGGCCGCGAGAGCGCTTCTTTAAATTCCCAAATTACCCCGATCACTGATCCATAATATTTCGCAGGGAGGCGAAACCCTAACGAGATCTCCCTCCTTCTCTGTCGCAGCTGTTGTGCTGACGGAATTTGCCCCTTCGACCCTCCACCCTTTTCCAATCTCTGTTCCGATTCTTCTTCGATCCTGTATTGATATCGTGTTTGGTATCTTGGTGGTGGAGCGATGACGGAAGACAGGAGCCCTAAAGATCCTGATGAATCGGCGGTGGCGACAAGCGTCGGGAGGCAAAGGTGTTTCTTTCTGGAAACCCTTACCTTGATTTTTTAATACTTGTACCGTTTGACTCTGTTCAATATTAATTTATGATAGAAGCAAGTTTTGGGTTTCGGAGGGTCGATGATTTGCTTCGATTTCGATGAATAGTGTGGTTCATGGTGTCCGATTAGTTCTTCGCGGTTTTCGGTTCAAACTAGAACTGACTCCGATGTCGTTTTACAGATCGGACATTTATCCTATCTAATCGAGTTTGTAGGATTAAATACTGGTGAAATTGGTTGTACAGTGGCTTTTTGCAAAGGGAGCTCTCTGTCACTCGTGTACAGAGTCAAAATTTAGTCGGATAACTTGCTAACTCAAACACATGAACCAGAGATTTTGCTTCTTCATTTGTGGGATACTTTTAAGGATTAGTTTGTTTTTATTATCTTAGTAATGTATTGTCTTATGTGATATGAGTTCATATCATCCTCCATGAGAACCAGAGCGTATAAATATAGATTGGATACTTTTATTTGGCTATGTTTATCAAAGTTCTTCCAGAACCTCTGTTTGAGGCTTGAAATTTGTGATTTTATCTCGTATCTGTTAAACCACTTTGTAATGTATTGTCTTATGTGATATGAGTTCATATCATCCTCCATGAGAACCAGAGCGTATAAATATAGATTGGATACTTTTCTTTGGCTATGTTTATCAAAGTTCTTCCAGAACCTCTGTTTGAGGCTTGAAATTTGTGATTTTATCTCGTATCTGTTAAACCACTTTGGGAAGACTGCTGTATATCTAAGTTCTCATTTGTCGGGAAATGCATAAGTTGCAATTTTCCATGCTTTTAATGTGGAAGTGACAGAAAGTTGCAGTTAATATATGATTGAAGAAACCGAAACTGGTTGCTTAAGTATTTCTTTTTCCTTTTCTTCTAAAGCAAAGTTCCAACAATACTTGACAGGAAAAAGAGAAAGTGGGATCAGCCTGCTGAGCCACTGCTATCTGCTGGAGTAGCAGTTCCAGGTGTACCATTGGCCACAAACACTATCTTGGGGACCACTCTTCCAGGTGCTATTCCATTTTCTGGGTCTCTTTTGACAAATTCAGTTCCATCAACTTTTGTTTATCCTCCTCAATTAGTACAATCACTTGCAGTCCCACAAAATGCAGCTGCAATTATTCAAAAGTTAAATCAGGTATTTTCTTGTAACAAATTTTTATTGAACGTGAATACCTATGTGCTAGGCTGCTTATGGTTGCTTAATCTTTTTTGCTTTTTAGTTTAGTGATGTATTGAGGTTTTAGAGTATTGTTGTTTAAGTCCAATTGTCAGGAGAACTTCTTACAAGTTCTGCTGCATCCTCATTGGTCAATACGTATATTGTGTTGCTTGACTTTTTCTTGTCTTTGCAGCCAAAAATTCAAGATGAGCTAATAGCTCGAGAGATTGTAATAAATGATGCAGAACCTACTGCAAGATACAAACTTACTAAACGTCAAACACAAGAAGAGGTTAATCCTTGATTTAATTTAGTATGATTTGCATCTTCATTTCATGCTTTTAGAAAATCTTGGTATGGTATGATTGATGTTTGCAATTTAACCAGTTTTCTTTCACATTTGCAGATTCAGAAATGCACTGGTGCAGTTGTCATAACAAGGTATTAATGCAAATGTTTGCATTAATGATTTCCTATTTTGAGTCTCATGTACTTTTCTTGTGTTCTACCTTTTCAGAGGCAAATACCGTCCTCCAAATGGATTGCCAGACAGCGAAAAGCCACTATATCTTCATATATCTGCAGGGGCTCATGTATGTAGTGTTTCTTTATTTATGATGTAGTTTACACAAATAATTGGCAAAGGTGGAAAATATACTTAGTTTTGCAGAATCTTTCTTATGTCTTCAGCCAATGACTTGTTTCCCTTTATAATTGGTGTCTTTGGTATGACTGATCTGAACATATTAAAGAAGTATTGGTGTATTGCTTTTAATATGATTGATCTGACCATTCCAAAATAGGTTAGATGGTTTCCAAGGAAGACAACTATTTTTTTGTCGTTGGTGTTCCATCTGTCTAATTAATTAACAAACTTGGCTGTGGATTGTCAGTAGATTCTTGATCTGTGTCACCAAGAAAGTGAAATCTAAGAAATTATAGAATTTATAAGAGAAGAAAGTGAACTAATTTGAAAATAGAGTTCTATGCATAAATAAAATTATGGGATGTCCTCAAGCTCAACAACTAGCTACTGTATTAAAATGTAAACATGCACTATGCTGATTAAGTATGAAAGTTCATTAGTTCAGTGTGAACTTTTCCTTTTTGGAACTATGAATGAATCTGGCATGTCACCTACTCAGACCCCTGTTTATCATTTAAGCATTGCTTCCTCGGTTAACGTTTCCTCAATATAGCTAACATTCAATCTTATTTGTTTTGTTCAAAATTGAGCTTGAATAAGTTATTTGTTAAGTGAAATTTACCTGATTTTGTGGACACCAGGCTGGTACTTATACTATTAAAATGGTCACATGTTACTTTGAACATGTGGGCTTTAGTTGAATAGTCTTGTAAATGAGATTTTCTAAAAAAAAAGGTCTTATTAACAATTAGAATGATCTGGCTGATAACTATTTGATGTGGCTATGGTATTGAATGATGATGTGGTGCTTGGGCAAAATGTTGCATTCAAGCTGATTCTAAAGTTTTCGTATGCAGGGTAATATATTTAGATATTGAATAACTTTAGAAGGCATAAGAGGATAATACAAATGAAGTATGGAAGTCAAGATATTAGGGAGGTGGCTAAAAGTAATTTTAGGTTAAAATCAAGGAAATAATAGAAGTTATGGAGATGCTCAGAGCCTTATGTTGATTGGAGCCATCATAAGTCACTTTTTATCCTTGTTGTTCTCATTTTTCGGGTTTACTATAAGGCCTTCTCTTATGAGTGGATCAGACAATTGTTTGCTCTGATTACATATGTTGGTTTTAGATTTGGTCCCTTATACCTCATATTTTCATGGTGTTTGACTGTTTGGATAGTAGTTTGCTAATCAAATTTGGAATCTGATGGAATCAAATTTGACCAAATTTCATTCCCCATTGTGTATGTAAATCTCACTTTAACCAGCTTATGACTACCTTCATTAAATAAGCAGTCAACCTGACCAAGTGAAATATCAATTGACACTAGCTTAATCTTGTTTTATCCTGTTAACTAGCTTGAAAATAATTATAGCAACCAAGGTTTCACTTACCGGTCCGTACCGGTGTATCGGCATATTGTCGGTACTGGTACAGGACCCGTACTGGGCAGTATTCACAGTGTGTACTGCCCAGTATTAAAATATAATATAATATTTTTATATTATAATATTATATTATATAATATTAAAATATTAAAAAAAGAAGAAAAGGCGATGTCGCCGATCTCTCCCCGCGGAGACGGAGACGCTTTGTCTCCTCGGAGAAAAAGCGTGGGCGACCGCGGCGACGGGTAACAACGGCAGCGAGCATGCGAGGATGGCTCTCGGGCGAGGTATTCTTTCTTCCCTTCTTTTTTTTCTTTTCCTCTTCTTCTTCCCTTTTTCTTCCTCAATTGACCACTGACGATCGATTTCTCTCTCAATCAACCATCGACGGTCGATTTCTTCTTCAATCGGTCGTCGATGGCCGAAATCGATCGCCGACGGTCGATTAACCCAGTCCGTCAATGATGTACCACCCAGAATGCGGACCGGAATGTACTGCCTGCACCGGGTGGTAGGGTCGAAATTGCAAACCTTGATAGCAGCTACATGGTAGTTGTTAAAAGAAATCATAAAAAAGACGTATTTGATTTTATATTTGATTTCATACCAATCTTAGTGCATAATTAAAAAAAGGGACTGGACAACAATCAGATTAAATTTTTGATCGTTGATCATAGTGTTATTGGTTGAACTGTTGCATTTATTGATTGGACATAGATGTAATAAGTTGTATAAAATAAAACGATTATATGTTATTTTAAAATATAAAACATATTAGGTAATATAATAAATACTTTTCTATGATATAGTGAAAGAGGATGGTAGTGTTGATACCATGAGAGCAGACGCATTGAGAAAACTTAATAGCAAATAAAATGTCTATAATAAAAACAGTTAGTAACCTTGTAAATCTAATATCTTTGATAATAATAAAGAATTAAAGTCATTTTAGGTCTTTTAAGGTTCAAATGGTTTAGCTAGTGTATAAAACTGGTCAAGGATCTAGTTTCTCATTTTCTTGGCTAGATTGGCCAATCCAGTTCAGATTTTATTATTACATTAATGATAGATGATATGATTCACTTTATCGACCCGTATCGACGTATCAGTTGGCCATCAGTATGGTACGTACTGACATATGGGTACGTGGTATGGTGGGGCGTATCAACAGACTGATAGGTACCTCCTATATCAGTCCCCTATCGGATCAGTATATATTGCCCATACTGAGCAGTACGTCATAGGACGAATTGGATAGACCTGAGTTTCTTCAGAATTTTATGGTTTAGCATAATAAGCCTTTGATGATGTAACCATCCAATATATTTTTTTAGACCCATGTTATGTGATGTTCATTGATGTTATAATTTCTTGACCTTAAGCTTGCAACCAAAACTGGTTGGTCTGCGAATGTAAGAAGATATTGAAATTAGGAGATTGTGGTCAGAAGAAGGATAATGATAGGTAGAAGATCTGTGGGAATTTATGTCGAGAATAAGAAGGCAGTATCTGATTTTCTAAGATGTTTGAATGATGTTTGTATATCATGACAAATCATATTAATAATTAACTAGCATATCTATCCTATATATTATTGAAATTTTTTTTTTCACATAGCCTAAGGATGGTGCCACTTGTGCTTTTTGCGTAGGTGACACACAAGCTTCTTCCATGCATGCTTGCCACCTTGCAATCTTTGTGTTAGCCAAACCTAAGTAATTAGAGGAGAAACTAAAGGAGAAAACTTACCAAAACTGAGAAAACTTATTGCATAACCAACGTCGAGAACAAAAGGGAAGAGGAATTGAAGTGGAAGGAGTTTTGCTTTGGTTTGGGGTTTTGGATCAATTTCTCACACTTGGGAATTAATTTTTCTAAGGCAAGTGTTCTAATCCCATCTTACAATAGTCTTAATCCTTGATTTCATCTTAGTTTGATATAATTTTGAAAGATTGTGGCTTAGAACATGATCTCTCTCCCATTTAAATGTAAATCTATGAATTTGAAAATTTTGAGATTTTGACGTTTCTGCTTTATTCTAGCCTGAACTTTCTGCATTGAACTTTGATTTAGGCAAAACCTATTTCATCCAAAAGTAGACTGATATATCTTTCTTTTGATACTAAATTGAAAATTTTAGAGTTCATATGTCTGTCTAACCTTTTGTTTCAATTGACCCTGAAGAATCTATAAAACAAAATTGTAATCTTTCACTTCTTGATATTAAACTTCTTGTAACTCTCTGTTGAAAAAAAATCCAATTATAGCAAAACCTACTTCGTTAGAAACCATACTCATAGATCTTTCTTTTCATACCAAATTTGAAAGATTTGAAGTACAAATGACTACTAAAACATTTGTTCAATTCAACTCTATAGATTCTGCAAAATAGAAATGTTATTCTCTGACCTTTTGTTATTAAAATGCTTAGAACTTCTTGTTGGAAACTCCAATTCGTATAAAAGTTGATTCATATGAAAATAGATTGATATATTTTTCAAATGATATCGATTTTGAGTAAGTTGGAGCATAGTTGGTTATTCAAATAATTCATATAATGTGCATCTCAAAATCTACCAGAATAGGTCAATATTGCCCATTTGTTCATCACTTTGGAAATTGAATTCATTTAGAATTTTTTCTTTAATTGAATTTTATGTGATTGTTTTGAATTCTTATTTGCTCTGATACCACCTCCTTCACACCCCTTGATTTATCGCATTTACGAGGCGTGAACCTATCTTAAATCAAGAATATTATAATTCATCTATAATCCAAATTCAGGATTTAAACTAACATTTAATGATACTGAAAAAATATTCAAACATTAATCATAATCTTTAAAACCTATGCAGTTTATAATCATACACCACATCACTCGATAATCCACAAAACTCAAGGCCAACTTAACAGAAAGAATAACCACATTTATAAATCCACAAGCGTGAGAATTTTCGAATCACAAAGCTAACCATTAACCATAAGTTTATATCATCGTAAAACTAAACTTAATATTGTCGGTAAAAAGTGATGTGTCTTGTAAATGTTTAAAAGACCTCTCACGTTTAGAATTTTGGAATGTTAACTTTAGTTTTATGATGATATGAACTTGTGGTAAATGGTTAGTTTTGTGATTTGAAAATTCTCATGTTTATGGATTTACAAGTGTGGTTATTATTTCTGTCAAGTTGGCTTTGAGTTTTGTGGATTATCGAGTAATGTGGTGTATGCTTATAAATTGCACAGGTTTTATAGGTTATGATTAATGTTTGAATGTTTTTTAAGTATCCTCAAATGTTAGTTTGGATCCTGGATTTGGATTGCAGATGAATTATAATATTCTTGATTTAAGATAGGTTCACGCCTCTTGAATGCGATAAATCGAGGGGTGTGAAAGTGGTCCTTTAAGAATATAGAGAAAATAACAGGAAATTATAAGTGAAATATAAAATTTTTAGTTTGAACTTTACGACAATTATAGGGAAAGTAAATCATAAAAATGGTTGCAGCTCAGTACCTGTGCATTATTAAGATGTGGTTCGTGACCTGGTAAGTCATTGAAGGGAGTAGGCTTGAATGACCATAATGGTTACACACTAATCTATAATTAATGCAAGTCTATAAGAATGTGGCACATTTGGTGTACACTTGGTTTTTATTGGTTTTCAAATAGTTTCTGCCTTATTTATTGATCTGGATTTTTTTATATTGTAGGTTTAGGCATCTTAAATGAATGGCTTTTAGATGCATAAGATCTTCATCAAAAACTTCTTTAATTAGCATTTTAATATTTATATTTGGTTAATCCAACATTAATGTGAGTCTATAAGCTTGTGGGTGTTGTTGGTATACGTCTTATATTGGATTCCAAATGGTTCCTCTTTTTAATCACTGATCTGGATTATTTTTTCTCTGTTCGTGTTGTGGATTTGTTTAAATGTCTTGGATAGACTAATTTAGATCCATAAGATTTTTGTCAAAATCCTCTTTATTTAGCAATTTTATATTTATATTTTCATTAATCTGTTATTGTACTTTTAGTTGAAAGACACTGCTGAGCGCATAAAAGCAGTTGATCATGCGGCAGCAATGGTTGAGGAAATCTTGAAGCAAGGCCAGAGTTCCCAGATGTCTTCTACCCCTCTTCATTCAGTTTTGTTAAATGGGCCGGTAATCTATCTTCTATAGCATCAGTACATGTAAAGTTTCTTTTGATCTGACTTTTGTCTCTTTGGGTGACAGGTTATTCAAGCTCTGACTACGTGTTTGTTTCTGGGTTTTGATGCTGACCCTTCATTAAATATTGCAACTCGTATCCGTGGTCCAAATGTATGTAAATTTCTTGCACAAATCTTGTAGTTATTAGCTCTCCAGTGTCTACATTTTGACCAAGTTATTTTGGGGCTTCAACTACTTATGGCTATTGGATTATCAATTTTACTAATATGGCTGACAGCATTTCTGCTGCACTTCATAGCATTTCTTCTTTGTTCTATTGATGTTCTGTTTTTCTCTTTATTGGAGCTTTTCTTTTCATCTTCCACTATTTCAAATATTACTAATATTCTTAAGCTCTCCCTGACATCTCCATGTGGAGAGATTGTTTTTGTGTTGCTGGTGGTTCGGACTTGTGTATGCAGGACCTCTATATAAATCATATTATGAATGAAACAGGAGCTACTGTTGTACTAAGAGGAAGGGGGTCTGAACATCTTGATAGTTCTCATGAAGGTTTGGTGCCCTATTATATATGTATTATTTTTATCTAAGTCCTATTAGTTATATTGCTACTGTTGATTAATTTTTTTATCTAACATGCAGAAGCATTGCAACCCTTGCATTTATATTTGTCAAGTACAAATCCAAAAAGTCTGGAAGCTGCAAAGATTTTGGCAGAAAATCTTTTGGACACAATTGCATCTGAATGTGGTGCTTCAAGGTTTGTAAACCTAAATTCTTGCTTTGGTCTCTTAGATATATGTGAAGGGTTCAGGTTTTTATACCTGCTTAAGAGCTTCAGAGCACTCAGTACCTAGTACCCGAGTTTCTGATGTTGATTATCCTAATCTATTTTCCATCCACATTATTTGATGGTATCATATTCAAGACTTTCAAACATAACTTTCTAAAAGTGGTTGTGTTCAACTGCACTTCACATTTACTGACCTGAATCATGAAGAGACTCGTTTCACCAGTTATGTTATCTACTGATGATGGAATCAGGATTTTATTTGTTGCCATGCAATGTATGTTACCTAATGATCTTGAGAATTGTTGTTAAGGTCTTTCTTTGGCTACCTGAATGTCTACCTGTGTAAATGTTGTAGATTTTATCAGCCTACATGGACTTCTTTTATCTTTGAATTTTCTCTTTAATTTTACATTTTAACATATTTATTACACCTTCCTTGCAGGATCTCATCTACTAAAGTTTATGGTGCTGTTCCTCCACCAGAGCAATTGTTGTTGGGAACAGAAAACTCATCAATGGTTGCATCTGCTGGAAATGTCAATCAAATTGCCGTCTCTCCATCCACTGCCACTTGCTCTATGGTGGCGACACAGTCTTTTCTACCTGGTGGTGTTCCACTGTCTGCAGTTTCCCTTTTCTCATCTCAAGGGACATCACTCCAATCTGGAGACCTGTTGAAATATGGGAATCCCCAAAACTTGGTTAGCTATCCTGTTCCTGCCGTTACAAGAGCAACATGCTATAATGGCTATGAAGGAATATATCCCCAGTCCACGCCATTGCAGCAGGTAGCTTTAGCACTTAGGCAAGCATCCACTGCATCTGCTTGTGTTTCATCCACAAGTTATTTGGTGGACACAACCGAGAGGAAATCGAGTTTGAATGCTAAAGCAGATGCTCGGCCTCCACAGAAACGTAAATTTCAGGAGATACCAGTTACTTCAAAGGTTTCAACTGCATTTCAGGTATAAGTTTAGTTCATCCCAATTAGGAAATGGTATAGAATTAACAAACTCAAGACATTCTTTATCTTAGTGTAGTATATGAGACATACATCAGAAGATATTCCTGTTCTTTGAAACCTTAAATGGCTAAATTGGCATGTTATGAATTAACTTGTTCCAGTATAAAGCAATTGTTATGCTGTGCAATGTGAACTCATGTCGATGAAGAGATTAGGGGTGAAGAAGGAAGATGCTAAACAGAAAAGAAAAAGGGGATGAAACTGTATCTCATACTCAAAAAATCAATTTATCCTCATGCTTTATAATGTCTCATATTTCCCATCTTATGAATTACCACATAAGTTACATCTTGTTTGAGTCTACAATTAGATGGGTATTTTAGTTTCGAAAAGGTAATTCACATAGACTCTACTACTCAAAAGGAGACATTAGTGGTTATTATTATATATTATTTTTAGATAATAGTAGATAGAAACAATGCTCATAAGGAATCCTACTGAAACCAAGAAAGGCCTGCCTGCCATCCACTCCAGAATTGATGTTTTCCAAAAAAACACCTGCTAGTGGAGGCTCCTAGGGATAAGAGACATAGGGCTGAAGAGAGAGAGAGAGCCACAAAGATATTTCATGTGCATGATCTTGAATGTTATACATATACTCTGATTTCACTTAAATAAATAAGATTAAAATTATCTGGATTAGCAATGCTTTTGTTTTCTATACTATAATTCACTAAAACAAATAAGGCTAAAATTATATAAAAAAGGAAGCTATATATGACCCAGCATACGGTCCTTATTCTTTTGGGTTGCATTGAGGAACACTCAGGTTATCATTGTTAACAATGTTGATTTGGACCCAAGAAAAACTTCGTGCTTGGCCAGTGGCTTGAAACATTTTCTTTTTTTCCTTTTCATACTGTTTGGATTTCGGTTATTTTCAACAAGTTAAAATCATCTACGTTACCACCAAATAATGGGAGAAAAAAATTAAGGCCTCTAGAGAAGAGAGGAGGCCTTAGGAACAGCCTCCTTTATACAGACGTAAGGTTGTGTGTATGACCTCTCCAGATCCTGCATTTTGTTAGGAGTGTTGTTCCTTCACATATATGGATATATGTATATAGATATGAACATGTTCATCACTTGATTGCATTTATGTGGATAATAGTGAACTGCATTGTTAATGCTTCACTTGTTGATTACTATCAATTCAAATTACAGGGATGAATCCTGAAGATGGTTTTTTAACATATAATTGTTCTATACCTGGCTCTTTTTTCGATATTTGGTTTCTTATCATCATAGAGACTAGAATTTGAAAATTGTAAAGTACTGTTTGATGAGATAAGATTTTGTAAATTGTATGCCCAAATTTTATATCTTTTGAAATGCTCTCTCTTTTCTCCCTTGATTAGTTTTGTCATAGTGGCTATTACTGATTTTGCAACAATTGTTCCAGGTATTTTCTCTGACCTTCTCTGAAGTTGACAGGCAGATAGCATACAACTGTTGGACTTGCGTTTTTGTTGCGAGGTTTAGCACCTGCAGTTTGATAAAATCCTGGAGCTGCTAGTTGCCATCAACTGAATGAGCTTGATTTCTTTCAATTACCTATACTCTTACCCTGCTTATGGACATTCCATATGATAACGATTCCTTTTTTTTTTTTGCTCACCTAATGTGATTTACCTTTTTTTTAATCTTGAACTTCATGATTTCATGTCCATTTGATCTATTTGTTCCATTGACCTCATTAATCCCTTGCTGATGATGTGCTGTGACCACAACACACATGCCTCCTCTTTCTCTTCCTTCTTTTCTTGCCTTCCTCCACTTTTAAGTTTATGCAACACAAGGATATAAGTTACTATTAGATACTTGGCTTTTTTGCTCTCTTGTTCCTACACTGGAGATCGGCTATAGAGCATATGTTTGGTTTTCCATAGCTTGTTTTATAAATTACTTGATTTGGATTTTTTGTGGATATCTTTGTTAGCTTTGAAATGCTGGTATTGAGAAAATGGATTTTCTATTGTGTTTCTTCAGAACTCACAACAGGGGTCAGAATTTCTTAAGCCAGGTTCTGAGGATTCAAGTATGAGGGTTTCTTCCATGCCACCACCAAAGAAGCTAGTAGATCCTGGATTAAATGGGATGTCACCTCCTCCAAGGAACATGCCTCCCCCACCACCAAAGTTCGTATCATGTCAGTTACAACCTAGTTCTGATAAAGGAAACAAGGCTTTAGAGGAATCAAGTGGTCCGTCACTATCACCAAGAAACATGCCTCCACCACCTCCCAAGTTTCTGGGAACCCAGTTGCCACCAAAAGCTGGAAATGGTACCATGGATACCAAGAAATCTACTGTGCCTCTCTCTGGTAATAAGAACAGTGGAACTGCACAAATTTCTTTTGTACATCATGTTTGCCATCATTTAAAATACCTCCTTTATGTGGCGTACTTGCTTCTAGATACGTTGCTGAAGCTTGCAGAATATGGAGACGAAGATGATGATGCGGATGCATCTGAAGAGACCCCAACAAGCAGTGTTGAATCGCCAAAGAGCCAAGCAACTAGAACCCCTAAACCATTTTGGGCTGTATGATTTTAAGTTGTACAAGTTTGGCTTTCTAGAAAAATGAGAAGGCACTCTGGTTGACAAATGTTACTGCAGATAGCACGCTATCATAGAAACCTAAAGGATGCTGCAAAAGACACTTGATGATGACTGAAAGATGGCCTGCCTGTGTAGGATAGTTAACATGGTTGCATAGGATCTGATACATGGCTGAGTCCTCGACATTGGTGAGTCTATAAGAGGTTACAAGATTGGTGAGCTCTCATGGTCGAGGTTTTACCCCTGTGGTTCTTCATTTTTTTTTGTTTTGTTTTGCATAGTTAGGTGGATAATTCAGGATATGACTAGTACGAACACATGGACCTGGATCAATAGAGCTGGAACTTAGAGCCATGATAATTCTGGTCTGTCTTTTTAATCCTCTCTGTGCAAACATTATAGCTTATGATATAGATCAATCATGGTGGTTCTGTACCAGTGTGTACAAGTTATGGCCTAATTGCATGTACATGATTAGGCTATCTCTTCAGTAGCTTTGTGTGGAGACTGCCTAATTGCTGTCTTATGTCAATTTCTGCATCCATGCCTTTAACATGCAGATTGTACCAGTGCTGCTTCCAACTTAATTTGGGTAATGAATTAGACAGCTTGTGCGGATCATTAGCTCATACTCCTTATTAATATTTTAGTGATATGATTTGACATATTATCTGAAATGTCATTAAAATGGGTATTATATCTGACATGAAAATTCAGGTTTCTTTTCTTGTATGACGTTCTTTTATCATCTGAAGTGTTTGTCATTATTTCTAATTTCATCTAGTAATTATATTCGGAACAATGAGGGACGGAAAAGATTCAAGGAGTTTAGGATGGTGGGGTTTCAGATCATCCTAAACCGGCAATTAAGTATCTGTTTCAAATCATCTATTTATTGACTTGTGTTCTATGTATGAATATTAGTCCTGCCTTGTTTAGCAGCCATTTGAATTTATATCGACTTTGCAGTAGGTGACAAACTTGGTTGCAATCATAGGTTCGTTTCTTTGTAATCTGGATAATGAGTACTTTTGTATATTTTGAAAGTCAATCGACCTTTATGGCTGCTCCAATTCTTTTTAGATGATTATTGTTTTAGCTCGTCCTACGTAAAATTACGTCGTCTTTCAAAAGTCAAATAGATATTTTTGATTCAACTCAGATTAAGGTTCATGAAGGAGCACTATTTTGGATTACCTCTCGAGGGGTTAGGCGCATTACTTGTCTCAATTACGAGGTTGCCTTTCGTATGTCCCCTATATGCCTGCTGTAGATACGTAATAAAGGCAATCAATGTCATCAGAAATAGGTAGACAGGTCGAGAGTCTAGTCATCGACCAACGTATAGTGTGAATCTACCACTCATGTGTATTAATATATTTTATATGACTTCTCTACCTCCCTATGTAGTATAAAAGGGGTTCTGACAAATACGTCGGAGGATCTTTCTTTCACGCAAAAGAGACAGACAACACAGAATGATTCATGATCGGAGAACAAAACGAGGAATGGAAGGACACACTCGCAAAAGAGGAAAGCTTCGCCTTTAGTGATCGATTAAACAAGGTCCCTCGACCAAGGATAAGCAATTCCCCTCAGAACATTGCAACAGACCTCGAGCGGCTGTAGCTTCACCAAGGATCGAAAGTCGACTCCAACATGAGGCGACCGTGCAGGTTCCCGACCTATCAGTCGACGTCTCGAGGAGCTTGCATACCCCTCGAGCGTCATCGAAGAATCCTCGAGTGCCCATGTGTACGTGGGCAGAATCAGGTCGAGGCAATACCTCAACCTCAATTCATAAAATGTATAACAATTACAATGAATCATTTAGCAAGTGAATATCCTCTCTAAAAATCTTAGATATGTGGTTTTGTATGTGCGAGAAAATATGCTTCGTGAGTCGTTGATACGATGATGGAGTTTTTTTCACTTCTATTTTTCTTTCGAGTCTTGCAGATTGTCATCGAGGGAGGGACGGTGGACGATCAAAGGGGAAGAGTAATATCTCATTCTCTAGAGAGTAAATCTTTAGTGTGTCAGCTCCCGGTTTGGGTTCCGATTAGTTAGCTTTTCTTTTGAATATTAAAACAATTATTGTGTTCTTAGCTTAGCATCTCTCTTGGGTCGACCCAAAGCTCATTCACCTTCGAAATTATTTTTAAATACGATCGGATGATCGAAAGAGGTTTTTTTTTTTTCAAATGATTTCTTATGAGAATTTGTCGGGTATGTGATTTTAAGTTTGTGTGTTCGTAGTAAGGTGGATTCTTATCCATCGGTCTGAACTGCTTCTACTTCTCCCCTTTTTTTTTTTTTTTTGTTTTTTCTGGTTCCTCTATGGATGTTTAGGAGATGTGGAGCAACCCCCCTTTTGGGTTGGAAATTGTGTTATTAGATTGAAAAATGATGGTCAGTTATTTGTAGGAGTGGCCAAGCTTTCGATGGTCGAACTCGATCGGAATTAAATACCAGTTGGACTAGTACATGCTGATCAATATTTACGGATATTGATATTTCAAACATATAATTCAAACATATCAGTATATGTAGACATTGATCAAATATGTACTGATCCCACTGGTATTTAAACTTCCGTTCTCTTTGATATGAGAGTTGGTGGGTGAAAATGATTCTATGTCAATCACCAAATAAAAACATTAACATTCAAATAGGAAAACATTTACTTGCTACCAATCACTAGCAGTGTGTTTCAACTTCAGACAATGGAAACCCAATACCAAGAAAAGCTATTAGAAGAACACCGATTAAATAAAAAAAAATAGCAAAATAATTGTTGAAGACTGAAACCATACTTGTAGCACAGGCTCCTTGGACAGAATCACAATTGCTGATTCACTCTTAGGTTGAGTTTTCACTGGATGATTCTTAACCTTCAGAACAAAGATACAACAATCAATAGAGCAGACAGAAAACATAAAGAAGTGATTTCATCTTCAGTCTCAAGGATCAGAAAGTAAGAGCAAGTATAGGGGGGGGTCAAAGAAAAAATTGGAAACAAAAATATTTTAATTTTATAACAACAAACAAACCATGATGTCCCCAAATATTTGGGCTCCGCTGATGATATCTAATTTTAAATATACACAAATAAGTAGCACACAGCATTAGTGTTGCAAGGAATGAGTCATTATTCATTGAGATAAACAAAAAAATTACCCAGCAGCGCAATATGTCCCACGGTTGACATGGCTAAGGGAGTCAGTTTTCAACCTTAGTGGATCCAGAAATATGATAACCAGCAGTTATCACAGCATCCATCATAAGAGCAGAGGGTGGTGTCCATTTGAGAGTGACAACCGTACTATGTAGATTGACAAATAGAGGTTTTGCATCAGGCAATTCCTGCATAGAGTTAGTTACCTAACATGTCAGTTCAGGACATCTGTGTAAAGGGAAGAACACTATTACTGTGTTAAATAACATAGAAATGTTAAAATGTCATAAGAAAATGGAATTATTACTACGTCACACCATAGCTGCCTCAGCCCGAAAGAAAACCAAGCAATGTCTGAAAAAAACTCCTTTACTTCAAAATGAAGAATACAATCTTTTAAAGTCTTAAATGTCCTTGTACATTAAATTACTTCCATGTGTCGGCTTCCATATAACCTCGAGTCAGTTCATTACATTATTTTAAGTGCATCATGGCATGGCACACCCAGAAACAAGAAAGATAGTTGTATTCATCTCCCATGTCTTTTCAACTGTGTCAAATCACCTATTTTAGGTTCTATTTAAGTGCTCTATTCAGAGTGAAACTGAAACAGTTTTGGTAAATAACATTAGACTGATAAAGAATAAAATGCTCATCAATAATTAAAATATCTCAATGAATGAATTAAAAAAATGTTTTAGTACCTCTGATATCGCTGCAAGTACAGCTACAATCTTTTTGTATGCAGGATACTTATCCTTTGCAGCTTTTAACATTTTGTAGCATGGAAGCTACCCATTCATGCTAAAATTCCTTCCACAATCATTTGCATTTTTGAGGAACTGGTGGACCAAAACCTGGTGAATATTTGTCTGTGTTGTTCTAGACACAGTAGACAAGAACCAAAATCAGAATTGCAGGAACATGTAACAGCAAAAATATAGATGACAGTATCAAACCAAAATGTCATATTTGAACCATGAAACAATATGATACCTTAGTAACAGTCCTCCCAAGGCTTTGTAAATGAAATGAATCACAACCAGCACACTGATATATGTACCAGAGTTCAAGTGGCGTGATCTGCATCATCCTAGCAGACCTGAATAAAAGATACACAGAAAACTACCTACACAGTTGTTGTGGGAAAGAAGCAGCTACACAGTGCTCATCAAAAAAATATATGATACACAATATCTAAAGATGAACCAAACTGTTCAAAACATATTTGATTAAAATTGTGTTATACGTCACCACAAAGAGCATGCAGAACAGATGTGAATATGCACACAGAAACTTGCACATGATATGCCATCTGCACAGAGATGACGGAAACAATGTAACGCTTGTAACGGTTTGCATGACTCTGTATTGCAAGGGCATGAGAAGAATTAAACCTGTAACATGATACTATCTAGAAAAGAGAATTACAAATCAGATGATGAACCACACCTCAACACAAGCAAGAAGGATCCTCAAAGCCATCTCATGGTGATAATTTGCTCTCAAAGGAAAAGAACCATACCTGTTACCTATATCTACAGGTAAAGTTAGCTAAAAATAGAAATTTCTAGTTTAAAATTCATAAGCATGAACCCACTTAGAATAGCAGATTGCAGTATTGCCACCACAAAGAACTGACAAATCTGTAGCTGTGCACATTAGTAATCCACCATCAGCAATTGACTGAATAGCAGAGTCCAAGAAAGCAGAAGGTGATCGATCCACAAGGATCAAGGTCAACCTAAGACAACAGTCATTTTTATCATTACAAACTGAAATTTATTAGATTAGCATAGATCAAAATCTGAAAATGACAAATTATCTGATGTCATTAATGGAATAATAATGTGCCATATGTCAAAGTTAAATCTGCTTTAATGGCAAAGCCTTTTTCTTTCGATCATGATGATTCAACCATAGAATGAATGCAATATGGAAAAATTCCTCGGACTTGAAGCAAACAAACTTATTTAATGTCCACAATAATTTCTGTATACTGCTGCTATAGCAACTTTGTCTGTCGTCAGTGTACTAAATAACTTGTACAATGCTGGATTGGGTGATTTTGTGCTAAAATGTTTGATGGCAAGTCATGTTGAATCCCGGATTTTGATGATGAAATCAATTGATGAGTTTATGGACTAATAAGCTTTTGGAATAAGTGACATAGGAAAAACTTCGATCACGGACTCGAACCATCGAGGGCAAATTGTCGAAGATTGAACGTCGGGCCAGAGGATTGATCGACGTGCCGAAGATTTGACTTCGTATTATGAGTTTGGGCATTGTACCGGAAGGATCGAGTATTGCGCCAAAAGATCAGGTGTTGTGGGAAGTCAACATGCCGATCGATCAGGCAACATGTTGAAGAAAAGGACGATGCGCCGAAGGTTCGAACGAAGTACCGGATGATCAGATGACATGCTAAAATGTTGGACAACGTGTTAAAAGCTTCGTGATTGTGCTAGATATGTGATTGGAGTGGTTAAGTCTTGATCAAGGTCGTTTGGAGTGAAATTGAGTTGGTATTAGACTGAAACCGTGCCAACTTAACAAGAAGCCCATTGGGCTTGAACTAAGGTCGAATTGGGCCTGTTGGAAGGCCAATTCAGTGATCTAAGGTTGGCATGGGCGGTGGTAACGCCAGGCCTAGGCGGTGCTACAAGCCTCCGAAAAGCACTATTTGTGCTTTTCCAATAGTTTCGATGGTGGTACCACCCATGCCAACGATGGTACCGCCAGAGCCAAGATTCCTAGCTCTATTTTGGCGGTAGTACCGCCAATACCCCAAAATCTCGGGGATTTAAATTTTGGCTCCATTTTTTAAACCTTTTGGGGTCTATAAATACCCCACTCATGCTTGTTTGTTGCAAGAAGAAGAATTCTTAAGGATAAAAGTGTTGTAAACTCTCTTTAACCATTGGTTAAATCTCTTCCTCCTTTTTGAGTTTAGAAGTGTTTCTAAGTTGTGGGAGGGTTGAGGTCTCTTGTAAAAGAGAGATGTAAAGATTCTCTCTTAAGCCTATTAAAAGAAGAAGAGTTGTAACAAAGGTAATCTTCGCCCGTTGTAAAAAAAGGTCGATAGTAAAAGTCGATGGCCTCAAGAGAAGAAGAATCAGGAGTGGACGTAGGCCGGAAAGACCGAACCACTATAAATCGATTTGCATCCCTTCTCTTTCCTTTGCTTTGCTATTGGTTGAATCTCTTCCTCCTTTTTGAGTTTAGAAGTGTTTCTAAGTTGTGGGAGGGTTGAGGTCTCTTGTAAAAGAGAGATGTAAAGATTCTCTCTTAAGCCTATTAAAAGAAGAAGAGTTGTAACAAAGGTAATTGATCTTCGCCCGTTGTAAAAAAAGGTCGATAGTAAAAGTCGATGGCCTCAAGAGAAGAAGAATCAGGAGTGGACGTAGGCCGGAAAGACCGAACCACTATAAATCGATTTGCATCCCTTCTCTTTCCTTTGTTTGCTATTGCTTATTAATTTACTTCATTTGCTATCTTTACTTGCACTTTTGATTAAACGCATTTTCGACAAGGACTTATCGATCAAAATTTTCAAATTGGATCCTATTTGCTATAACACTAATTCACCCCCCCCCTCTTAGTATCATCATGATCCTAACAATTGGTATCAGAGCCTAGTTCTCTCAGTTAGATTAACAATCAAGATAGATTTAATGATTTTTTTAGGCAATAAAGAGAGTCATTCTATCATTCATCCTCCTATGTTTAATGGGACGGACTATTAAAAAACACGAATGAGGATTTTCTTACTTTCTATGGATTTTGATTTATAGAACATTGCCGAGTTTGATTTTCAAAAATTCTATAAACCACTGAATGAATAGAATGGATTTTGAAAAGAAAATATTTTTATTAAATGCTAAAGCTATGAATGCTTTATTTTGTACTTTAGACAAAAATGAGTTTAATTATGTTTCTATTTTTTGACACTATAGATGATATTTGGCACACATTTGAAGTTACTCATGAAGACACGAGTAAAAGAATCTAAAATTAATCTTTTAGTATATAGTTATAAATTATTTAAAAATGAAGCCAATAGAAACTATTAGTGACATGTAAACCCGTTTTACGGATGTTGTCAATGATTTAAAGGCTCTTGGTAAAAGTTATACTAATCTTGAATTAGTAAATAAGATTTTTAGATCTCTTCCTAAAAGTTGGGATCCAAAGGTAAACTGCAATTGAAGAAACAAAAAACTTGAACAACTTTCCTCTTGAAGAACTCATAAGACCTTTAATGACCTATAAAGCACATGATGAATAAGAGGAAAACCTCCCAAAGAATAGGAAGGATATTACACTTAAAACCAAAGAAGACTACTTGAGCGAAGGCTCAAGTGATGATGATGATGACATTACACTCCTTACAAGAAGACTCGAAAAGTTCATGAGGAGAAACAAGACTAATTTGATAAGACAAGAAGGTAAGAATAAAAGTGAACCTAATAAAGATGTAATCATATGTTATGAATGTAAACAACTAAGGCACTTCAAAAATGAATATTCACAACTAAAAATGAAGCTGCCATCACAAAAGAAGAAAAAAATATTCAAGGAAACATAGAATGAATCAAGTGCATCAGAAGACGAAAAGTAAATCAGTGAAGATGAAGTGACAAACTACACTTTGATGATCTTCAACGATGAGGTATTTGACTCTACCGGAACATCTTTATCTTATGATGAATTACTTGATACATTTCATGATTTGTATGATGAACTTAAAAAAAATGATAAGAAATATAAATTACTAAAAAAGGATCATATATCTCTCTCTAATGAATTTGATAAATTGAAAAATAAGTATGATAATTATATGTTAACATCTTGCACTAAATGTAAAGAGTTAGATTCACTTATAAAGGAAAATATGTAATACAACAAACATTAGAAATTTTAAAACTAAAAACAAATCATTAAAATATGATTCTCGCTTACCAAGGTTGTGTATATAGAAAGGAAATAATCGACTTCATGAGTAGTAACACTCATCAAAAGCCAACAAAATTTGTAAAAGAACGCACTACATATTTCTTCTAAAATTAAATATAATTTTTGTGAAGGATTTGATCACTATGCTTATACATGCTTCTTTAAAAAATATAGTTCTCATTAGTTAGTTTGGGTTCCTAAAGGAATTATAGATAATTTGATGCTATAAGTCAAGAAAGGTAGATCTAACATTGAAGGACCCAAAGTTACATGGGTACCTAAAATAAACTCCTCTTTCTTGTAGGTATATCTCCAAATAAGAGCTAGGAGTAAAAGATGATATCTTAATAGTGGATGCTTAAGACATATAACCGGAAATCCAACATAATTCTCAAAGCTCACTAGCTGAGATGGAGGATATGTCACTTTCGGAGACAGCAACAAAGAAAAAATATCGGTATTGGAAATATTGATAATAAATCAAATCTTTTGATTGGAGATGTTATGTTAGTAGATAGTTTAGAACATAACTTATTAAACATTAGTCAATTGTATGATAAGGGATATAATATTAAATTTGAATCTAATGCTTGCATTATAGAAATACCAAATAAGAACAAATCTATGATTACTTTAAGGAGCGATAATGTTTATACTATTGATCTTGATGATTTTCATGATGAAACTTGTTTTTCGATATTAAACGATAATACATGGCTTTGGCATAGGCGATTAGGACATACAAGTATGAAATTGATCTTATAAATTGGAACTAAAAAACTTGTAAAAGGAATGACTAAAATTAAATTTGTTAAAGATAAAATTTGTGATGCGTGCCAACTAGGAAAACACAAATAAGAGGAATGCCTAAAATTAAATTTGTCAAATATAAAATTTGTGATGCATGCCAACTAGAAAAACACAAAGAGTTGCTTCAAACCTAAAAACCAAGTGAGTACCTCTAGATCATTATAATTAATCATATGAATTTATTTGGACCTATTGATATCACAAGTCTGGGAGGTAGTAAATATGCTTTTGTGATTGTTAATGATTAAAGTAGATATACTTAAACATACTTCTTGGCGCATATGATTGTTTTAAATATTTTACAAAATTTAACAAAATTTTACAAACAAGTTTAAAATAAAAAAGGTTTTATGATTTCTTTTATTCGTAATGATCATGGTGGTGAATTTAAAAAATTATGATTTTCAAAAATTTTGTGATTCAAATGGGTATGATCACAATTTCTTTACTCTAAAAAATTCATAACAAGATGGAGTTGTTGAGAGAAAAAATAGAAACTTACAAGACATGACAAGAACCATGCTTAATGAACAGAGCCTACTTTGAGACGAAGTTGTTAATACGGCATGCTATGTTATAAACATGATTCTCATTAGACCTCAACTATCTAAAGCTCCCTATGAATTGTGGAACAAAAAAAGACCCAATATTTTATATTTTAAAGTTTTTAGATGTAAATATTTTATTTAAAATGAAAAGGATGCTTTAGGAAAATTTGATGTAAAAATCCGATAAAGACATTTTTCTTGGATATTCTTTTATTTCTATAGCATATCGAGTTTTTAATAAGAGATCTTTAGTCATTAAAGAATCAATTCATGTTGTTTTTGATGAATCCCTCACAACTAAAAAAAATGATTTTGATGATGATTTTGAATTTAGTAATTTGAATCTGAATGAGGATTTTCTACCCAAAGTAACTTGGATACATCTACTTCCAAAGAAACCTTACCCAAGGAATGAAAGTATCTAGACATATCCTAAGGAGCTGATTATTGGAGATACATCAAAAGGTATTTAAACTCGTTCTTTGTTAAAAAATATTTATTCAAATGCATGAATCAAGATATTTTATTATTTCTTCTCGTATGATTATTTCTTTTTACTAAAGAGGAAATTTATCCAAATGGATCATTATCTTTCACTTGACTTCTTGATGTTTACGATGTGAGATTTATTTCATATGACTCTTTTGTATTCATAACTTATATACCCCATCATTAATTGACCTCTCATAACTTGAACTTATCATCGATGTTAATATCATTCATGTTATGATATCAAAGTAGTTTTATAATTGGAACATTGATATAAAAGAGAATTAACACTATGATACCATGATATCGTTCTCTTCTTTTTGATGATGACAAAGGGAGAGAAGAAGTAGCTCATATCTTTTATTAATAAAGAGGGAGAAGTATACTTTTAACAAAAGGGGAGAAGTATATGTTTTATCAACCAAGGGAGAGAATTATGATGTCCTACTTACGATTCTTTGTTATGCAAATGGTTAACTAATAGTTATATTTTGATTGATATTATACATTATTGAAATTTAAAACTTGAAATGATTATAATCTTTGAAACTTGATTGAATATTGATTTTTATGCAATGATTGAATCAGAATATCGACAAGATCAAATTTCTTTCAACTTAAATTCAATATATGCATTTAAAATGATGTATGATAATTTAAAATCGAGTTAATTATAATCTTTTAGAATGACATATAGATAGGGGAGTTTAGCTAAAACTCCATCATCAATTAATTATCATCATCAAAAAGAGAGATTATTGAATCTTAGATCGTGATGATGAAATCAATTGATGAGTTTATGGACTAATAAGCTTTTGAGATAAGTGACGCAAGACAGACTTTGATCACGGACTCAAACCATCAAAGGACAAATTGTTGAAGCAGAAGAATCAGATGTTGAGTCGAAAAAATATCATGTCAGAGATTAAACGTCGAGCCGGAGGATTGGTCAATGTGCTGAAGATTGGACTTTGTGCTATGAGTTCGGACATCGTGCTAGAAGAATCAGGTATTGCGCCAAAAGATCGGATGTTATGGGAAGATAACATGCTGATAGATCGGGCGATACTTCGAAGGAAAGGACGATGCGTCAGAGGTTCGGACGAAGTGTCAGATGATCATATGATATGTCGGAATGCTGGACATATTGAAAGTTTCATAATTATGCTAGATATGTGATTGGAGTGGTTAAGTCTTGATCGAGGTCATTTCGGGTCAAATTGAATTGGTATTAGGCGGAAATCATACCAACTTAACAAGAAGCCTATTGGGTTTGAACCATGGCCGAATTGGGTCTGTTAGAAAGCCAATTTGATGATCTGAGGTTGGCTTGGGCGGTAGTACCGCCAAGCCTAGGCACTGTACCGCCTGAGAGCCGAAAAGCACTATTTGTGCTTTTCCGATAGTTCCGACAGTGGTACTGGCCATACCGGTGATGGTCCAGCCAGAGCCAGGATTCCTAGCTCTGTTTTGGCGGAAGTACCACACAACACCAATAATAGTACCATCAATACCTCAAAATCTAAGGAATTTGAATTTTGGCTCCATTTTTGAAGCCTTTTGGGCAAGGTTCGTCGTATCGTTCGTATCAACGCGTTGAGTTTATCTCGGTACATTATGGTACTCGATACCGAGCGATACGCATAGTGCTACTGCTCGATATATTACAATATCTTATATAATATAATATAATATAATATAATATATATTAAAAAATAAAAAGGGGGTGACGTCGTCGAGGCAATGTCACCTCATTTCTTCTCCCCACGCGGGGAGAAGGAATCGCTTGCGGGCGACGGATCGCGTAAGGGAACTAAGAAAGAGCAACGCGCACGAGGTATTTTTTCTCTCTTCTTCTCCCTCTTCTTCTTCTCCTTTCTCCCTCAATCCCGTCGATGGTCGAAATCGACCGCCGACAACTGAAATCGAGCGTCGACAACCAATTTTGGCGATATTGCCTGGTAGCGAGCAATCCACGTACCGGCCAACTAGCGGACCGGTACATACCGCCCGGTATGGGGCCTTATTGTTCTGTAAGGCAATCCATGCTTTTGGGATCTATAAATACCCCACTCATGCTTGCTTGATGCAAGAAGAAGAATCTTTAAAGATAAAAGTGTTATAAACTCTCTTTGAGCATTGGATGAGTCTCTTCCTCGTTCTTGAGTTTAGAAGTGTTTCTAAGTTGTGGGAGGATTGAGATCTCTTGTAAAAGAAAGGTACAAAGGTTCTCTCGTAAGTCTGTTAAAAGGAGTTGTTACCAGGGTAGTTGATCTTTGCCCGTTGGAAAGAAGATCAGTAATGAAAGCCAGTGGCCTCGAAAGAAGAGGAATTGGGAGTGGACGTACGTCGGAAAGACCGAACCACTATAAATCGGTTTGCATCCCTTTTCTTGTCTTTGCTTTGCCATTGCTTACTGATTTATTTCACTCGCTACCTTTACATGCACTTTTGGTTAACGCATTTCCGATACGGACTTATCGATCGAACTTTTCAAATCAGATCCTATTTGCTATAGCCCTAATTCAGCCCCCCTTCATAGTGTCATCACGATCCTAACAAGTCGAAGGGCTCTACCAATTGTCTTGAGTTGCACCATCCTAACACAATTCATATTGAGCACCTTACAAAGGTTAACCTAAGGCTAAATAACCCTTGAGTGTTTACCAAGCTGATGGAAATCTTCCAAAATCAGGCCACATCATAAAGGTCTTCTCCATAAAATATCACTTCCACAAAGGAAAAGTTGGACTAAAACTGAGCAGGAAAGTCAGGACTATTTGAATGTCAGGAATCCACTTGATATTTCCCAAATCAATCCAACTCCTTTAAGCAGAAGAACAGGAGTAATATTTTCAATTAATGAGGCAGGCCAAGGTTCATCCAAGAATGATCTTCTCTGTATATAAGATTCCTACAAACATGTGAGAGATAGTATACCACCACTTGAGGTTACAAGCTCACCAAGTTTCTTCTAGCTCTTTAATGTGCCTTCATGAGATTACCATCTTCTATATACTTTTCAATCACGGATACACAATAAATGATTAATGAACTGCTTCCTGGACAAAGCATCAATCTAATTTATTGGAACTGTGGATTATGAAAGAATATAATGATTAAAGATGATACAATCAGATATAAGAATGATGATAAGGTCAATCTGTAAAGCCCACATAAGATGGTCGAGAAGCTGACCGGAAAAAACTTTTCTTTACCTCGTCGCGAGGGTGTTGTAATCTTAGTGCAATTTGACTTGATCAGGCGATCCTACCTCCCTCATAAATAATAGAATAAGGCACAAAATAGAGTGAAGAACAAGGATAACACATTTCCTGGAGAGTAGGCTAGGTGTATAAGTAGGAACATGCTAATCCACAAGCACAACAGTGGACTTCCAAGAATTGCAAAACAGATAAATCGCTTGAATAACCTGTGTGAGTTACAGACTTAGCCTAAACTTGTTTTCCACACTTAGGTACAAGAAGAAGCCTCATATCTGTCCATTCAACATAAAATTCTTATAGCAAAAAACAGATCCATAAATAATCTTACTTCCGGAAATATATTAAGTACAAGGAAGAAGAAACACAATATAGGATAATTTCTTTGATTTTGGCAAGCAAACATCCCCAGGTTTCAGTGCCACATCTTTTCGAGCAAAACTTCAATAAAGATGAGCTTAAAACTAATAATTTGCAAGGGTCCAAAGTTACTGCATCAAATTATTTTGGATGGGTAACCATATAAACTCAGGCATCGACAAGATGAGTTTCCACCATTGATGATGCCAGAGAGCCATTAAACTGTATATTTCTTTTGCAAGCTTCAATAGATTCTGCAGCAATGTGTGCGAAATGATTAAACATCCATTTCAAGCCTTGCCTAGAAATTCTACCAGCAAAGAAATCAACACTATGTAAAAATCAAACAATACTTTCATCATAGTCAAGAGCGACAAGTTTGCCAATGCCATCTATTTCAAGTGCATCTCTCAGCGATTGTAAATCCAGAAGCAGCTAAAGCCTGCAGATTCCTAACCAAAAAATATTTCAATTTGGGCATAGCAAACATATGCTCATAATGGCCACAACTTTAGATGAAGGCTAAAGATCAGACGACCTTGTAGAAACTTAGATTATATTTATCAACAAGCACATTATTCCATTTGCAAGGATAGGAACACAAGATAACTATAGATGCACCTCGAGAACCATGAGTGCTTTGAGTTCTTGAACTTTTTGAGGCAGGAATTTCCTTAATTTCTCTTAAGTTGCTTTTGGAATAATCTGAAGAGTCTAGTTGGATTTGACAATCTCCATCTGGTAAACAGTCAGAAGGCCTGTCGCAAGGTACCTCTGATGCTGATCCTTTCCTGCTCAACATAATAGCATGTTCTTCCTTGCGTTTTGAGATAAAAGTCCTTAAAACAGCAATGGAAATGTCTCTGTTATGAACCTAATTACCATACATAACTTTCATCAGCAACTAGAATACATACAGGGGAACATCTAAAACCAAATTCATGTTGTCCAAGCAGCAGCACCAATCGTAACAACACAGATTTTTCATGTTGGCTTTCTCTATCTAAGCCTCATCGTGGTCCTAATTGACATTTCTTACATCGAAGAGAGGAATGCCAAACAATAAAGTTCAGGAACCAATTCTTTAAGTCATCAAAATGGACAGGCAATTATCCTGGAATATGATGAACAAGTGATTATGACCCCAGTGGCGTACCCCGGGACTAATTTCCACTTGTTATTATTTACTTAATAGGATTCTTTTAACAATTTATCATTTAAGGATTCCAACATGACACATTTTTACAATATAATTTAGATTCACTACTAAAACGAACACATGATCTATAGAATGCCCTAAGCATATGACTTGTATACTTTATGACGTAGATGACCAAAATTTAATCTTGTCCAAGGTGAAAAAAAGAATAATAATCTTTGCAATCTCAGATCAAGAAAAGATGACTTCTTCTAACGAATTAGAAGCACCGACGGAAATCCAACCTAAACAATCAACAAGAGCAACGGGACAACAAGAACCAGTTTTCACCAAATCGTTTTTCGCGTTTCAGAAGAACGAACTCGCACAAGTATCATACCTGGGCCTTGTTGTAGAACACGCCGTTCGCAGAATCCATAGAAAATCTTCGCTCAACGACTGTGTATCCTGCGGGCTTCGCTCCCACGTCGCCCACACCGACTTCTGGGGCCGAAGAAGATGATGATGATGATGAGGAGAGTGGAAAACTCGATTTTGATGATATCAGCGGCAAGCTCTGGGCCGCCCTGGTTAAGAACCCGTATCGCCTTCGAATTGCCGCATCCAAATCCCCAACACGATCGCGCGGCAGGGATGATTGCGAGGGTCTTTGGTTCGCCACATTATAAACCCTATTTCTCGGCCTTCGGCGCACGTTAACGATCAATCATACAGTTCCGCTAAAGTGAGCATGTGATCCCCCAAACTAATTGGGTCAAAGGTTGGCCTCATTTTGTGCTTATATGATCATTACACTTCAATTTGAGTAGAAAAAAAAACTAGAAGATTAAGTCATGTTATTTTGTTGATTAATACGTTAATTAAGTAATTATGTTAAATATTAATAATAGTAAGATCTTGAGATTGAATTTTGCGTTCATCAAATACTTGCTTGCACTCTAATTAAAAGAGTAGAACATTAAAATTTTTAATTAAAGATTCAAGATGCATATGTCAACTTCTCATTGCTTCTATAAAGAAAATACTGCAAAGAAATTTGTGACCAGAAGTTTTGATCGAAGCCTTTAAATAGCTTTTTGTCAAAATTTACTTCACTAGCTTTTTTGACATATGTTTAAAGTTTTATGATTAGTTATATAAATCTTGTTTGATTGACAGATGAGATTAGCACAAACAAGATTATGTCAAGTTTTGGAGTGGTTATTGCGTCAATAAAATATTTTTAATATAATTCTTTTACAAGGAAAATTTATCGATTAAGACTTTAAAACCCTCAAACCACAAGTAAATAAGTCAGGTTTATTACTACCAGATTAATATTATGCCTAGAAATTTATAGGATGAGATTGGAAATGCAATGGGACTAATGTTTAAGACATCAAATTTGTCAGGTGAGATTTTGAACCTTCAGGTTATGCGAGAAGAAAGGTTCATATTTTTTTTTTTATATTCTGATAATTTTGCAAAACACATAGATATGTTGTACATTCTTGTTTGTTTTTGGTCTGATGTACTATACGTACAAATAAAATATAATTATATATGGCACACTACATCACTCAAACACAGGATAAAATTAGGATTAGAAAAATGAGGCCTCATTGCTTGTTGCATGGTGGACTCATGTATTGTACTTCTTCCAACTACACTTTTTGCTTGTCTGATCCAAATGTGCATCAGTAGTAGCTTCTTCTGCATCTGATATGGTGAGCCTATACATGAATGACTCTCTCTCTCTCTCTCTCTCTCTCTAAGAGGAACCTGGACCACCATTGTCCATGTTCTTCATGTACAAAGGTCAAATGAAGCTGTGGTGGAGAAGAGAGAAGACATAGTCCCTATGATTGGGAAACTGATTGGTGAACAGTCATGGATCCACTGCAGGTTGATGACAAACACCAGTCAGCGCAGGATTTCTGGTCCCTGGATCGGTTGATATCTAGAAAGAGAAAAGATAACTCGACATCAATCTCGTCTTTCAAATCTCAAATGGCCTCTATGAATCTGCTGCCAAACATTTCCAGATGCTGCTATGAGCTTAAATAGGTCGAGGACAATGTAAAGCTTGTGCTGTTCATCAGGTCTGCATGATGAATGATATGTTTCTGCCACCAGAGAGATAGGTTTCTGAGGATAATTACAAGGACCATCCTATGGAGCATCAGAAACATGGCTTTCACTGCATGGCTGCAGGGACCATCCTATAGAGAATGCAGCTTCAGGAACATTTTCCAAGCTGTCCATGTCTCCTTCACTGAGAGAGGTAGGGCTGCATGACGACACACGGCCTTGGTCTTATCATCTATGTTTGGCTGGAGTAGACTTCAACCATGGCTTCTGCATTTGCCTTATTATTCCCCTCTTCTTCTACCAAATTACTAACTTTTATACTATATATATTGCAGCTAGCATTTGTGACAACGTCAGGAGAAAGGGATGTATAGACACTCAGACCATGAGAAACTTCGATCTCTTGTCGGATACAATATCATTACATGGGAGTTTATGACATTGATCTCTAATCAAATGCTTGTGGCTTTCCACTATTTAGTTAGCTCTTTTGAGTCTAGTAAACTCTGAGCACTATACATCAACTCTGACTATTAAGACTATTTTCTGAATCATTTCGTGTGATCTACCAATAGGTGGATATTGCCATCCATTCCATCAATTAAGATCGTCGTTAGGAAGCAGAAATAACTCATGATCGTCGTTCCTTTCTTTGAGAAAGCTTCAATTAAGATCTGAAGCCCATGGCTGCTAATTAGATGTCATTAAAAGGAGAAGTTGATTGGTTTTGATCACATCCAAAGGCAAAAATACTAATGCAGGATGTCATGTGGAATAATCCTATAGCATCTACAATACACTATGCATATGGATGGAGAGAAATCAACTGAGTATATACCAATTCATGCAAAGTTGTTGATGAAAGGAGGTAGAGGATAACATGCTGCTTAAAAAATTGTTTGCAGAATGGAGAGGAGAAGATAGCATGGGTGTGTTGATTATAAACCAAGGGTTTGAATGATAGCTTAGCTAGCAAAGAAGGTAACTTAGATCAAAATCTGCTTTCATAACTTAATTCTTTATCCAAATGGAAATGCCATAGATGCCTAGAAATGAGTATTAATATAAACATATTTTTTTTCTAGTGAAAAATTAAAGAAAAACACAATAAAAAATGTCATGGTGTGCCTAAAGGAAAAGGGAGGAGTAGAAATAAGAATGGACCTGCATTGGTGTTATGATGAAATGATTAGTTGAGATATCATTAAGTTCTCACTATTCCCCCCCCAAAAAAAAAAAATAATTAATAGGGCCCAACATTAATTGTACAGAAGCTAATGATGAGAGACTTCCATCAATACAAGATCTAAAAAAGGATCAATGTGATCCTTGTAAAGAAAGAGGCACTTAAATAAAGGGTTTAGGTTGCACTAATATCATGTTCATAAAATCCTGAAACTTTTGGATGGGAAGGAAGGACTTCTTTTGATGGCATATGGATTGAGTCTTTTCACATGCATCTAACATTTTTAATGGTAAAACATGCTCTAAAATGAGAAGAAAAAAAATTAAAGTTCTTTTTTGGTTCCAACATATTTTTTTTAGTCATAAAAATAATCCATCCTACATTATCATCTAGGAATCCATGGCAAGACAACAAATCCCAACATCCATGAGAGACCTAATGCAGTGAGAACTATCAACATTGGGACCCCCTATATCTATGGTCCAAAGTTGATCAAGATACACCTCATGCATTGTGGATCCATGGAAATGATATGAAGAGGCTGTGGGCTCACCACCCTATTGTTGTTTCTACCCTCTTCATCACAAAGTTATGAACTTGATTTAATCCTCCTGAAGAAAAGAACCAAGTATTTGATCCAAGGAATTCTGTTGGTGCAAAACCATCCTCTTAATTACACACATTACAAGACAAAATAATTAAACCCATCTTAGTGGCACTCATTTAGCTTAAAGAGGCAGGACATGCTATCCATATCAATTGGGGCTTCATCTTGTAAGGAAGGCTTGACATGAATTTTCTCAAGTATGGCTCCTTATAGCAAACTATTATTGGATCAGAAATGGATCACACACAAACAAACACACCTTTTTTTTTTATTTAAATTAGTTGTGCGATTATTGTTCATGAATTATATTGCGACGTTTTGTTTGACATATTTTATCGATTTTTTTTTTAAATAAAAAGATCAACAAAGATTCCGAGTGGATAATTATAGTTCAATACTTGATGGCAACCTACAAACATCCCATGTGAACAATTGGATTTCTAGTTGTCTTTGTTGGACTACTACTACTACTACACCTCAGCAACCAAAGCTTAGATCTTATCCTTGGAGTGGAAACCTCAACAACAAGGCAGCTAATTCTTTCTTTATTTCTTGCTATCTTTTGATGAAGATAAATAGCTAACATTTGCTCAAACCAAATAAAGGAATCGGCAAAATGCAACAGTATATACCTAAGACATTAACTTTAGATGATGACAAGGTGAAAACTTTGAGTTGTGGTCTTGGATGACAAGCACAAACTTCTTGCTTCATTCTGGCCACTGGAGACATTTGAAGCAATCTGGACTAAGATTTTAGTGCAAGATTTCTTGAAGACAGTTAAGTGAGTTAATTGGTGGTGGTTGGTGGCAGTATCTCCCAAGCAATGCCATCATGTTGGAGCTCAGAGAAGAACATCTGATCATGGCTTTTTCTTTTTGTCATCTCTTGTTTGGTATACTATGCACTACCTTCATATTTTTCCCTTAAATTGCTTCTTTTCTTTCTCATAATTTGGATGATCAACCAGAATAAAAAAGAAGAGCCGTTTGGGTTTGACCGACACTATTTTTTGTCAGTCAAATGGAGCACATAGTGGAAAGCCAAACCATGACTGTAGAGGTTAAGAGTAACTCGATTACTTGTGAGGCAGTCTGGGAGTAATAATCTAAGAACTACATGCCAAATGCTCTCACTGTGTACCGATATGTCATAAACATGGAGCTACTCCATTTTTTCGGGAACAGAGATTTGATTTTTATGTAAAAACTACTATTGAACTTGCTAGTTCTATCAGTTTGATTTGATTTCTTAAAAAAAATATATATATTTGTGTTTTTTTTTTTTTTTTTTGCATTTGTCAGTTTACAGCTGAATCATACACATCCATCTCCAAAGTTGAAAGAAATGGGATGCTCACAATTGGACAGTTCATCCACCTTCCAGGCCTAAACCCTAGTCGGTGATGACAGTTCTGTTAATTTTGATAGCGAGGAAAGACCCCTCTAACCATGGGAGTTGAGCTTGCGAGAAGTTGGCCGCTTCACAGTCATTGCTCACAGATGCTTGTCACGAGAGAGAGAGAGAGAGAGAGAGAGAGAGAGAGAGAGAGGATACATACTGTTAGGCCTTAAAAGCCTCCTAACCCTAGCGCTTAAGACGCAGGAAGCATGGTCTTCCATGGATATGGTACGCACGGAAAGCAGAAGGGAGCACCGTTCGGCCTGCTTCGCAATTACTCCACACCAGCGTGGGTCGCAGAACAACTCCAGCGACGCGCTGCACGCGAGCATGTGGGCGAGTGCTCCCCCAACATCCATCCTTCCACCCCACGAGAAGATGACAGCATCAACCAAATATAAAAAAGAGAAATGTTTCAGAGCAGATCTTTACTCGGTATGGTAAAAGCCATGCTTCTGGCAGCAGATAAAGAGTACTGCTTGCTCATGAGAGTGTGGACTGTGGACTGTAGACTGACACCCAACCAAGCAGAAGAGAATAACTTCACAGTGCGCCATTAGGGTGAACCAAGTGTGTTGCAGGTTGGGATTTGGGCTGTCTCATCAACCCTGCTCTTTCCCAAGATGGGAGAAAGTGAAGCCTGGCTCGCACCTGTTGATCCTAGCTAAATCCATTAAAGGCGCTTGACCAACCACCGCCACCACCACCGAGCTGTTTCTGTCCCGCAGAGCCTATCAAGTCCGGGCGGGCGAAAGGCTATGGTGGAGAAAAAGGCGTGGTTACACGAAGAGGGGCAACAGTGAGGGTGCGTTGGGGGGTGTCCCTTCTTTTACCCCTATGGGAAACCGAGGAATCGTCACATCACTTCCCGCACTCACTGGCCCCTCGCGACAGTGACAACTGATCCCCTCCACCTTTTCCCTCCCCTTCTTAAACTTTCTGCACTCCCCCCCCTTCTCGGGTGCATCTTCTCGTGACATGCTGCTCCTCTTCATCTCTCAAACATGTCATCATGTCTCGTGTGGATCTTGGCGTGTTTTGTATCCTTCGAAGATTGCTCTGTAATGTGGACTGATGGAGACTGGCGCATGATTCCCGTCTTTTTTTTGTTGTTGTTGTTGTTGTTCTTGTTAGATATGTGTTGTTGCTTGAGGCAAGTGCCCGCCCTCGGAGCACAACATGACGCGGCTTCTGAAACTTGATCGTACCCTCCCTTGTTGAATGCGTCTTTTCTAAATCTGGGAGAATCATGGAGGCTCATCATCGATTAATACAGACAACTTGGGTAAACAGTGGTTTTGAAGGTGGGACTTCGATCTCTCCCATCTTTTGCTGCATGTATCCAGAAGAGATCATAAAGAACAACATCTCAACTCGAAGACTGAGTTCTGCCATTTATGCCAAGAGTTCGCTTCCAAGTGACCCTGGAACAAACGAGCTCCCAAAGACTGTTTCAGATGCATCAGTAGACAGATAAAGATCAAAGGCATAGATAGATGTGAAATGATGGTGGTTTCTCTTGGAATCACGAAGTCAGAAAACACCTACCTAGTAACCCTACCAGATACAGTAATATAGCTTGTCACCGAGGAAGAGGATAACTTTTCTATATGTTGCTTTGACCAAGCAGTAATTTGAGAAGCTAAAAGACATGGAGTCTGACTTGGTATGGTTTTGAGAGACGGTAAGCACCATGGCAAGATATCACGAGAAATAGGAAGCCACAAACCCGTTCTCTCTCAAGCAGGGTTGGCTGGGCCGTACGTTCCATGAGTGGGGGTTCCCACGGGCATTATTGCCAGAATAGAAACCCTAAGCCATGGCGCATGCTCACTGCTATGAGCATCTCTCTTGGGCAACAGGAGAGGAGGCCTATCACCCTCTTCTTCTCCCCCCCCCAGCTTAGCTTGTCTCTTCTTCTCACTCATGGATTTGGTCTCTCCCACTGAGCAACTGTGCTACGTGCGTTGCACCTACTGCAACACTGTTCTTGCGGTAATTTTTTCTTAAAATAGGAGACTAAAAAGAGGCCAGTCATGATGCTTTAGATGTACAGGAAAGATGTCCATTCAAAAAAAAAAAAAAAAAAGGCATCTTCTTCAGCTATATGAGCTTGTTCTCTGAGCAAGTTTCTCTGTATGAATTCCCTGTTTTTTTCTCTGTTCTCTTCGATCTGGCATCTGAGGACCAGTACTTTCGAAGCAAGCCTTCATTTTCTTATCTCATACTTTTCTGTTCACTTTTTAATTATCTTCCTAACCATGAATGATGTTTTAGTTTGAGAAGATCCAGATGAAAGTACTCCTTGGCTTTGGTTTTGCTACTGTTCAAGTTGATGGTTCTTATGCTGTCCATGCCGCTGTTAATTACGACAAAGTATTCCTGATGGCTTCTAGGGTTTTTCCTCCTCTTCCTCTCTCTCTCTCTCTCTCTCTCTCTCTCTCTCTCTCTCTCTCTCTTACAAACTGAGAAAAGGAAAACAGTTCAAACGAGATCCAATCTTTTACGTGCACGAGGAATCTAAAGATGATTCCTTGATTGTTTTTTTTCTCTCTTTCCACGCTCTAATTTTTTATAGTCTCCTCAGGATTTGCAGGTTGCAGTTCCATGAAATGCAGCTGATCTTGGTCTAAGAGCATGCATAAAGCAGATCATAAGCACCTTCCCCAAAGTTGGAGCATTCTACTTCTGTTCTTATCCTCTCTCTTCTTATGCTGAATTCTTCTTTTACCTGCTCATGGCAGTGTAAGATCATACCATATGAAAACAGACTTCGATATCTACTCCCTTCCCTACCCCTCTCCTCGCCCAAATTTATCAGCTCTTCTTCAGCTAAACAATTGTACACAGGATATCCACTTGATATTACTCTGTTGATGAACTATAATAAGATTCCTATTTCTATCTCTAGTTGCAATCTTTTGGAAAGGCGACATGGGAGTCCACAGAATTGCCAGCTCTAGATAATATAGGGGGGAGAAAAAAATGCACATTATTGGCAAAACAAGAGCCAAAGATGCCAGAGGGTGAAAAGAGCCACCGATTACACCTTGATCTGGCGTGGTGACAGGACTTGTTTACTTGGCTGCAGGTTGGAGTTCCATGCAAGCGGATGATGGATACAATAACTGTGAAATGTGGTCACTGCAACCATCTCTCCTTTCTCGGCCCGAGACCCATTATGCAGTCCCTTACTCCCACCAATCATCATCTCGTAGGCCTTCAGGTTCTCACTTCTTCTCCATTAAACCTCTTGTGCTTAGACCAATGTGACAAGATGATGCATTCTGAACAATATATATATATATATATATATATTGTGATGCACTCTCTATAAACTGAACAAGCTTTTGGCATTCATTGCAATCTTGTCTGTCTGCTTATTTCCATCTCCTTTTCTGCTTGGTTTGATACCTTTTCTTTCGAGCAAAGGTAGTGATTGATACTTTAGGCACTTGAAGTTTTTTTTTCAAGGTGGTCTGTTTTGTATGACGATGCTCTTTATCTTGATTAGGGTCCTTGCACTGACTGCCTGAGAGGACAACCTTCACCACCATCATCATCATCAACTTCAAGTGAGCAAATGATCCAAAAACCACAATTTATCATGAAACGTAAAGATTCTCTTTGACTCTTTATTCTTCTTTTTTATTTTTCCTGAGGAAATATTGATTTCCTTCAATTTGTTGATGGCAGCTCCCGAGAAGAAGCACAGAATGCCTTCTGCTTATAATCGCTTCATGAAGTAAGGATCAGACACGATATCTTCATCCGAGTGCTGATGTTTTTTCTTGGTTGCATCTCATGAATGAGCATATCATCAGATTTGATCTGGTAAAACCATCACCGGAAAAAAACAGCAGACTCCTTGAAGACATTCTCAACCTAACATCAGACCATTTCCACCATCCTTCATACGAATACTGCAGCAAAATCCTCTCTTCTCAATGCTGCTTGAAATAGCACAGGAAACCTTCTTTGCAAATATAAAATATATATATTTTAACCTTGTACCCTATACATTTCAGCACATCAATCTTCCTCGCAAATTTATCTTCTTTATACAACTTCTTTGCTTTGTACCTCTCGCTATGTATCATATCCTACTGGAGCAACTTCATTGGATGCATCTGAAACACCTAAGATGGGGTAAATGTGAATCAGAAACTGCTTAATTCTAAAATGGTTCTGCCTATATGCTTGACCTTTTCCTTCACGAATGAAGCATGCTAGTTAATAGTCTCTACTCTCGTTCATTACAAGTCAGACGTCGAAGCCACAACAACAACATAATACTAAGAAGCATAGGAAATAAAAAAAAAATATTGAGAAGCATTGTATAGTGTTTAAACTAAGTCGATGCCTTTACAAGTTGTTGTTATACACAAGACAATACACCTTATGTTGCAGCATTATGTATGATTGGAACTGCAGTCATAAACTGGCTACAGCTTTCTCTTGAACTCGTAAATATCGTTGCTGGAGTACAGATCCACAAAGAAAGTACATAACTCGAGAACCATACCATGACAGGGAGGAAATCCAACGAATCAAGGCAGCTAAACCTGACATTCCTCACCGGGAAGCATTTAGCATGGCTGCAAAGAATGTAAGTTATCACACGATCTCAACTTGTTTCTCAAGGCAATACTAATGGCAGTATCTATCTTGCATGCTTCTTGTCACATGAACTATAGTGGGCTAAGTGTGATCCTCGTTGCTCAACTATTGTTTCGCCTTCTGATACCAATGAACTGGCTCCCGTTCCAGATTCGGTAAAGAGAAAATAACTTTCATTTTTTATACCATTAGAAGTGGTTTGTTTGTGTCATCTTGTCTTAATGATACAGGAAAGAAGCGGTTGCTCTAGAATGGAAAGCTCAAGTGTCTGCGAGCAATTGGAACACAAGGATTAGGTTCCGAAACAACGTATGAAGCTCTTCCTCTTTCTTAGTGATGTAATATGGTGTTAATTTTTGTTGGATCTCGTCTTAGATCTCTCTATAATGAAACATGTTTAATTCTGTACTAGTTCCTAGTTATGATCCGTGTGTTCTATGGCCGCACTGCGGATGAAGAGGAAGTGATCCATACATGACGCTCAGATATATGAATTGCTAAGATTTAAACCCAAGTATTGAGTGCCTCGTTAGAAAGGTTTAAAGTAGGAAGACATCTCCTTACAGATTGATTGAAGTAAAGGACTTTTCCGCAGGGGTGTACTCATTTTGTTTGTGGATAAAGCTTACATTTCAAAGATTAATCAACATGAACATCTGCACATAAATTGAGTACAAAAAAGTAGCTGAGAAGGTAGCATTTTTCATACTAAGTTCATTGTTTCAGTTGGTGACATTTCAAGGTTCATGTTTTCTTCTGAGACATGGAATTTTTCTCTTATCCTGATATCAGATTCCTCTGTAAGAAAACTTCTAAACAATGAAGAATAAAAGACATCTGTAGCCAAAGATGGTCCATATACCTCTACTGTCCTCTCATGTTTAACTGGGTGCAAACATTCTAATTTGTTTTGGATGCCATCTATATGTTTGTCATTGATCTAATAATGCAGCCATAAGGCTATCCTCTCCTCTATTCCATTTTCTTATATTTTTTTCTCTCAAAAAACTAATGTTATTTGATCATTCTTTTGGACTTCCATTTTCTGGAAATAAGTTACAGTTAAAAATTACCCATCTTAGTTTATGATATGCAAGTCGAACACCTATGGAACAGTATGAAACTGCAAACATATTACATACCTTTCTTTCTTACAATAAAAAGAGTACATATAGCCAATCGACACTATCATTATAATATTTATTTATTATATTATTTCAAATTGCTAATATCATTTCCAGTTAGAAAGCGAGTGTGAAGATTAAATTTCTTTGGATGCCATCCTTACATACAATTCCAACAACACTATCATTATATATATATATTTTTTTTTCTTTTTTTTGCTTATTCTACCGAGCATACGCTACCCCTAAGAGACTCCGAGGACCGACCGATATAGAATATTAAAAAGACATTTTCTTAATATAAAAGGATAAAAAATCTAATTCTGTCATATCATCGTTGGCACGATAAATTTGGATAATATTTAGTTATCCCTAAAAAACATAAGTTATAATTTTTTAAAAAAATGGATTTTGATCCCAAGATCTATCTTATGCATGTGTTGCAAGGTTGACTCAAATGCCTCTATGCTCAAAATTTAACACTAATTTCAGAGGATTGTAATTAAGATTCTGGCCAATCTTTCATGAAGACTTCATAATCTTGACTTGTGCTCTATAACCTTAGTATGGATGAAATCAATTAATGGGAACAAAACCATTGAAGACTTGGGTTATCCCTCAATCACTGGATGTGAGTTTGCTTTTGGAGATATGGGGATTCACATATTTTGTAAAACTAGTTAGACAAATGTTATTATATATGCATTCATAATTTAAAAAAAAATACAAAGAAATACAATACATCATCATGCATTAGGATGCAAAGCAGTTTATGCTACTGAATTAAAGCATCCATTCCAGATTGATTACCTTATCCAAGACTTAGAATTTGTTTTATGCAGCAGAAGTTTTAGATTTTTGTTTGCTTGACTATAAGAATAAAAGGAATTGTTCCATGTTAGGCAATAGTGACTACATTATGCCATCACTTTGCATCCTTTAAATGACTCTTTATTATTTTTTTTTTTTCACACAACTCTTATAGTTTTTAGGTTAGTCAATCGATGACTTTTTATTATTTTTTAATCTAAAATAAATTATATCATAAAATTATTTATGAACCTATAGATGGTTCTCCATCAACCAAACAATAAAAATATTGCAATTACAACCACTATAATATGTTGGAACACCTAAACTCATAGAATTCTCAATGTTATATCACTGACAAAACTGACTCTATTGCACAAAATACACATGCAAAGATTAATGTGGCACAGAACACATTGTTCTTCTTGACAATGCTGAGGAAAACAGTAATTCTAATGTCCATGTTTCTTATGTAATCTTTTTGGTCTATCTTTTGTTGCTGAGGAAAACAGTGATTTGAAAGGAACCACTTCCACCTTTCTTGGAAAAGAAACAAAGTTCATGGTAAGATTCTAGTGCATGAATAAAAAACCAAACTTTGAATTTTAGATGACTAAATCACTTTCAAAACAAAAAAAAAAGTGACCATAATGTGTTCTGGTCTTCTTTTCAACTGCCAAACACATATTATACTGCCACAATAAATTATGGGACAGCTTCCCTTGAATGTTGCAGCAATCTACTCCTTGATGGACTTGATATTTATTAGGCAAAAGCCAAGAGTCGTCAAGCTGTCCTCCAAATCACTTCCCATATCTGTGAGAAACGAGACATGTCTCGAGTAGAACTCGCTCGGTTTAAGGCTTACCTACAATTACGTGGAGCAAATATATCTTCTGAAAGCTTCTTTGTGCCTGCTATGAGCCAGTGACAATGATCGACATGCAAATAAAATGATTTCCACAGTATAATCTACTTGCTTTGAACTCACTTTGCTTGTCATTTGTCCCTCACCACAACATTTAGTTACTTTCACGGAAGAACACCATTATGGTGCATGTCCCCCATAAAATAGACTTTGATTAATTTGGTGGGTCATGGATGCTTCCACCTGTTTACTTTGGCTCAAAGTTGGGTAAGTATCATCTGTTGCATATCTTGGACTTTGAAGAACTTTGTATGCAAAAATAGTTCTTGGCCTGAAACCATACTGATCTGATCATGTTTTTTTTACTTATGGAGAAAGATTCCATGTCTTTTTCCCTCCTGAGGCAGCGAATTCTTTCATTCTTCAGAGTTAAAAAAAAGAACCATGTTTGAGAGGTGTTGTTGGCTGTCTTTATCTCTTTCTCACATTTTCTTAGCTAATGATACAGACAATTGTAAGCTAATGGTACTAAGAATCCATGATTCTAATAATGGCCATGCTAATAACAGTCACAACAACAATAATGTTAATAACAATGGTTCTAACTACCAGCTCAATATTTTTAATTACTCTGTTTTGACCAGAATTTGATCAGGAAAATAAAGGATTTGATTTGCATGGTTTCATTCCTTCTAGTTTTGGGTTCCTTCTGCAAACCAGCAGCTTCTGTGTGTGCTCTCTTTGATGAACTGTTTGCAGTTCATCAACTCACCCACTCTGCTTCTGTGAGTGCTCACTTTAGTCTACCTGTATGAATGCAACACTTTGTGATCATAAATAGCCCCCAACTCAGACTGTCCATAGTTCATTATCAGTCCCCTTATTAAGGAATCCACATTGTTTTTTCTCTGTGTTTTCATCATGCCAATAATATATATCTCATCAGATGTGAGTGATGCAGTGCCTCTGCATATAGCTGCAGCACATATGCTTTTTATAAAATGAAACAGAAGTGGATTATCTTGTATGCTAGTAAAGCTAAATGAACATATCAATCACATCACAAACTTTCCTTTGGAATTGGGACAAATGGGTATTCAACAACTGCTACTTTCCTTGGGAAATGGGACAATGTTTGTGTTGTGTTGTGTGCATGCAGCAAGTTCAAAGTAGATGTTTAAGCGCTGGGAGCAAGTTTATGACTGAAAGAAACTACAGAATAAATAAGAAGAAGGCAGTAGAAGAGGGGATCAATGCTACGTTGGAAGAAAGAACTCTTACCAAGCAGGAACAGCCTCCTTTGTTTTTGACTATGTTAGCAATGTTATTTTGGCATTAGAATCTTGTAAACACAAGTATCTATTACTCGTGTTTTTAGAGAAGTTAACAACTGTTCTCACTAGTTAGCTTCTAAGGCCAAGTTTTGGAAACTTGATATTACCTGCAAGTTAGGTTTTCTTCCTGAGCTCCTTGAGGCTTTGAGCTCTGATGAGCAGACCACAGATGACAATAACAAAAAAAAAAAAAACATGGACATGCACTTTGTTTCCTGGCTTCTGATCGATGACAATAAAAAAAGGTGAATCATCTGAGCAGATGAGAAGTGAGATGTGACCAAGTGTTCATGTAACTAGCAATTAGCATAAAAAAAGAATACTTTAGAATGCTGAAACTTGAAGAAAATACTTGTGCTTTTCAACAAATGAGGTGCATCATTTCACACAAAAAAGGGGAAAAAAATAATAATAATACTTGCTTAGTATTTGCAAACCAAAGACAGAAATCTGGTGATGAGAGACCATCTCTAAAGTAAGAGGAAACATGATTTAACAAAACAAGAGGTAAAAATATATTTATTTATGGTGATTTAACGAAAGGCAACATTTTTCCCCAGATCATAGTTCTTCAGCTCAAACAGTTCAGAGCTGGACTCACTCCCTCTCCCATCCTCCTCCGCCTCTTCTGTCCTCCTGAACCACTTCTCTTGCTTCTTCATGAACTCTTCACTCCACAATGCTTCTTTGTCAAGTAGCCGATTACCAGCTGCACTCGTTAGCCATTTGTTCTCAGGATAACCATCCATGGAGTTACATCTCTCAACCAGCCAATCCTCATCGATTACCCTCTTATCGTACCAAGTTTCTCTCTGTGAGCAGAAAGGAGCATATTTCCGGTGCCCACTAGACTTGCTATTGCAGCAACTCTCCCTGGCACACAGGCTGCTGTAGTCATTGCTCTTCATGCGCTGGGAGCAGTTGATGCTACCTTTTCTCCTCCCTGCGTGCATCTTCTCAAAACTTGCGGCCTCCTCTGACTCGGTGGGGTTGAGAGCCCTTGATTTCTTCTTGGAGGTGGCTTGCTTGATGAAAGAGTTGAGGAAGCTAGCTAACCTACGACCAGCCGAGCTGGGCAGTCTGCTCTTCTTGTCCTTGCTTTGGTTATCAACCTTTTCGGAGTGCTGTGGAGGTCTGGTGGACCTTGCAAGTGCGTCCAAACTCCTATCTCCTCCCCGACTGATCACTCTCTCTTCTCTCATGGCTCTCTGAAGGCCGAGGCCTGCGCCATCGATTCCGCCGGAGAAGTACCATGTTGCCTCGAAGACGTCGATCTCGTCGGGGTCAGCTTGGCTATAACCCTCCGACATCACCGAGGGAAAGTGCTGGGAGCAAGAGGACATGGACATCAAGTGCATACCTTGCATGGGATATTGCAGGTTTCATCCGAAGTGATGCACCCTCTTTTAACTACAGGACCATGAGAGAAGAGGTGCTTCCACTTGGTGGCATCGACGCTGATGGATGGCCCATGTAATGGCAGGAAGGGGACACCGAGTGAGCTTCTCACAGTTCACAACCTTGAATGGTTTGAACAAGTTGAGATGGTGAACTTGTCCTTTGATTTCAAGTCACAGCAAAGAGATTTGTTTTTTAGTTTTCTGGCTTACAATGGATTGGATACGAAGCCTTTCCCTGTAAGAAGAAGGAAATATTTTCACTGCTACATATCTTCTTAACCTGTAACTCCATTTTCAAGGATGCTTTTGATAGGCAATTTGGAAGCATCATTTAAGTGTGCCGAAATCTTTCCACATCGATAGCATTTATGCTGAAAGCTCAGCAGAGCGGAAGAACATGAGAGTGTACGAAGACGAAGTGACATTGTGGATGCGATTGCATTCATGGGGTGCATACATTTTCCAAAATCAACGGGCAGAACCATCGGCAAACTGATCACAAGAAAGAGATGTTCACCTGTACATGGCTTCTGTCGTGTCATTTCAGGCGCAATCCATCCACAGATCCGTCTCAAGTTTCCATTATCTTCTGTCTTAGCTAGCAGTCGGTCTAAAGCTTGAGCTTCCCCACTCAATGGATGGAGTATACCAGCTCTGGGTGCGCAACACTACATCTGCAGTTGTTCTCTTTCACTCAGCTCCGTACACCACACAGTAACATCTACTCATTGTCGTTGGGGTGTGCCTCTCCTCCAAGGATGAGGAAGAAGAAAAGCACCATCTTTTCTCGCAGGAATCTTCAACTAAACATCTCCCAAGACTCCAAATCTTCTAATAGGTTTTCTTTGGTGAGAAAACATTCTGCTTGTCTTCTTTTGTCACCAACATATTCTGCATGGTTTTACAAGTATTTGTGGTATTCCGATATCATTCTGATACAGGCATAACCTGACATTAGTTTCTGCTGAACTTGTTAAAGATGAGAGAAAGTGATCCACTTTGCACCCAAAGTTTGCTGAAATCTGCTTTGGTGACTACTGAATCTATATTGTTCATCACCAGACAATCTTTTGTCACATATTGATCGTAATCCTCTACAATGATAAGTCCTGCAACGGGTACTGATCAAGCATCGGAATGATCACACAGTGGGATACATACTATGAGAAAGATATTGGAGATTGAGATCCATGGCAACCTTTAGAAGTTAGCAGTACGTGGTTTTCGTACCGATAAGCGTGGCATATTTAGCATCACAGAAGCTGTAACCCTCAGTTACGTAGAGGTTCTATCATCAGTTATAATAAGAGAAAACTAATAGAATAATTATATTGTTTCATGGTGGAACTACGTTTAATGGTATTTGTACACGAATTGACTGTGCCAGAAGAGATTAAATGCCTGCTTTGTCTTGTCCAAGATTGGAGTCACTGGGGAGGGGTTGAACGAGTGCAAACCTCACGAAGAAAGCCATGCTTGGGAGACCATTTTTTAATGCTAGTCCAAGAAAAATAAGCAATTCTGAACTGCTTCATCAAGCTTCAGTCTGCTATAACGTGGTTATTACTGTGCACAATCAAATGCATGTACTACTCATCATCTCCCACGTCTCTAAAGCTATTACTGTCGCTCTCTTTCATCTTCTTCACAGTCATCTCTTCATGATTGCACTTACTTTTGTGCTCTTTATTTTACTTGCAGTAATTTTCCATTTCCCTCTCACCTTCAGTGGAGATGAAGAGGTCTTGGTGCAAGATGAAAAATAATCGATTTATTTGATTTGATTTTATATTTATCTTCTTTTTTTTTCTCTTTGAGCGGAAGATATTGTCTTGTGATGATTTATGTAAAATATTTCTAAACATATATTGAATTGCCAGAAGCCCAGTGAGGCCAACTCGAAGAGAAGGCTTTTAACACCCTTCTTCTTCTCACCCAAAACCCACAACTCATCTCGAAAAGACACACACAGCCAAAGGCCATCGGCATTCTCGGGAAGGAGGCAGTATCATATGACGACACGGTACGAGCAGGGCTAGAGAAATGGAGCTTGTGCTCTGTAGACTGCGGGCCAGAAGCCCTGCTTTCCCAGCCATGCTCTCCATGTCGAATAATAAATAATAATACCTGCTTGACTCAAAGTCATCGGAATCATTTCTTTCATTGCTTTTCCTCTTCATTTAGGCTGTCCCCTGCTTTCCCTTCTCTTCGCAACTTGAGGCAAGGTGGAGAGCAAGAAGAAGGTCCCGGAGGAGAAGGTGAAGGAAGCGGAAGATTTCATGGAGAGTGTTATTGGCATAGCCATACTTCTCCTTACACTTTTCCTCTGTCTCTGTCTATTCTCCTGCTGCTTTGCCGGTACGGGTGGCAAGATGATGAAGGCGCCCGGGAGGAATGGCGAGCGCATCCGCCGGGCCACGTTCGAGGGGAATCCCAAGGGTTACTTCGGCGATCTGCGAGCCAAGAAATGAGCACCGGAGTACTGCTCCTTTCTACGCGACAGTACTGTTTCGATAAGAATGCTGGAATCGATAGTAGTGATTTGTCTCTGGCACTAGAATCGTGCTCCAACTCTTTGTTTGCTACAACAAAGCCTTGGGTCTGTTTTGGTTTCATATTTTTCTTTCCTGTTGTCTGTGAAGTTTATTTTGTGAGATTCCAGTAGCAGAAGTTTGCACTAGAATTTTGTTCCAACTCCAAAATTGTTGGTGTTTTTTTTTTGTCTCTAACCATGCAGTTGATAGAACATTTATATCGAAGCAGCTGAGTGTGAGAACCAAAAAAAAAAATCCATGATTCATCCCTGAAAAAATAAATCAGTGAAGCCATGGAACAAAGGCTGAAGGTTCCAAGAAAGAGAAAGAAAGAAAGAAAAGTTGAAAGAGAAAGCAGTGCGATTAGGATGAGGACCTCCAAACATAATGCTTTTAAACGCTTTAAGCAGGATTGCAGGCTTTCAAGAAAGCCGCCGAATCGATGGCTGCTCCCATGTCTCTTTTATTCCTCCGTCCTGCCCACCGCACCGTTTCATCTTCCGCTATATCACCAAAAATAACTTGATACAATGAGCGTATTATGCCTTGATTCCCTCTCTGGAGTGCTTGATTGACCCCCTGGTTATATCGATCTCGATCAGGTTGTCCTCTTCGTTGATCTCCGATAAGAGATCCATGAGGCCGTGTTGCCTCAGCACCGAATCCGGCAGAAGGTTCGCCAGGGATCCTCTCCTCCGATCCGGCAATGGCTTCGGCAGCGCTTTAGGCTTCTCAGGTGCAACGAAATGGCCATCAGGGAGCGAGATCTCGATGAGGTTCTCGTCGTCGGATATGGAATCCTCGGAGCTCTCCGTCGAACGGCAAGCATCCTCCGGCAGAGACTCGTCGTCGTCGTCGAAGTTGGAGAACTGCGACGCGCTTCGACTCAGACTCTCCTGCGTGCCGCTGTCGGATGAAGTCGAAGTGCGGGTCAACTCTCCCTCTCCAGACCCGGCGACTGCTGCTGCATCGACCTTGTCGTCAGCAAAAACTTGGTCAGCTGGTGATGGTTTCTGGATCGAGTCGGACTCGACGAGTTGCCTGATCCTCGGCAAAGAGAACGGAAGAGAAGTGGAGAGCACCAGAACGAACAAGGTGGTAAGAAACGCTGAAGCCAAATGATTACTGCAACAACTCCAGCAGCTAAACAGGAGGAGGAGACACAGTGCAATGGCCACCGCTCTAGTAGCACGGCTGGGGAAGCAAGGAATTGCCATTTGATCAACCCAGTGGTTGAAGCATGAGCAGTAAATCTCAGAGGCAACCCGATAGGACCTCGAATCGATAAACAACAAGAGAAGATGAAGACTGCTGTTGGAATAGAATGCTTTTACTTGTCGGCAAAGCTTTGAAGTAGGACAACACACCAACTCAGTTCCCACCTGCAAGGAAGAGAGAAGGCAAGAAGATGAAGTCTCCGCCTGAAACAGTAAAGCAATTGCAGAAGAGAGAGATGTGTGTGGTGGTTGGAGGGGGGAGAGGGGAAGGTGGTGGTGATGCTTTTTTCCCTACTGGCTAGGCTTTTACCACCTCCCCCCCCCCCCCATTTGCCCACACTTGTCCAAGCAATAAATTACTCTCTCCCACATCTGAGCCTTCTCTAAGAGCACACCATATGGTGGTGGTCCTGTTCCTGAGTCTTGATTCTCTTGGAAAGGCCGGCCATGGGTGGTGGCTTCACTGCATAGCTTTCGAGCTCCCATGACTTGGAAACTCGAGCAGCCATATGCAGGAGCTTCAGACCACCACATGGCACTTTCTTCTCCCCCCCCCCCCCCCTTACCAAACTTTCCATCAGAGAAATCGAAAGAAACAGGTCGCACAAAGGTGCGAATATTTTACATGCATCTCATTCAAATTTCTGCGGCTCCGAGACAGATCGATAAGCCGAACGCAGACGACCATAATATCTTTGTTCTTTGTTTGCAGGAAAAAAAGAAAAAGAGGCCATCGTACACCACCTAAACCACTAAACATATTGCCCTGAGATCCCATCTCGATCAACACCAAGAAAACCATCTTCTTCCTGAACCCCTGAATGAATCACTTACCTCGGCGATGCAACTGCTGGGATCCTTCAACTACAGCCACCATATTCCCATACGAACCGAATGCAGCATCCTTTACATCTTCTATCTCAGGAAACCTAACTGGCTCGGACTGTTACCCAACAAACTTAAGATACAAGGATCCTGCTGTGATCCACAACAACAACACTTATCAGAGATCTTGCGATCTATGATTAGTTATATGGATTCATGGAGGTTGTCTGTTGTTTGTGCTGCTAATGATGGGTTCAGATGTGGCTTTCTTATCTTGTAATGATGCCTGAGTCCGACGCCTACTCGACTCAAATCCCCACACATACCGATAGAGGAGGCCCCCTCCGTGTCATTTGTGCATGTTTGAAACATCATTCACCGTTGATTGTGCCATAAAAGTGGGTCCTCGAAAGGATTCCTCCTTTGAGCTTTTGTGGAAGTGTGTTCTTCCGTGTCTCATGCTCTCCTCTTACTTTTTTTCTTCCAATCCAAGTGCTTGTATTAGCTTTTTTTTCTTTTTCTTATTATTTATCTTTATCAGTTATATATATATATATATATAAAGGTCAAAATTATTCTACCTAATGACGTAATATTATTTCTAACAGACGGAATCACTTTAATATAAAATCATAATACGATATGTCACTTAGACGAGTTTTAAAGTACAATAGTAACTTTGATTTTAAGACATATAGCATAGTACTGGGATCACTTAGATAAGTTTTAAAGTATGGGGATGACTTTGATATGAAATTGTAGTACGAAAGATCACTTAGACGAGTTTTAAAATACAGAAAAGAGAATGACTTTGATTTGAAAACATAATATAAAGAGTTAATAAGAATTTTGATCAAATTATAATTATTAATACTATGTTAAATATTTGTTTACTTTTAATACTATCAAGTTATATAGTATATTTGGGCAAACAAAATAATTGATGCATTTTAAAGTATGTATATTTTCCCTCTATTAAACATGCATATGCATCAGGGAAGAATATAATATAAAATAAAAAATGTGTCTCTTGCATGTCTTCCACATTTTGCCGTTGAAATAATGGCAAACATTAACTCCACTAAATAATATACTTTAACATGTTTAATAATTAGATGTGTCATATGCTTAAGTAATTATTTATTTGGTAAGATGTTGTTGTTATCTTATCCAACAAGTGCGTGTAGGGTGTCGTTCTAATAAAAACTCCGAATAAGGGACAAAGTTAGGTATAGTGCTTCACACTTTTGCCTTCTCAATAGCGCTTCTCATCAGGTCTTCGTTACCCCCTTTTTTTCTTATTTTTTTTAAAAATGAATTATATAATCTAGCGGTGTCTTAGCTTTAGGACTAATAAATCATCTAACAATAATATCCCATCTAATTTGAAGTAAGCTACGGCTAATCAATGTTAAGATGAACTTGGCTAAATTACAAAATTTTTTTTTTTCGGTTACACACTTTTAAAGATGTCAAGAAAATTATGTATAATATGTTCAACATTAATGAGAGATTGTAAAACTATTACTTTGTAGATGAAAACGATCTAAGTTGTCGAATTTTTTTAAAAAATATTTAAAGATAAAGACTATATATATTAACCCTTCTTAGACCCCACATATTTAAAATATTCACTATCATAATTAATAAAGATTTTGATAGTTTATTATAAGTTCTTACACTTAAATCTTCTTTTTGTCATTTATTTTTATAAAAATAATAAAAATCTTATTTTTAACATTATAAAGATCAAACTTAGTGAATAACATAGGTTCTCTTTTTTTTTTTTTTGATAAGCTAGAAGGAAGGTTCGTATCGAAGAAAAGTTTATGAAATTAGATTGTTCTTATAATGTGTTATACATTTCACGTACCGAGATCGAAATGTCAACTCAGCCTGGTCTTGCACACATACACATGAGCACTTGAGGATTCTTCTTTGGCATTTGAGGGATGAGCAAATTCCTCGAGATTTCCATCGGTAGATCAGGAACCTAGGCGGTCTCCTTATGCTGGGTTTGACTTCTGGTCCTTGGTGGAGCTACAACCATCCGAGGCTGCTGCTATGTTCCGGGGGGAATCGCTTATCCTTGGTCGGGAGATCTCGTTCGGTCGGCCACTAAGGACGGAGCTTCTCTCTTTTGCGAGTGTGTCCATCCACTCCTTGGCTAGTTCTTCAGTCGCCGATACCTGCGTTAAGGCCACGGTCGAGGGGGGGTGGAAGTGCCACCCCGTTGTGACCCCTTTGATGGTCAAGTTAGTGATGAATCGTCCTGTGTTGTCTGTTTTTTTCCTTATATCCTAGAGACCCCTGGGTGTAGTTGCCTGGGCATCTTTTATACTATATAGGGAAGCAGAAATCGTAAAGAATTGATTAATATGCGTGAGTGGTAGGTTTGCACCATATGTTGATCGGTGGTTGAACCCCTGACCTTTCTGTTCAATTCCGCTGCAGTGCTAGTTGTCTTTATTACGTATATGTAGTAGACACAATCCTTTTTTGGGCTATTGTTTGAGTTGAAATAGGTCATACTATATAGATGACGTATAGATTATGACCTTATGAAGGAGGTAGGTGGTGAGGTATGGTCCTCGCCTCTCGAACGATGATTGAGGATAGTGCTCCTTCCCGAGACCTCACTTCAAGTCTAATTGGTGGTGTCTATATGGTTTTTTGGAATGTGACATGGAAGTATACGTTCGATGGGTCAAAATATGTCCTATCATAATGTACGAGGGTTTTTCCTTGGATTTCTCGATACACATCGAATTCTAATTAGAGCTCAAAATTATTCACATCTGCTATGTCTTTTTTTTTTTTTCTGCACATCTACTATGTTGAAACTTCTTTATAATGGCAACTACACTAACCTCCTCCAACCAATATATATGTTTGATGTCCCTTTAATGTGGAAATCTACATTGATCCTTACTGTCTTGTTGTCTATTTAATTCAATCTAGGGGCTAGAAGGAAGGTAACTGAATAGGTTCCATAGTCCCTCCCTTCCTAAAAATATTCTCAATTCCTACACATCCCTGTTTCCTTATGATGACATGTGTGTGGAATCTAACCCCAAGTGCTACTAGCATATAAATTTTTTAATGATGATATGTTCTTGTTGATGATCCTAACATGGATTGGGATAAATTTTTAAAAACTACTACTAAGGATCGTTATTTCGGGTACTAAATTTATTTTGATGATTAAGTCAGATCCGTATATATCGATCGATGTACCATACGTTGGCATATCGATATGTGTTAATTTTTTGAAAAAGAAAAAAAAAAGAAAGAGAAGAGGAAGGACAGGTAGAGGAAGACAGGAAAGAAAGAAGAAAGAAGGAGATATAGTGGAGGAAGATAATGATAAAAAAAAAAGAGAAGAAAAAGATAGCGGAGAAGGAACAAAAAGAAACAATAGAAGAAGAGGTCGGAGCATATGTATCTGAGAGATAAGACATTAGCAAATGACATCAATGGCGACGTCGAACAACAGTGGTGGTGGTAGTGGCATCGTGAAATGGCAACGGTAGGAAGAAGACTTATGAAACAGTCACGACGACAACAGCATCGTGAGAAGAGGACTCGCTAATTATTTTTTTTTATACTGAGTTGGAAGGACCCATCGCTCTATTATTATTTTCTTCTCCTGAGTCGGATTGGATCGTTCGAATAATTTCGAGCACCACAGTAAAAACCTTGCTTTCGGCTATGCCTGGGGGTGTTGGTCTTCTGCTGAAAACTTTTACATACCAAACTTCCTACCTCTGACTTGCTTTGTTGCTATGAATTCGTCTCAATCCTTCCAATGCTGGCTTTGTGATTCTGTGTTTGAATCATTGAGCCATCTATTCTTCGTTGCAATATTGCACAACAATTCCGAGATCTCTTCGAAATGCTTACTCCTTTTGCGTTAGGTGCTAAAGGAAGGCGGAGCAGTGATCCACGAGGCTTGTCTGACTACTAGATTTTGGATTCTACGGCATGCCAAGAATGATACCGAGTTCAAGAGAGGCCTAAGAGTCTAATGTTTAGAACTCTCGCGTACGCTACTTCCTATAGCGACACCCAAAGATGTAAAGGTAATGCGATGAGAGGGTTTATAAGTTGCTACAGCTGAAGGAATCAAATTTATTGAGCTTGAGAATAATTCTGCACCGCTAGTCGACATTAATGCAAGAGGAATGAATCCCTTATTCTAAGACCTTTTGATGCTGTGAAGCTGTCACATAGATCAATCTTGATAGGAAAAGATCATCTTGAGATAGATATGATTTCTTCTAAGGTAGGCAAACTATAGTTTCTTCCAAGTTATGCATCTAAGGTTACTTACTAGCATCGATCACTTCACAGTTGAACAAAGCAATGATGGAAGAGGAAGAGGTGATAGATAGTAACCATGCATGCCGAGTACGATCCTTGAATGAATAAGGAGTCGATCTGAGGTCATTGATGACCATGGCGGACACAAAAGTCGATCACGAAGGAGATGAGACTCCCAAGAATGAAGTACCAAGTCATCGAGCGGAAGGACTTAAAAGTGAGAGAAGACGTGGTTGATTGACACACCTGTCGGCCAGTTGGTAGGGTTGGCCATATAAAGCAGTGTCATATGAACCCTACTTGGCCATGCATGCTCTGTGAGTAGTGTACTCTTCTCAGGTTTCAATACGGTGGTGGGTGGAGCTGTAATCCATGGTGTTTGTGCTTGGGGCATCCCCCTCCTCCGTGCATTGTGAGGATAGAAAGGATGTAAACTATGTGCACATTGCAGCACCATTCAAGACATGCAGGCCATGGAGGGGGACACCTTATCAAGCTTAGCATTGGAGGATGGTTGTGTAGCCTTGGGCGATGAGCATGTCGAACTCTTGCATGCCCTGTAAAAAAAAAAAAAAAAGGTTTACATTGGTTTGATCCAAGTGCTTAAGATTGACCATCGTAAATAAGTACATTTGCTTAACTCCACACGTTATGAGCAGGAACCAGGAACATAATGCATGTATCATCAACATAAAGTTCATAATTTTTTTTTGAAACTCTTAATTCTCGAAAAGAAAAAACACAATGAAGTTGTTGCTGGACTCAATGTCGTGGACGAAGAGTCAGTATGACATAATTCAATTTACGTGTGTAGGATCGTCCAAGTTAGATCAGGAGGCTCGATTAAGACGCTAGACTTCGGTCTATCGTAGCTTCTTAGATCAAGAAGTTAATCGGGACGACTTTAGGGTCACGACCAAGGCTTACAGGGTGTGTGTTAGACGTGATCCCTCAATGGCTAAGTTAGCTCTTCGGGGTAAGAAAATGAGAAGTTTTAAGGAGATGGGATAGTTTGAGAATTCCAAGGAAGGGTTTTCGGGATCCCCCCTCCCCTCGCTGTGGGCTACAACGATGGTATATATAATTGTGAGGTAAGAGGAGGTCGTACCGAGGTGTTTAACGGGTGTGGCACCTTCGGTTGACCTATAGGTACGACTTCGCATGGGATATTGTTCTCACAGGTTTCTGGAATCTCTTTCTGCGAGGTCGTTGACCATTAGTACGACGCTTTGAGCAAGCGATGTTATGTAAAGGATCGCCTACGTTTGTCGAGGTGATTGTCGACATGACCTGAGTTCTCCGGAGAGCCAACGTGGTCCTCTGGGTGACATGGCCGGATCAGACCGATGAGCCCAATATTTACCCTATCAAAAGTAAAGAACACTAATTAGATGGTTTATATGAATTAACCGTATCATTGCGGGTGGTTTTGAAGGTCCTACAAGAAGATGTGGCATTTATTTATTATGTGTATCTTTGATTGCATATTTGTAGAGATTGGAGGATAGATTTAGCAATTCACATAATCTTGTTAGCAAAAGGGGGGTAATCTTCTGAATCATATTGAGAAACCTGATGAACTCACAGACAATTCAACCTTTTGTCAAACTATCAGAATTGATGATAAAAAGGTTGGCAACACAAATTGAAGATTCTATCACATACCACAGCCAAAAATGCCTTATTTGTCATCTCGATATGTCATTTATAATGATGTTCCCATCTGTTCTATACATTGTTGTTCTTCTTCCACCATTTGAGTGCTTTTGCATCTTCCATGGATAGATCATTTTGTTAGAAAGAAACACCAGACACAATGAATCCTTGCCTATTTCTTCACAACTAATTAGCTTATGCTACCTATCTACCATGTTTCTCCATGCCCCAATTCTGACCAAATTATCATTTCCCAAAGTATTCGGATGCCATGTCCGCTACAAGGTGTCAATTCTTCTTCTTCACACCAAATTCATGTAAAAACATCCAAATCACTATGTTTCATATTTCTTTCCTAATTATTATGTATCTTGTTTACTTTATCCAACTTTCACTATACCAAACTGTACTTATAGTTAAACTATATATATATATATATATATATATATATATATATAATCTCGGAATTCTTATTAACTCTCTTATTATTATGCTTCAAAATCAAAATCAACTTTTGTACTTTAAAACTCTAATAATTGATCCCCTATTATGATTTCGCCCATTATACTATAATATCTTAATCAAATACATTCCTAGTACTAACATTAATATATTAGTATTAAGTGATAAAAAAATTATAAAAAAATTAGTATTAATTTCAAACAATGTTGAAATTTGTTTTATACTTTAAGCTTGAGTAATGATGATTTTTATTTATTATACACTTAAAGTAATTAAAAAATTGATTTTCTAAAAATCTTAACGTGCAAGATTGTTAAAAATCTTAACGTGCAAGATTGTTACGATTGTTTATTTTTTTTTTAAGTGTGGTTAAATTTCGGTAGCATCTCTCCTAAAACTCGAATGTATCTCATTTATAATCAATCACATAACATATAAAGAACAATAAGATATAACTAATTAATTGAACTACCACAAAGTCAGAGGTGAAGAGAGGCGGGGGTAATAGAGATTGGAGAATAAAGATAGAGAGGGGAGGATGAGTTAGGGCTTGGAGACTATTTAGTTTTAATCCTAAAATAAAAAATAACCTCCTAAATTATTTTACCTAACAACGTAACCTTATTTCTATCAAAAGTAATCACTTTCATGTGAAATTGTAGTATGAGAGTTAATTATAGAGTTTTAAAATATAAGAAGTGATTTTAATTTTATAATATATATATATTCTATAATTTTAACTACATCAAATTATATTATATTATTGTGCTTAGAATGCATGACAATATATATCATCAGGAAAGGGAATAAATGTGATTTTTAAAACCGACAGTAAATGTCTACGTATTGCTGAGGTGATCCAATTGCGGTAATAGATATTTTCTTTCCAACAAATAAAAATCACATTAATAATGCATATATCACTATGGATCCATAATTAAGAGTAATAGGTACTTTTTTCTTAGGAATAAAAATCACAGTAATAATTTCGTTATTAACACGATTATTCAATTGCAATAATGGATATTTTTACCCTCCAAAGGAAAACTACAGTAATTGTTTAGCTATTATTGTAATTATTCAAACTGTAGTAATAGATGCTTTTACCTTACAAAGGACAACTACATTAATAATTTAGTTATTATCATGATTATTAAATTACAGTATTTTTACTATTCTTTAATTCACATATTTTTACTATTATTTAATTACATATATAGATACATTAATCTAATGAAAGATAACCACAATAATATACAAATGATCATAATATACTAACCACAATTCACAAAAAGGACGACACAATTCTTTCATCAACCAAATCAATTTATATAAAAATCATAGGACAGAACTTTTTTCTTGAAAGTTTTAAGTAGCACAATATCAAAAAATTATAAAAGAATCCTTTCATAATGCTTCTCTCAAATGTATAATAATAATTAGATACATAAATATAAATATGAAATCATATGATAAAAAAGAAGTTCTTAAATTTTTTACCTATGTCATCTGTTCAAGAAGCTCTTTCATCCATAAATATTTGCAATTGTGTTCCTATTTCTTTCATATCTTGAGTATTTTTTTAAAGCTTTTTTTTAGTTGTTAAACTTCTTCTCTTTCTCAAAATTGTGTCGTCATAAATCTTAAAATGAGATTTGTTACTACAAAATGTAAAGAAGATTATTGTATGCTATAATATCACACATATCCTAATTTTTATCCTAATTTTTGAGAACAACAGATTCACTCTCTTCGCTATTATATAAATTTATCGATACACTACCCTTAAAAACATAAGCACTATAATTATCTTTTCTCGGACCTAATGACTCTAAAATACCTCTATCTGACCAAGTATTTATTTGTGCCTCTCCACCAATATATATATACCTACTATAAAATATAATAATCATATCGCATCTGAGTATCCTATCACCATACATTCCAAAATTGATATTTTCAAACCATATCAATTTCTTAACCTTCATACTATAACAAATATTTCTAGAGCCAATTGAACCCACCACCATCGCTCAAGCCCAAAAATCTCCACACTGGCATAAAACCATGTATTAAGAATATGAGCCTTACTCGAAAATTGTACATGGACCCTTGTATTTTCTTATCACACATAAAATATCATCGAGAGTAAATGAGTGTTTCGAATTAAGAGGAACGTAGATGGATCTGTTGCTAGATATAAAACACGTCTAGTAGCCAAAAGTTTTCATCAACGACCTAGTGTTGACTTTACCTCTCATTGTTAAGCCAACAACGATCTGACTTATCTTAAGTATGGCCATCACTAAAGGCTGATAATTACGATAATTGGATATTAATAATACTTTCTTACAAAGAATTTTAGCTGAAGATATCTTTATCAGTAACCTCTAGACTTCACCCATCCTCATTATCCAAAATATGTTTGCAAATTACAAAAAACTATTTATAGACTTCATCAAGCTTCAAGAGCTTAATACACTGGCTCGTTTTTTACATCAATTAGCTTCATCAACTCTAAGTTAGATATTTTATTGTTTCTATGAAAATAAAATGAAGGTACAATATATGTACTGGTGTAAGTGGATGATATTATCATCACAAGCAATAATCCTACGAAGAAAAAAAGATTCCTCAAACAGATTAATTTTTCATTAAAGTTCTCAAAACCCAGAGTTACTTTCTTAGAGTTGAAGATACATACATATCTTCCAAACTCTTTCTATCTTAACGAAAATATATTTAAGAACTATTATCAAAGACAAACATGCAGAATGTCAAAAAAGTTGTCACTCCACTCTCTACTACTGAATCACTTAAGCTATACGATGGTAGTGCTACTAATAATCTTATACAATATCGACAAGTAGTTGGCTCCTTATAGTACCTATCTCTTATTAGTCTAGACATTCAGTTTGCAGTTAATAAATTATCTTAATTCATGTATTGGCCATCTAATATCCATTGGTTTGCACTAAAACGAATCCTTTGATATCTCAAAAGGATTTTCAGTCATGGACTCTTTTTTCGAAAACACTCACCATTTCATTTTAATGCATTTGTCGATATTGATTAGATAGGAAACATTGATGATATAACCTCTACATCGAGATATATTATTTTTCTTAGAGCAAATCCAATCAATTTGAGTTCAAAGAAGCAGAAGATAATCACAAGATATACAATTGAAGCTGAATATCGAGTCAATACCACTGCTATTGCAGAACTCAATCGGGTCACAAACCTACTAAAAGAATTGAACATCAACTCCACCATAACTATAATAATATATTATAATAATGTCAGAGCCACCTACCTATACGCCAATCCAGTATTCCACTTACGTATGAAATACATTATCATAGAATTTCATTTCGTTAGAGACCAAATTGTCAGACATCAACTATGAGTTTATCACGTACATATTACCGACCAATCGTCCGTAAAGTATTTTATTTACATCGATTCAATATTGACATCCTTGACATGAGTTAAATCTTGTGGGGTCATGATAAAAAGACATGAATAAAACATAAAAGAGACAATCTCTAAGCGTATGAAACTTTTCTCCAACCACATGAAGATAATTCTAGAGAAAATCTTCTTCTCTAAACGTGTATAAATAGAAATTATGTCTATAAAATTGATCACACTATTTTTCATACTTCATATTATATCAATGTAAGCATAGACATGCCTAATACAAATATGATATTGCCGAAATTGCCGAGACTAGGCTTTCAGCCGAAGATTATATCATTGAACTATAAATCTCTATTGTGGATGATCTCATTGGCAGAATCATAAGACAACAGCACAGCGATCAGGAAAGATACATGCTAATGGATTCAGCAGGGGGAGGCGAAGGGGAAGGGGAAGGGGAAGGAGAAGACCGCAGCATTCATCACCAATCGTGTCAAACACCGAGCGACTCAATATGCATAGTCATAAGAGAACTCGGAGATACCGACCATGGCGCTCAGCACCTGAGACAAGAGGTAGAAAGTGCCGGCCAACACAACGATGATGAGAACCGCAGTGATGGGGTTCTTCAGCAGCTCAATGATAGGCTGCGATATGGTGTAGATGGCTCCGGTGCTGACCGTGAGCGCGTACAGGACGTACCGCCGGACGTTGTCCCAGAACTCCTCCATCAGAGGGCCTTCGGGCCCCAGGGCCGAAGCCTGGCGCTGCGGGTCGATCCCCATGAGAAGAAGCGCGAGGCCGAGAGAAGCGCCACCGAGGAGCACCCACCTCGGGAGCTCAGCGGCAGGGATGGCTTCCGCTTCCTCCTTCTCCACGGGTGTCGTCGGGGCCTCGGATCTGACGGTGGCTGCTGGTGGTGCGTGGTTGAGGGGTGATGCGTTCGATTGGCGCTTTGAAGGTGGTGGTGGTGGTGGCGTAGTAGGGGATCGGACGGGGCGGTGGCCACTCATCGAGATGCGGAGGTGAGGCTTGAGGTGGAGGACGCAGTTCATGGTTGGAACTGGCGTGACCAAGCTTAGAGGATAAGCCTTGCGGCATCCTTAACACCTCCCTCTACATGAGCAGCTAGTGGCCGTGTCTCTTTCTGAGGTGGGTCATGTCCTTATTGCATGAAATTTTTCATAACTTGGAGTTAGGGAGTTGGACTAAAGGATCTTACCCATTCCCGAGAATGAAGATAAGTTTGCTGGGTAAAGGTTTTTACTGCAAAATTTCAATTTGAAGTTTTCAAATTTTAATGGTTGGATGAAGGATCAAACTTAGCCAGCCAGAGGCTGTGTGTTGCAGCACAGTTGAGCTATCTGCTGCTTTTTTTTCTTACCCACGAAAAAAGTGGGAAAAAGGAGAAGAGAAAGAAACAGGAAGATGATGATATCTGTTTGAGAGTAAAATGGTAGTAAGAAATTAGAACCAGGGTTTTGTTTGTGTATCTAAAACATCATCACTGTTAACCCACAACACACCCTGGAATTAGCCATTTGTTGGCAGAAACCAGCAGCATAATAATGGAGGAAAACAGAACTGGCTGTGATGGGCTTCAGGAAGCAAGAAAAGAGATGGAATGACTGTTATCAGACAGCCAATTACGCTGTTAAAGATCCATCCATCCACCTTCCCTTCCTATGATGTCTCGGCAGCTTCCTCTTTGTGAACTCTGTTTTGGATGCCCGGCACACTTGCATCTCCATGGGCCAAACCATGCACCGAATTGCCTTGAACAACTTTCTCATTCTCATTTGTTGCCCAAGAATTCTTGTAGCTCTCAACTGTATTAGTTCGTCCAGCGGAGGTCGTTTGATCTTGTGACGCCGTGCCATTGTTTGCATCCCACTTTGCTGTCAGGTTGGCCTGAGCTGCAACCCCATCTATGGATGCTGCAGTGGAATTCTTCAGAGAATTGATCTGATGCGTCGAAAAAGATGTCGAATTCGTCTGCAATCGAACTACATTGCTCGTCATGTTTGTTGAGTGTCTCTCACTGTCTGTTTGGTTGTCGATGACACTCATGATAATTAGATCCGGCTGCTGCTTCTTGCCGGCGGCCGTGTTTTGAGGAGACGCAACTCTCGTGAAGGCAGTGTTGTTGTGTGAAGACTCGGTTCCTTGTGGAATGGCAGCAGTCGAATCATTTCCTCTTGAATTATCAAGCTGAGTGAGAGCACTCGAATCTTCATCTCGAATCCCTCCATCTTTTGTCTCCTTTGTCTGTGATCCATTCTCGTTCACTTGAGGCACATGAGCCACAGCACTGGATGCATCATCGCCCTCAAAACTCCTCTCCCGTGCCTCCTGCAGCTCTTCTTCACGCTCTACTTCTTGGATGGTATGGACTACCTCGCTGGAAGCATCATCACCTCGAAAACTCATCTCTCGAGCCTTGTGCGACGCCTCTTCATGATCTCCATCGTGAAGACCGTCCACTCCCTTTGTTCGATCCTTGTTCCCTACGTCACGAGCAGCAGTAACTTCTTCTCCACGCTCAGATTCCCTCCCGGATCCCTCTCGATCTTTTCCGTCCATCTCGTGCTCTCCAGCACCGCCTTCCTCTTCATCATCACCGCCTTCTTCACGCCCGACTTCATGCTCTACCTTCTCATCATCTTCTTCCTCGATCTGTGCCTCACGTGTAGGCGCTGTCTCGACTGCGTGCGGGAGATCCTTCCTGCCAAATTTTTTTGCGAGGTCAAGTCGCTTCTCCCCGCCCTTGAATGGGAGCTTTGAGACCCTTTCCTCGTATGCTTTCCTCTTGTCGTGAGAGTGCTTCATCTGATAGAGCAACCACACGCAGATGGCAACCAATAGGCAGACGTGAAGAACATTCTTCATCTTGAAGCCCCCTTTTCCTCTCTGGTTCCTACTGGACGACACCTGCCTCAGCATGGCGCTTCTCCTCCACAAGATCTCTCGACCTTGGCGTGCCTGTCCACAGGGAGAAAAGAATCACCTCAGGACCAGAGCATTGCATCTGATGTGATGGACTGGCGGGTGATCATGCTGTGAGCATCAAATAGTGCACAATTCTTCTTTGGCTTTCAAGCACAAAATCATCTCAAGTTCATAGAGCAAACAAAATACATATGAGAGGAAACAAAAAAGAAGAAGAAAGAACACCTAAAAATGAGGAAGGTTTCTCTTGTTCCTTCAAAAACACTCATATTAAAACCCAAAGAGAAGCAAGAACAAACGAACCTCAAGGAGATGGTTTCAGGTCTGCAGCAGCTGCTGCTGCTGCTGTAGACAAAAGAAGAGAGGAGAGGATTTAATGAGGGTTGCTGTGGTCAAAGTTTACACATCTGTTTAACCAAAAAAAAAAAAAGGGTTACACATCTGATCTGTCTCTCAGACAGTGAGGATGATGCAGGAAGTGTGTCGATCTTTAGCTTCCGGAGGGATCAGATCTAAGAGCACACAGATGGAAAGAGACAGACTGGCCTAACTCACCTTTGTGGACGTTGACATCCACCACACTTTGGATCCATCCCAAATCTGAACCAATCCATCTCCAAATCTATCTTTACTTGTCAGAATCTTCATAAAGAACACCACCATGGTAAAATACTCATTACAACCACAACATTTTATGTACTACTGTTTGGAACAATAAAGTGAAGTAGAATGAATGACCATCTAAAATCCAACAAGTACTTCAACTTAAATCTGATGGTTTTATTGGACAGCCGAAAGGAAAGACGCATTCCCCGGTGATGCAACGTACTCATATGGATCAGCAAGTCTCCCACAAATCAAACTCCACTGTCATGGCAACACATCAATGGTGGCTTCTTCCCAATCACAACAACAAAGAGACTGGCACAGCGTGACACAAAATGCCAGCTGAGTCAAAAGCTTATCATGACCAGAGAGAGACTTGTTTTGGGGAAGTGAGCTTGTGGGAATCTTTTGTGGCACAGTAAACTAAAGCGTGCCGAGAGCATCTGTTGACCTGAATCCATCGCCGGACCAGCTTGGTGATGTCCTCCGGTCAACAGTGGGCTCGGCTTGCGAGGATTAGACAAGCACAAAGCCATTTCATGTTACCAGTCGCAGCAAAATTGGTCAAACCATAACATTTAGCATGGATGATGATCCAGTTAAAAGTCTGCCAACCTCGTGCTTTGCGACATGCAGATTTTTTATGGACACAGTTGAGATGTATATATACGTAAAACATTTGGTAATTTATGTATATAAAAAAAATCCCCTCATAATCACCTTTTATAGGAAAGCACTTCTACGTTGACATACATAACCCTAGCTTTTCTAGTAGATGATATAGTTAGGTTGCAAACAAATCTAACAGGGATTTTTTTTTTTTTTTGGGTAAACAAATATATATATATATATATATATATATATAAAAGAAGATCCTCTATCAGCAACTAGCATACATGTTAAGTATGTTGGCTATAGTAGTGGTGTGTTGACCAAATAGTCAGATAGAGTCAACATGAACAGATTCACAAATACATAGAACGACAAAGATCATTGTCATCTAGTCAACGAGGGCATGCTAGGAAATGAAGCATCCTCATCTATTATATGTGTCCACGTTAGGCCATGAAGCATCATTTACTTGACATGGTCATATCGTGCTATGAAACATTGATGTCTACTTGATGTGGTTATGTTCGATCATAAAATATAATTATCTATTCACTGGACATGGTCATGTCGTATTTCTTGTATTTTGTTTTGATGAGATAAAAATAATAATTTTTATATATAAATAAATATTAACACATTATAATACATAATGAAATCAAACAAAAATCATAATCAAATGAAACACTATGATTTACGTGAAAAATCTCTCCAACTTAAAGGGTAAAAACCATGGGAAAACCAGAGAAAATCCATTATAAAAATAATGAATGTACAAATCTCAAGGCCTCTTGCCCAAACCCAAACAATAATCACAAGAGAATGACAAGGATATAAGGACTATAGTATTATGCATAATATCCAAAAACTCCTCAAATCATAATAAGAACCCACTGCATATCCGATCTAACTTGAGATGAGAATACTATTTGGATGTTTGAGAATAGTCTTTTGTTGTCCTTGTATTCTTTCATTTTCTGATTCTCTTATTTTTTACCCTCTACTACAAATCTTTTTCTCTTTCTCTTAACTACATTTATAGCCGATGTTATCTAATTTTTCATAACCCTAGCCTCTAAATCTAGGGTTTAGATTAAGAGAAATGAAGGTTAGGACTGCAAACTTTACTAAAGCCCACTATGGACTAATCATTTGCCCAACAACCATCCGACTCAGCCCATAAAAGATATTGTCTCATGACTCCTTAATATGAAGTCATGCCGACCAGCTATCGACACATCTCTTATCTTTTCTTCCGGTGAAGTCTTTGCCAATATGTCTATCCCATTATCATCTGTGTAAATTTTTTAAAGTTATAACTGTTTATCTTCAAGTACATCTATAATCTAGTTATATTTGACATTTATATGTTTTGAGTTTGAATGAAATGTTAAGTCATTTCATTATGTATGAAATATAAAAAAAGAAGAGTAGTACAATTTTTATGATAGTAATACACTCTTTTCTCATAATATCTTTCGTTATGAAAGGGTAATACACTCTTATTTTTATTTTTATGAGTATGTTGGCCTAGCCTTTGCATTGTTGGTTGCTGTGGGTAATTGTTGTAAGAAATAAAAAATATAATGCAGAATAACTTAACGCCAGGATTGAAATAATAAATATTGTCGATTAACAAAATACGCCAAGCATCTTTGTCATTGTAGCACTGCAAGTTAGGCTCAATCATATACTATCATTCAACAACATTATCAGTTTTTTCTTCTTAATATAATCCAAAATGATTCATATAATTTTTTTTGTTTGTTATGATAATCCTATTATCCTATTCTACCGTGATAATAAAAATAAATAATTTTAATTATATAAAAAAATTATTTATAATATTCATCATGTATCGTCATATAATTAATATAATAAAACTTAGGTTCTTAATTATATTTAGTTATTTTTAAATCTTTTCTCTAATCATCAAGTATTTTATATCGATATGCTTAGAAAAATTAAAATAATTCTCATTCTTAAAAAAAAAACTAAGATGATCATAAAAAATCTTTAGTAACTTAACAATTGAGTCTAACTAGTCGTAAGATGAAATTTGATAATCATAAAGCTCAATTAATGACCTAAAAGCTTGAGATGTTCAAATCGATTAAAACTAAATCATAAAAAAAAGTCAAAGAACCAAACTAAAAAAATTGGTTCTCGTAATGCATTCCAAACTGAAACCATTTAGAGTCTATCTAATCGAAACAGTTCAAAATCATTTAATTTGATATGATTAATTTTTAATTTTAAGTAATTTAAAAAGCATATATATTTCAAATAAACCAATTTAATTTGGTGAACTAGTTTTATTTAATAAAACTAAACCAAAATTTTAATCCAATTGGACCGGCATTCTCAAAATAATTTATATCATATATATCATTCTAAACATTCTCAGAAAAAAAATTATATATTTGATATAGAAGGAAGAAAGGAATCAAGAATAAGACAACACAAAAATGAAACACATTCCCAATAGCAATCTTCAAGAAAGTTAAAAGAGTACAGTTTCTTTCGTTGCAACGTATTAGTCCATTACGATCTTTTATCAACATTCTCGAGCTTTAAAAAAATAAACACAATTAAAAAGATAAAATTATGAACTTAAAAAATAGTTACTTTTCCAACCAGATCGGTTCGGTTCAAACCAGTTAACTGACCCGAAGAAGAAAATTTATAACCTTTAAAACTAAATTATTGATGAACCAATTTGGAATTGGTTCAGGTTCAGTTTGAGTTCGCTTTGGTGTTCCGATTCAATTTGAATGCCCCATCACTAAACTAACTTCTATTATCATAATGCAATAATAATACATTGTTTAATCTCTTATATCTAATATATGTTCATTATTTTGATTGTACGATTGATATATAGTTTGATATAAGCTTGAGCATATAATAGACTTTTAATTAGGCTTGATTTTTTTTAAAGTCATTTTTAAAATACATTGCTTTGACCAAATATTTTATTTTTGACATTTACTGAATAAAGTTACATACTAAATCTCTCTTAAGATTAAGTCAATATACCCTTTTTGAGATAGTTTTAGTACTCAGTGTAATGTATTATTGAATGTTTTTATGCTAATAAGATAATTTATCTATATCGTATCGATCATCTTAAAGTTTCTAATAAAATTTTTTTGGATTTCGTATAATAAATCAGGATCAAGACTAACAAGCTCATTCATATACAAGACTAATGTAATAAATTAGTTCCCTCTTACCTTCATATATAAATATTATAATAATAAAAATTATTAATATTAATGTTCTGAGCTTCTCATTTCATATTAATGTTTTGAGCTTCTTAAAAAACGATAAACTATTGATATCATCTTTACTTTATCTTTGGATGAAATATTGACATATAAAATTTTATAATTATGGATAATTAATATCTACAATATTATTATTATCTTTAGATATACAATCTTAAATTATAAAGATATCCAAAATAATATTATTTTATCTCATCATATATTTTTTTGAAGTATGTTCTCTTTTGAGATTATCAAAAATCTCCTAATCATTTATATCACTATGAATAACATTTTTAAATAGTATTTAAGACTAATTTTTAACATAAATTTTATAAATTTATCAGTTTAGGCCACTTTAATAGCTAGAAAACTAATATAATAATATAACATATATTTTAGATATTATATAAATAATAAAATATTTATTAATAATTTATATCCTATAAGTCTACTATCCTTGCCACTTTACCAACTACTATTAAGGTTAAACTTAGAGATATAAATTATAAATAATATTTATTAATATTTTCTTAATCTAATTATGCATAAATTATTCAATAAAATTATGTTTTCATTAATTGATTTTGACATCAAAATTTAAGGTTCAACAAATTCTAGATTCAACCAGCCCAATATATAGCTTATTGACAATGTCATTATTAGATCACTAATAACTAGATCTTCTAATCTTTTATGATGGGTTTAGCTATGATGGGTTTAGCTGAAGTAGCACCAGCTTAGTCACAAATAGTTAAGGACCTCACTCTATAATAAGAACTCTTTGATGTATAATGCAATTTATGATTAGAAAAAATTTACTCGCTCCCATCTTCTAAAATGATTAATTAAATTGAGTGTTAGCCTTATAAGATAGTATTAAAATTTATTTTAATTCCTATGGTTTTAATCATGGAGTACGTAACCCGTTATGATTTATTTATGTTTAAAAATAACTATTATATTTTAAAAAACGTATCATATAGACTTATAATAAACTATTATATAATAATACATATAATTTAAGTTTCAAAAAAAGATCAATTTTAGTTCATGTGATTTTGCTCATAAACTATTTAAGCCCTTATGGAAATAATCCCTATATTTTTAAAAACATAGTATATAAGCCCCTCCCGTCAAGTCTAAGTTAACAGACATTAGAGTTTACTTACGTGGTATGCTGATGTACAATAGATCATTAGTATAATGATATGTATAATTTAATTTAAAAAAAAGATCTATCTTGCCGTAGAAGAGGAAATGACGGACGAAGGCGGAGAGGCAAAGGTAAGAGAGGCCGGAGACGAAGATGAGGGAGAGTTGTATCACATAGTTGTAGGCGTGACGGGTGGGGGTATAAGAGGAGGAAGAGTGACTAAGAGACCATTATATGCCCAATGTCGGACTAGTCGACGTACATCCACCTAAGGTAGGACCGAAAGCTCATGAGTTATTTATCAAAGTAGGAGAAGTTGCATGGGTACGATGCCCTACTAGGCAGCAACAACTCGATGTTGCTGCTAGTGGGCTTCTACGATGATAATTCCTCTCGCCATTAATAGTGATCTTAATTTTTTAATTTAAATTATATATTATTATATTAATAGTTTATTATGAGTCAACATGTCACTCAAGCAGACTCTTAATTAAGACTTAATAAGAGAGACTTATATGTTTGGTTTTTGAAACATAAGTTAGACATATGTCAATATGCCACGTAATTAAATATTAACGTATGTTAACTAAGACATGACGAGAGGGGCTTATATTTTATATTTTTAAAATATATGAATTATTTTAGATGTAAATATATCATAAAGTATTAAGTGATCCATGATCAAAATACTAAAATGAAACTTAATCATATTAGATATGCCCTCGATACTTGTTATTATAGGTTGGGCATTCTAATCAAAAATTGTCTTCATCTAATTCCCTTAGATGACCTCATCAATAGCACTTGCTTTGACCGTGAGTTCCACACGCGAAACCTGAGAACAGTGAATCCTTGCCTTCACAAATAATTAATGGAATGTAATGTAGCACCACCTAAATGCCATCTTCATGTATTGGGAATCATAAAGTAATGTGCAACTTCGTATTGTTAATTCTCCAACTATTAACATCAAACGTGTCCCTCGTCTTAATTCTACTCCTCTCTCTTTAAATAACAATGCGAGAGACTAGTGATAGAAAAGGCCATCCATTTAAGTATCAAAACCTGTAATCCAACTTGAGTGCCTAATCAAAAGAATAAACCGTAATATGATTGATTAGGACACTCGTTCATAACACCAAAAAAATTCAACTCACTGCCATATGTTGCTCATATTATATCTAGGAATAACCATATCATGCTTGAGGCCATGGTCTAATTCCAGCCTTTGTTCTCCACTAGCTGTGGTACTTTGAACAAGGACTGCACTATGAGTTCATCAGCAGCATGAGTAAACAAACTGTCACCTCCATTTGAAGAAGAAAACAATGCTGTTCGTGGATGTATGTGCATGTAAGAGCAAGCCTAGTAATCTAGGGTTTTGAGAGATCTATCATCATCCTTCTAGATAAAGTCTATTGCATTGAGGTGGAGTACATCGTAGCTTATTCCATTTCAGCGACTGCACATTTCTGTAGATGGATTGGCTAAGCTATAAAAGAGACTGCATTGGTTGTATCTAATATTATTTGTTTTTATCCCCATCTTTGTGCCATGATTCCTGCTGTCATCGCAGTGCTTAGGCTAACGCATCGGTGATTCCTTGTGTGGCTTTGTTTTGAGTGCAGAAAGCATCGGCCAAGGAAAGAGACGTCAGTATGTGGATAACGGCAGTCGACAACTCGATGCACCTTTGTGTTGGTGGAGCTCACAGCCTGCGTGCTTTTGGCGAGCTTTAGCTGATGAACGTCCGAGAAGCCATCCGTCGCAGTCTGGGGGTGGAGATAGATGATCACAGACAGATTCCTTCACAGGATGGCTTGACGCCGGTGGTCTTTCAATCTTCCCTTTTGAACCAGTGCGATGTTCTTGTGCTGGTCCTTATCCAATGCGTCTTAGTTGAGAGCTGGGTGGCCAACAGGATGAGGATATGCTGCGTAGATGGAGACATGGTTTGGCCGGGAACTCTATGGTTGTCATCAAATATTCTTGCCTTCGGCATCTTGGGAATATGTTCCATGGATGGAGACCTTCAATTAGCTCGTTGCATTTAATTCATCGAAAACATGATCTAAGCTTTAAAATCTGGCAAACATTAAGACGATTTCAGCATGAACCGGTCATCTTCTTTCAGTGGAGCTTTCGGAAAGGAAGGTGTGTGGTATATCTATCATCATCACCCTGCTAATTCAGCAAAACCAGAACTAGGAAGAACGACTGGGCCATGGTGGTCACTGGTAGCCAGGTAGATGGTGGTGTAGAAGATGAGTTCGCCTAGTTAAATGTAATCTGGTTCCTGATACAGCCACTAGGGCCTGACTCTGAGTCTTTAGGTCAGAAGACATGTAATAGCAAGAACATGGCATGCTTCCTCATTTATGTAAGTAAATAAAATGCCCAGTTTAATTATCTGCATCTACAGAGGCAAAAACTTCCAGCAGTAATTGAGACAGGTTTGTGGCTAAAACAGCATTGCCGCCACCACCACTTCTGTCTTGGTAGGTGGCAATCCAATTAGCTTATTTTTCTCTTAGAATTCATCAATATAGCTTCTATGATGTCAGCACTCTCTTCTCTTCAATTTCAACACACTGAAGAAGAAGGAGAAGAAGAAGAAGGAGAGAGGGAGGTTGGGAAATGGGCTTGGAAGGGTGACAAATGAGGATGGTCTGGCAAGCCAGGGTAGGGTGCCCACTGAAATCAAGAGTCCTACAGTTGCCTCACTTTGCATGGGCTCTGCCCTCTCCAGCCTCTCTCCTTATCATAAAAGCTGCATGCTGTGCATTACCATACCTATCTATTGTCCCTTCCATCCTTTTTCCTAGAGGTCCCCCATTCCCATCCCCACATATGTGTGGTCTTCACATACTGATCCCTCCTGCTAGATACAGCAGCAATGGTAGCAGCAGCTCCCTGCTCAGCCCACTACTCACATACTGATGATCCCTGCTACAGCCCACACTCACAGACAAAGGACAGTGTTGTGTGTGTGTGTGTGTACGTGGTAATTGGTTCTTGTTGTTCTTGTTACTGACACCACAAAGGTCTCCCTAACTTTGCTGCTGTGGACAAGCAGAGAGCTGCATGTTGTGGAAAGGGATGCAAGGAAATAAGTGGACTGGATTGGAGCACGTATGTCCTCCCCATGTTTCCTACCTTCCAACTGCTTCCTCCACACTCTGCATTTGTTGGTTTCCGCTTTCCTTGCCCTCCACACTCTGCATTTACCACCACCTCCACTTGCTCACTGCATGCACCGTGGTGCTTTCATTCACGAACAAGGATGGTTGCACCCTAAAACTACACTTGTCTCTGACACTTGTGACCCTAACTGGGGTGGAAACCACTTGCAGAAGGAATTTGAAGTTGCAAGAGAATGTGCAAGTTGGAGAAGGAACAAATACCAGATGGGAAAGAAACCCAACACATTATAAAAATATGAAAAAAAAAGAGAGAGAGAGAGAGAGAGAGAGAGAGAGAGACATGCAGTCGAGGCCCACCCTTCATTCCTCACAAAACACCACTTATAAAAGATGAGAAGACACAAGTCCCTCAGTTGCTAAAGATTCCAGCAAACTCCCCTTAATGGAGCACCAAGCAGAGAATTCTTTCAAAAGGAAACAAAGCAAATCCCGTGGATGCAATGCAATGCATTTGCAGCAATACGATAATGGGAAAGGAATACAAGCCCAGGGAGAGAGAGAGAGAGAGAGAGAGAGAGAGAGAAGGCATTAGGTGATGCCTAAAGAAGCATGACTGCCTGTAAAACGAGTGAGCTACTGCATGCACACATGCATGGCTTGACGAATCAGATCGAACAGAAAGATATAGTTTTGGATACCGTCCCAAAAGCTGAAAGATTAACCAAAAGATTATTCTTTCATCCAGGGGTCGTCGTCGACGAAGATGGAATAATAGCCAACAGCAAAAGGAGAAGACAGACAAGAAAGCATTGGGTGATGGAAGGAAATTGGTAGAATCCATGAATCGAGAACAAGAGCTCACAGAAAGAAAACATCGCCCGAAACCAATCAATGGATGACTTAAAAGTGCAGCAGTAGTTAAAGCACCACTTCACTTGGCTTATGGGCTCCAATCCTTCTAGATAAGGAATAGAGCGAGAGAGATCTTAAACCACAAGCCATTTGGGGTGTTGCCTTGTTGCAAAAAAGGAACAAAGAGGCACGTGTGAGGAGGACGAAGAAGCCCCCAACCCCCGTCCTCTCTCTATCTCTCCCTTGTATAAATGAGCAGGTGGGACTCGAAACCCTCTCTCCCATGTCAACCCAGGTTCAGTGAGGACAAGGAAACACCACCCACCCACTATGTGCAACGCCTCACCTTCCTCTCCTCTCTCTTTCTCCCACTCTAATCAGTCCCACCTCTTTGCCACCAATAAACTCATGGAGGATCCTCCTCTTAACCCCCTTCAAGATCTCCAAAGATGGCCTACACCTTCACAGGTATTTGCTACCAGTATTTGCCTGCTGCTCATGCACACACACACGCACACACACACACACTCAATGGCTTCTGTGGCGTGTGCATATATAATTGTTATAGCGACGACGGCCCGCTGTTCTCACAAGAATTCTGCTCAGGTGGTGGAGGAAATGAGAGCCATAGGGAAGATATCCATACCTACGGCTTTGACAGGCCTGATCATCTACTCCCGTGCCATGGTGTCGATGCTGTTTCTGGGTCACCTCGGCGAGCTGGAGCTGGCAGCTGGCTCTCTCTCCATCGGGTTCGCCAACATCACCGGCTACTCGGTCCTCTCCGGGCTTGCCATGGGCATGGAGCCCATCTGCGGCCAGGCCTTCGGTGCCAAGCAGCGCAAAATCCTCGGCCTCACCCTCCAGAGAACCATTCTCCTGCTCCTTTCCACCTCCGTGCCCGTCTCCTTCCTCTGGCTCAACATGAGGAGGATCCTTCTGTGGTGTGGGCAGGACGAGCAGATATCCTCGACGGCGCAGACCTTCATCGCCTTCGCCATCCCCGACCTCCTCTTCCTGTCGTTCCTCCACCCTATCAGAATCTATCTCAGGTCTCAGAACATCACCTTGCCGGTCACCTACTGCTCGTTCGTCTCGGTCGTCCTCCACGTGCCACTGAACTACCTCCTCGTGGTGCGCTTGAAGATGGGCATCGCCGGCGTGGCCGTGGCAATGGTGTGGACCAATCTGAACCTGTTCGTCTGCTTGCTTCTCTTTATACTCTTCTCGGGCGTGTACAAGGGCTCATGGGTCAGCCCCAGCGCCGACTGCCTCAGGGGGTGGTCGCAGCTGCTCAAGCTCGCCATCCCCACATGCGTGTCGGTGTGTCTGGAATGGTGGTGGTACGAGCTGATGATAATGATGTGCGGTCTGCTCGTGAATCCCAGAGCCACGGTGGCCTCCATGGGCATACTGATCCAAACGACGTCGCTGGTGTATGTCTTCCCGTCGGCCTTGAGCCTGGGGGTGTCGACCCGGGTGGGGAACGAGCTGGGAGCCAACCGTCCGGCCAGAGCCCGGAGGGCCACCATCGTGTCGTTGACCGTCGCACTCGTGCTCGGCCTCGCCGCCATGGCGTTCACCACTTCGATGAGGCATCAGTGGGGGAGGCTGTTCACCGACGACGCGGAGATACTGGAGCTCACCGCGGTGGCGCTACCGATCGCCGGGCTGTGCGAGCTGGGGAACTGCCCGCAGACGACCGGCTGCGGCGTGCTGCGGGGGAGCGCGAGGCCGACCACGGGCGCCAACATCAACCTCGGCTCGTTCTACCTGGTGGGGACGCCCGTCGCCATGGTGATGGGCTTCGTGGTCGGAATGGGGTTCCCGGGGCTGTGGCTGGGGCTGCTGGCAGCGCAGGCGTCGTGCGCTTCGCTCATGGTCATCGCCATCTGCAAGACGGATTGGACGCTGGAGGTGGAGAGAGCGAGAGTCCTGACCACAGCCTCTTCCAACTCTTGGTCCTCCACCTTGTCTTCTTCCTCCTCTTTCATTTCTACCAGAGTTGACGGCAATGCCACTACCATCGACGCAGCAGCTGCCACCGAAGATTCCAAGCAGACAGCAGCAATCCTGGAAGAGATCGTGTGCATTGGCTCGGATGCTGGGAGACAAGCGGCATCAGAAACAGATCCATTCATTTCCCGAGTGGAGTGAGAGTATACGACTGTGAAATCTTTTTTGCCGAGTCCTCCTCTTACAAGCAACTCTCCTCTCTCAGTACTCGACTCCATCTAACTCATTCCAGATTTATAAGCAGAATGTAAATTTTCCTCTTTTTTTTTTTTTTGCTTTGCATCACTGACTCCATCTTGTCCTTCCATTCCATCAGCTCAGCTAATGCTTGCCACTGCTGCATGCTAATTCTTCTTCCATTCCATCAGCTCAGCTAATGCTTGCCACTGCTGCAAGCTAATTCTTCTTCCATTCCATCAGCTCAGCTAATGCTTGCCACTGCTGCATGTTAATTCTTCTTCCATTCCATCAGCTCAGCTAATGCTTGCCACTGCTGCATGCTAATTCTTCTTCCATTCCATCAGCTACTACTGGACTGCGACTTCTCCACGCTACTGAACTAGTTGTTCTTTTGACGACACCTTCGTCATGCACTTAACTGAGACTTCTCATGCAACTCAATGCTTCTTTTTATTCCCCAAAAATAACAGAAGAAATCTATATAACTCTAAAAAAAAAGATTCATCATAGCCAAGTAAAACGAAGAAGGGAGGGGTACGCTTCATCCTACCAAAGTTTGCCGCCCAATGGACCATCTTATTTATCCTCCCTAATGACACGAGTAACATACAAAACCATAAAAAATACTAATGACACACCAACAGTTGGACTCCGCCGGATCTTTGAAGGCAAAGCTGCTCCAATGGATGTCTTCCCACAAAGCTCTTTTGTTTGGTACTCCAACCAAAGTTACTGCACAAAATCAACTGCATATATTCCAATAAACCCAACACTTATATAAAGTCTATGCCTTCATTACCTTGCTGATGACACGTAGCAACATCCATCCCATTATGGCCGTCTTCCTTTTTTTTTTTTTTTTTTTCTCACAAGAAAATATTGCATCTGATACTATTATGGTCATCTTCCTCCATATACCAGTGAGAACTAAGTGTACTTTATTGTAAGCAACGCACTCATCGTCTTTGGAATGAGACCGATGTGAGAGAGAGGTGCTGCAACAGTGATGCATGATGGCAAGTGGTTACAATGGAAAAAGGTCAGTGTGGGTCCTGTCTGCTACTAATTGAAGAAACAATATACTGCCATTAATGGCCTCTGTCTATTACTCAGATCACAAGAAATTTCCAGCAGTGCTTGTAAATGAGAATTTGAGAAAGATTACCTCCCTGCTCACGCCCAAAGAAAAAAGCTTTTCCTCTGGCTACCCTTCATTTCTTCCTCCCTTCTACCTGGATGCCAAGACAAACAAAGGAACTGATGAGGTCCATCACCACTGCCATCTAAATTCTACAAACCACATCAAGCTTCCTACCCTTTTTTTTTTTTTTTTTAAGCTGATAACCCACATGATAATAACTGTTAGTTTATACTTTTTAAATTTTCTTAACTATAAAAAATTGCAATTCATAATGTGTAATATTGGATCATTATTTGGCTTAAGATATGTTTGAGGCCAGTCAGCAGCTACAAACCCTCAAGGAACATTTATAGTTAGGCTACATCATGGAACACAAACCATTTAATCATGGGCACACACACACCAAAAAAAAAAAAGATTCTTTAATAGCAGCATAATTCGATTTTGAAACAAATATCCAAAATTGAAGCTTTTGAAAACTTTCTCTAATTGATAAATTCATGATACTATTATTCTTTTTTCATGTAACTTGCACATATTAAACATTTCCGCTAACAAAGAAAAAGACACCAGATTCTTGTAATGAGATGGGAGAAAAAACAATCAACGGGCAACATAAACTTGAACACCAGGAAGGTACTTGAGGATTAATTGTTAAAAGGCAAAGGACTAATTGTCTAAACATGAACACCATGAAACACCTGGTGAGAGCATCACTCAGCCAAGACCTAAAAGGTTTCAGTTTGTAGTTGTCATCAGCAGTGCAAAAATATGGATAAATATCAAACAACCAGTAGGATAAGGACTGGTTTAATGATACCGGTCTATGCATCTAATCAGTTCATACATCTCGAAATTTATGGAAAGCAGTTCCAATCAAGATCTTATAATACTAACACTTAATCATGAGTATCAAAACCTCTCACTGGGTTGAACCTCTAAGGACGTCAACGATCATCGTACAAAAATATAAAGAAGTTCAAGTAAAGTTTGTTTAGCATCCTTGATATTTAACTGACACAATCATGATTAACTAATCTCATTTAGAAAATAAACCCACCAGGTTGGAACTCAATAATCTATGACAGGCGAAGAAATATAGCTGAGACAATCTATTCTATATGTTAAATTAATCGATCTCCTTTGCAGGTGAATCTGACATGTGTAATCCAACACAGATATAATATAAGGCATCATTATTCCACAATAGAGAGATACCTGAGCATTTTTGAGATACGAAGGTGGCACACAAAAATATGATCAATGGTACATCTGGTGTAACTATATCTTAAGAAAGAGCTTAGATGATCAATGGCCGACAAGTAGACAAACATCTAGTTAACATTATGCTAATACCATCTATCTGTAGCCAAATTGTATGATCTTGTCTTTCAATTAAATATTGCCAACACTTTTGTCTCATTGGTTGTAGTGGTGAATTTTCAAGGGAGGTCCACAAGCAGCTACAAAAGAAGAAAACCAGTAAGCAGATGGAGAGGTGACGAATGAAAGAAAACATATATTTTTTTATTGCATAGAGAAAACATATATATTTTTGTTGCATAGTGTATCATTGGACCATTTCTAGAACAAGAAAGTAGTTCATCCATCTTATCAAGATGTCATGTCAGCCGTAGCCAGACCACATCAGTGCTCCTTATCTCCCAAAACACAAAGCACAAAAGCCAAAAGCAACTTAGAGTTGCCCACTACCAACCCATTCAAAAGAGGATAGGGGGGGGGGGGGGGGGGGGGGTTGAGCTTTTCCTGTGGGCAATGGCACCTATGTCTGGACAACTCACCCCAATTCTCCTCCCCACAACCCTGATGGATTCGTTCACTTGAGGCTACTTAAGTCTATGCTATGGTTGCACCTTCCCAAGCCTAAAAAATCCAGAGCAGCACTCAATGAGCTTATTGTCACTGAGGATGTAACTTTTCCTTTTCAGAATGTTGCCAAACCTATAGATCTATGTGTATGTCTCTCTGTCTGCCTTTTGTCTACCCATGTGTCAAGAAAGGATCAAGTTTCATATGAATTTGCCACATCTTCAGGTCCTGCAGGAAGAACCTGCTACCTGGCTCAACTATGAGGCCAATGGCACTAGGGATCTTAATTGCACAACATGCAGGAGTTTTGAGTTACTAAGAACTCTTGAGCTGAATGATTCTAGAACATCAATATGAACTAGTACAAATAGGTGCTCAAAGGAAAGCAGCATAGTTTTGAGTTTTTTGCTTCCATCTCCAAAAGCAAAAAAGAAATATGATTAACAAAACAACACGACCACCTACCATCCATATCTATAATGTCTGAACTCAGAAAAATTCAACCTTTAGAGAACACAATATGAAAAGCATTCAATGATGTTAAGCTCCAACTTGGCAATTGCATTTAGAATTTAAGAGTTCTGGGCACTCTGAGGATCAATCAGAATACTAATTATGGGTCCAAACCTGACCCAAGTGTTCGGAAGGAAATGGCTGTTTCCATTATTGGGAAGGAATGGTAATCCACTTTTACACTTTAGGAAATGAGATGTTGACCCACAAGAATATGAGAGGTTGTCACATTTTATCAAAGCTGCTTTTGGTCTCTCAAAAAGACAGCAAACTCCTCAAAACAATTCCAATGTCCTTTCACTTGGTTCATCAATGCCTTTCTACTGTTTTACAACAATACTCTTTATCATTCCATCATTTCTACCTAAATAAAATATATATTCAAGGTCTGTGGAAAGGGCTTCCCCCACCATGCTTGAAGTGGCAAAGTCCTCCGAGGGAGGACAATAGCTCCAGGTGAGCAATTGGGAGGCAATACACGTGGCCTATGCAAGAGATGCCTCCAAAGAGAGAAGTGAGTAATGACTAGGTGGTTCAGTACTTTGGCATGCCAGAGTTTGACCAAGCTGTGTTGTCTTCTTCTGAAAGAAAACACACATTGTGATGGAGCTACATGCAATGGAATCTAAATAAATGACTTGGTAGCTGCGGATAAGCAAGTACAAGTTAAAAGGTCTAGGAATAATGGATTCAAATGATCAAAAGACTAAAGGAGACCAAACATAAAATACAAATGGAAAACAATCTATTCCCTGAATGGAAAAGATTGAGAAACAAGACAATCTCATGTTCAAACATGACTGCTCTGCTGCCTTCTATGGTGGATGAGCTTGGACTCGATGATCCATGACCAAAAACCATCTGAAAGGACTTTTTTGAGTTAGTGGCTCCATCAACAGCATGTTTTAGTCAAAGATGCCAAAGAGATGACTCGACATCAGGCTACCTACAGAGGTGCATAAATCTCAGACAAGCATGTACTGGTCAGTTGAAGTGGCTTAAATTGAAACCAAGTTGAAGACAAGGAACACAAATTCAACATCCATCGTTTTCTCAGATCTGAGAAAACATGATCATTGCAGATATGGCATTGTTCTCAAGAATTTATGACTTGATTGAATTTCTTAATGGAAAAACAAGAACAGTGATACTAGATGATATGACCCATTTTTACAGCAAGCATTGCCATCCTTCCTGTTCACAAGGCATGATAAACCATAAGCAGGACAACTATGAAATCATCATATATGAAAAGACTTGTAATTCATGTTGAAACAAAAGCATATTTCGCTACTGATCTTTTATGACAAGTGTGGACTAACTCCCGGAAATTCAATTCCAGCAGAGCATCTCATAGATTTGAAGCATGCGGAACAACAATAACCACACGATTAACGATGGTGTTCAATAACTTAGTCACACATATTGACTGATATACTATATCAATAATATCATAGACATCTGATATTATGATGTGTTTTACTGCCTCAACATACCATTATGCATTAGGAAAAATTGCTTGGCATCCTTATTACCAACTTCCTCAAGCTCATTGAGACCATCTGTCACAATCTGATTGAACGATCTGCAAAGTTCCATGTTAATTTTAAACATTGCAATATTAAAGGACAATAAGAACAAATGTAGCAACAAACATTTATAAACATTCTTTATGCATTCTTTATTTTTTAATTTTAAGAGTACAAATCTAAGAATTCATCTTCTTGATAGTAATATCTAAATGTATTTATTGTGATTAAACATCCAAGCTTATACTATTAACATGGTTATCAAAAGTAAAGATCCTGATTTGGAAGACCCTGGTGCTAGTACTAATTGTGGGAGGTTCTGATGCTAACTCTTTACCTGTAGCAATACAGTAACTTTCACTACCATCCCTCACTAGCAAAAGCACTCTTAGACTATATGAACCAAAAGCAATGGAAACACTAGAAGAATCCACAAGAAATTTTTGACAATAGGTACTTTTCCTTGTAGATCACCCAATTATTCGATATACCAGAATTATTAAAGGTCTACAGTAGTTACTTTCTGTCATCAATGGTCTACAATGGTTATTGCTTTCTGTCATCAATTTCTACCAAGGCCAATTAGCTGCTCTGATACAGGTAAACATTATTAGCAGGTTCCTTCCCATCCTATGTATGAACTGCATCCCACACCTAATACAAGCTTACTTCAATCCGATCAGATGAACATAATCACACAGCATCCAACCCTGTCCACCTTAGAACCCAATCTTTACACTAACCAATCTGCATTGCCTCATATGTAATGACACTTGAACCAAAACAAGACATGACTTTCATAGTTCAGATTGTTTCCAAGCTTCTCATATAGCACATCTCTTCAATCATAGAAGATATAGAACTTCCAAGGCATCTAACTTATTGACATGTGCATAGCTTTTCCTGCAACTAACTTACCGTATCAAATATGTCTAAAGCCCAACTTTTATTAGAAAAGTAGTAGAAAGACATACATTATTCGTCATAAATTGCAGCAGAAATTTTGTAAATGCATCCACATTCACGAGTACAATCCTTAACCATAAAACTTCCACCCATACAACAGTAACTAACTCAAGAAGCTGGAAAAGATTCTATACTGAATCAGAGGGTAAGAGTAGCGTACGAAACAAACTGAAGGCATTTTCCACTCAAGACACAAACAGAACAAAGGCCTTAGCCAAAGATCATTGTCTTGTTTTCACTCCTTTGCTATTCAGGTGTTATGTCTGGTCAAGCATAATTTCATCCAAAGTTCACTCTTTCCTCAAAACATAATCCAGCATTTACATCACACCTTTTAAAAGCTTTGGAGATCATGCAGACACTTGTACTGTATGTGCTTCAAAAGTACACTCTAGCCAGCTGAATATACATGGGTACCTAACATGTTATCACGTAAAATTCTAGAACATGAAATCAAAGATGTGACTTTTTCCTTAGAACACGTTATTCTTTTACTCCCTATCCACCAAGAGAATTACATAAGTTGGTGTTTGAGCTGCCCTCCGTTACACCTCCAACAAGAAAGATACAGGAGCTCCAAGAATTATACCAAAGTCATTAATGGAAGAGGTGAATTTAAAACTCTCTTTACTGATATGCATCATAAGAGTGAGCCATAAAGAGCTAACAAGAATCAAGAAAAATGTTTTATTAAAAAAGAGCACAATGGTGCTCCACACACAAATATTACTGATCACCATATAACTTTATTTTACAATATATGATTGTAAATTGCATATGCATGTATTTTATATCATTATTTAATTGTAAAAAGCAGAAATAAAAACATCAAGGTAAAAACATCATCAGCAGCTATGATAGTGATGAAAAGATGTGACACCATAGACTATCAATTTCTTACTAAATCAGCCTCTAGGGCTACTCAATAGATTTGTTAGATCAAAAGTGACTACTCATTTTGATTTTGTGTTTCGATTTTGGTCAACATATTTTGGAAAGAGCCAATTATCAAGTGACAGGTATAATTATCAAAGAAGGATTTAATTAGTTAATAAAAGGTATTCCTTATCTTTCACTTGAGTTAGACAAATGAGATCTTGATTTTTCAAAATATATAAGATATCTTCAACTAAATTCTTAAAGTCTAACCCGATTCCAATTCTAATGACTAACCAAAAATCACCTTAGACAGAAAACATTTTATACAGGAAAAATTGTTCCAAAGATGAACGAGCTCCAGGAGATGATCGTTTGCAGAACACAAGTAAATTGTAGAAGTGTGCAGCAAGTTTTAAATATGAAATCTCCTAGTGTTGTCAGTTACCTACAATACTCTTTCCTCTTTGGTAAGAAGATAAGATTTCTGAGAATTCAGTGGCAGACAGAATTGTGAATATTGCAAAGGTTAAGATGAGAGTGACAATATGGTTAATAAACAGACTAAACTTTTGACCTTATAAATAAAATGTTATAATTAAACATGCTTGACTTGTTTATGCAGTTTGCAGGGCACCAGAATAAACTGTGGCTGTCTATTTAGAAAATCTCCTGCCTGAGATTCACAAGATTTTGGTGTTATTCAGAGTCCAGCATCAATAAGAGAAATCTACTACCAAGAAAATTATTACATTTGTATAATACGTTCCAATTCAAAGTAATCATTAGGTTTATATGATCAAACCTATTGCATAGATATTTAGTTAAAATCAATCTTCCAAATTTATTTGGTTTACAACATGCTGTGATTGATCACTTTCTCACAAGACACGATTTTTGGTTTCCACTGAATGTGTTTAACTTAACTGTTTCATAATTTAACACAGCCAAGGAAACGCCATAGATTTATGAGCTTGAGTTTTTAACCCCCTTCATCCAAATTCCAATTGGACATAAATTCACAATTTGTGTGCCAACTAGCATAAGTTTTTTTAAATCCTGTTGATGTTTTGGCAGACCACTATCTATAACTACAAGCAAATAATATATGAAAAATATACTAGACCTTCATAAAATTTATGCTAGTAATTTGTAACACTGTGCATGAGACCTTGATGATATTGTTCCTCCACAGTTGATAGCCATTGTTTTAAAATGCAGGCAGATTGACAGGTTGATCCACAAAGAAACCTAACATGAGCCGGTCAGAAATGTATTGGCATTCTCCTGAGCCAACTGAATTTGATTCGATAGTGACCCAACCTACATTTGACCTCCACCCAGATTGACTTTTAAACCCAACCTACCACCAAAATCGCCAGCCCTAAAGTTAAAATTTCAGAAGTTCATAGTAAAGTAAATTAAGTACTGCCAAAAATTCTAGCAATATAATGCACTTTCATCTGAACAATGCATTTAACAAATAAACAAGGAATCTGACCATTTGTACTTGGACAAACATTAGAAGATGATTATTTATTTTGATTATATATCCTCCTACTAAAAAGTTTATTCATTTAAAACATGTTTAAATCATTTGTAGCAACATCAAAGGACTAAACTAAGAGAGTGAATTATAAACAGCCAGCTTCAGTAAGAATCACAGCCATGGCTTTTGCCCAAAAGAGAAGATAGTCAAACAGAAGAGTGAGTTCCTGATAAGTTACAACTAAATATAGCCACTGGACATAGAGTTATTCGTGAAATTTCTCAACTTAAGAAGGTATCTATTGCACTCTGGAAGATATTTATGGAAATTTGTTGATTTTAGGTGTATCTATCAATTTATGATATCAAATTTATAGGATTTTCCATGATATCACAAGTTTGGAAAAAGCAACCTCTAAATTTTTGCCAAAAGCCTACTACAAGTCTGTTAACCTGGTGGCCAGATAACAGCCATGCTATATAAGAGGCATCAGTAACACTAACATCTGTGGTAAAGGAACCTTCTGATTCTTCCTTATCTTCTCTATTCACTTACCCATTTCTGTCAACTACTCTACCCACAATATCATAGTGTACACTTACTTCTACATCATCGCACTGAATTGGGAAATGAGTTCAGAAACTTTGATTTTGGGTTAATTACGACAGAAATTTTTCCCGCCAACTATCTTTTAGCAACCATCTGTCAACCTTATGGCTCTGTCAATGCAGCCAGATTATAGAACTAGCAACAGATCAAATCTTCCAATAAACAATTGAAACATTTTAAAGATTCATAAAGTCTTGTGTCGGTCTACCAGTTGAATCTTTTATCCATTGTAATTCTTCTTTAAGAGTTAAATCCTTACAAGTGCATCAAACTTCTTGTGAACAGATCCACACTTCTACACTGCCATGGGGACACATCTGATACGTCTTAGACACCATATTCTCAATTAGAGTTTAAATTCTTTTAATTAATATTGTGTGTCATAGAACATCGCATAATTGTCTTCAACATCAGATTTCACCGTTTCAATACTTACAGAGCTCATTTTTATGTCTTTTCTAGCAGCAGCATGCCTGGATCTTGGCATTTTTAAGGAAAATCTAGTTGCATATGCTTGGGGCCAAATCACTGATAAGACAACAAAAGCTCCTCGGCCAGAATATTTCATTATTTTTGCATGTCAAACTCACATTATAATCTTGTAAATATACTCCCATTTAACATTGTTTATTGCTTATAAACATCCAATTATCAGCCTCCCTTGCTATGCTGAATACATAATTAATGCCATCCTAAACTTTTTAATTTGAATAGATAACATGAAGAATTAATCTAGAAATTAGTAACAACAATGGTGAATCAAAAAGACAACAAAAGAAACTCCACCAGATGTTATGTACAAGATCTGAGGCAATCCCGATGTAACCACCTTATTTCCTTGATGATATCATCTATCCAGAACCATATTAGAATTTCTCTGTCTTGATATTTTTTATTATTATGGGCACCTTTACATCAATACCCACAAATATGTAGCCTTGTCTCCACCAAGAGGTTGTTTTCATTATTCTTTTTTTTTACTAGTCATTCCTAAATTTTGCATTATAATTTTTTGCATTTGGACCAAAAACATTACAAAAATGCTGTCATTTATACATATATTGATATTTGCCCACATTTATCACATAGGAGTTCAGAATTAAGAATCTAAAAGGAAACACGGTTTCCATCTAGCTTTCTAGAAATGATGAAACAAGGTATAGTGACAACAGAGCTTTTATTTTCCTTGATTCTCCCATTAATTGAAACTTATGTACTTTAAGGAATTCATTTCCTAATAGAGTTAGAAACAAGTCACTTACAGAGATTTCTTTATTATATTTATGAATCATAAATATGAATTCTACAAATTTACAACCTAAAATTCCTAAGTAAAACTTCTAAACAATGCCATAAAAAAGAAAAACTTTAACCTGATTCACTAAATAATATTTTTTTTCATAAGCAAATTCCAAAGGGAAGAAAAAAAGAATTGACTTTTACTTTAAACTGAAACATTAAATCAGGAATTCCTTTATTCATAGTATTTCAATCAGCACCCTAAATTCACTCTATACGATCAACTGAAGTGAAGATAAACAATACATCCGATACAAAAGTACTGTAATACTCCTGCAAGTTAGGTAAAAAGCAAATTTCAAGTGTATTAAGCAGGTGCTCATTCAATTTATATGTATGTATTGATATATAAGCAGCCATGCCAAAAAGAGAAATATGTTTTGTCAGCAATTTCTGTATAAAACACACAATTGGCAGGGGTCGTCCGAACATTCAAATCCCACCAACTATTTGGTTTTCATCTTTCAGCACTTATCAATTTAAGACGTCTCTAGAAATATGCCATCCTATCGTTACACTACATCATCCTCATTCTCTTGGTGAAGTAGCAAAAGTTTGATAATGCAGTCCTTCCAAACAGGCCTATCCTCCTAAGGCTTCGCCCTCTTCCTACCCACAATCTACTCCAAGACACAATCCTCCTCCAGCTTGACAACAATAACAACATAAAATTATGGCCATATGATTTTACAAATCTACCATTTAGCAGCTCCAGTCTTGGCTTTCCTAAATCTACTAGCCTGCACACTAGTAACAAAATATGGCATCATAGTGACATGGTCATAATTCACATCCCACTCCAAAACTTGCTTGAGCACAAGTTTATTGGCGAAATCCCATCTACCCATCTACCCATCCATCATTTCCTCATCTTTTTTTTTTTGTTTTTTTTAACCATGGTGGTACCTAACTCTCCAATTGCCTTAATATGGGATTTTTCTTTTCCTTTTTTTCTCATAAACCTTCTCACAAGCGCTTGAACTCCAAGATCCAAATGACTGCATTTGGCCTTGCCAACCTCTTCGTCATCGATCTTGTAAGTACCGAAAGTACTATCGAAAAGCACCGGAGAGGGAGAGACCACGAAAGCCAAACCCTAAATGTCGCATTTTAGATATCTTCTTCATCAATCGCATAAGTTGGAACCCATTCGCATCCACCCCGAAGGCGACGATGGTGACAACCATCGGCAGCTGCCAGCGCCCGACATGAGGAACCATCCCTGGCCGATCAACTCCTGAAATGCCTCCCGCCCCGCCACGAAGAAGCTAAGGCAGGCGCGAAACGCGCGTTCGAGGGCGACGACAGCAGCATCGAACTCGTGGGAAAGCCGAAGAGGAGGCGACCACCAGGCGGTCTCGATCCAACAAACCGTTCTTTCTATATCTTAACCTATTGGTAGCGTGATAAATATGTAAATAGGTTAATCGTGACCGTCCAACTCAAATTGATTTCGATCCAATACGAGAATGTATGGTCGATATGATGAACCGGTTCGGTAAATGAATTCCGGTCCGAGTCAGAATCAAATCGACTCGACCGAATTGAATTGACCGGACTAATACTCGCTTCGAATGCGTTGACCCTCTTCGGTTGATTGAAGTCGTCGTGACTTACACGTGTCTGATGCGATCGTGTCTTATTTACATGTGTGTGGTTGATGCGTTTTAGTTGGACACGCAACCTTCTCCCACTTCGTGGACGGCAGCAGCTCGATTCCTTCGCCTTCCCTTCCTCCCTCCCTCCCTCCCTCCCTCTACTTATTTCTCTCCTCTGCTTTCCCCACGCCATTACTTCCCTCACCTCTCTTCCTTTACAAGGTAACCACCGTAACCTTCTTGCTTTCGGTTTTCGTGCTGTAGAGGCTTTTCATTCTAGATTTTAGCTAGTTTTCGGATCGGTTCAGTATAGTCCACATACTGTTCGACGAATTGCCACGGTGCTGCTAATCCTGGTTTCTGTTCGTCTGAGCTCGACTAACGAGTTTCTAGGCCTGAGTACAGATCAAAAGGTGAAGTTTTGACGATGGAATCGCCCAAGGCCGAGAGCGAAATGGAGCTTCCGAGGCCATCCTCACCTTGTTGGAAGAAGAGGGCGCCCGAAGCAGGCTTACTGGCGGACGTGAAGGACCATCTCGAACAGTTTCTCAACACTTCCATGGATCAACACAGGATCTGCCTCAAGAAGACCATCCGAGACATCCGGGAATACGCCAAGCTCAAGAAGCAAGGCAAGGTATGGGTGATCCTTGTCCTTTCCAACCTGTCTTAGACTGGTTTCATCTTGAAGATGATGATGCTGGCCTGCATGCATTTTAGGTGCTGTCATCTGCAAGAGCTGGTCCTGAGAGCGATTCTGCTGTTAAACAAAGTGAAATCCCCCCTGAAGGAGTGCAAGTGGCTGCATCATGACAATATTTAATGAGACTGATGTGGTCCTATATAATTTTTTGTTTATTTTTCCTTCTTCCTTGGATGACAAGTTTAAGGTCTAAAGTTTATATAAAGCTTCAACCACATTTTTATGTGTATCTTTCAATGTCAATGTTGTTCTACAGTTATTGGAATTGTTAACTTGGTTTTTTTTTTTTTTTTCCCATAATGTGTTGCAGGTTTTTCTTGCTTGTTTTGTAAAGAAACAATTGAGTTTGAAGATTAAAAGTGAAACAGTGGTTCTTCTTAACCTTTTTATGTTTTCACAGTAAATTGGTTAAGAAAAAAAATATTATTATACGAAAAGTTCATTCTTGTTCATTTCTCTAATGATATCAGTCTCCATGTAATCATTGGATTATAAAGGCTCCATAGGTGCACTGTAATTAATTTAAATTTTAAACACTTTGAATCATTCATTCAAGTTAATAAGTTAAATCATTTCATTCGTTGGGCACTAATAAATGGCATTAGGACTAGTCTAATATTGGACACTGTGAGAAGCTAAGGTCTCTATTTAATTTGTAAGGATAAGCCAAAATTGTACAAGTCTAAAATAAAAAGATCAAGACTAATATACATGAAACTGGACACCAAATTTTATAATTTGTAAAAACTTATGTGGACATATAGATAGAAAAGAAAAAAAAAAGTGGCCAAAGTTAGTTTTTCCCTTTCGATTAAAAGAAAATTAGGAGATTCGAAGAATGAAGAGTATGAAGAAAAATAATAATAATAAAAGTACTTATTTGTCCATTAGGAGGATTATAGTATTCTCACCTTTCTTTCTCTCGCTGCGTGCTGCCGACGCTTATATGGTATTATTGCCTTTGCAAAGATCCAACACAGTCATCAGAGAAAGCTTAGGTTTAATGAGCAAACCACTCAAATTAGCAAACGCAATCTTAGGGAAATCTAGCTTTGTTTTAATGGACTCTTTAAAGAGACATAATTTATGCAAATTTGGTCAAGCTAAGTATGTTGTTTAGCTCGCTTTCAGGTGATCATCACAGGATTTAGTAGCTCTCTGATCTGGAATTAGATGCTGATACAATTATGAAAGTGTTCTAAGTGGGGATGTGAAATAAATGAAACTTTTTTTTGGCGAGCCATCAGAATGGAAATCCATTCTTAATGGACCACTTGATCAAATGCTTTCCATGAATAAAGCATGAGCATCACCTTTAATCTGCTTTTTTTTTTCTTTTCTTTTCTTTTCCGGAGTCTCTTTTACGTGTCAAGTCGTTGGTTGGACGGGGAGGAGTGAATTGATAAGATCATAAATTTAATAAAATATATTATAAAAATATAAAATTTAAAGGGTGAATTTAGAAAAAAATTCTTAATTTCATGTTTTTTCAATAAAGATTTCTTAGTTTAAAAAGTTTTCACAAAATATCTCTTCTTTTTTTTTCTTTCAAAAATGACTATTTTACTCCTATCAATCATTGTCATCTATCATGCCTTCACTAATTTTTTACTTTGTCAAGTGTCCTCCTTCGTCCTGTGCCTAGTCACCCCTACACGTGACAATCCTACTTATCGAGACTGATTAAAGTCTTTGTTAGCTGCCTCCCTTCGCTCCCATAGTTGTTTGTACCTTTAACGTGGGCTAGAAGGCAATGCCAATCGCTTCTCCTCATTGCCCTCGATCGCACCAGCCCCCCTCCCCCCCCCCTCAAACCATCTACGTCATCGCATGCGAGCTAACAATGTCAATCGTTTCCCTCCTCTTTCCTCGTTGCTTGCACCTCCACACTTGGATTGGCCTTTTAGGTCATCTTCCTCTTCTCCCCTCTCTACATGTGTCTCGATATGTAGGCAAACAAGCAACACCAACCACCTCCTCTCCTTCCTTGGCCACTTGTGCCTTCATGCGAGGCTCACGGATGACCATGATAAGGGAGATATTTTTCTCTCTCTCTTAATTTTAGTTATGATACTAAGTTGGAGGAGATAAAAGATCTCCTATAAAAAAAAATTAGGTGAGTAAGTTCTCTCCTAAGGTTAAAAAGTAGTAGATAGTTTTAATCATAAAAAAATATTAATATTCACCCATTTGAAATAGGATCACTAGTAAAAAAAATTTAGAGTGTGCATAGGTCTACAAAATGATATAAATTGATTTACATCATTTCTCTTGCTTATAACTTTTTATCCTGATTACTTACATATAATTAATTACTGGCTCTACTCGTAACTCTTATTGGCATTTAATACTTTGCTAATTTTGTTTCCAATACTTATTTTTTTTCGATCCAATTTTAAAGTCATCACAATCATAGCAAGTTATTGATGTGCGAGGTAACAATGCATCTAAGTTGGTGTCCGTACTATGTTTTAGCATATAGAAGTTGACGAGGTACAATGTTTTTTTTTTTTTGTTTTTTATATGAACAATTTAGCCATGTCGTATCTGAAGGTATATTGTTGAGGCTACTTTTGACTTGAAAAGTGGAGAACATTATTGGATTTGGTCGCATAAAAAGAGATAGTAAAAGAATATGACAAATGAGATTTTTAATTTTTTTAACTTTTGATAAATGATTATGATACATCATCATCATCCTATTAATGTCTTAAATGTTCTCCGCCGCCGCCCCTTTTGGATCGGCGATGGGGCGGTGCGATCAAAGTTACGTGTGCTTCCTGATATCGCCACGTCATCGACAACCCGAGGACGCAGAAACCAAAACGCGCGAGGCTGTGCGTGCGTCGGTCGCGTCAACCTCAGCCGCCGGCCTCAATCGAAGAGTCCTTGCAGCGATGAAGTGGCCGCCGCTGGTTTGCTTGCGTAGGTCGTCTTCCGACCCGTGCGCCACGCCACGCCCCGCCCTGGCGACGCCGCCTTGCAACGCAAGGATCCTCACGAACCGGGTAGGAAATGTGTTGCTTGGTCCAACGGAGAGAGAGAGAGAGAGAGACAGCTGCTGATGCTTGTCAACGGCGAGTAAGGAAGGAGCATAAATGGGGTGCCTCTCTCTCTCTCTCTCTCTCCATCCAACGTTCTTTTGATTTCGCTTCCTATCTTTGGTTAACCTTTACAGCCTGATAGAGTGTGTAATCCGATGGAGGAGGAGGATCCGAGTGGGGGCTTCCACTTCAGGTGGCATGGAAGTCACTCTTTATTAGCTACAATTGTGGGAAGATCGCAGAGTTGCCGGCTGATTCTGGAGTCGTCGTCGGCCGTCGCCGAGCATTCGGCGGCGATAACCAAGTACAAGCGGCTGTCGCGTTCGACCAGATCACCGGATGAGCGGCCACGGCAGCAGCGCGCGTCTGGAGCGCGGTGGCTTTTGCCTCATTTCTTCCTTAGAAAGGCTGGTGAAGTGCCACGAGAGACCAACAAAGGGAAAGCTAAGAAGACGGAGAAGAAGAAGATGAAGAAGAAGAAGAGCTGGTCTTCATGGCTGCCGGACCCTACGAGAAGGTGGCCTGTTCAAGGCTGGTAGAGTAAACACAAAGGATCGGTTCATAGTTCTTTGTCTTGCGGATGACAGGTTCTGTGTGTTCATTTTCCTACTGTTTGATTTGGCTGTACTGTAATGTTTTATTGACATTAGAACAAAAAATAACAGATTGGGCACAAGATGGGAGTATTTTCTACACTAATTTATTTATACATTTGTTGATCGCTCGTCTCTCTCCAATTTCTTGTTTAGTGTCATTGCTAAATCTAAACCACACAATAAAATCATTATCATTGTTGGTGTTCTTTTTTTGCCGAGGTTGAGATATCGTCTCGATTTTGTTCTACCTGTGTGTCTAAGAGATTCTATGTAGTCTCGACATTTGAACCCATGCCGGACGTCAATTTCGGAGGAGCCTTTTTGCTCGTCCAAGGTCTATCAATTCGTCTATTCCCCAACTTGACCCTCATATCCTACACCAAGGCCTTAGTCGGACAATTGGGGGTACCTCGACTCGACTCCTCCGACGATCAAGTTAGTCAAGTGTAGAGTTTTTTAGTGTATGTCCTTTATTCAGGAGAGCAGAGACCCCTGCTACAATTCACCTAGGGGTCTTTTATACTACATACTAAGAGAGGAGTCCGTACGAGGTTGTTTAATGTGTGCGAATGTTGGTATAGAGCCGTACATTGCCGTTCTCCTCGGATGAGGGACAGACCAGCGATTTGTCTGCTGATGCCGATTGGTGCGCCCCTTGTCTCACCATGCTCATTGAGCGACGAGCTAGGGTAGTGTCCCTTCTCAAGATCACGACCTTAACTGAGTCGGATATGTAGATTTGGCTTTGTGATGACATGACAGTCTTAGTTGGTCGAACCAAAATATGTCCTATCAACCATAATTTGTAATAAGAATATCTAATAGGAAAAAAAAAAAAATGAAAGACAAGCAACAATCTGAACCTGATACATTGTCTAATGCTGATGCAACTAAGCACTAATAACAAATGAGATTATAGTTATGCAATAAGCCGCAAGGAACAGGGATGTAGAAAAAGAAAAAATAAAATCCTATAATTGTTTGCATCAGATTGGAACACAATCAGTTATTTGACTCTACCTTTTCAACTTTATGCCATTCCATTTGTTCTAAATGCATCACCCTCAGGTCTGTGATATATTTTACACAGCCAGTCTACAGAAAACAACTATACACAAATCTGCTGTCTGATAAGGGAGGATCATTTACAAACATTTAACAGAGGAATTTTGATCGGAGGAGGCGGTTTCGATGATACAGTATAAACAACCGATCTTGTGATAACTAGTAGTTAATTGTTTCAAGGACGCACACCATCATACGGAGGCCTGTTTGCCCGCCGAAACCATGTTTTGAATGCCAAGATCAAGTGTGGGCAATCATCAATATTACGAGTGGAGAAACTTAAGCACTGCTGCAGCAGTTCTTTAGAATCTGACATTGGCAGCGTGGAGATTATGCTTAAGAATGTTTCTTCCAGTTCCTGGATCACTGATTTTTGACCTGTAGGCATTGGAGAAACAATGTCCCGGCAAACATTCAGCACTGGTAGCCAGCCTCTCACAAGCTTCATCCTCACCTGACATAAATGTGATGCTCAAAATTAACAACTCCAGTTCTAGGGTCTATACGTCAGTTCTCTGATAGCCATATCTTAGCAGATGGTAAGAATAGACAATAATTAGAGCAACAAGACCTACCTTTTCATGTTGAATTACATCTCAACGGTATGAAACACAATAACACCTAGTAAAATCTAAGTCAAGTTGCACAAAGATATGCAAGCTTGACATAATTGTTGGGAGAAGATATCTGAAGAACATGTAAAGGTACTAAATTAAAGCATGTAGGTAATATTTGAACAGCAGTATTTGACCCAAGATCCTGGTTAAAAGCAATTAAAATAGCTAAACGAGTGAAGCAATAAAGCACTTTACTGCAGTTACAGTAGATCATGCATTAATGTGATCATATGAACCGAGTTCTTGGATGAGTTCTTGATCATCATACAGAATAACCAATGGAGAACTTCCATAAGTGTTGTTTTGAAACAGAAATTGTTGTGACAAATTCGACTTTGACCGAGACGAGGGAACAACATACTGCATGGCTAGATACCATAACAACATGATGCCAAATAATAACAATCGTGTATGTTGTCGTACATGGGAAACCCGAAAATTTACCCAAGGGCATTATCGTTGAGAGGAGTATTTGAAAAAAAAACTACCCAACGATGTTGTAGGACGGTACCATATAAATTCAGGGACCAATTAACTTCCACTGTAAATGGATTACATAAAAAGAATCCATAACATAGGTTTCATAGTTGTTAGTGGCATCAAGAAGGAATAGAATTGCCTGAGTAGTCATGGAGTACTCCAACAATGTCATAGATGTTGAAGTATTGGAAAAGTTTGTCGTGGTGGATGTATCACTCTGATACGACTTGCTAGGATATGACCTTCTACTGAAGTATCCAACTCAACAATAAGAATTAGCCTCACAAAGGCAAAAGAGAAAAAGTGAAGAATTAGTTACCAACTAATGATAGTTTTGTTGAATCAAATAAGGTAACTTCCAAAGGCTTCTAGAGTTTGGCAATATGATAAATATATAAAAGGGAAGATCCATTTTTTAATTTTTAATCTAGGAATCCCACAAATCCTAGCTAAAGGTGCATCCAAATTTCATGAAGTATAAATCCTAATGGCTTGAAAACCCACCATCCTACCTGTAACCAAAATGTGACTTGAAAGAATAAAATACAATTTGAAATATGACTATGAAATCAATCTAAAATAGCAACTAAAATATGAACAAAAATAAACAGCTATTTTTTTTAAAAAAAGTCAACCCAAAAATCCTTCTCTATGGTTAGTCAAAGTGGGGCCTGATGGGGTTGGCTCAAGTTTAGCCACATTGTAACGTCAATCTTATACATGTCAGCAAAGTGCAAAAACTTATGATTAGTGTGAATCAAAGTTTACTTCATGACTCAGTTCAGATAGTTAACAAACACATTAATATAACTCAGCTTTAATTGACAAAATTGTATTAATCTGATATCATTTAGTTTTTCCAAAGATACTTTAGTGTGTAAGTTTGCAATCATTACTACAGCACATGAATGCACTTAGTTTTACAAAATTAGAGTTAAGGCATATGAAGTTTATATACAAAAGTACTTTGCAATCAGGAAGACAGAAGCATAGGCACTACTACTACAGGGTGGGGCCTCACTAGAGTGATAACATATTATGCCTAATCCCCAAATCAATTATGCCATGGTATGCCTAATCCCCTAATACCATGGTATGCCTAGTTACAAGTATCAATTGAATAATTTGGAGACCATATCCTAAACACATTTTGGTGGTGTTAAGCGAAAGTTCATTAACAGAGGCTGTCACAGGCACCAAGAAGCACAAGGGAGTTGGAGAATATATGGAGGTTTGGTTGTATGTGATCAAGGGAATGACAGCTGTCTTCGTTAATGCGAGAAGCTGGTGAATACTTGTTATATTTCATATGATTTAGATTTTTGACATAGAGAGGATACGATATGCATGGTGGCTCCAGAAATGACAGAAAGATAAGAGCAAGATGACATTTAGTGGTATCACAGGATTCCCGAAAAATCCTGACTCAAGAAAGATAAAATACGAACAGTCAGCCAAGTGAGTGGGTGGTAAGCTTCCATTGGAAGAGATTCACAACAATTTTTGCTGGAGTTCTCTGTTGTTATAGCATTAGTTGGATTAAATGTGAATTACAAGACATTCTTCAACTTGAGATGATCTTAGGAACAATCTGCTATCTAATCACTCCAAAATTCCCCAGTTACCCTGATCTTGACAAGCATGGAGTAAAAAGTGTTCACAAAGTAACATTTGAGCCTTATATTGTCAATATAAAGTAAAACACAGTCACTGATCCTTAAGATAATTTTAAATGACATAATACACCTCATAGAATATCTCACATCACTCATCTCTACAAGGAATGGGGAAAATATGAGCAATTTATTGGATATGAAAATTACAATCAATGAATTAATTATTTATAAATGCTATAAACAGAGTAGATGACAGCCTCTGTTTCACTCTATTATACAAACAAAACTGCATCTGACAAATAACAAAATGACAAAGAACTTCATACCAATAATGGCCCCATTCCATGAGAAACTACAATGCCCACCAATCATTAATAAGGACAATTACCTAGGAATTAAGATGATCAAAACTGGAATTATCTCCTACAAATGTAAAATAAATTACATTTTTACCCTCCTTAACTAAGAACTTTGCCACAACCCATGAGTGATCAACATAACCATTTCAACAACCTAAAGCTAACATACACAATCATCTAGTCACTCTCCAATCATCCAGCATAAAATCAACCAGAAAAAAGATAATGCATGAGATTTAGTAAAAACAAAAAAAAATCATCTAATGAAGTCTTCTACCAAGTAGTTGTTTAAACTTTTGTACTTTGAGCTTATATATAACATGATCACAGCCATCCTAGTCTCCTTTTGCAGACCAAAGAGAGTTTCTCTTAAATATTCAAGAAAACCTAGCTAATCATGTACATTGTGCTTTGAGACGATCGCATTATCAAATTGATAGCCAAGTTTATGTAAGACTTTGAATTTTCTCAGCAGGTCAATTACTTGTTGCATTCACATACACACACCCAAGAAACACACACACACAAATACAGAACCCTTAGTCCATTTACTTATATTTTTTTCTTAGATGTGGTAATATTCTTAAAGTACATGGATTTATGTAACGACTTTTTAAGTACAAGACAAGAATCTTACAGCTCCTCTGATAAGTTCATCCAACTGTATACTATCATGATCTTATGCACATAAGCAAGGCAAATCCTGTCAGACTTGCCATTTGTATGTATTAATAGAACATATTTTCCAAATCCTTAATGACTACTGCATTATGTAATTTTTAGGCAAATATCAACAAAAAAGTAATGCGAAAATCAGATTCACCACACCTCCTAATATTAATAAACATACACTATAACACATAACACACTATCAATAATTCTCTATCAGAATTGAAATAAGAACTCCTAAAACTTCCAAGCACCAGCATTCAAATTAAGACTTCCATTATCAAAACAGACTCACAAAGTGAAAAATCTAAGACAAGAGGGCTCATAAGTACATTTTAGTATCATTTTTCCTTACCAGACATAATAAACTAGGAATGTGGTTTAATCATCCTGCCTTTGATAGAGACTTTCATCATGAAAATTCCTCCTTATCCACTAGTAGATACATGAGTACAGATTTATCCTGTATGTTGCATGTTTAGCAAGACCATCCCTATACTCAAGAAAACTAACTCCCTTTAAGTTACATAAAGTTTTCGAGGACAACAGCAAAACTGGTCCTACTAGGTCTAATGTTTCATCCTGCTAAGTCATCACCAAATCTTTTCCTTATTTTTCATTAATATGCATAAATAGATGGAAATTATCCCATTAATTTGGACACAGTTGGCTGAGATCACTTTCTTTTCAAGTTCTATGTGAACGTTTTACTTCATTTCAATCAAACTTATATAAGTCATGCTAATTTCATTGATTTCTAGCTGAACATATTATTGAGACTATTCTAACTTTTCTTGAGTAGTATCCTGGCCCTGGTCACATTTGGTTTACAATCACTTGTCATAACATTATTCATAACAAAACCTGTCACAGAGCCATGTAAAAATTCATGAATAGAAGGATAAATTCATGAGTAGATCAAGTGGAAAACCTGTCGCGGAGCCAGAGTAGTCCCAGAAACAACTGCATTGGCAAGTCGGAATGTGGACTTCATGACCAGAGACAGCAGTCCAGGAGCTATATTCTTCCATGCATCATCCCTGAAAGTCTTCTGCAAGTCTGCTGCCAGTGCAGCCTGCTCACTCCACTCTGCAACTGCAGTGTCGGCCACTCTCAACTCAATCGTCCTCTCCACCAGCCAATGCAGGTGTTTTGCATTTACTACGGCAGCATGCAGATTCAACCTCTGCATCGCCTCTCTTTCATCATTGTCTCCTGCAACTCTAAAGTCCGGGCTCGCATATTTCCCAAGGTGATCCTTCACCGTCTCCAAACTCGTCAAAAAGGCTTGATCCAAAACTCTCCTCACTGAATCCCGAGAAGGGTAATCTCTCAGTAGCTTTGCAACGAAGGCCTTGATGGTCGCGACATTCGGATGACTACGAGTTGCTGAATCAATCAATCCATGTAGCATTTCCTCTGGCACGCTCTTCGCATCCCCTTTTTCCACCATCACAGGCAAAACCCTCGCAAGGAGGTCTTGGGACTCTTCTCGTGGAAGAAAAGGGATCAAATTAAGGACCCAATCCTCCTCCTCCTCGGTCCACGGCACGGCCTCGAGGAATCGCACGCAGGCCCGGATGCAATCGTCGAAGAGGAGCTCCGAAGCCACTGGGATCATCTCCAGAGCGTCGGACGCCGAGCCGATAGCTCCGGAGAAGTCGAGGGTGTGAAGGAGCCGGAGGACAGCGACATGGGCGTCGAAAGGGCCGCGGGGGCGTCCAGGGCACGCGACGACCTTGAGGGTGAGGCGGTGACTGATAGCACCTCCAGGGCCAGGGCAGGGGCCGCGGCCGGGACGCTGCCATCGATCGGAGAGGAGGGCGGCGAAGTATCGGGATCGGTGGAGCGCGGCGGAGCAGAGGTGGAGGTCGATGGAGAGGGGGTCGGGGTCGTCGAGCTCGAGGCGGAGAAGAACGTCAGCGGCGGCGGGGTCGTCGAAGCCACCGCCGCATGAGGCGGAGGGGAGAACCTCCATTAGGGTTCCGACGGGGCAGGGAAGTTGGCGGCCGCTGCTCCCGACGCGCTTCCGTTTCCGCGATGACATAGCCACGTTTCCGCACGGCCATCAACGGCGCCGGTGTGGAGAGAGGGATATAGAAATCACCGGTTCTGATGTCCTTCAGGAATCCGTTAGTTACAGCACCTCGTCGCGGCAATAGTTTCTCGAGGAGCTCGTCAGGAAACCCCACGTGTCGATGACCGAATCTTACAGCGCAACGATGAGAGACGACGCCGCGTGCCCTCGGCCTCAATCCCACAGGATATCGTTGTGGGGGCCGGACACGTGGGGGTAGATGACAGGCGGATTAAGATGTGTCGGAGTGCGAAGGGGAACAGGTGGATAAGGTTGGGTCCACCAATTGTTTGGTCCGATATGGATAATCTCGTGTGGGGAGTCGGTCACGTGATCCCAATCACGTGTCCATATCCTATTAAAGGATGATGTTTTGTTGGGTGGCCTTTTCTGGACAATATATTTTAATTTAATTTTTATAGATCTTTAATTTAACTTAAATATATCCTTGAGAAAATATATCTCATTTTTAGACTTTTTTTTGGCGAAAAACACTCTTTATTTCTAAAATTTTTAAACAGTATCTTTTTTTCTAATACCTAAAACACCTCTGGTTATATATATATATATTTTTTTTTTCCTCTTTTCTATTTTGCTTACGAATTAATCGATCCATAGGATGAATTACTCGAGTTAGAGTGTTTTTACACTATATTATGTTATTTTCAGTTAAATCATAAAAATATTATAAAGTAGTAAAAAAAACTATATTATAGTATTTTTATACTATGTTAAATTATTTTACTAATATTGCAGCGTAAAATATTAAAAATAATATTTTTATAAAATTTATAAAAACATTATAACACTATATTATAATATTTTTTTGATATTACTAAAAATATTATAATTTATATCGATTAATCCTCTAAAATATTTACAAGAAAATGAAGAGAGTGTGTTCTCTGTTACAATCTCTTAGCAACTTTGAATATTCATAAGTTATCCCTTTATATATATATATATATATATATATATATAGATATATATGTCCTCAATTTATAACTTAATTCTATAAAATTTTTCACTCTTTTTCTATATTTTATTATTATTATTATTTTTTCTTCTTCTCCTCCATCTCTTAATCGCTAGACGTAATACAAAATAATAAATAATAAAAGACAAAATGAAGATAAGCAATATTCACATTTTCATTACACATGATGAGAAATAATTCATTTGACAGGCTTATATGATTGCCTTGTTATTCTTCTTTTCCCCCATGAACTGGACATGGAAATGGCGTCGTAAAGTATCAAGAACATTATTGCAGCAGCTTTCTCCTCCTTGAATTCTCACAAAGGGAAGCACTGGCCTTCATAGCCACCATTTAAATACTACACAGATCTTTTATGTGATGTCTCTTCTTCTTCATGGATACTATACATATTGGTTACAGAGAAAACCACGCATAAAGATCTTTAATTCATCTCTCCAAATTAATAATATGCACGCATTAACATCGGTATTGTGTCGTAAACCTCACGACACGGCCACGCATCGTTCCCCAATTCGCGACGCGACGCGACGCCTGAGATACCAGTCGTCGACCACGCATGACGCACGCGTCGTGCCGCACCGACGCGCTGTAATCGGGTTCGGATCGATCAATAACGACTCCCATCTTTTGGATCCGATCGGCCGACGCGACTTTTCACACCGCCGCTGATCGGATCTCCGAGCACGAAAGTAAAAGCGCATCCCGCTGCTGTGGATGCTGTTAAATTACAGAAGTACCCCGTAACCATCGGATATGGTAACCCGTCGCTGTTTGTTTGTATCAGGTGGTGCTTCTAAAGTCATGGCATCAATAAATAGGCTCTATTTAGCTCCAGGTGGGCCATTATATTGTACTATTGTGTCAGAAAGCAACAACTATATTATTATTTATGTGATTGGAAAGATTACTAATAAATATATCATCGGAATTGAGATAACCTGATGATGAAATTTATATCCATCTACTCCTATGTGATCATAACATCGTCTCAGATATGGACAGAAGTAAAAAAAAAGACGATCCCCTTAATCTCACCCCCCTATGCGAACAGAATGACCGACAGTCACCCACCTTGAAGGATATTTCTGTAAATTCGTTTTGGTAAATGAAACAGATCTGTCTCAACCGCCACCTCCTCCGCCCACTTTTAATTAACGAGTTAAACTTTTCCACTCCATTTACTTCTTACCCGCGTCGTACCTGCCTTGTCATATAGAACCGGGTGGCAGAAGCGACCTGTGGGGTCGGCGGTGTTCCCAGTCACAGAGCAGGTAGCCCGTGCGGGTCAGTGTTGTGAACTTTTTGGCGAACAGGCTTTCGGTCTTCGAGGTCAGACATTCTCGTAATTCTACAAAGCACGCGACCCTCCTCCTTTGAATGAATGATCACGACAACAAAGAAGATGAGTAGTGATTTTTGAGTGACCCGCTTGGCCACCTGCCTTGTGATAGGGTGTTTCCGGGGCCCACTTGAACGAGTGGTGGATAGGCGGTGGGGTGAATCGGATGTGATGGTGAAAATAAAAAGGTTGTAGCTCGCTCCCCACGCATCGTCGGCAAGACAACAGCAACAAACCCAACCCCCATAACATCACTCCCGTGGCTTTTCCTGCAACAACACATTGCTTCATTACAATTACTGCCACCCTTCTTTAAATACCCTCACGCCCTCCTCTCCTCTACGCTACGCTCCAAATATAACAACCACCACCTTCTCTCTTCCTTCCTCTCTCTCTAACGGATACTTCTCACGCTCCACCACAACAACGAGACGAAGGACGAGCAGAAGAAGAAGAGGAGGAGGTAACGAAGGAAGAGGAGGAGGAGGAGAAGGAGAAGAAGAGAAGGTAATATCGTTGGCGTCAGCCGGAGATGGGCGCCGCAACCTTCCCCTCTGGGGGATTCCTCGCCAGGAGAACGCCGGTGCTCGGCCTCCCCGTCTACGCGCTCCTATTCGTCTTCGCCGCCGCCCTCCTCGTTGCGCTGCTGCTCTTCCTCCTCCGTCGCTCCCGCGCCCGCTTGAAGCGCCGGTCCCCCGTGTTGATCCCCACCTCCACCAAGCAGATCGCGGAGATTCCGACCGCCGCGCCGAGTGAGCACGACAAGGGGATCAAGGAGATGAAGAATGCGGTGGTGGCGAAGGCCGGGAAGCCGTCGGAGGCGTCGTGTTCGTCATCGTCGTCGTCGACGGAAAAGGAGAAGGCGGAGAAAAAGGAGAACATCGGGTGGGGGCGGTGGTACACGCTGGCAGAGCTGGAGGCGGCGACGGCCGGGTTCAGCCCCGGGAACGTGATCGGTGAAGGGGGTTATGGGATCGTCTACCGCGGCGTCTTTCCGGATTTCTCGGTGGCTGCCGTCAAGAATCTCCTCGACAACAAGTGAGTCCCTTTTCTTGCTCTACCCTCTCGATCGTCTGAATATAAGGTTGCGAGTAGCAATGTTGATCTGATTTGGATACAGAATCGACACAACATGATCCTTGTCAAAAGTTGAAATTAGCGGCCTTGATCTGGTTTAGCTGTCGATTAGAGCCTCATTTGTTTTGTTTGCTCTTTGGAGTATCAGTGTTCTGGATCTGTAAATGTATTGCTTTTGGAAGTACAATTATCATGAATTAGTTGTGCTTTCTCTGTCATCAGGCAATTAGGTAGCAAAAGTAATTAAAATGGTACATCTGCTTATATTGAACTATTTCTTATTATTTATTGTTCCATTATGTATCCGGGGGCTAATCTACTTTTGATTCTGGCTTCATTGGAAGTTATATGAAGGGCACTGATAAAGATTTACTCGGTGATGATAAATTTTGTAAGGCTCAAAGCTGGTTCAGAATTGTAGTTCCTTAGTTGAAGTCAGCTGGTGACAAACCTTGTCTAAGCAAACTTGTACTTTGCTTCTTTTTTTTTTTTCGATCATAACTTTTATTACAATGTCTTAGAAAATAGATTATGTGTTTGACTTTTATGACCAACTCAATAGTTGATTTTTTTTTTCATTTTTTCTGTTTTGAATCTACCAAAATTTGGCAACAACATTTTGATATAATTGTTCATGCTAGTCTAGTAATTTTGGTGGTATTTGGGACCCAGCTTCTGGGTTTTCTTGTTTTGCTTCCCTACTTTCTTTTTCTTCTTGCTTTACAGTAATTTATGAACCTTTTTACTACTACTATTTTCTAAGAGGGGTCTGTTGAGCCTTAATCAAGAGGAGCAATAAAAGAGGGCAATGCTTTAGACACCTGAAAATTCAATTTCTTAAAAGAAGTGTACTCACACAAAGAAGAGACAAAAGGAAAAGGCAATTAATTCAGCTTTGTCATTTTTGAACTTCTTTTAGTTATGCATCATGTTTTGACAAATAGATTAAACTACTTAAAATATCATTCCTAATCTGAGCGAACCTATGATCAACTGATTTTTTTGCTAGAAAATTACAAGCCAAAGAGAAAAAAACGTGTCTCCATATTATACTCTTGTTGGTTCATGATATTGGAATGCTGCAGGGGTCAAGCGGAGAAGGAGTTCAAGGTGGAGGTTGAAGCCATTGGAAAAGTGAGGCATAAAAACCTTGTAGGACTTATTGGATACTGTGCTGAAGATGTTAAAAGGTTAACAAATTTCCCCAGTGCACTCTATTAGTGTCATCATTCATTTGGATAAACACAATCTATCATCCTTTCTGGTCCTTTTAGCTGTATTACAACATTTCCTATTTTCATTCAGGATGCTTGTATATGAATATATTGATAATGGAACCCTGGAGCAGTGGTTACATGGCGACGTTGGTCCTGTTACTCCATTGACATGGGATATAAGAATGAAAATTGCTATTGGAACAGCAAAAGGGTTAGTACTCCCGTTCCCATGTTAATTCTCAAAGAAAATCAGGGTGGAAGCAACAATTTTATAGCAGTTGCTGTACGATTTCTGGTTCTTGGTGCACTTTCATTTTTATGGTTTATTCCTGCTTGCAAATGGTCGCCCGGTAGATATATTTATGTTAATTAATGTTGAATTATAAAGTGTTTGCAATTTTCATGCTCTTTGAAGAAAGTTTACATCTGAAGTATTCATTTCTGTGATGCAACATTAAAGAAATTATGATGCTTTTCAAGTTCATGATGTTTTGTTGTCTTTAGTGAATCCTCTTTCAGAAATTGAAGACTTATTGTGCTCCTCTTAAAATGGTTATCTATTTACAGTATAGCATACTTGCATGAAGGTTTGGAACCTAAAGTTGTGCACCGAGACATCAAGTCCAGTAACATTCTTCTAGACAAGCAATGGAATCCTAAAGTGTCAGACTTTGGATTGGCTAAGGTCCTGGGATCTGGTTCAAGCTTTGTGACAACTCGTGTAATGGGAACATTTGGGTATGCTTTATCCATTTCACTATTCAAATCAGCATGCTTCTCTGTCATTTTTAGGCATCAAGATGCTGCTTCTACGTAAAACTGAATGTGTGTCTCAGTTAAAGCTCATCAATATATGAATATTTTGAGCATATGCATTTCTTTGGAAGAATGTCTTGTCCTTATGAATGATGTACAGCCTTTCACTGTTTTGATCTCCTTCAATGTTTGCACAGGTATGTGGCTCCTGAATATGCATGCACCGGTCTGCTTAATGAGAGCAATGACGTGTACAGCTATGGTGTTCTGTTAATGGAAATAATATCTGGAAGAAGTCCAGTAGATTACAGCAGGCCAGTTGGAGAGGTGAGTTTAGGTGGAAAATTCCAAATTGCCTCATGTGTGTACGTACCCTCTTAAAAGTGGTTGAACTGTTCGCAGGTAAACATGGTTGAATGGTTTAAACGAACTGTACAAAGCAAGCGTGAAGAGGAAGTGGTAGATCCATTAATTGAGGTTAAGCCTTCACCTAGAGCTTTGAAGAGAGTATTGCTGGTCTGCCTTCGTTGTATAGATATGGACGCTCAAAAACGGCCTAAGATGGGTCAAATTGTACACATGCTGGAAGGGGATGAGTTCCCGTTTCGCATGGTAAGTTTTACATCTCAAAGTCTTCTATTGAACATCTAAGCCAGAGAGATAAACTTCTTCTAGTTCAACTGCATGTATACTGTTACTTTGTAACTCAAATATCAAAGCAATATTGTAAACCTCATCTAGTGTTGCAAAGGCTTAGCTGTTTACTACTTGTTCGAGTATTCACCAACAATTTATCATGTACTTTTTGAGATTATTTTATATATAAAGATGAATGTAGTTCTTGCTTCTACGGTATAATAGGTAGTAAGAAATTTGCACAATGATATATTAGATCAGAAAACAGTAAAAACTATATTGCAATCATAAAGTACTTTGGTCGACTACATTCATGCAGAAACCTTGTGCTACTACTTCAATTTAAAAAAAAAAAAAATAGGAGACTTGACAACTGTCTGCATAAACACTCCGGGCACACTGAAGTTTCATCATATAATTCAGATTCTTTTCAAAATTCTAAATGAACTGAGGTGGTAGTACAGGCATTAGAAAAGCTTCGACCGGAACATTTTACTGCTTTAGTTTCATCAGTTTCAGCAATTTTGACGTTGAGAAGGAACAGGCATACCTTTCATTTAAGATTGCTGACTTTAGCATATTATATGATGTTTCATTTGGTAACTATGGAGCATAAAGATTGTAATTTTTGATGACCTAAAAACCAAATAAAGATTATTGCGTTTTTGTTTTCAAATATGCCAAACTATTTAAGTTACAGTGGCTGAGACCGGTCATCAAATGACTGTCTTTTTCATGTTCCTAACAATTCAAGATAATTTTTCGGTTGTAAGCTACTGATCTCGAGTCCCCTCATGGATGGGGTTGCATGTCTGTCTGACTTGCAACTTAAATGTAACTTTTGCAGGAACTTCGATCAGCAAGAGAAGGAACTCTGAGTTCATCCATGTCAGCCAAGTTGGCTCCCCCTGCTAACTCTGAAAGGTCAATGTGGTGACAACACCGAAAGGAATAGTTCTGTAATCTGCTAGTGGTTTTTTTTTTTGTTAATAGTTATGTCTGGAACATAATATTTCACTGATGCTGGCTTCTTGATTGTGCATATTTATTTAATTTTCACGGAAAGCTGAACTCTTACGACCATCTCATGTATTATTATTGACCATCTCTTAAGAATGCATGGTCCCTTGAGCAGAATTTTGATGTTACTGGAGTAACATTGCTGCTCTCTCTACGCCATCTCATGTATTATTCACTCTGCTATGGACGATTAAGATTACACAGCATCTCTCTCCTGTGATCGTCAGATGGCTTGAAGCAAGCATTTTTTTTATGGGCTGTGGACTCTGTGGAACATAAAAAGTGTAAGATTTTTATTATAGTCATCTGTTGCTGTATCAGATTTTTTTTTCCCCCCCCAAAAGAATTCTATTAAGAGCTTAAAGATCAGTTACTGTGCAAAACACAATATAATTCAATCTCTCTCTCTCTCTCTCTCTCTCTCTCTCTCTCTCTCTCTTTTTATTTCTGTCGGGCCTCCCGTCCGGTAGGCGATGAAATAACAATTCTGCCCTTCTAAATTTAAGAAATTTTAAGTTGGTCTTTTTTTTTTGTCCAAATTTTGAAAATATCCTTCACAAATCTAAATAATCTTTATGTCCAAAATTTAAAAAAAATAATTAATTAAAAGGTTTAATTAACTATTATTATTTATTTAGTAGTCCTACATGATAATGTGTGTACATACGATGCAGGATATGGATGAATGATTAGGGATCATGTGATGTGATGTGTTTATATGTGATTATTATTATTATTGGGACCTACGAGCCTTCGATATTTTTTGTTTATTGTTGGGACTATGTGATTGTGATTATACTATAATTACACGAGGAAGAGTGATGGGAGCGTGGAGGTGCTAGTGGGACTCACGAGATCAAGACGGACGATCACGACGCATGGAGATGCGCTGAGATGCTGACATAATCGATGATAATAAGATAGATGATCACAGGGCATGGAGATGCGTCGATGCACACATAGGTCGTCTTATGAGTGATTTGGCCCACTAGATCGGACACAATTACATTAGGTTGTAGTCCATAATATCCGATGTGATTATGCATATGTGATATATGATTACTTATACACCTACTAGATATGTATATATATTTGCATGTGATGCAGATATATATTAAATATGTATGTGTGTAACATATCATATTAGGAGATCAAAACAAAAACCACCTCCTATAATAATATTAAGTTGGTAAGTATGAGATAATTAAATTGACCTACGTGGTCTTCTATCGTTATAGGAATAAATTAAATCCTAACATAGGTTGAGTTAGTCGAATCCCTCGGGCTCACCTATTTTTGTGATTCAAGATATTTCTATGGCATAAGGATGTCACCAAGGACCTGAGGACATTGTATATTTGGTCGAGTCCCTCGAGGGCATATCATTAAATAAGACTCATCTTATAATGATGGTAATGACTTAATTAAACATTATGGTTAGTCGAGTTCCTCGAAACCATGATGGTTTAGAGGCTGAATAGGATCTGGAATCATAAGTTGTGATTGGCAAGAGTTGCCTACCTTTTTGGGCTTAATGTGATTGGTTGAGTCTCTCGAGATTATACTGAGATGACAATTGGATCTCAATCCCCACTAAAAGTCTATCAGAGACTTCCATTTTATGTATTGAGGGTGTCGCATGACTCGCAAAAAAATTAGTGTGAGTAGATTAAGATAGAAGTTAATTTCTTAATTATTTATAATTTATAAAAATTATGTGTTATTTATACTATATCTTTGTTTGTTCAGACGAGTAGAGGACTGAATATGAGTTATTCAATAAGTTCATATTCCATTGGATGAGACTCATTATTAATGGACTCCTTAGATGAGGCTCAATTAGAGACAAATTGATATTATTGGATAGAGATCCAATGCATACCAAGGCAAGATCCCGTAGGTTTAAAGAGGCTCTTTATAAATAAGAGGTAAGGGAAGCCAAGAAAGTTGATAGGTTGTACCTTTAGTCATCGCTCCTATTCTTTTTAGCCTCCTCTCCTCATTATATCTTAGAGAGGGAGATCTTATAGAGATATAAGGAGCGTCGTTGTTGCATCTGCCGTGTGGATACCGATAGAGAAGAGGACATGTAGATCTAATTTTTTAAGGATATACTATCTCCTTAGATAACATCTAACACGTGTTACATATTTTTTTTATTTTATAATTTTGTACGCACCAATCACGCATGACGAGATGATAAATGTGGGAGACTTTTTTGTTTTATTTTTTCGCTACACATATGATGCTTCTGATAATGCTTCTCAATAGTATGTCATTCCAACATGTCATCCAATCTTCTTACACTTCGTATAAACCTCCGACACATCGCCCTTTTCTATGGATATCACCCAATCTATTTGTATATCGACTTCCTAACTACATTCGATCTTTTGGTGCAATACTCGATCCTATCGGCATGATGTCGAAACTTATAGCACAAAGTTTAATCTTCGATATATTGACTAATCTTTCAGCTTATCATCCAATTTTTGACATGATACATTTTTCGACATAATGTCTGATTCTCGTGCTTTGACAATTTATTCTTTGATGGTTCGAGTCTACGATCGAAATAGTTCATGTGTCACTTATCTCAAAAGTATATTAGTCCATAAACTAATTAATTGATTTCATCATCAAAATTTAGGATTCAACAATCTCTCAGTTTTTTATAATGACAATCAATTAATGATAGAGTTTAGATTATGATGAACTTGAATTTCAATGATCATATTTTATTTTAAATACATATATTGAATTCAAGTTGAAAAAAATTTGATCTTATTGATATTCTGATTTAATCATTGAAACCTAAAAATTAATAATCAATTAAAATTTAAAAACGATAATCATTTTAAGTTTTAAATTTTAATAATTATCAATATTTAACTTCAATCAAAATATATCTATAAGTTAACCATTTACAAAATAAAAAAATCATAAGATATTATGATTCTTTGTTTTCAGTCATGAGTCATCTCCCTCTTGGTTAATAAAAAAAAATGATTCTCCCTCTTTTATTAATAAAAAATATTAGTTATTATTTCTCCATCTTTATTATTAGAAAAAAAAGAAAATGATATGATGGTACCATGATAATACTTCTTCCCCTTTGAACAGAGTGACATCATGGTATCATAGTACTACTTCTTCCCCTTTATATCAACATTCCAATTGTGTAAAAGTAAAAATTACTTTAATATCATAACATGAAGTATCTTAATATCAAAGATAAGTCCTTATGGACATCTAGAGGCCAATTGATGATGAGGTCTTAACAAGATCCCCCCTATCTATATGTCATCTTAAAATTTGATTAACTTTAATTCAAAATAAACTTTTTCAATAATATTATTAAATTCAAGTTGAGATAAATTTGATCTTAATATTATCATTTTAAGCCCAAATACTTAATAAGTTTTAAATTTTTTTAAAAATAATTTATAAAAGTTAGGCATGAGTCACTACTAATAAAAAGTTATAAAGGCATCATAAGTCTCTTTATTCAACACATAATACAAATATGAGTTCCCTTTTCTCTTTTATCATTAACAAATACAAGTCATGAATATAAAAGAGTCATACAAAATAAATCTATAGTTACAAATATCAAAAAATCATGATTCATTTAGATAATTCTCCTCTTTAGTAAATAGCAAAAAAAATAATCATAGGAGAATAAATAATAAATGATTGTGATTCATATAAAATAAATCTCAAGATGTAAACGTCAAGAGGTTAAATGAAAGATCAATTTTTCACTAGATTCTTTTTAGTAAATGATCGTGATTTGTCTAGATAAATCTTTTTAGTAAATAGCAATAAAAAATAATTATAGGAGCAAATAGTAAAAGGTCTTGATTCATATATTCGAAAGATTCAACATACCTAATTATTTTCTAATAAAATCAAATTATTCCTCATTCAATGATTTAGTAAAAATATCTATTAACCGATGTTTCATATCAATAAAATTTAAAAATATATTATGATTACTAATATGATCCCTAATAAAATGATATATAACATCAATATGCTTAGTTTTAGAGTGTTAAATATGATTCTTTATTAAACAAAATGTACTAGTATTATCATATTTTATATGGCTAATTTTTAGGAAAAGTCTATAATTTTCTAAGGTATTCTTCATCTAAATTACCTGCACACAACATGAACATGTTGCAATATATTCAGCTTCAACTATAGGTACGATAGAGTTTTGATTCTTTGATGACTAAAAAATAAGCGCATGACCTAAGAATTGATAAGTTCTAAAGGTACTTTGTTTTATCTATTCTACATCCTACAAAGTCAACATCAATATAAGCAATCAAATCAAAGTTATGAGATTGATGATACCATGATCCTAGAGATGATATTCCTTTTAATTATTAAAATTTTTTTTATTATTTTAAAATGAGTTTGTTTAGGAATGAATTAAAAATCTTACACAAACCCAACACTAATCATGAAGGATCCAAAGTTAAATTAGTACTTATAACAGGGTAGCGAGTGAAGTAAATCAGTAACCAATACAAAACAAAGGCAAGAGAAGGGATGCAAACCGATTTTTAGTAGTTTGGTTTTCCCAACCTATGCCCACTCTCAAAATTTTCTTTTCTCGAGGCTACCATCTTTTATTGTTGATCTTTTTTTCAATGACGAAGATCAACTATCCTTGTTACAACTTTTCTCTATTTAACAAGTTTAGGATATCACTTTCACACTCTCTCTTTTATAATATCTCTCACCTCCTATAACTTAGAATCACATCTAAACTCAAGAAAAAATAAGTGACTCAAACACTACTTAAAGAGAGAAAGTTTATAATACTTTGATGCTCAAAAATTCATGCTCCACCAAGCAAACATGAGTGAGATATTTATAGACCTCATTCAAGAATAGAACCCAACAAACATGAGTGAGGTATTTATAGACCTCAAATTAACAATACTACAGCTAGCACCGGGCAGTACTACCATCGTAACTGGACCACGAATCAAGGCTCTGATGGTACCATTATCGGCCGAGGTGTTACTACCGTCGAAATCATCGAAAAAGCACAAATACTGCTTTTGAGTTGACTCAGGCAATATTGTCGCATGGGCTTGATGGTACCATCGCCCAGGGTTACTTTAGGTCACCGATTTAGCCTTCTAAAAGGCTCAATTCGACTATAATTCAAGCTCAATGGGTTTTTTGATAAGTTGATATAGTTTCGACCTAATACCAACTCAATTTAACACAAAAAAACCTTAATAAAGACTTTTTAAATCCAACAACATATTGGACGTAATTGTGAAGCTTTCAGAATATTGTATGCCATTCCAACATATCATCCGATCTTCTAACACATAGTTCAAACCTTCAGTATATCGTTTTTTTTCTGCGACATATCACTTGATTTATCATCATATTGACTTTCTCATAACATCCGATTTTTTGGTGTAATATCTGATCCCTCCGACATAATATCCGAACTTATAGCACAAAGTTCAATCTTCGGTACGTCAATCAACCCTTCAACTCTTCATCCAATTTTCTATATGATATTTTTTTTGACACAATATCTAATTTTTTTGTTTCGATAATTTATTCTTTGATGATTCGAGTCGATGATTCGATGATGATTGAAGTAGTTTATATGCCAAAATGAAGGATTTATGTTCCAAATAGAAACATACAACAAAACAAAATGTATATATATTCACGATACGAAATGCCATACGTTGGGTCTCCTTTGACCTCAATCTTACGTGGGTTTTTTTTGAGTCACTTCAATGTGTGAGGGTTGACTTCTGTCAAATTTGGGAACGAGGAGTTCACCCATTTCAAGTGCATTCCTTCCTAGCTTTATAAAATGTGAAACACTTGTGAGCGTTCTCGACTTCGAGTTACTTGCACTCTTAAGGTTCATAAAGAAAACTTAAGTGTCATATAATTATTTGTCTACCCTATATTAGATTTGTCAAGATACAAAACAAAGAAAAAAATGTATGACTAAAAGCACTCTAACTTAAGCATAAATTTAAATATGAATTTACGATTGTATTCCTTGTAAAAATATTAGAAGCATTACAAGTGATAAGATCATTTAGTGCTTATAAGTCTATCGGTCTCTTTTCCTCTGAAAGTTATTTTTTGAAGTTTTAAATCTTCGTAAAGGGTAAAATCGTACGGATATGCTTAGTTATTAATGTAAGAAGCGGAATTTTCTCTCTTAGTTATTATTATTCATGTCAGTCATCTAATAAAATTTTAATGTCAATATCTTTTGAACAAATATATATATATATTTTTTCTTTTCGATCAGCTGATCATAATATCTTTTGAGGATCTGCGAGACGTTGGACCACCAGGAGATCATAAACATTATTCTGCCTTGTGATTAGAATGCACAAAGAGATGATGATGATGATGATGATTTGTTCCACTGTAGCTGACATCGAGTCCCTTTCTACTCCAGAGTAAGATCCAAGAATCTCCTTGTCACCATGCACTCATGTCACAGTACCCAACAAAAGCCCATGCACAGTTCAACAGCTGGGACTTCTCAAACCCTTCCTTCCACTGAATCAAATGGCGAAGTGCAGTCAGTCAGTCAGATGACAAAGAGAGAGAGAGAGAGAGAGAGTAGCACATCAACTTCTTTGCAGAAACACTAGTGTTCTTCCTGGCCCCTGAAACATCCCCACAAAATGGAAGAGATGATGAGAGATAAAGAAAGAAAGAGAGAGAGAGAGAGAGAGAGAGAGAGCGCAGGGTGGTCCTGTCTACTTATGGGGAATATATGTAGCTTTCTCCACTTCACAGAAGAAATGATCTCCAAAATTGAAGTGGAAGATGCCTCATTTGAAGGATAGATTAACACCTTTTATCATAGTGATGCAATGTTCGATAGTTGTTGGGTGTGGTGTGAGTGTCATGAATAGTTTTTGCAAGGTTTGCTACTGAAAAGAAAACAAAAACAGTGAGGGAAGAATATATATATATATATATATTTTTTGGGGGGGGGGGGAAAGTTATATGCCTGCAAATGTGATGTTGTTGGAGAATAATTGGATGACAAAAGCACATACACCTAAAGAACCAAATTGATGATACTTATCCATCACCTCCAACTATTCCTGTCTCATGCTATTTCTTATGGTCAGCTCCCTCCCCCTCTCTCTCTCTCTCTCTCTCTCTCTCTCTCTTATTTTGTTCTCATCGTATGGAATTATTCTCCCAATCATTCGATGCGATCGATGGATCGAATATAATAAATTACTAGAAGGATAATTAATTTTCTTCAAGAATCCAATCTTGATAATAGAATGGCCGGTGCTCGCTATTCTTTTCTCACTCCTTTTTCTTTCATCAAAACGAGAGTGTCGTGATGCCTATAAAATTCTCCTTATAATTGAAAAGTTCATCGATTTCCATCGTCATTGTTGGCACGATTCACAAATTTGAGTCAATTATGCGATAATTTCATCTAGAACCTTTTTATCACTTCTTTATCTCAATCACAATTGGAAAAGGAGGATGGCATGTGTCCTCCCTCTTCGTGGCTAATTAATCTTTAGATTTTAGATTCTAAGAACACTTGATCTTCAAGTTTGGACATTTTGATTTCCTCACATATTCTATCCTTCTAATTTCTTTTTTTTTGTATATTAATAATTCACATTCACAAATCATTGTGTTTTTGTTGTAGAGTGGACCAAAGTTAAGATCTAAGCTACCATTAGCTTTTGATGCATAGTCTATACTTTATGTTATAAGGGAATTTAATTAGGGCCAATTTATAATACCTGATTCACACGCAAACAAAAGCTCATCCTCCACTTTAACATAATTATGACATCCAAACCACCCTAAATAGTACAATCAAGTTGGCCTATACATTAAATATTATGTATGATTTATCAATCAAATGTCCATAAAGTAACACAACTCAAGAGAGTTCTTTACTAGGAAAAAATCATTTAAACACTTTGTCAATATATATATATATATATGTGTATACTCATTCTTTCCTTTTATATATATATATATATATATATATATATATATATATATATTAGCAAAAATTAATCTTCTTATCATTCATTCAATCAATATGATCTTGAGCACGGGCAACTCGCATGCATCAGACACGTGATGGATCCATTAAAATATATAAAAGTTGATACTCATTCAATCAAATACTAATTTCTATCATGATATTAATGAAAAGAAAAATCGAAATTAACTACTTTATTGGTCTAATCCTTGTTTATGTGATCAATAAATGTTGGAAGAAAACAAGTTTGGATATGCCTTGATTTCATCATTGTAATGACTGTGATGATGATTATGAAACATCTTCTTCTTGCTTTGGACATCAACAATGCTTTTATAAAGATCTTAAATTAACTTAGTTCACGAAAAATAAATAAAAAAATTAGTAATTTCATCCCAAAAATAAACTCTAAATACATAATCAAAAATCCTTTTTTACTCGGATCACTTGTTAACTATATTATTCATTTTTTCTTGAGTAAAATGAAGACTTGAGTTCCTATATATATATATATATATATATATATATATATATATATATATATATAATCAAACAAATAAAATATGAATACTTCAGTTCAGTTCACAGATCAACAACAACAACAACAACAAGAAGAATAATTTGCAAAGATTAGGAGATATGTGAGAACAAGTCTTGGGGTCCCAAAGACACAATTGGGTTGATAGGTGGGGTGGGGAGAGAAAGAAAGAGAAAGGAAAAAAAAAAAGAAAAAGAAAAAAAAGGGGGGGGGGTGGAAACAAGGTTTGTGTGAACCCTTTTTTATTTTTGTGTGTGTGTGTGGGGAGGGGCCCACCGGGGGAGGTGTGGGTCCAGGCTCACATGGGTGTGTGGCCCACTGATGGTCCTCCAATCATGAGAGGAAGGAAGCCAATGTTTGCATCTAATCCATTCATCATTCCTCGACCCCTCCCACCCACCCACCCACCCACACTTCCCTCCCTTACAAACCAAGAGAGACACCACCACGCGAGCCATCCCCGTCGCCGCCCTACCCTATTCCTTGTCCCACTCAAAACCCCGAGATGGAGAGTGCGTCTGCCTCAACGCAAATATCATGCTTCTCTTGTCCCCCTCCCCACACAAACCACTCCACCAAAAGACCTTCGCAGTGTCTCCTCCTCCATGCCCAAAGAACTGTTCCAAATAGACATCACAGAGAGAGAGAGAGAGAGAGAGAGAGAGTTGCTCTAATATTTGTCTTCATCTCAAATTATACAGAGAAAAAGAACAGGTCAATGGAGTTCCAAATATATTTCTTCTGTACAGCTCAGTAATCAAGCACTTAAATCGCAACAAGGAGATGCACTAACTATGTAGAGAGAGACCCCTTTGAACATCAACAAGTAATGGGAATTCTCCTATCTTTCCTCCCTACACTGTGAGATGTTGTGTAACCGAAGTCAGCTGAAAGATACCTCCTTCCGAGCTCCCTTGCAACAAAAGAGGGTGTGGCGGTCTAAGCTAACATGCTGCTGAACGGGTGAAGGGGTTGAAGAAGTGACCGGGCTTTTGTGGCACCACAACCGGTCCAGCGCTGCTGGCTTTGGAGCTGTTGTTGGTGATGCCGCCTCCTCCGCCGCCGCCGCCGCCTCCGATCCTCTCGCATGACGGGCACATAGTGAGGGTGGCCGCTGGGAATTGCATGTACAGCGGGGGCGCGAACTTGAGGGCCTTCAGCTCCTGCAGCTCCTTCTGTAGCCTCTGGTTCTCGTTGGTCAGCGTCTCGTAGCACTTCTTCAGCAACTCGCAGTCTACTTCGGTCTGCTTCAGCTTCGTCCTGCAATCAAAGCATCCGTCGACACGATGAGTTCCCTTCTTTGTGAGTAGATCCGCATGGAGTTGTGGCCGTTGGTTACGGACCTTGCTCTCCTGTTCTGGAACCATACTTCCACTTGCCGGGGCCGGAGATTCAATTGCTTGGCCAAGGCTTGCTTTTGTTTCTGATCACAAAAGCAAAGAGATGAGGAAAACTGTGTTGACTAAAAGGAACAAGACATGCATATATGATACGTAAGGTTTAGTGAGGTACTTACGGGAGTAAGAGTGCTATGCTCCTTGAACCTGTCCTCGAGCAGGGCAGACTGGTCCTTGGTAAGCCTAAGTTTCTTCCTGGCACTGCTGTTGTCCTCATCCTCGTCGCTCCCACGCGAAGAAACTCTCTCCACCTCCACCTCCACCTCCACCTCCTCACCTCCGGCATCCTTCTCCTTCTTAAGGTTCATCTCGTGCGCAGCAGAGAAGGACGAGGCCGCGCTGTGAGGAGACGACAGCGGCGCCTCTCTGGCCCTGCTGTTTTCAGCCTTGGGCATGCCCAAGCCACCGTAGACATCGTCGGAGAGGCTTAAGGTGAGGGATGGCTTGTCAGCAATCAAGTTCCTGCGGGGCGAGATGGACTTTCGTCGCCGACGGTGGTGCTCCGCGGACGCCGTGCTCGTTGGACCGATGCCCAGCCCCAGAGAGAGGCCACTGTCACATATATCTTGTGGATTCATGTCCATGCTCGCTTGGCTATCTACCTCCTCCACTGCCTCTTCTTTATATTGCTAGAGAGAGAGACAGAGAAAGAGAGAGAGAGAGAGAGAGAGAGAGAGAGCGAGGTGGTGCCTATGATTGTCAGTAAAGGAAAGAAGGAAAGAACGAGTGAGGGAAATAAAACGGAAGTGGGCGTTGAGTGGGAATTATAATTAAGTAAACATGACAATTGTGACAATTTATCTCCCATGGACTAAAGCGAAAAGGGAGACCAATGACCAACTTATAGGAGTGGGGGGGGGGGGTTGAGGTATGTGAGAGAGAGAAAGATAGAGAGAGAGAGAGAGAGGACTCCGTGGGTTCACATGAGAAGGATAGCAGGTATAAAGACTTACTGGAGAGTAGTGATATATGACACAATACCACACACATCAAGAGTGTGACACATACCACTCTTAGCCTCCTTCCTTTTCACAACTCAATCATCGACACACCTGCCATGCATGCCTCTCATAACTTTCTTGACATGACTGAGAGTCTCAACTCTACTTAGACGACAACAAAGCCAGCAGTATTTGATCTCAACTTTGCTTGGCACTTAATCAAGTCACAAAATGGTGAAAGCCTCCGATGAATGGCACGATTTAGAACCCAACCCCCTCCTCCTTCCTCCAGGTGTTGAGGGTCCAGCCAAGCCCCCCATGAAAGCCACAGATGAGCTGTTGGTTCTGTGCATGGAGTAGTTGCAAGCTGCATGCCATCATCTCTGGCCCCCCCCTCCCTCCCTCCCTCCCCCCCCTTTCTTTCTTTGTCTTGTGACGGTGGAGAGGATCGAAGGACAGGTAGGGTTGACAGCCAGAGAAATAAATTTCCTTCAGCAAATAGCAAAGGGATTTATGCGCCCTCGTCTCCATCCCCTGGCACACAGAGGTAGATGGGAAAGGTGCAGACGTGTGGGCTCGGCCAGACATCCAACGCAATTGAATGAGAGGTGCAGTGGAGTTTTTGAGAAAGACAGCAAACTGCTACTGTCTCTCCCTTTATTTCCACACAATTTTTTTTTTTTTTTCTCTCGACTGTGCCTTCTGATGAGCTCCTCTGTGTCACCCACTCCCCACATCCCTAAACCATCACCGATTATTATTATATGGTCGCAACATCTCTACAGGTGCAACAGTGGTGTGCTCATGCAACGATGGGTCATCAGATCAAATAAAAGTAGTGATCAAGTAGCTTAATATATATGGTTCCCGCTGCTATCAGAGTGCAGTTTGGCGTCCTGAGGGCCGCAATTAGTGCTGCGCTGTCGCCATTAGCGTAGGATCTATGCGTTGCTTGACACCAACATCTCACATCATTGTCATGGGAGCACGCTAAGATAATGCATTGACTTCGACGCCACCCGACAAATCTGCATCCAAAGGCATGATTACAGAATAATTGCCAACTTAACTCAAGGAATAACAACTATAAAAGAAATGCTGGTGGAAGCGTCATCCATCGCCACATTGCCGATGGGCGGAAGCTACTGCTACTGCTACTGCTACTGCTACTGCTACTGCTGCCGCCGCCGACAACACGCGTGTCGGGACGAGGCCGTGACAGGTCAGCGGGGTGACGCGTGAAGAGGGGGGTGCCCCGCCAATGATTCAGCAGGGAATGAGAGGGAGTGAGTACTTGGCAATCATGGAGACGTATGAGAGATGGTGTAGAGAGGAAAGGGATGGGATTGGAGAGCACAAAGATGACTGTCTCAAGTTCTCCACCGCTCTTTCTGCAACCACAGCCGACCATGTGGTGTGCAAATCATAATGAACGCACACCTTGTTTTCCTGTCCCTCTCCAACATTAGGTCATCACACTTATCCAGAAGCACAGATGTTTGCAGGAAGGGGAGAGGGGAATACTTTGAAAGCTGGGGGAGCTGCCTGCCTGTGATCTTTTGCTGATGAAGCAACAGGATAGATGCAGATGGAAAAGTGCATGCAGGAAGGGTGTCACTAAAGCACTGAGGCTCTCTTTTGGTGGGCATTTCTGGACATGGCATCAAGCTTTCGATGCCGCAAGCCAGCATCTGCATGAGCATGCCGCCATGCATCAAGCTCTCGGCCGACTCTGCTCATCCCAAACACACACATCCTTGTCTCCTTTCTGCTGCCTTTCTGGTCTGGTTTTTGCAGCTAAGAAATGAATGATGACGATTAGTCAAACTAAAGTTAACATCTTACTTTAATTCTGTGAACTGTTCTCATACTTATCCTTCCCTGAGCCATCAAAAAAAGGAGAAAAACTTGAGAAGACATACGACAGCATGATCTGAAAATAAACATTACTTAATTATATATATATATTTTTTTTTGCACCTGTTTAAACTGCTTTGAGCTTTCTCATCATTTCCACTTTTTCTTTACGAGAAAGGGAGATTTATTTATGTGACTTATGATCGCCAAATGCCAAAAAGATTTGGCAGCCAGTCATCCCCATTTTTCCTTTTTTTTTTATCATGAAAGGGAATGCTGTTATCAGATACTCGCTTTACACTGCATCTAACTGTTTGACCTTTCAAGGTGCTAAATATGTCATGTTATATGACTTTTCCCCCCCCTCCCCTCCTTCTTCTAAATAAAAAGGTTGATAGATCACAAGAATTTATTCCCACTGCTTTTTGGTTTTACTTTCTTCACCTTGCGTTTCCACCCGTCCAAAAGTTACCAATGTCAAAGATGCAAAAGAACCAATGGCTTACTTGATACTGAGGGAACAGACAAAGGTGGGTGGTTCCTTCTCACAATTTAGTCATCACCCACAGGTCCACCTCAATGTGAACTTTTCTGGGTCACTGTGCACTCGAACGCTCCCACAAATGATGCCCATTGTTAACAAGATTAGGTGTAATCCTATGTGCAAGAGATCCTTCTTTACTTCCAAACTCACAGAGAGAGATAGAGAGAGAGAGAGAGAGAGAGAGAGGACCACATCGACGTGAATAAGACAAGTGTGTATTCTTCCTCCACATAGGATCCAATTCATTTCCCATCACCATCAATAAATCCTCAAATCTATGGTGGACCCTTTTGTCTACCATGCATCCCACTTTGCACCCAACATCCCTATCACCCTCCTCAATCCCCATTCAACTCTCAACCTTCCTCAAATAAGTCAGCATAGTTATGTCCAGTGCCTCCAATTCATAGGAAGCTTAAAAGAAGCTCCTCCAGGACAAGCAAGACATGTGGGGCCATTAAATGCTTGGAATTTTGGAAAAAAATATGATAAATTCTCCCAACCTAGACATGGACCAAAGAGAATTATCAATATATATATATATATATATATATATATATATAGAGAGAGAGAGAGAGAGAGAGAGTAATCAACAATCATGTTAGGCATGTACAACTAAGTGAGTTTTTTTTTTTTTTTTTGCTTTTGATATGACTTAACTTACTTTTATAATCCATGATCAGAATTTGAGTCACAAAAATATTCTAAGCTGAAGATTACATACATGCATTTGGATGTAACTCAAATTAAGTGCAATTGAATTATTATATTTAAGATTTATATCTACTTAAGGATTTCTAAGACTTTACAAAGATGTTATGCACACACAAAATGTTAATAAAAACACAATGTTTACACTAAATCATTGTTGTTCAATTAACCAGATCAAGGAGGTTATAAAAAATCAAATCCAAAATCTGCTTATGTTTCCTATGTTCTTTTTATTTTATCTCAACAATTTTTACTCTTAAGAACATTTTTTCATCCCTTTTTTTTTTTCTATATTGTTGAGTTTGTATGCTACCAAACCATCTCTTTTAACCAAATTTGATATATTTTGATTGGATTTTATGATTTATTTTGGTAGGAACTTGGAGACACAACACGATGTGGAGTTGATGCAAGAGCTTGAATCTATATTTTGAAAGTATGTTGTGTTATATATATATATATATATATATATATATATATATATATATATATATAATTATACCTATTTCTACCTTTCTCTTATTAGGACATAGAACACCAAATCTTGTAGGACAGCTATGAATGGGCCACAAGATCAATGGAGAGAAGAAGGAAAGTGCAATAATGGAATTATGTCTTTTTTTCCATTGAAAGAAATTGAAAGCCACAGTGGTTTTCCATGATAGAAGGCTAATTTGATCACTTTGAAGATGAGAAGCCCCCATCTACTAAATCAAAGCTTTTACCATCAATCTTTGGACCACAGTTTCTAACATTTGAAAGCTTTTCCTTACCTACTGTGTCATGTTTGCAGACATGCAATTTGTCTCATTACACAATGTTCATTCATCACCATCCTTCTTGTTGCAACATCAAACAAGATTTCTGGCGAAAGGGTTTCAGAAAAGAACAAAGAGGATGGATAGAAAAGAAACCCTTGGAGATAAAGGAAATCTAGTTGTACTCACTCATATGTTTTTTTGGTTTATAGGTCAAGTATCACCAAACCAAAGTAAACATTTGACTATTCTCATGATTAGAACAAAGAAAACACAAGTCATGCGCATTCCTGTCGTTTAATCTACATGATGTGCTGTATGGTTGGCTTGAAAGGAACATCCAAGGAGAAGAGTCAAACACTAGTTCTTGTCTACCAATCATGAACTGTTAGGTGGAAAGTAGCATTTCTGCAGAAGAAAAAAAAAAATGTAATGATTGATTTTTCGAACGTGAAAGATTTTAATAAACAAAAATGATGTATTGGGGAAAGTACAGAAATCACGATGATTGATTTTTACCATCTAAACAAATAATTAGTGTTTGACTTGAGAGGCTTATTCAGATCATGACCTATAAAATGTCATGTCTTATTCTTCTTTGTCGATGTGACATCATGTTAATAATCACTTGTGCTCAAGTCATACCGAAAGATATCCTCAATCATAAAATGTTGAATCTAGACTATGTAGTAGCAAAAAGTATGATTGTTTAGGGTAGGTCATATCCAATTCGCCTACCTTCATCTTAGTTGAACACTTTGAAACAAGGCAAGGTGGCCATTCATGGTGAAGTCAATGCAATGTACCTTAGGAGTTGAACCAATTTATCAACCATACCCTGTGTTGGAAATGAATCGAAGGGAATGACATTTATTCTACTCAAAGAATGTGTTATTTGCTCTTACAAGGCATCTCTTTTACATGATCAGGAGGAATTGATGTAACATTACATTCATCAACAATATCCCGAGCATCAAAGGATAAGACCTAAGAAAAGAAGTTTGATTCTAATCCCACCAACATAATATATTAGCTAAGGATGAGATCCTTGATATGATCTACTTAAATCCATCCACTAACCAATTTTTTTTTTTTTTTAGGTCAAGTTAGGACACCTACCTACCCTGCCATGACGACATGTACTTATCAACTCCTTGAGGTCTTCTCCTTTGTCTAATAATAACTAGAGATCTTATTGGTCAGGCGGCTAAAAAGCTCTATTAGCAATCAATCGCATGCATGCTGAGATCCATAAACAAAGATTACGATATATCATCCCTTCATATAATAGTAATGAAAGCACAATCTTATCATTAGGTCAAGAGAGCTTTTTGTGTGTGTGTATATATATATATATACATACATACAAGCATGACATCATGAAGTTAAAGGGATAATAATCTTTGGAGGCATTATGCAAGTCTCCACTAAGATAAACCTAAGTGTCTCAAGTGATGACTTTGTCATTAAGTTTTGGCATGAGTGCATGTGTTGACTCATGGTTTGATTCCCAACTAAAAGAGAAGTGTCCCTAATGATTTATTTAATGCCGACTTCATGCTGACTTCAAATGATTAGGATGAGTATTGCAAGTTTTCCACTCTCTTATCTCTCTACTACTACTGTGCCATTCCTCCATGGCCTATTATAATATTTTCTTTCTTCAAACTTGGCTTTCTTGGTGTTCTTTTTTTTTTTTTCTTTTAAGAGGATGGTGGTCGAAGCCAAGAAAAAGATTGTCTTGATAGATTACTATAATTCAAATCAGAGCTAAGTTAACATTACGTGTGTATTAGTTGACTCTTAGCTCTCATGACTTTAGTTAATCCAAATGTCTAATCCTCAAGAAGAAAATAATTTTCTGTATGTGAAAATGAAGACTCTCAAAACGCTTGTATCTCTGTTCCCTTACCAAGAAAAATATATGCTAAAATATTTTAAAAATTATTATTATTATTCAAAATACTATTTTGTAAATAATAAGATAGGATTTTATCTTAAGACCTTACTAGTCTTTACTAGCTAGACTAGTTGACATCTTAATAAATTCATAGGATGAGAGTTCCAATTTATATGTCATATACAATAAATGATGAATATAAGTTTTGATCCAAAGGCCTTACTATTAAGCTAGTTGGCATTAACATAATTTTGTATGATAAAATTTCGAATCATTGGCTATTGACAGGTGATTAGATATTATTTTATATTATATATAAAATTAAAAAATAAATAAATATAATAATATATTATGATGTGACATAAAAAAAAAATGTCAACAAGAAAGAGAAATTGCAATGGTCTCTCTCGCTACTTAATATTGTGGTATATTATTAACTATTCCTGAGAGTGTCATAAAGCCAATATTGTAGTATGATGTATCATCAGCCAGCCATCATCTGTATTCTTTATCTACATTATTCTATGACCTAAAAACCTGAATGATTCTTCGTCACCAATCAAACACGCAATCTATGGCATAGAATATGAAGTTAGTGGATGATGAAATGATGAGCTTTAGCTAAGAATACGGAAACTGTCCATGGAAGCAATAATACAATTCAATCACGTCAAAAAGAAGAAGGAAAGGATACGATTCAATCTCTTCCATGCAGATAGATACTTTAAACAAGTATTGAAAGATTGAATTCATCAGAGGAGTATGATCATATATACCTAGTTTTGGAATTTATTGGGAAAAAAAAATTCTATTATTATTCATAGATCGAGGGTAGAGGGACTTGTTCTTCTTTGTAACCTTGCAAAGAAGACTCGAGTAAAAGCCCTCATATAGGTATTCGATTGATAAACTTGTTTTATTATTATTATTCTTAATTTATTGGGTTTACGTCGCTTAATCTGTTTTATTAGTTTTATATGTATTTTACTTCTTTGTTAACTCATTGGAGAGCTGAGTTCAACATTTGTATGAAAAAAAAATGCAATAAAAATCTAAGGTCAAAAAAGAAAAAGGAACGAGGAAATGAAAAGTTCTTTAACTTTTACTTGTTTCATTTGGCTCGTAAAAAAAAATTATGATAATGTTTGTAAAAATAAATATTTCGATTTAATCTTGGAGGACTCCCTAATGATGACTGCATGGATCCGAGGAATACAATTAGGATAGTGCTTGCATGTCTTAGGATTTTTTTCCTAGACTTTCTATTTCAATTTCAACATATTTATACTTATTATTGACTTAATCAAAGGTTCTTTTAGTATTATTGCTTCACCAATCTAAATGTATTCTCTCTCTAATTAGAACTAAACAGGGTACTAGCCAAAAAAAATTTAAAAATATTGTTTATTTATGTTTATCCTTGTTTAAGTATTTGATTATTTATTAATTAACCTAAATTAACTATTGGGTTAGCATTGTGAAACAAATACTCTAAACATATTGTTCTCATCACTATTATGGCTGTTTGATGATTATTTAATTATTAATAATATGGAAAAATTGATCTTATTACTGTTGTAGTTGTTTAATGATTATATTACCCTTTTCTTAATCTATAAAAATTGATATCCTTTTTGTTTTAGTGGTTGTATGATTCTTTCATCATTTATTAGACAGTAAAAAGTTGATAAGCCGTAAAAAATATTAGGTTATATTTATGAATTTATATTAAAAGGGAAAATGCTTTGAGAGTGTTCTGTACACATCAATTTTATTAAAGAAAACCTATATTATTTTGCATACTATTCACTCACCTTCTTAATTTCTTTATATGAGCTTCAAAAAAAAAAAACTGTATGAAAAATTATTTTGTACGTTAATAAATTATAAACCAAAGCTGTGTAATCAAAATTGATTCTTCTGCTTAAAAAAATATGATTCTGGAAAAATAAAAGAACTGTGATTCTATAAAAAAAGAAGATTTTGTTGATAAAGCTCAGATTTACAATCTGTTGAAAATTTTGATTCTGATTCTGCCTGTTAAAAAAAAAAAACTGTGATTCTAGAAAAATAAAAGAACTGTGATTCTATCAAAAATATATATTTTGTTGATAAAGCCCAGACTTACATTTTGTTGATAATTTTGATTCTATCGGTTTAATTATTTTTTTTTATGTTCATCAGAAGTTTTAGAACAGACTCTCTTTTCTGTTAATTAAAATTTTTTAACAGATTATATCAATTTTCCGATGAAAAAACTGATTCTGTTGAATTTTAAAGGAACTTTGATTCTGTTTTTTTTTTTTTTGAAGTCTTTGATTGTGTTGAATAAAAAAAAATATGAAAATCAAAATCTTTTTATGATAAAAAATAAACAATAAATCATTTGGTATTATAAGTTCAACTTTACCATCTAAGCTAAAAGCTGTATCTAATTTTTAGAAACTGTGATTTTTATAACGTTACCATCTAAGTTTTCCATATTTTATTGTTTGGTTACTCATTTTGTTATGTAACTTTGATTTTATGTTTATCACATATTCAAACTTATCATATATTAAAATTTAGTCTAACAGTAAATTTATTTTAACATTTAGAATCGATTGCTTATCAATTATATTAATTATTATTAAAATTTATTCAAAATAATTCAATAAATAGTATATATTAATTATGATACAATTATATTTATATGTACATTATGCTAGATTATTACTATGATTGTTTGTGACATATGTTTATCCTAGACTAATATCATAAAAATAAAAATCTATTTAACTTACTTTTCTACTCTATTAAAGCAAGATTTATAATCATAAGAACTTTTAAATTTGATTTTACAGATATTATAAATTTGCTTTATTTTCTTAAGTTTAATAAAAAAATTATAGAAGCCTTAGATGATTTTATATCCCTTAAACCTAAGAAATTTAAGGGGATTGAGTTTGTAAAGTGACTTCAATAATTAGAAGTCAAGTTGAAAACTGTAGGCCTAATTTTTGTTTTAGAAGAATAACTTTTTTTCTAATTTTTTATTAAATCTGAAAAATAGACCTAATTTCTGTTTTTTAAAGGTTAGCTATCTTTCAAATAACTTTTATAAAACCTATAGAAAATATGAAATTGCTAAGAAAATTTGACAAGCTTCAAGAGCCATATATCTTAGATGTTATGGAGATATCTATCATTTTACTTTTTTTTATTTTTAATAATTTTAAAATAATGGATCACTTACTCATGAATGATCAAATTCATATCTTTCCAAACTTACATGAAATTCATAAAAAATTCATAAAACTGAAACTATTCTTTTAATCATATTACATCTCTTACCTAATCAGATAGTTTTTTTCTTTTTAGTCTAAATTTGATCAGAAGATTATGAGATCTTAAACCATTCAAACTCTTAGGTATGTTATCCAGGCCATTAGAATAGAAGATCAATATTGATAAAATAAAACTTAAGAAAATCAAATTTCAAAATTTTAGAAACTTTAAACACAAGGGTAAAGGGTTTAAACTAATATTTTCAAATTCTATTTAAAATTCTAACATCAATCCTAAATCCAATCAATTTTACAACACCAGACATTTCTCTAAACCCAAAAGGATAAGAGGTCAGGAAAAGACCTCTTCTGCTATATTTATGGCTGGGGAAATCATCTTGTTCCATCCTGCTTCTACTACAAGAGAGAAAAATATGGTTTTTACAAAGAATAGCCCATTTAAGTCTAAACCTTAAGTTTGATTGAGATTGGACCATCAAATATTTTTTTCTCATTTATCCCAACTATACATTTAACCTATCATGAATTTGAATAGCAGTTAGATTCAAATGCAAACATCTATGTTTGTACTAATCAAGAATGAATTTTCTATTACCACATATCAAGTAAAGAAAATATAATCATGAAGAATGATATATTGTTAAGAACTTACTATGTCAACCTGAAGCTTACTTCAAGGAAGACGCTTATACCTCAAGATGTGATGCATATGCTAGATTCTAGCAAAACCTATTTAGTATTATTATTATTTTTACAATTAGGTTATAGAATAATTTCAGAAGAAAACTAAATTGTAGTATCTAAGGGATATATGTGTATAGAAAAAAGTTTTGTTTTTAAAGTACTTTTAAACTTAATGAAATTACTCCTTCAATCAAATCATTTTCTTCTATTGTTTTAAATTCTAAATGTTATGATATTTGGTATGATTAAAATGATAATATCAATTTTAGTTTAATTAAATAATATCTAATCTTAATTTAATTTTAAAATTTAACTCTAAGTTTAAATCTAAATGTGAGATTTATATTGCTCATGACTAATCAATAAATTAAGATAGTTCATGTGGTTGGCAAACACTTTAGTAAGTAATTTGTATATAACATTACAAAGGATGATGGACCTAAACTCACTCATTAAAATTACATTATATTTTTTAGGAATGACTACAAGAAAAAGTTCTACTCTAATTAGATGGACATAGGAGGACCAGTGAAAGTTATTAAAAGCTCTAAAGATTTGCTCACTAATAATGTTCCAGAAACTTTGAAAGAAACATTAAACTCATCTAGAGTCAAACTCTAACTAAGCACCAGAGTAATTATAGGAAGGGAGAATGATTCACAAAAAAAAAGAATATACAAAACCTGATAAATAGAACAAGTCAAGTTAATAGGCTAGGAAATCCTTTGAGTCACAATAGGGGGATTCCAAAACTTAAAATATCAATCAGCAAAGATTTAAGAAAATTAGTTTTTACTTAAAAAATTAGGATTCTCATGATGAATCAAGCAGATAGAATTTTTTTTGTTCCTAAGATTGGCAACATTAAGAAAAAACTAAGATTTCTTATCCCATCTTATATCCAACTTATTTTAGCTTTAACCCACCATTTGATTGTAGATTATCCTTAATTGTAGATTATCCTTGGAGGTTATAAGATTGCTGGACAGACTTGTAAGAGAGATAAAGAGATAACATTCTTAGTAAAGAATAATGTCTAATTATCTTTCTTCTCAATCTTAAAATTCTAAAAAAAAAATTTTACAATGAGTGAGAATTTCTAGAAATCCTATGACAGATATATTAAGGGAAGTATTAAGAGAACTGGAGGGTCACCTTGCGGATTTAAGAATATTAGACATAAGTCTATCGACCTTAGGATTCTCTAGCCAATATTGCTAAAACATAAAATTTTATCGATTCTTCGAGAATGATCGATATAAACTAGAATTGAGAAATAATCCAGCAACACACGAGGAAGATGTTTAACTAAAACCTAATCATTAAGCCTAGTCAATTTTGTTAAACCCAACATATTTAGTATACCATATAAATCTACTTCATAGAATCCAGGATCAATAAGCCTACTATCAAAAATAAAATCTTGGAAGTCAAGCACTAAATTTGAAACAGAGGCGACCGCCTCTCTTATCCTCGGTAAAAATAATAATATTCATGTCACCACAAAGAACTTAAGAAACTGAAAAAAAATCTAATATGAAAAAGAAATGTCATAGGATGTATCTAAAATAAAATAAATTATTACCTTTTACAACATAAAGAAGCTAAGAAAATTTACTTTTACTCTTAATAACTAGATTAATAGCTTGAAAATTTTTATAGATCAAGACTATGTGTATTTACAACCTCTTCTATATCACCAACATTCTTCCAAAATGACTCAACATGAAATACTCACTCTTCAAATTCTCCATATGGGTTTCAAGTAAAATGATTATGGATAAATCTTGAAGTTTGATCGGAGAGTTAAGGGTTTTCACACACTCCTTTTTTATCGCTTCCCCATAATTCTAAGAAACATAATTCATAAATAATGAGAGTTAGGAACCCCCTCTTCCTTTCAGGCCTTTGCACCCTCATCAATCTCATTGGACCTAGCATTCATCCCCACCTTAGATTTATTACTTTTGTGTTTGGAGAGTTCACTGGTGAAGCAAAGAATGCCATGCCAACTCCTATACCTATTTGAGTTAGCACTCCTCAAAATTTCATGTCAATTCACTTTTAATTCTTTAAAAAAAGGGTTGTCCCCTTCAAAACTACTCTTGTTCACTGCATTATAAAATGTAAAAGAAAATTTTTTCACCAATGAATCAAAGCCATAATCTTTACCTGGGGCTTTCATAGTAGCATACCGAGAGTCCTCTCCCTCCATAGCTTTCACTAAGAAGGAAAGATATAAAATTTTCTAGTCCTCCATTAGTCTTTTGTTCTCCCAAGAACTTCAAAAGATTCAAAAGTTTCAGATGATACATATATATATCAGTAGAAGGCCTAAAAGAGGTGGGTAAAGAGATAGAGCTTTTGGAGAAATCCCCTAGTGTTATTGCCCTTTGGGAAAGGCTAGAGGCATCAAAAGTGTCACCTTCGAGGTATATGGTGGTACAAATTTGCTAGCTCATGTCGTCAACTATTGTGTCTCACCTTTATTTATAGGTTAAGAAATCTTTTTATGTTGTCCCAAGATCGATGAGCTCCTAGGTGTTTTAAGGGCCTGAGTCTAATGCAACAAGTTTATCTTAATGAGTGAAAACCCAACTGTTGTTATGGTAGGGCTTGTCTCCATCATAGGTTGACCACTGGATGAAGCAGCTTCAATGACTCATTAGGCACCTCAAGAGATACCCCTGAACCTTTATCATCCTAGACTTGGTTAGTCCTAATCGACTTAGTCTTGAGTTTGAGTTGACCTCATAGAGTTTATTGTATATCTTTTGTCATTTTCCATAAAATCAATAGCTATTTTCGTCCTAGAATGCTCAATGACTTTTCCATGAACAACCTTATAATCATTGATTTTATGTCCTAATCTTCTACACTTAAAACAAAAGGTTGATATGTTGTCAAAAGCTATAGATAGAAATAATTGCAAGGTCCTAGTTTTGATTCTTAAAAACTAAGGATTTGTTAATGAAGTGATGAGATAGGAAGCATTAACAATATCTTACTCAGGAGATGATAAATGATCTTTTGTGTGTGAGAGAGCTAAAGAAATAAAATATAAAAAAAAATAAAAAAGGACCCTCAAGTAAAGGGTTTTGTAAAATCATCTTTATATCTGTTCTTCCTTGCAAGCATTTTACTCTATCAATATAAGCTTTTATAACTATCATGTCATACGCCCATTTTAATTCTGGACCTTAATCCTTTCTTGCTTTATGTCTACCTTCTCAATAGTTTGTCACAATGCAAATGCTACAGTTCATCTGGCATTTTTCATAATTTATAGGTGATTCACCACAATGTTGCATCCTCAAAAATTTTATTCATTCAATCCATGTCCATGCAGTTTATTTTGAAGGCACTGCATGGTGCACTGTGAGGATTATATTTTGTGAGAATTTTGCTTTCTGTAGTGTTCACCTTATTGTTATTGACAACAAAATAAATTGATTTAGCACTGTCATTGACTGCAGTGCATCATAACATGAATAAACCAGTAGATCAACATGTATGATGAGGCCTTCCAAAAAATTATCATAAGGTGTTATTTCAAACAATATGTGGCTAGAGAGAGAGAGAGAGTTGCATTCAAACTCTAAACAAGTAGAGCAACTGAGTAAAAACCAGTGGTTTCAAAGTGTAATTGCACACTTTATTCTTGAACTTAGACTTGGGAACTGATGCTGCTGCCTTTAGCATCCCATTCCAAATTCTACAACTTAGTGGTGTAGAAAATGATACCAGGAGAAAAGGTAGAACACAGTGTGTTATTGTCAATTTCAAGAGAGTTAGATTCAAGTATGATCTTTTGAATTTGTTCCCCTTAAAAATGTCTAAAAACTAATGATAGGTTATGTGATTCCTTACTATATAAAAGGTTATTTCTGATACTTCTTAAATTGCAAGATTTTAGCTCTTGTATAGAAATTACTTATAAATTAAAATACCAGCAGACAGAACACAATGTGCAATAAATTTATGTCAATTTTTCATATACACCTAAAAAATGTTATCCTCCACTCGACAGTAAAACTAGAGATCATGTAGAATTAAACAGCTAATCTTGGGCCACGGAGAGATCAAAACACAGTAAAAGCTTCCCACTTTTCAAAGAATCTGAAACACTCACCAGTGGATGAGTGTGCTGCCCAAAACTCTTCACTGCAACATATTGGAACCAACGCTGGCCGAGGAAAGCAGAGCATGGAACAGACTACCATCATTTGGTCAGGCTCGATATGAGTTGATCAGTGTTCTTTTCTCAACTCTGCTCTTTTTCAGGTCATTGGAAGATATTGGAGCCAGCACTACCAGCAAAGGAACAAAACCTTGTCCTACCAAGACAAAAAGAGTGCGTCGTCTTCATCTTTCCTTTGTTTAGAAGTTGGATGTCAATGGAAGCTTAGACCTGCTTCGAAATAATAATCAAAAAGTGGTTAACCAAAGACAGACATGAAGGAGGAAAATGGAAAGGAAAGCTAATGAGGAACAAAATAGAAGCCATTTTTTGCTCTTCGTAGATGCGGATAGGAAGATAAAGATGCGATTTTTACGGCTGATTCATGGCAGAACGGGAAGGAAGGGGATGAGACCTGTCAGTAGTCGAGGTGCGAGACGTTCCCTTCCACGCCGGGCGTCTTGGTGGTGCGCTCGGTGGCGCGGAGCCAGACGCAGACGGCGGCGAAGCTGAGCACCAGGCTGAGGAGCCCGCTGCCGAGCCCGATCCCGACGATGGCGGGCACCGACAGCCGCCCGCCGCCCCTTTGCTGGGGCAGGGGGTACCCGTACAGTCCCCGGTTGCCGACGAAGGAGCTGGCGTTGAAGCGTGGGAGCGCGAGGTCGTCGGAGCGGTTGGCGAACAGGGCGGGGATGGGGCCCTCGAGGCGGTTGTAGGAGACGTCGAAGGCGGAGAGGCGGGCGAGGAGGCCGAGCTGAGCGGGAATGGTGCCGGAGAGGAGGTTGGCGTGGAGGTCGATGAAGTTCAGGTAGGCGCAGAGGGCGAGCTGCGGGGGGATGGGGCCGGAGAGGCGGTTGGCGGAGAGGTTGAGGACGGCAAGGTTGAGGAGGGCGGAGAGCTGCGGGGGGATGGGGCCGCTCAGGGCGTTGGAGGAGAGGTCGAGAGACTGGAGGTTGGTGCAGTTGGCGAGGTACGGGGAGAGGGAGCCGCCCAGGGTGAGGCCGGGGAGGGCGAGCTTGTAGACGCGCCCGTTGTTGCAGGTGACGCCGTGGAGGTAGGAGGTGAATCCACTACAGGATGCCACGAAAGTAGCCGCCGTCCAGTTGCGCAGCCTGTTGCCCGGGTCCGTTATCGACCGCTGGAGGTTGGACAGGCAAGCCTCGTCGTTCGGGTCCGGTAGCGCCGGCCGTGTTACAAGAGCTAGGAGGTGGAGTACGGCGACGACAGCCCGCAACGGCGGCGGCATCGCCATTATATGTAGCAGTCGCAGTAGCAGCCGCAGCGGGGAGAATGCTAGGAATTTATTTATATATCATTAACCAAGTCGTTGTTTGGATTCGGATCCGGATCCGGATCTGACCCGGAAACTCAAATCCGTTTGTGTTGCCTTACGATCTGTGCACTGGCGTGAGATCTATTGTCCAACGTACGATTTGATGAGCATAGTTGCGTAATACATGGGTTAGAATTGAGATCCATTCCAATATATAAATCATTAAATTAGAAAGAAAGAAAAAAAACAACATGAGAGAATATTTATGTAAGTTAATGCTGATTATAAATAATATAAAAATCTAACTTTGATTGATAGGTAGAGTTGCAGTTTGTAAGTTTGATGACGCTGGCTTTACTCCCTAATGTTGCAAGCCAACTCTTTTATCTGATGTGCCTCAAGCAAAGAGTGCTCAGCTCTCCTTCACATTTAAATTCTGAATACTAAGAGAAGATAAAACAATATTTCATTAAGATGAAGGACAATGGGAATACCTTCTTCTTCTTCTTCTTCTTCTTCTTATGCCTCTTTGTTGTTTAAGTCTTTACTTAATGATAAGGAAGATACAGTGGAGTTTCCACCCATAAAATTTCTGTAGCACAGTGGATGCAGGTATCATCAGCTTGATTAGACATTGGTGGGGTGGACTGTGGTGCTCTTGCACTGTTCATGATCACTACTTGCAGGAGGATTGTTGGCACCATTTGACCTCAGTTTGTGTCTCTGAATGCTGGTGGTGAGACTCCCAACACTTGAAAAAGAAAAAAAAATAGATGCAAACTGAAGTGGGATTGCTGTATGCAATGGCAAAGAGGAGATCTCACTTTAACATCAATGTTTTCTTTTTTTTTTTTTTCTCTTTTTCTTCTATGTAAGTGGTAGCATATGTCAACCGAAGGATTAATCTTAGGGTCTTTATATTATACGCTTTTGCTGTTGCTTTTCCATAGGTCAACAAGATGAGATATGACATCCAGCATTAGCTCCATGTCTTCTTATTTTTCAGGTTTAATGAGCAGACCAGGTTATTTATCTGTGGTAGGATTTGATGAGGTTATAGCACCTGTGGATTCTTTCCTGGACTTTGACAAAGCATCATAGGATACTTGTAATTGCCTATGTAGAACTCGATCCATTTCTTTTTTTTTGGTGCTAACAAGTGGATGTTTTCACCTTGGTTCTGATAGAGTGAGGAACAGCAACAAGAGAGCATCCCAACTGAGCTTTACACTTGAAATTATACTTGTAATACAAAAACTTGAGCAACCAAAGAGTGTTTTTCCAGGTGATATGAAGTGAAAATTTTGCCTTTAAAGTTTTAAAAAAAAAAATCATCTAAGAGAATAGAAATATCAAGTTTTTTTGGGGCAAGTAAGAAATCAGACATATGATTTTTCAGGTTTTTCTCACATCCTGCAAACCCTCTTTCAGGTACTGTATGTATGTATACACATCAGGATCCATTTCAACTGTTACAATTAGCTCACAAACCATCAATTTGACACCCATGAGAAATCAGAAGCAAGTCTTCAGACTTCATGTATAATGTGATGTGTTCATCCAGAAAAAAAGGGGGTGATGAAGGCCAGAACTGGTGATGCTATGCTATACATATGGCACTCTTCATGATCCAAAAGCACATGAAATCTTTCAAAAGATTCTCGAAGCAAGCGCTACATTCTTATACATCTCAGCTGGAAGGATACAAGTTCTACAGTTGCAGCCTACTGATCATAGCTTCTTGACCTTCATGGATCCTGTACCATCAGACAGACTTCCATGAGCTGAACTGTCAAGCTCAGAATGGATTGATGCCATTGTGATCTGTGGCAGTCTCATTGGGGATGGAATCCATTGGTAATGTGTTCTGGAGATCATTGTGCCATGCAACTGGTAACTGTTGCCAAACAATCTAGTCATCAGTGGGGAAAATGGAAGCAGAAGAGTTATGCAGAGGAAATGACTTCAGATTTTACCTGAGACATGTTAGAGATCTGTGGGAGGGAGGCCTGCAGCAGATCCCCTGAACTGGGAGCAGTGTAGAACATTTCAGGTTGGGCGATTCTTTGAAATGTCGATCCATATAACTGAGGTTGGAAACTGCTCATTCCTGGACCGAGTGCAGGAACAGCCGAACCTCCATAGCATGAGTGGATCTAAAAAGGACAGGATGCGACCAACATTAGGAAGAAGTTTGTGAGCTTCCATGATTCATGTTTCACTTACATGTCCAGAAAGAATTTGCTCGAGATCAAAGTTCAGTTCTGGATTGACCGCTGCAAGCTTCATCGAGAGGAACTGCGAATTCCAACGAGGTAAAACACATTCAAACAAGGAGTAGGAAACAGGAGCTACAAGATGAGTGATCTCTTCTGAATTCAGACAGAGAGCGAAAGCTGAGGGATTCAGGAGATACCTCAACCTGGCGTTGCAATGACTGCACGTAGTTGATGATTTCATCAAGCATCATGGCCTTGCCATTGATCTGCAACATCGGAATGAAGCAGCTGACCACAAGTAAACATTATAGGAAGAAGAAAGATGGGTGTCTTTCCGGAGAATCGATTACCTTGCTGCATCCTGGAACAAGATCTTGAAGTAGTTTCATTCGTTCGCTAATCTTTTCCCTCCTGATCTGCATATTAAGCAAGCTGAACTAAGAGGAACTGGGAACGACAATGCAGAAACATGCTTCGGAAGAGGAGACCTACTCTTTCTGCGAGGCTGTGACTATTGGTCGCCTGGCCTCGCTTGGCCCTGACATGAACGTAATCATCCTTAGAAGCTGGACTTTGATTGCTGGCGCCTCCTAGTCTCACTTCATTCTTCCGCTTCTTTTCGTCGTGATGCTTGGAAGACTTCAGCGAAACAGCATGCGGTTCTTCAGCCTTGACACTCTGATAGAATTCAAGAGGGAGATGATAAGAAACCTGTAAACTTCGAGAGCACCAGTCATATGCAGAGAAGAGAAACAGAGATCATCTTACTTGAACTCTATCCTCGGGAGATTGGGAAGGTAATGCACCACATTCGGCTTGGCTTCTCCTCTCGTTCCCCTTGATGTCGGTCCCGATGCTGTGCTTGGAAATTACAGCTTCATGCTGGTATCTTTCAGATAAACGACAAGAAGCACTCATGCCGCCGGCAACCAAACCGTTTGTTTCTTGGTGTCGAGGTAAGCTGATGTTGTAGGAACGATCGAGGGGATGATCCCAGGCGTTCCTCGAGGACTCTTCGGCAACTCTTGCAGCAGCGCCGTGAGCCATCAAACCGGCTTTCATCGATCTTCCAACAGCATCCTCGGATTGTTTAGCTGAATACATCACGAGAACAACTGGAATTCTCTCCTGCTGGGGAAGAAACTACTCCATATGAGAAGACTTCAAGTTCAAGACAAATACTGTGGGAAACACAAGTAGCTTTTTTTTTTTTCTTTAGCTAAAGAGTTGGATGAATGCAGACTGATAATTTTCTTGCAGGACTCAACAAGGAACAATTGCCCTTGACAGCTTTACATCAAGAGGTAAAAAAAAAGCAAAAGCAGCTCCTCAGCAGAAGAATCCCAGACACAAGAAATAGGAAAGAGGAGGAAGCACATGTCAAGTCATGAAATCTACCATACACCAGCTGGATTACTTAATGGCCATAAGATCACAACATATATTCTATCTCAGTTTGCCACAAGCCAGAAAGCTAACCTTTCATCAGAGTATAAAGGAGACACATACAGCAGATTTCTCTGGTCACCAAGTGATCTGTATATTGGTAAGAAAGCAATGCTTCCTGCTTTCTCTCTATCCTTTTTATTTTTGTCTCTCTAGTTTCAAGTTCTTCAACATAATTTCAAGCATTCCTGACCATTTATCATGAATTTTCAACCAGACAAGCAATCTTTTAAGTTAATATTTCCACTTGAACCAAAAGGTGATTTTTTTTTTTTTTAAACTAGGAAAAAGAAGAGGCCACTCTCTCTAAGGTTTAGAAAAGATCACAAGGGAAAACATAATAATGACATGTAGTAAAATTCTCACAACATTCAATGCTTCTTTTTTTTTTTTTTTTTCTTTTGGCTCAAGTGAAACACCACTGAGGCATCAACTTCTTTTCCTTTTGAAGAAGACAGACCTGAATAACTAAACTGGATTTGTGAAAGGGACAGTAGCAAAATAATTTTGAAACTTACCTGCAACTAGAAAAGGACAGTAGAGGAAGTCTTTGACTATTTCCTACCAAGGGATCTGTATGAAAACAGTCATCAAAGAATCAATTCTGCTGAATTCCTAAAGAAACTATTGTTTGCTAGACAGCTATCTCAAAAACTACCAAAAACCTGCAAATAAAATAAATAAATAAAAAGTGAATATGACTAGAAAAAGAAGCAAGCTCTCCAAAGCTTACCTGTATAAGTATCAGAGGAAATGTCTTCGGAGCACCAAAGAAATGGAAGATGTGGTCTCTGTTAAAGCTTATGAAAACCCCAACCTTCAAACCCTATGACCATATACTTCATCCAGCGGACATCCTAACCAGTTTCAATCTGAATGCCTTCTTGAGCTAAGCAAACAAGGCTGGATTTTTGTTGTGAGGGTGAGAGACTGGGTGCTCATGAAGATGAAAGGACATATAGCAGCATAAAACAGGAACTGAGGATAGCTGCAAGTTACCAACAAGCATCAACAGGGTGAAAAGATAAAAAGTGGTGGTGCTTGCCACACTCCAGAGAGGTGAAGTGCTTTTGTTAAGAGGGGGGGGGGGGAAGGTTAACCACTGCCAACTGCTCTCAGTAATTTATGCTTTCCAAAAGCCAAGGTTGAATTAATCTAAGCTGAGGCATTCAAGATCTTGTTAGCATGCATTAGGTGGTTCGAAAGTGAGACTGTGAGAGAGCTTATCCTACTGTATCTTATTATTATTCTATTGCTTTCCAGGAAGCAAGGTGCTTCTCTTCCACACCAAGCTTTCAAGGAGAAATCTTCTACTGACACACTGCCAACCATTTCTACACTCATTGTTCCAACTGCCAGCCCACATAACCTTTTTTTTTTTTTTTTCTTCTTCTTCTCTGCTTTTACCCGAAACACATGGAATCTTATGATCTTTTTACCTTCTTGTCTGGAGTCCGGAGGAGTTTGCCTGGAATTGGATGTTGGAACATAGTCAAAGGAAAGATATCAGACGGTCAACCAGATGTACCATTTCAAACCCATGAGCTCTGTTCATACCTCCGCAGTCACACAACACTCGGGAAGTACACAAGATTCATGGATGGCAAAAGTTTGGAATTTGAATGACGACTAGAAGAAACAAAAGAGGCTCAAGCAGTGTGGAGGCATGTCGAGAATGTAAAGAAGCAGATCCAAGAATTCATAAATATTTCGATCATCATTTTGTGGCACAAAAAGCTTAATGACATGGTTCCTTGGCATGTCGATGGAGAGATCATTGTGGAAACGGTGTTGGATGATGCGTTCAACTCCATGATGAAAACAAAGTATCATGGTCTGTGTCGGTGCCAGTTTAGATTTGTCAGGATCAACAGTGCAACCCTAGAAAATAAATGTTCACAGCACCAAGACAAGTAGAAAAGGCTCACTATAGGAATGCTTGAATGCAGGTAAAATAGTGCAGTGTTTATGTCATCTAATCTTGACCGATCAATGCAGGGAAAGGGACTTGACAGTTCTCCCCCAGGTGAACATGTTGGATACCGTGAGCCAACTCTATGACAACTTCCAAAGTTCTGAATCACTTGTTTAAAAGGGTTGATATATATTTGTCCACCTTTCGAGAGAGTTGGATTCCTTTTCAGCTTGAGATCCCTCCCTCCCTCCCTTCCATCCCTGATTGTGACAAATAGTTGAGCTCCTCATTCTTCTCATCCCAAACACTTTTAACCTCCTCGATACTGGAATTCATCTGGAAGAGCATCTTCTGAATCACCATGGTTTCTCAAGTCCAGCATATCCATATGCATGAATAATGTAATGTGAAACTAAGTTCAACTGTCAACAGCGGCATTGCTTCCCTCTCGATTTCTAGCACTAGAAAAGTTGGGGAAGAAACAATCCAAGTTTTCTTACTTGGTCCTGTACTCCGTGATTCCAGCTAACTTCTCAGAGCACAGTGTGACATGAAACTATGAGCAGCTGGTCAAACAACTTGTGGGCTGCGCAAGGAGATTAAGTTCAAAGCTATTTTTGCATTTAGTGACAAATAGATATTGTTCTAACTAGGCGTTGAAATGTGGAAGATATGTTTCTCAATTTATAGCTGCTTCTCTTAATGATAAATTGAAGTGAAGCTTCACACCATAAACAAGATTGTTCCCTTACCACACGAGTGATTACAGTTCAACTTACAAATAAATCCTCTCTGCAAATTTAATTCGGTGAGACACTCAACAAAGATGTGTAGCCATCTCAGCAAATCCGACACTGTCTGCTTGCAGTAAAAGTTGGCAAAGGAGAGAACATAAATCTACTTGTCTCGTGTTGCTACTGTTCAACGAAGGCAGCAAGTAAGTGTTCGACTGATTGCCTTCAACTCAAAGGCTCGTGTGCCACTATCATGCGTGCGGCAAGCACCCGACACGGATCTGCGGACAACCCTAAAAGACGCGGTCCACGGCCACAATGATGGGGAGGCAGTGCACCAAGAACACGCACACCAGTAAAGCCTCGCGTGCCTTCTCTCCTGTGAATGGGCGGCACTGGTTTGCATCATAGTCTATGAGGACCTTTTTTTCCTGTGCCTCGCAATCTTTTTGGTGCAGTGCACCGCCGTTGGGCAACCAGAAACCTTTTCTTGAATCAGGCACTGCATTGAGCGCTGTCTCTTAACAGCCACAGAAGGAAGATCGAGTTGCAGAGAGCAATGGCGAGGAGAAATGGGAAGAAGTCTTTGTTGCGTCATATACAAAGCTGTCGTCGTTCTCTACCTGAACCTTCTCAGAGAAGGCACAGATTGGGGAAAATTGGTGGCACAACAAGGCACAAAGACTGTTGACTTTGGGACATAAGTCAACTATAATTTTCATCTAAAATCCACTCCCTATTGTTGCCTTGATACCGTTGATCGAGAAGTCGACACGGCTTGGTTCAATCCCGAAGGTACAAACTCGTCCAAGAGCCTCATGGGGAGTCACATGAGGGCGATTTGAGTGGAAGGCGGGTTTAGCTGGTATGATCCTGATGTACTGCTTGTTTGTCGGCGGTGGATCCTGTGTCTTCCCAAGGTGTGCCTTAGTCCCGTTGAGGTGCCTACACAAGTGGTCAATGTCTGAGAGGATATTTTTGATCAGATCCCTCCGATGATTAAATTAGTAGAGAAGTGAAAAATAGTTGACATGTCCCATTTTGAACATTGGGCGATGTGAGGCCAGTTGGGGTGCCTCTTACGTCGTCCTGGGGTCTATTGATGTCGATGGTTGATGGGTGCACCTCTTTGTGGGTGATGTCAGGGAAGGACGTGATAGCGGGAGTGTCATTTGTCAAGGCTATGGCCTATTTGGGACAAGTAGTGATCCACCCCCGGCCTCCGAAATGAGAGGAAAGGAAAACTAGGCCATGTTGCCTAGAATTAATGCATAGGCATCCGAAAAGAGAGGAAAGAAAAACTAGGCCATACTGCCTAGAATGAATGCATTATGCTACTGACATTCAAGCCTTCCTGGAATTGTGTTTTGGTGGGGTGCGTCAGGTTCCTTAAGACAGATGACCTAAAGAAGGAGAAGAGAGGGGATGGGCCTCATTGTCATAGATTAATGCGTCTTACGGTGGGCTTGTGTGACCCTTGCAGGGACCAAGTTGGATAGAAGCTGATGGATCATACTCATGCTAACAGCTGTGAGGGAAGAATATACGCTTTTTCGACCATATCATTGCCTAGGTGATAGTCATTGATTGGGTGAATTGGTAGTGTCATGCGAGCATTGTTACTTTCCCTATCATTCGTCCCCCCTTGAAGGTGTGCTTTGGAGCTCTAATAGGGGTTTCAAGCATGTTGTTCGGCCATTTCGTGGGTCAAGTTTTATGGTTCTTGCATTACAGGCATATTTCGTTAAATGTGCCTTGACGAGAGCTATGGGGTTTGTTACCGTATTATGTTTTATTCCTCTGTTGTAGTGGGTTTGTTGTCTATCGTAGTGGATTTTATCTGTCCGTCGGTATTGTTTCTTTCCCTATCATTTGTCCCCCTCTGAAGGTATGCTTTGGGGCTCTAATTGGGGGTTTCAGGTATGTTGTTCAGCCATTTCATGGGGTCAGGTTTTGTGATTCTTACATTGTGAGTGTGTTTTGTTAGATGTGCCTTAACGGTGAGCTATGGTGTTTGCTACCATAATAAGCTTCATTCATCCATGTAGCAAGTTTGTTGTCCATCGTAGTGAATTTTGTTTGTCTACTGTGGTAGGTTTTAGGACTCAACCATAGCAAGCTTTCATTAGGGCTTAGCCATAGCGAGCTTCTACCGTAGTGGCTTTCACGATGGCGAGTCTTTGTCATCCACCATAGTGAGTTTTAGGGCTCAATCGTGGCGATTTTTCATCGTAGCAACTTCTATTGTGAGAAATCTTTCGTTGTCCGCCATAGTGGGTTTTTTAGGGCTAAGCCATAGCAAGCTTCTACCATAGCAACAACACTGAGCTAACAGCTTGTCCGGTGCCAACCAAGTATAGGCTCAGCACCTCTCTTGGGGCTCGCCGAGATGAGTTGTGGTAATCTGGAGAAGTGGCACTTTAATCCTTTAAGGTCTTTTTGACACTCTTTGGTCCAAATGAATTTTTTTTAGTTTCTTCAATGCCCAAAAGAAAGAGACGCATTTGTCACCTCATTAAGATAAGAACTAAGTAAGAGCAGCTAGCAACCTTGTAAGTCGTTACACTTCTTTCACGATCTGAGATGGTTGCATCTCGCGATTGCGTGAACCTTCTCAGGGTTGGTATTTATTCTCCTTTGGTAGATGATGAAGCCAATAAATTTTCTCGATCTGACTTTGAAGGCACACTTAGAAGGGTTCAGGTGCATATTAAACCTCTTTATAGTCTTGAATGTCCCTGCTATATCTCTCATATGAGTGTTTGATGTTTTGCTCTTCACTATGATGTCATTTATGCATACCTCCATTTTTTTTCTTATCTGATACTTTACTATTTTGTTAATCATTCTTTGGTAGGACGCTCGTATATTCTTTTGCCCAAAGGGCATGACCTCGTAGCAATATACACCTTGGTCAGTGATGAGGGTGGTGTGCTATGGATCTTAAGGTGTCATCCTTATCTGGTTATAGCCTGAGAAGACATCCATGAAGGTGAGGAGCTGATGCCCTAAGGTGGCATTCACCAATTGATGAATACGAGGGAGTGGTAGTTATCCTTCAGACAGGCTCGATTGAGGTCGATGTAATCAATACACATCATTCAGCTTCCGTTAACCTTTTTAATTAATATTATATTAGACAGCCACTTAGGATATTGAGCTTCAGAAATGAACTCTGCTTTTGATAGCCTCTACACCTCATCTCGAATCGCTTTTTAGCGTTCAAGAGCAAACCTGCGTGGCCTCTACATCACCAATCGGGTCTGGAGAGAATGTTCAGATGGTGTTATATGACCTCTCGGTCAATGCCCAATATGTCTTTTGATGACTAGGCGAAGATATCGACATTTCTCCTGAGGAAGTTGATTAGTTGAATGTGGCTTTCCTTAGGGAGGGCTACCCTGATCTTGACAACCTAGTTGGGTCAGGCCTTATTGAGGGGAATCTAAACTAGCTATTCTGTTGGTTAGGGTTGAGAGTGACCTTGTTGGGATCCTTGAGATTCGTGAGTGGTGCTTCAATCTTTGTCTTCTTCGGTAGTGAGACCGCCATTAGATAACACTTCTTAGATTCATAAGGAATGCTTCATACTTCATTGATGTCGACACTAGTTAATAACTTCATCACCATGTGATATGTAGATACCACTGCCCACAGTCATCTAACGGTGGGCTGGTCGAAGATTACGTTTGTAGGCTAAAGGGATGTCCACTACCATAAACTTAGTCACTAGGGTCTAGGAGAATGGCTCTTTACTGAAGGTAATGTTGAGACTTAGTATCCTAAGGGGAGAGATGGAATCCTTGGTGAAGTTGGTAAGTGATAATACCATCGAGAAGAGGTCACTTACTTCAGCCTGAGCTTTCGGAATGCAATGAAATAAAGAACATTGGCGGAGCTACCCATGTCAACCATAACCCTTTTCACCTAGGCATTGGCCATTTGGAATAAGATCACTAAGGCATCATCATGAGTGCCTCTCTACATCGATATCTTTTTCTTTGAAATAATCTTCGGTTCTTCCTTCTATCTGAGGCATTTATCAACGGTGGCTTGGACGTAGGCCTCATGCCTCAAGCCTATTGAAGATGATATCTATCTACTTCGCTATGAGGTTATGAGGTGAAGCGAGGGTTCTCAAGACTTTTAGAGGAACCTCTTAAGATGGCCTCTTCATGTTAGCTCCTCGATCTTATACTTGAGATCACGACATTCCTCTGTGTTATAATCATAATCTCATTAAAAGTGATAGAACTTTGATTTGTCCCTCCACTTAATAGCAGTCCTTATGGGCATCGGCTCCTTTAGGAACCATTTCTCCTTTATTTGGAGAAAGATCTCCATCCGTGTAATGTTAAAGGGGATTGACTCGAGCCTCGATCGTGGTATCTCAAGCCAAGGATGTCTTCTTCAGGGTGAGCCCGAGGTCGAGATTCGAGATAGCTCTTAGCGTGGTCTCTTATTGGGTTCCTTGTGTGACCTGAAATCATGGCTTTAACAACCATATACTGATTGACCCTTTAAAGCATCTTTGGTACGGTTGCGGGTGGTCTCTCCACCAACAACTAGAAGAAGCGGGTGGATCATAGGCCCAATATGAAAGCCTGGATCACCAAAGAGGGGTGGGCATCTTGGACCCCTCGAAATCGAGCAACTAAATGAGAGATAGGCTCGTATTCTTTTTGCCTTAGCCCGAGTAGCATTACTATAGAGGGCTTCAAGTGCACATTGGTGTGAAATTAAAGCTTGAATTCTTTTGCAAGCTGAAGGAAGGAGGAGACCAAGAGTGAATTCAAGTGACTATATCATTCTCAAGCTGACCGCCTTAATGTTGTCAAGAACACCTAACACATTAGAGCATCTGACAATCATATAGAGACATCTGGCCTATGAAGGCTGTTATGTGCTTCACTAGGTTGGAGCTCTCATTAAACGTCTCTAATGTCGGGAAGTGAAAGTTAGCTTGGAGGAGTTCTTCCTGAATATCCTAGACAAATAGGGAGGCACCTGAACGAGACCATTAGGCTCCCTCTTTGAGTATTGGAAGTCTCGTTGCACCTCATCCAACTATTGATTCATCCTTCACAGCTGAGCTCTGAGTGAATCCTCCTCGAATCGACTGATCGGGTTTTGCCTCAAGTATGGTTGTTCCATGATATAGCATGATACTAAACTCTATCGTTAAGGATGTTGGCGAGATTCAATAGGGGATCTATTGGGGATGCCCCTAAGGGTGCTAGAGTGAGAAAGGGTTGGACCATTGGTTATAGCATTGGGGTCATTTATTGAGCTAATTGGGGTTGGAGAGGGGCGACGACTAGCATCATCCCAATGAATGTCTATACTTAATGAGTGAGATTTAGGAAGGCGTCAGACAGGATGAGCAGGTGCCCAGTGCTCGACCCTAGAGGGGAGAGACCAAGGTCATTGAATAGATGCTAATAGTATCAAAGTCTATGCTGAGGTGGAGGCATCCACTTATGGAAGGGATAGTAGTTGTCCTCCCTACCCGAAGGCGTTGTGCGCAAGCAGTGGCACCTCCTCACTTGAGTGTTCATTAAGAGAGTTTGTAAGCGGATGTTATTACGACATACATATCATCCTTCCAGTTCCAAAATATTGTTTGATGTTGTTGATTGAGAAGTCAACATGCTTGGTTGGGACCTGAAGGTGTAATCTCATCCAAGGACCTCGTAGGGGGTCAAGTGAGGGCGATTTGAGTAGGAGGTGGGTCTAGTCGGTACGATCCCAAGGTGCTACTTTTTCGTCGGAGGTAGATCCTGTGTCATCCCGAGGTGCAACTTAGTCCTTCGAGGTGTCTGCACAAGCAATCAACGCAAGGGGATGTTTCCGACTAGATTTCTCTGATGATTAAGTTAGTAGTCTCCATGACCTCTTTGAGTGTTGGGGGTTGGCTTATATAACTGAGTCGTCGATGGCATGAGGCCAAAGGCGGGTTAGAGTGCTCCTTACATCATCCCAGAATTCAATAATGTTGATGACTGATGGGCGTACCTCTCTATGGGTGGCATTAGAGAAGGACGATAGTGGAGGTATCGTTTGCTAGAGCCGGAGCCTGTTTGGGACAAGTAGGAAATACCTCCCTTACGTTATATGTCCGAAAAAAGAGGAAAGAAAATTTATGCCACATTGCTTATAATTAATGTCTTTCACTTCTAGGAGTGCAAGCCCTCCCGAAATTATATTTTGACAAGGTGTGTCAGATTGTTTACGACATATGACCCAAAAAAAGAAAAAAAAGATGAGTCTCAATGTCGTGGATTAACGCATCCTACGATAAGCTTGTGCGACCCTCGCGGAGACTGAGTTGTACTCGTACCAATGATTACCAGGGAAGGATGCATGATCTTTCAACCCTATCATTACCTAGGTGTCAATTACTGACTGAATGAATTGATAATTTCATATTGACATTGTTACATAGCAGAAGGTTTTCTGATATGAAGCATTGGCTTGAGGCCATACATTTATAGATGGATGCATAAAAGCTTATTGTGAGCTGACTAAAGCACATTAATTTATTGTCCTGATGATACTGTACTGTGTCAAATCCTCTTACTATCAATTGATGGCTTGAGACATCATCAAATAAATTTTACACAAAATATTAGTCTCTAACTCATTTATCAAATATTAAAAAGTTAAAAATCTAATCTAATAAACATTTATACTTCAAAATACTGATGCAATTACAAATCCGTCTCTCAAAAGCTCAAAGTTCGACATCTTATGTATTAAATACATTTTACATCAAAAAAAAAAAATGGTGTACAAAATCCATATACCAAGTGGTAAAAAAGGTTTGAAATATCATCTGATAAATTTTAAAAATTTTAACTAGCTTAGTTGAAACAAGTTCTAAATGTTGATAGTAATATTGGAGGACCAAACATCGTCTACACATCTAACCTTAGAAACAGAAAAGAAAAAAAGAAAAGAATAACAAAGCATTTTCATCTGAATTCTCTTCATTTTCAACTCATGTAATAGCACTATCACTGCCATGAAAGCTGAACTGTAGCAGAAGCTAAACTCTGACATAGGGAAAAGGAAAATTCTGGCATTATAACTTGAAATCCTGAAATAGGATTTGTTTATATCAACTTCACTCCATGCATGCAAATTCTTAATTAAAATGACCAGTTGATCATTTAGAAACAAGGGAGTATTGGAACATTGAAGTATTAATCTAAAAGTTTGGATTTCATCACTTGTTGAGAACAATAAGCTGCTTGAGACTTGCAGTGCCTCACCTTGGACTATATATATATATATCATTGTTGTCAACAATATTTTAATAAATATTTGTTCCACAAGTAAGCCTACGTAACAACAATATATTTGAATAAAATCATATTTATACATCTCTACTCTAGATTTTTTTCATTATTAATATTTATGGGGTCTTGCAAATGGGGATGTTTGCAAGAACAACTACTTTTTTTTTTAGGGGGGGGGGGGGGGGGGGGGGGTAATCAACACGTAATTCTTTGTTCAATCTTTGATGTTCTTGTGAGATTTGGATCCAAAGTTTACAAATCTAGTCCACGGAAACCTTCAAACAATATGCCCATGGGCTAGATTAGATTGGCTTCATATATTGAGTTTGATTTGTTGCATATTTCCAAACCTAAGAACATGATGCGGCAAATGTAGTATTCATCTTTCATATTCCATCTTGCGTTCTTATTAATCATCAACATAAATAAGATTTATTGCATTCGTGGGGAGGTGTGGAACATAACAAATCCATCATCCATTTGGGTCTCTCCCGTCCTCACTTGCAAGACTTGCCTCTTGTTCTCTTCTTGGGGCCATCATCAACCAATGATGATAGTTTAATGTCTCCTATGAATCTTTTCTTTCTTTAGTCAAATGACTCCACTTGTTGTTTTGAGATTCCAAATTCCAAGGGGTTCTCAACATCAAGGGAGTGTTGGGAAGATTGATTCAATAGGTGCTTAGATTGAAGAGCCTCTACATACCACACAAGTTGTAATAATTCATGTATACCACTGGTTTTAATAAACATGAGTTAAAAAATGGCTTTCTTCTAATGTTCATAATAAATCAGGGATTTTTGCATTCATCGCTCTTTTACTTTTAAGTTTAGCATATGAATCCCTACAAAAAAATGCTTTTGTTAACTAAATATCATTTGAGCGTTCTATAGAGTTATTTAAATTTTAATCAACATTAATATTTTTTTAAAAGATTGGCAAAATTATAAAAATAAGATAAAATTTATAAAACATATAGAATCTAAAAAAGTGATTAGTAGGTAAGATATAATGCTTATGATAATTTTCATAGTAAATTAGGTACTAAGATGATGAAAAAGATATATATATATATATATATATATATATATATATATATATATATATATATATATATATCGAGTTGGTAAATCTAGGAAAAAATATAAAATATATATATATTAAAGATAAAGATCAAAGAATATTTGTTAATGATAATGAGACTAAGGACAGATTAAAAAAATATAAATTATTTAATAAATATTTCATATAGGATATAGATTTAGCCATAAATAATAATGGTAGATTTAATAATCATAAATTTATTCATAAATTTAGAGCTAGTGAAGATAAAATTAACTATTGAAGTCTGATTGCATCCCTATTGAAGTCTGAAAAAGCTTAAGGGACAGAGAAATAATTTGTTTAACTAATTTATTTTTTAATACTAATTTATAAAAATAAAAAAAATATAAATTTATTTAAATTATAAAAAATAAAAATTATTAATCATCCTATCCTATGAAACTTTGGGAAAGAATTATAAAAAAAGTAGAATAAGGCCTGAAACAAATATTTTTGAATGCTTAGTTTGTAGATGCAAATATTATGTACTATTTTCATCTACATAATATTAATCATCCTATGGAACTTTATATCATATTCTCTAAGCAAAAAAGGTTATATGTATCAAAATAAATATCATAATTGTTTTAAGGAATAAGAATATATATACATATATATTAAACCATGGAGTTATATATAGCATTCATAAAGATCATTTTGGGACTGAGTTCCTCGATATGGCTTTTGTTGGTGTGCTTTGTCGAACCCCAGAGAGAAAGCTGAGGTTTTATTTTTCCTGTCCCACCATATGGCACAACTCTTCTTCCTTGTCTTCCATTCCACCATCTACCCTTCTTTAATCATTGAGCCACAAGCCACCCACAAAAGGACATCATTATTAGCCTTATCAAACTAGTTCTTGTGGGATGTGTGTGTCTCCTTCGTCACAAGAACATATTCCCATATAAATCATAACTATGGGTAGAATGACCCAATTCGAACCTGGTTGACTATTTAGGTTTGGATGTATCGAGCGTCCTAAGATAATTTATATATTTTATATTATATCCTGGTATCAGTTTTGATCGTCCGATGGTGCATAAATAGAGAAGAATAACTCACCATCATCCTATATGATATACTATAGCTATTTTAAGATACTAAAAAATGTTCTAAAATATTTTTATGGACCGTAGGATGGGCGAGAGGGCACTGAGTGAAGCTATGTGCTCTCTATAACCTCGTCCAATCTTTTATAGTCATTTTTTAGTCCTCTCGAGAAGGCTAAGACTTCATCTTGTAGTTTTACGTATTGAAAAAAAATATATCATCATCTTTGTGTTTCTATGCTATGCACTGTTTGTTTATAGTTATTTTTAAAATAAAATAGACATAGAAATAAAATATGATAAATTTTTTTTGATGTATCCATGTCAACCACGCATGCCATAGTTATAGTGTAATAGATGAGGTGGGAAACGGAGCAAATTGGAAGGAGGAGACTCATTTGGACCCCTCCATTGTGTCGGCATTGAGGAAGCGGATTTATAGCTTTTAACTGTAACATTTATTCATTTGCATATATAAAAATAATTTTGCTAGAATTACTTGAAAAGAGGGAGTGCATGGAATCACAAATAGGATACGTCTCCTTATCAAGCAAGTAAAAAATTCCAGTAATGTGGGGGAGATTAAAAATATATATAATAGAATAAAGTACATCCTTTTTTTGGTACAACAATGTAGACCAGATCTAGTGGTTGACATGTCCTTGTCATGCCCTCGGTGTTGGATTCTGCCGAAGGATATGATCACCACGACGACTTCGTCTCTCTCTCTCTCTCTCTCTCTTTCAATTCGTGTGGGGTCGAAGCAACCATGGCCTTCACATGACTTGATGGACCATTAGTGGATCCATTCATGGAGATCACAAAATGAACACGAGAGAGAGAGAGAGAGGAGGAGGAGGAGGAGGAGGAGGAGGAGTTGTTATACCACCAACATACTTTTTATTTTGTCTCTGTGTTCTTTGAGTGATCTCTTTCTTGCCCATCTTTTTCAGATTTCATATCACTAAATATATGAGACGAAATAACAAACAGGCTTTACGATTGTATAAGTTTAATGATGATGACTTTTGGAATCATAGGAGGAGGTGTTGTGATTAGAGATAATACCTGCTAAGTTCTTAAATGCTTAGTTTGTAGATGCAAATATTATGTACTATGAGACTGTTGCTGTTGCAGCAAATGGTCTGAAGACTATAATAGATGAAGTAGTTGAAAAGATCCTAATTGAATCAATCATATTGGAAGGCCCTATGTCACTTGCTAGCAAACAAAAATGATCCTCCTTACATAATTTGGAATGTAATTAAGGATATTATTCCTTTTCACTTAGTCAGTTTGGGAAGTATAAATCTTCTTCATGTATTTAACTGATTGGCTCAGCATGCCAGATCTTATAAGTTTAATTATATTGAAGAAAAAAAATGGAGATGATATTTATTACTTCCCAAACAAAAACCCTCCTACATCTATATATAAATGTTGGCTCATCAACAGGAAAGACCCTCAAATTTTATGCATGGCATTAACCATATAGTCCCCATCTTAAGGCTTATTTGTGCAACAGTGATTAAAGCTGGCAGACTCAGTACTGAACTGCTCTTCTCCAAAGTCTTTTACAAACAATGAGTGATGAAGATTTCAAAGTGCAGTACTCCTCCCCAGTAGACCAACAACTGAACTCCAAACTTTGTGCAGCAATTGAGTAATGCAAATCCTAAGTGCAGCACCAGCAGGCATGCAGTCCAAGAACTGTCACTAACCTGCAAACACCTCTCATTCCAGTGGGATTCAATCAAGTTGAGAGAGAGAGAGAGAGAGAGAGAGAGAGAGAGAGAGAGAGAGAGAGAGAGAGAGAGACTGTTGATGCATATGCTTCAACACACAGCTCATCAACCATGCTGGTCCAACCCTAACCCTAAAACCTCTGCTGCTTGCCAACTTGCTGCTGCAGAAAAGGTCCACGAAAGGATCATCATGTTCTTGTTGCATATCTGAAATTGTGTAAACATCTACCCACCTTCTTTTTGATCTCTCAGAACTCGTTGTACACACAAAGTGAAAGGCAGCACATAAAGAATGACCTCCTTGTACTTGTGCAGGAAGAGAGAGAGAGAGAGAGAGAGAAAGAGAAGTGATGACCAGTATGTAAATGGTTGCAGGGGGACAAAAAGTATACAAGGTTAATAAAGCTGGGTAATCTTTTGCCATTACTTTGGCTCAGGATGCCAAAAGCGTGCTCAAGACAAACCTCAACCAGGGTTAGACCAAGAGTAAAACAAAAACCAAATTGAGTGTAGAGACATGTGAGGGAAGAGCTGGACTTTGGACTGGTTGTTGATCAATGGTCACCTTCACTACCGTAGTTACACTTGCTGCTGCTCCACAAGACAAAGCTTGTCATGGGACCATTCAGTCCTATTTCTATAGGCTTTGTTGGATCATCCTTCCCTCCCTTCTGTGGCTGACACTGAGAGATACAACATTGAGATCTTTGCAGTGTTCCCTTCCTTGTGAAGGACACTACTCACTGTCTGTGTGTAGTTGGGGTTCACTTATATTTAATGCTCAATGCAATATAATCTTAGTTCATAATCTCAAGTGATGCAAAGTGAGCTCATAAAAAGGGAAATCTAAAACTATGTGAATGTACCATAGGAAAAGACCAATGGTTTCTTCTTAATAATTTTCAACAAAAAGAGAAAAGAAAACTGTATGTCCTATGTGCTAGATAGGTGATGATTGAAAATAATACTTTTTTTTTTTTTTGAATTGATGTGTGATCATCTGAATATTCATTTAGACTCATCATTGATTTATTGATTTGAATAGAACATGGGATTTTTTTTTTTTTCTTTTTGGATGTGATAACAAGCGTTGATGCATCTTTTTTTAATGCACATCAATTACCAGTTGAGCTTTGTAATCTTGAAGGAGGAAGAAAACAAAGTAGGAGACTTGTACAAGGAGGCAAAAAAAAAAAGGAAGGTGGCATAGTACTATTTCCCTAAGCAATAAAAACATAGAAGAGAACCTACCAAAGTGGGGACTCTTAATTCAAGTTCCCATAAATGTTGAAGCCACTCTATAGACATAGAAGGCCAAAAATTTCTACTGAACTCAAAAAGACTAAAAAATATTACATAATGATCAGCTTAGGAAACAGAAGATAATAGAACTTCTACAGTGTTGAGTTTTCTACTGACTTAAGTTTCTATAAAAAATAATGAGCTATCAAATTATTTTTTTTTAAAAAAAACTTGGATCAGATATACCTTATTATCTTTATATTTTACTTAATATATTTGTTAGATTCTGTGTACATCCATTGGCACTTTGATTTTGCAGTTTGGTCTACCCTATTAATGTTTTCTTTTATTTTCATTTGAGGTGATGTTGGGTTCTTTCTTTTTGTTTGAATAGAAGAAAAGTATATTAATCTTCTATGTTTCTTCTTTTTCTGTAGAAGCCAAAGCCAAAATTTATTTATTTATTTATTTTTTTGTTCTTGGAATGTCGAAGGAGAGCATTTAATAATACATGTGACAACACACTTTCTCTCTCATCCACCAGAATGATTTGTTCTCACTCACCTCACCACTGCCTCTGCTCCCCGAAAAGAAGAAAACCAAGCTGGATTTGGAGCTCAAATCCAAGCCAAACACTTCACCATAAAATTGCTTCCTTTTCCTGCTCCCACTCTCCTCCTTCCCCTCCATGTCACTTCCCTTTCATGTTCTCCTTCGTGCGCCCACCACTGCGGTCCTTGCATCCGTTACCTTGTAGCGGAGTCAAAGAGTGGTCGAGGAGATGGACTTTGGTGGAGTGGTGGATATGGATATGCTGGTGGCTGCGTCGTCCGATGCTGGTAGTGTCTTCTCATCTTCCATAGCCTCCTCCGACGCCGAACTCAGCAGGCAAATAGTGTTCTTGGGATCTTCTTTGCAGAAGAATGAGACCTCACCAGAAGCCGAGGACCATGACATGAGATGCCTCAAGCTGGCTCGAACCGATCCTAAGGTGGCATCGACTGCAAAGGTGGCTCCTTTCCTCGTCCCCGACTACCCCTACCTCTTCCCTGATGGAGCGCAAATGCTCAGTTTCTCCTCAACATTCAAGCAAGAAGCAATGGGACTGAGCCCGGATGGGACGCTGCCTTACCAACACCACCGATCGGCGCCCACTTCAACACCCTCTTGTCTCAGGAATGCAGGTAACTTGCATTTAATATATGCCTATACTTGGGGTGTTCTGGGGCTTGTGTAGGCGAGCTGGGGCTTTTGGTGGTCTGATTGGGCTTGGAATAGGTTTCCATTCAAGCACAAGAAAGCGGTCGTTTGGTTGGTGGTCTCTTTGAATCCAGTGCTGATTGCAAGAGGGTCTTTTCATGGGAATCTTTGAATCCTTAGCCCTGATTCCTGTCTTTAAAAAAAAAGCAAGCTTTTCTCTTTTTCCTCTGGTTGGGTATTGTCTTCAAATTTCTGGATTTCGGCAGAAAGATTCTACATTTCTTCTAGCGAAAGAAGGGGGAAAGGTGTATAAGTATTAATGAGAAGGGGAAAGAGCAAATGCGAGAACCTTGGTGGATTCTGTTCTTGAATCTTGTTACCCAATGGTACTTCTCTGAAGAAAGATCATGAGCGAGAGGTGGAAGAAGTTGGGAAAAAGGAACCATTTTGACGGTTGATGTTCTTCCTTAATGTTGCAGACAAGTAATGCCTGCTGCAAGTTGTGGCACTTCTGCCAGTTACCCTTGGAGGGCTCTGTTCCTATTTGTTCATTTTGGTCCTTCATCTGATGTGGTTTGGTTTGAGCACCTGCTTGTCTTTTTCCTTACATTTTTGCTTATCTTTATTCTTTCTGTTTTCAGGCTTGTGTTCAGGGAGCTTTGATGTGAACATGAATGAAGTTTTGGCGAGGGTGAGGGGGCCATTCACTCCAACGCAGTGGCTGGAGCTCGAACGCCAGGCCTTGATCTACAAATACATTGTTGCAAATGTGGCCATACCACCTAGCCTGTTCATCCCTTTCAGAACAAGTCTCAACACTTTTGGGTTATCTTCCCTTTCAGTTGGATCCTTTGGCTCAAGTACATGTAAGGCTTTCCACGCTCAAGAAAAAATATGCATAGAAATAAGCATAAGATGAACCAATGTGGCATTACCTAATCAGCTACTCCCTCAAGACAAAATATGCATAGAAAATAAGCATAAGAGCAACCAATGTGCCATTACCTAATCAGCTACTCTCATAGGTGTTTATTTTTATCTTTTGACTTGAGAGGTTACGCTTCTTTTCTTTTTATCGCAATAAAAAATGGAATATTCTTTTACAATGTGAAGTTGTCAACCATCAGAAAGACTTTGTTTGGTAGAAAGCGAATAAGAGGCTTATTCTAGCAAACTGTGTTATTTACCTTATATTAGTCATTCTTCTTATTAGATGGTTGTGAAAATGATATCAAAAGTAACCTTGAGCTATACCTTCTCTACTTCCTTTTTCTCGTGTTTTTTTTTTCTTTTTTACTTTCACAAATTCTTTGGTAGGATTCATGCATATTGTCATATGTCCTGCTACAACATGACAACGTCTGTTGGTTTTTGGTCCCGAAGTTTTGATTTCACACAATGACCAGCTCTAAATGGTGTTGTGTTGTATTTGGTCATTTCTTTCTTATACTTTTATTGCTTCAGCCGTTGGATGGGGGTTGTACCATCAAGGATACTCAGGAAATGATGATCCAGAACCTGGTAGATGCCGTCGAACTGATGGGAAAAAATGGCGGTGCTCAAGGGAAGCTGTTGCTGACCAGAAGTACTGTGAGCGGCACATCAATCGGGGCCGCCATCGTTCAAGAAAGCATGTGGAAGGACGCACTAGCCATGCCGCTAAACCAATACCTTCCATTGCTCCTTCACAATCTGTTTCTGCTATTCAGAATGGTGGAATATCTGGTAAACTCACCACTTCACAGCATCAAACTGAAAGTCTCCAAACAAACATGACCAATTGCTGCCCTACACAGTTTGGCAGGTAATAAGATGACACAAAACCATTTACATTTCAATTGGCATTGATAAATTCTTAAAACCTAGATGATCAATATCCTTTTTCATGAAATTGATAACCCCTAGTGGAGTACATTTTCATTATGTACAAAATTGAACAGGCCATTTAAATCAATGTTTTAGGCAACAACATTACTGCTACAATTTTTTTTAATATTTCTCATTCTTCTAATTGCTAATATCTTCCAGATATTTGATATTATCATGAAAAGTTTGCAAAGTTTAGAGAGTGATATGTGTATGGTTGATTTCAAATCTAAACATAATGGTAATGGCTGGCTGCTTACGTTGATTCTTCTTTTCGATTTAGCCAATTAGCCCATTCGATAGTTTTAATGAATCAAGTGAGAGTACAGTGATGTATTATATATAAGGGCTTTGACCCAGTGTAATGGTGCCAATGGTCTCAACCTTATCTTGATGAGCACATAAAGAGAATAGGAGAAGTAAGAGGTGCTGTCTGGAGATGGGGAAGGCAGGAAAGACTTTAATGTTGTGAAGAATGGGTGGCCTAACTTGATGGGTGAACACTAGGGAGTTGCATCGTGGAGGCAGTGTTGAGGGGAAGAAAGTGATGGCTGCAAAAGGTATAAAGAAATATAAATTGCAGGATGAAGAAGATTAAAAATGAATAAATGCTTTTTATACTGTTGCTAAAACCATCTGTGCTGAATCATCACCACCAATGGACTAAGGACTAAAGTTGACTAATGATCTGATGTTCAGGGGATAAGGTAAAAATAAATTGATTTTATGTGCTCATCATGATAACATTCAGGGATCATTGATTTCATTAAACATAAAATTTAAGTCACATGCACGAGAATCTAACAAGTAAAATGCAATGACATTTTTATTACCTTCACATGTATAAATTTATTAGATCCTGTGGAAGCCTGTTTCCATGAGCTTTGCTTTTGTAAAGGCTGCTACGGATAAATGGTTGTTAATAACTTGTATACATCTCATGATTTTGAACCTTTTATTTATCATATAACTTAATCTTCTGTATTTGTCTGTCATGAAATAAAACAAGGCAAATTCTCATTATCAAATAAATCTTTTTGGTGATTATGGACTTTCATCTAACTCGTTCCCTGCAAATTACCTTTATTATGATAGCCTATTCGAGGCTTGCAATTTGATATATATGTATTTATATAAATAATCAAATAGCATCTTGTTGCATGCATAATGTAGAGCTTTATGTACTAGTAACTAAGATAGCAACCATTTTGCTTTACCATGTTCCGTCCTCATTCCTTGATGCACACATTGCATGCACTGTATCTTTGATGATTACCATAATATACCTTTCTTTCAAGGAATGTATGATTTAGTATATTTAGATCCATTTTAGACTAATTTTGCAATAGAGAGTTGGCTGAATGATGGACAGGAGCATGACAGTTGACGTGGAGGATCTTAACATTATGTTAGGTCCTTTGTTTCAAAATTTCACTATATTATTTTTGCAGTATATGCAGTCCAAGTTACTTCTGAACATGTTCATTTGAACCAATTTTTTCCTTCCCATTTCTAATTGGTGATTAATTTCCGCTGGCAGGATCACAATGAGCAATGGAAATGTAAACGGACGTACACAGAATTCCAAAGGCCTTTCCATGCTAGATTCTTTTAATTCAAGAAGCATGAGTTACTTATTTCCAGTATCCGAAGAACATAATCCCTTTAAAGGATCCTCATCCGAAACAGAACTTGGGCACATGTCCATGGATTCCCTTTTGAAACCTCAGAGCAGTTCCTTCTCAGATAATATCAGCCATATCACCATCCCAATGCTCAACAACCAGCAGAACGAAACCCATCCCCTTCGATGCTTCACTGATGACTGGTCCAGGAACCAGTCTGATCATTCAAATATCTCGGGGCCTGAGGTAGAAGAAATGCAATCTCTCTATCTCAATCCCTATGGCTTGCTCTGAGTTTGCGTCCTCTTCCCCTACACATGAAATCTTTTAAATTCTCCCTATAAATCACTGCAGGAATATGATACCATTGATGTGGGTCTAGGAGCGGCTGCACCAAGTGAAGCAAGCAATTGTCAGCCAGGTTGGTTGCCAATCTCCTGGGAGTCTTCCATGGCTGGACCTCTAGGAGAGGTCCTAAACAATAACACTGGCAGTATGGATGACCAATGCAGAAACCTGCTGTCATCATCTGTAAATTTCTTGACTGATAACTGCGGTTTGCACACTTGGTTGGAGGCCTCTCCAACCGGCAACCTACAGAAAACTTCATTTTGTTCAGTGTCGAGCAGCACCAGGAGTAGCCCCAGGGTGGCGAACCACAACTCCCATGAAAGCAGTGGCAGCATGTGTGATGATATTTTTGGCTCAACCAAGGTAGATCTCCCTACCATCCCCTCATAGCATGCTTTGGTCTGCAAATGATATGAGAAGACAGCAAATGATACGAGAAAAAGCCTAGCAAATAACACGACAGTAAGGAATGCAAAACCGATGCACTTTTCTTTTCTAGTGATCTTTATATGTTCTTTCTATTGTGTAATATTCACTCTATCCACAGTACATGCTGGATGGCTTCAACTAATGGTTTTTTTTTCAGAGAGAGAGAGAGAGAGAGAGAGATTCTCCAGTGATGGTGTTTTAGATCTGTAATGTGAAAGTTGTGAGAGGTTGAATATGAAACCTTGTCTTGCTCAGATATTCTACTGTGTTATTAGATTAAATACTCTTACATCTTATGTTGATGATTCAAACACAGAACCAGCATTAAGATTTGCTGTCATAATTGTAATGGATGTCTGACTCTTGGTCATCTCAGCAGTGATGCTGTTCATGTACAGGAATTCACAGCATCTTGCAACAGGCATATGGAACTCTTACCAATGAGTTAGGCTTTGTTTCTGCACCCTGAGAGCCCAACAGCAGGATCTCCTGCCTCTGCTTTTGGTGCTGCCTTGGCAATCTTCTGCTTGAATAAGTACTGCTATGCCTTGGTTCAACTGCTACAGAATCATAAAAAGTGCATCTTGAACAGTTGTGAAGATGGAGGAATGAGGAATCCCTCCTCTCAGTAGATGCACTTTGTGATGATTTCTTTTACAGGGGACAACTGTGAAGTGGTATTGCCTTTACTGTGGAGGAGCAGCTAAAAGCTCTTGTAGATGATGGTGCCATATCCACAAGCAATAAATGGCAACAAAAGATGCTTCAACTGTGTACAATGTCCTCTCTTGTCTCTTGCATGCTGCATTTGCATGCTGGAAATGTGAAACAGTCCCAAATTTGATGTACAAAAGAAAAGGCTACATAATTGGCCATAATAGCATCAAATCTCAATACATTTGTGAAGAGTTTGAGGAATCTGTGCCCTCCTTTTTTCTTGATTGCTTCTCATCATGTTCTTCTATTTTCATTCTATTAAATAGCTGATAGTGTTTAGTCTATCCAATTTTAATATCTTTAGAAAGCCATAAGTTCATCCAATTATTAAGAAACAAGGATAATAAAAGATTGAAAAAGGCTGGAAATTGTGTGGTCCTTAACAAATTGTCTCACTGTTAACCTACAAAGTTATTTGCACAAATTACTTTTTAAGTTTTCAGATTACTGGAATTATGTATAATTAGAACAAGTGAAACAAAGATGTTCAACGATTCCTCGTGTTGTTTAACAAAATCCCACATACATGAAAGCCTATTTCAAATCTTGTGATATTTTTATTGTAATAAATAAAATTTTGATATTTATATTATTACCATCCTTGAAAGAGCACACTGTAAGATTGACTCTGAAGAATTGCCAGTGAAAATGGAGTGAATACCAAGTTCATTAAACTGAATTATTATATGCTTAAATCTCTACTTTGTCGACAAACTCCTCAAAATATTGGTGTTTGTGGTGCATTAACACATCTTTTAATATATAATATTTTGTGCCTATGCTCCTCCATCCCATCTCTCTTGAGTGGATTTGTAGTAATCTTGCTATCAAAAGGTAAATAAAACACTTATAACCCTAAATACATTCAATATTTAGAGACACTAAACAATAGACTGAGAAGGAAAAAAAGCTCATAATAACAATCTTTTATTAGTGTATTCATCCAAAATTAGCAATTCGACAAGGAGAACTTTAGTTATTATTAGTGTATTCATACAAACTAGTTGATCACTCATGTCAATAGTATAGAAGAACATGACAATATAATAGGATGATTTGAGGGATAAATGGTATGTAGATTACACAAATCATTAAGAGTATTTGTCCAAAGATATGTAAGGGCATTACACCAAATTAAGGTGCAAGGCCATCATTTCATGTATGTCATCATTATTTTTGAAGGTAACAGTGAAATATCAAATTTTTAGTGGTACAAGTGCATATGCAAAATATATGCCAAAATAAATAAGACATTGGTTCAGATTTGATTCGGATTGCAAATATATCCTGCAAAATTATACATATACATATAATAGTTTAAATTTTAAATGACATCATTAAATTTTGTAAAAATTCAATATAATTATAAGTTTTTCATAGGGATATTTAATGTATTCACATATATTTCTTATCCAAAATATAACCAATGTCGAAAAATTAGAATTGTTAACTTAAGCTTTCCTAAATGGATGTTAATAGGACAAATATGTATGAAGGATCTCAATATTTAAAGAGATATATGGTGGTGGTGGTGGTGGTGGTTCAAAGTTTACAGAAACCAGGTTTTGGTGAGGTTGAGATTTGGAAATGTGATTACATTCTTATCAAAGATTCATTACACAGCAGATATCAAAGTGTTATCTTAAGCAGCAGTTCTCATGCTTGCTGACAAAAACTCCCAAGTCTGTCTGACTTGGAAATTGCAGCTGAAGGCAAAAAGAAGGACAATCTCCAATCTTGATCAGTGGTAGTTGACACAGATTTTAGTTGCTACTTAGCCTGCAACCACTGCAGGATTGTTGGGTATCAGTATATGTCATGAATTCTTAGAATATGATTGGCTTCAAACTTCTATACTACTGCATATGGAAGATGCACTTGTTCAGACAACACAATGCAATGAGATGTCAATCTTTATCATCTTGTGCCTACTCCATGCTTCTCCACACCATACTTTAGCTTCAATCATTCAACTTTGTCCTCATTAACCTACCTGAAGAGCTCAAATGTCAGCTCCCCTTAACACATAAACTACATTTTGGTAGGAAGCTTTGTCCTCTTGGAGAGAGACCATCTGAAGTCTGAGGTGTTATTTTACTACTTAGAACATGTTTGTCCTGCTCAAGATGTGACAAAGGTTCTAATCCATCTCATTGTTTTCCCAAAGGTTGCTACAACTGCTGTACTTGTCCATTGACTAAAGTGGTTTATCTCTGAAACATAAAGAACAATCAATTTGTTGAGTAAAAAGCTGATTTTGACCCAATGATCACTTTGGCTTCAGATTGAATTCTTAGCATTCTACCAAGGAAACCTGGTTTTTTAGTTCCTGCTCATGCTGTCTATCTTATGACAAGTATGATAAATGGCATGTGATACATACCATGTGAGTTGAATTTAAATCCATGTCATGAGCATTAATGCATATCCATTCTTTGTTTCTTCTGTGTTGGAAAAAGAAGCAGGCAGGATGTGATGAACTGAAAACTTAATTTGTTCTTCACAATGGTGGTTGAGACTTCAATGATGGGCAGAGAGAGAAGGTAATAGACATCTGACCTACCACCTAATTTTTCGGAAGTATATTTTTTGTGTCATTAGCTTTGTTGTAAGACAATGATGTCAAAGCCAGAGAGTGAAACCTTCTGAAACTACTCAGTAGCTGCATTGGTATATTGCATATCAACATCTTTAGAGTCTACAACGAGAGCCTAACATCTCTGAGACAACATCTTCTCTGATACCCTCAAAAATGGCTTCTTCTATCTGAACTGCAATCTGTCTAACCTGAGGCTGGAATTCATACCATTCCCCCTTGGAGCTGGAGATGTCTGAGAACGTCAGCTGGCTGATGCTAGCATGAACTCCTCTCTGCCTCTGCCATGAAGAGGTCTCGTCGTCGCGGATCGCAGTTTCAAAAATCTCATAGCCTGAACTTTCACGGGAATCCTTCATGCCTTTGTCTTCCTGTTCACGACGGTCCAAGTGAAGCTTCTCTGGTTGATCAGGCTGCTTCTTTGGTGTGCCAAACCGGTTGAGAGCAGGAGCAGTAACCTCCTCGGAGAGGTGCAGTGTTGATGCATCCTCTTCTGTGTCTGTGATGATGAGTTAGATGAGACACTGGCAAATCTGAAAGAGCTTACAAAGCTTTAGAACTCACTGGTAGTATGAAGTGGAGAGCCTTCGTAAGAGTGCAGCTCGAGAACCGACACAGGGCTGAGCTGCTTTGGATCATCCACCTGGATGGATTTCCATGGGATCTCTGCTCCATCGCTGCATCTGGAAGACAAAGACAAGAGCTCGTCGGCCTCAGACAAGTGAAGGACCTTCTTGTCCCGGCGCAAGAAGGCCTGCCTGACGACCCTCCCGCTGAGAAACTCGGCGAGCATGCACCTCAGCAGCTGACATCTCCTCCTCCTCCAGCAACTCCTCCTGAAACCATGGCTTCCGATCCGCTGCAGCCTCTTGCATGCGTCGTTGATGGGCCAGCACAGGCTGGTGGCCGGGGAAGCGAGGAGCTTGTCTGAGTACCCTTTCTCCAGGAGGTAAACATCCAACAAGAAGGGCTCTTGTTGCTCCTGCAGCAGCTCGGAGAGCCGCCTTTCCCGGCCAGGTGATGATAAGTTGGGAAGACAGGCGGCCATTAGACTTGCAGCTCGCAGATGAGAGAGAGGAGGCAGCGAGATTTCAAAAGGGGAGGTGATGATTGGTGCGCAGGTGGCATAAATGGAGGGAGGGAAGTGGAGGTGGGAGGATTAAATATGCATTCCCCGTGATGCTGCGCTCCCCCGAGGGCAGGCAAGGAGAGGAATTAATGGTGGTGGTGGGGAGCTGAAACAGAGGAGGATCCATGGCCGAGCTTGGAATTTTGTGGGAGAGGCATGCAGAGCCTTTGTCATGCAACCACACCCACACCACCTTGTAAGCTCTTCTTCTGAGCACCCACCAACCCCACATCAAATCATGAGGTGAACGCCACTTTGTACTAAAAAAAAAAAAAAATCTCATTTTGCAAAGTTGAATGGCTTTCTTTGCTTGAGGGAGGGGACATGTCCATTGATCTATTGCATGCATGATCATTTTTACTGAAGAAGGAAGATGTAAAAATTCTTCTTATCCTATTAGTAATAACTTGAAAAAACTTTTGAAAATCCATAGCAATCAAATCAGATTCTTTACATTAGTTGTCAAACTCCATTCTGTCACATTTGGTTTTACTCATCACTAAGATAGTAGATATATGGAGTGCAGAAAAATCCATGGGAAAGATTTGAGATGTGTTCTACTTCTGCTCATAGTTAACCAAAAAACATGGTTTTGCTTTCACCATGCAACAGTGCCTGGATATGTCTTCTCTTGATTCTCCTCATATTCTAAGCTGATTCAGCTCAGATTTCTTGGTGTGCATATGTTCTGAGAAAAACCACAAACTTTGTCACCTAACAGAGGAGGGCATGTGAGGATGAACAGAGAGGACTGAGCAAATGGACAAACCCAATGTTGCTCAGTGTTGGGATTTGGGGGATTTGTTTTGGCTGCTGCTCTCATTCAACTCTGTAATCAGCAGCCATGTGTTGATGAGCAGGGAATCACTCTTTGTGTGCCTCAGTCACAGTGGACAGAGAGAGCCTCTCCTGCCTCCTCACTCAGTACTTTACTCTGCTCCTTCCTCTGGTGACTGCAGGACCTGAACAACATTGTACTCCACATACCTCCATGTCCTTGGGGTTGATCTTGCAATGCTTCAAATTGTGGTGACACACCTCCAGCAAAGAGAGTTGATGATGAAGATGGAGACAGACCATGGTCATCATGTCTCTTCTAATCACAAGTATATATTTTTGACCATGTTTGTTATGCAGATTTCAATTAAGAAAACTATTCAATATTAAAACAGCATACCAAGGGAAGTTTATTAAACACATCTGGAGGTAGTTACAATTATATATATATATATATATATTGTACAAGAGACATGAAAAAGGAAAAGAATGGAGATCAATATATTTGAACAGATCAAACCAAACACAGAAAAGCTGGTATTGCTATTGAGCTACAGCAGCAATGGTGGCAGTATCAGACACACAGTAACAGGACTGTCAACCACATCACCTGGAAATAAAGACACAACCTGCTCTTTCATCAACCTGCATCATCTCCTGTTCAACAAGTACAGTGAGACTTGGTCAGCCCCCTGCAAATAACCCCAAGTTTGTTTGAGGAGTATGAGAAGTCTTAATTGTTCTCTCTTATCACACCCCCAACATGGATGAAGGCCATGGACCAAAAGCTGGAGCTTTTTTTTTTTTTTTTTTGGGCTAACCCTCTACTTGAACCACCACAAATCAACAATACCACGCTAGCAACATATAATTAATTATATGAGAGGTAGTAGGACTAACTAGATAAGTATAGCCTAATTAAATAAAATATAAATGGGGACTTCTCAAGACATTATTGGAAAAAGTGTTTTGATTTAAAATTATCCTCTAACCCTACAAACAGACGATATATATATATATATATATATATATATATATATATATATATATATATATATATATATATATATATATATATATATATAGGGAGAAAATTATAATTATATGAAAATTTTCTACTAAAAATTATTTATAATTTATATGTCATACTGTCACCACCACCTTTTTTTTTTTTTTTTCTTACATCTTCTCTTACTCTCTTACCAATAATATCTATATGGATTAAGGTTCATTTTAGCCCATATTATTTTGACCATAAATCACTTAACCTTTTATGATTTACTCATATATAAAATAATCCATAAATTTTAAAAACCTAACATATAAACCTCTCCCCCATCAAGTCTGATTTAACAAATATTAGAATCTATCTCATAATAAACTATTTATATAATGACACATATAATTTAAATTAAAAAAATCTATTTTAGCTTTTATAATTTTGGTCATGAACTATAAAGCCCTTATAGTTTTGCTTGTGTCTAAAATAGCTCATACATCTTTAAAAACGTAGCATATAAGTCCCCCTCGTTAAGTATAAATTAATAAAATTTAGAGTCCATTTATCTAATATACTAATTCATAATAAATTATTAATATAATGACACACATAATTTAAGTTTTAAAAAGATCCATCTTGTCGAGGAAGAGGAATCGATGAAGGGCGTAGTGACGGACGAAAATGGAGAGGCAAAGGTATGAGAGGTCAAAGGTGAAAGTGAGGAAGAGCTAGACCACGTCCTAGGCACGATAGGAGGGAGCGTAAGAGAGGGTAAAGTGTGAGATGGTGGGGACGAAAATACCTAGGAGGAAGAGGGACCAGGAGACCATTACATGCCTTAGCGTCGGACTGATCGATACACATCCTACCTGATATAGGATCGAAAGCTCCTAAGCTTATCGTTAGCGTGGGAGAGGTGTGCGTATGACGTCCTATAGGCAACAATGGCTCAATGCTATTGCTGGTGGTCGTTTCCACAACGATGCATCCTCTCGTCATTTTTTTAATTTAAATTATATATATTATTATATTAATTATTTATTATGAATCAATATGCTATATAAGTAAACTCCAATATTTGTTAACTTAGACTAGACAAAAGAGGCTTATATGTTATATTTTTAAAAAATATAACAATTATTTTAGACATTAACTAATGGTCCATGAGCAAAATCATGATTGTTAAAATAAATTTTTTTAAACTTAAATTATACATGTAATTATATTAATAGTTTATATGAGTCAGCATACCATAATTAAATTTTTAATATTTGTTTAACTCAGATTTGATAGGATGAACTTAAATACTGTAGTTTTGAAAGTAAAAAAGATTATTTTAGATATAATAAAACATACTTAAATAATACATGACCAAAGTATAGAAATTAACCCAATATATATTGATTTAGGTGTAACTCGATATATGGCCCATATACTTTTGGATGTTATAAACGCAATATAAGAGGACGATAAGACCCATATATTTTTTATTTTTAATCTTAATAATCAAAAACTTAAAACCCCTAATATATGTGCTCTTTCGCTATTCAATTGTGTCTTTATGTATTGTCGCCCACATCTCCAACTATTGCCAATGACAACCACTTATGCTTGTGACCAACCTTTTTACTTGTTGTCAACAACAATGACTATTAAGCCCTACTGATCCATACTCTCCTCATCATCATCCTTCTCCAACATCATCATACCCTTCCCTTGTCTCCTTTTCGTTGATGATAATGACTTGATAATTATAAAAATTATGATGTTATACACATAATTTAAGCAATGATTATAATGATATTTTAACTATAATTTTTTGTAATGAATATCACTTATACTCACTAAGATGGTTATTAATTTTTGAATTCTCACTAAGATGGTTATGAAAAATCTAGTTAAAACTTCGTCATCAATTAGTTGTCATAATAAAAAAGGTAGAGATTGTTAAATCCCAAATTTTCATGATGAAATTAATTAATAAGTTTATGGACTAAAGTGCTTCTAAGATAAGTGACGCAAGAAATACTTCGATCATGGACTTGAATCATCGAATGATAAATTATCAAAGTAGGAGAATCCAATATTATGTCAAAAAAATATCATGTCGAAAATTAGATATTGAGTCAAAGGATTGATCGATGTGCTAAATATTGGATTTCATGCTATAGGTTCAGGCATCGTGTCAGAAGAATTAGATATTATGCCAAAAGATTATATGTCGTGGGAAAGTCGACATGTCGATAGATCAGACAATATGTCGAAGGAAATGACGATGCGTTGGAGGTTTGGACGAAGTATCAGAAGATCAAACAACATATTGGAATGACATACATTGTACTAAAAGCTTCATAATTGTGTCATATGTATTTGGATTGTTAAATCTCGATTGAGATCTTTTCGGATTAAACTGTATTAGTATTGGGTTAAAATCATACCAACCTATGGAGAAAGCCAATGAGCTTTGATCTGGGATGAATTAGACTTATTAGAAGGCCAAAATAGTAGCCTTGAGAAGGCATGGGCGATGGTACTATCAAGCCTAAGCAGTGGCACCACCCGAATTAATCGATAGGCACAAGTAGTGCCTGTCTGCACTACCGACGATAGTACCACCTATGTAGGTGGTGTTACTGGCTGGGGCGATGGTGGTACTACCTAGAATTTAAAAATTTCTATGGTGGTACCAACTTAAAGTCCAAATTGTAGTATCAAAATTTGTGATGGTAGTACCACCCACACCCTAAAATTTTCAGAGATTTAGATTTTTGACTCAATTTTGAAGTTTTTTTGGGGCTTATAAATATCTGACTAAGACTTGGTTGATGGAGCACTAAATTTTGAGTTTGTGAAGTGTTGAGCTCTCTCTTTGATTATTATTTGAGCCACTTCCTACTTGAGTTTAAAAGTATTTTAAGTTATAGAAGGTAATAGATCTTGTAAAAGAGTTCGTGTGAATCGTCTCTCCTAACTCTATTAAAAGAAAAAAATTGTGATAAAAATAATTGATCTTTACCTATTGAAAAAAAGATCGAAAGTAAAGATATCAAGGAAAAAAAAACTATAAATAAACATAGGTGTAACAGATATAATCATTATAAATCAGTTTACATCTCTTTGATTTATTATTTATTAATTATTCACTTTACTCACAAATTTTTGATTAATTACATCTTCGATATTTATTTTTTGATCAAATTTTAAAATTAAATAAAATTACACATCACCCCTTTGGGTCATTACTATCAGACAAAGTGCACAACATTTACATAAGGTATTATAATGTAAATGGAGTTTAACTCCCCACGTAAGCTACCGTCATAACAAGTAATGCATCAACCACTCATAATATAAATTGTATAACAAAAATAAAAGAACCTAATGCTGCATAGTTGTAACTTTGAGATATTCTTATTTCAAGAATAACATATTACAATTTTCTCTTTAATGTTGAGAAAAATGGTTATATTATTTTAAGGGCATAACTATTTGATTTCAAAAACAAGACACGTAATATTTATGACGTAAATTTAATATTCTACCATATATGTTTATAAATATGATTTATATATATGTCATCACAACTAATTCATTTCTACAGCGAAAAAATAATATCATATTTTTAATATTTTAATTTTAATGATTTTGATCATGAACCACTTAAGTTTTATGATTTATTTATACCTAAAATAATCTTTATATTTTTAAGAACATAGCATATAAACCTCTCCCGTCAAATCTGAATTAATAGATGTCAGAGTCTACTTATATGTTATGATAACATAATAAATTATTAATATAATGACATGTGTAATTTAAGTTTAAATAAGGTTAAAATCTATCTTGTTAAAAGTGGTTGAGATTGTAACAGTGGATGAAAACAGAGAGACAGTGATAGAGAGGCTTAGGACAGAGGTGAGGGAGAGCTGGACCACCACGTCATAATTATGACGAGTGAAGATATAGGAAAGGACAAATTGAGAGGTAATGAGGACGGAGATGCCCAATAGGAGGAAGAGAGAGCAAGAGACCACTATGTGCGTAGCATTGAACTGGCCGACACACATCTACCTGAGACAGGATCGAAAGCTCATGAGCTTATTGTCAACTCGAGAGATGATGCTAAGTACTAAGCAGCACTAGATATTTCTTTTATCTGACCTGTAAAACTGGATTTTTAGTTTCTTAGATTGTTGCAATAAAAAACTCAATAATAAAATAAAATCCAAATTAATTAATAAAATAAGAAATAATAAGTTTATAAATCATCAAAATTGAATTTGACGTTATCATAAGGAATGATTCAAAGAGACTGATGCAGTCTTATGAGCACAAAAAGTGACCAACAAAATCAAAGAACATACTATGAAAAAAAATAAGAAGAATAATATTTTTTCCGTTCGAATCAAATGACCGGTTTTCTCTTTACATAGAAGAGAAGAATCTAATCATAATTATCAGATAATGACTATGTATAATTATAGCCAATAAATATCATTAACATATCAAATAAATAAATAAAAAATAACGGACACCATTAAACAATAAAAAGGAAATAAAAAAAGATAAAATAAAATTTAAGAATTTTATTTTCTAAAATATAAAATATCCAACATCTTCTTCCTCCTCTAGCAGCTCTTGTCCTTCCTTCTATGCGTATGGATTTGATATCCAAAATTAAAAACCTAACTCCGTTGCTTGCACCATTGTGTTATCCTATTGCTCATTTTGTAGTTGAGTTGATTCCCAAACATCAAAATAAAAATAAAAATAAAATAAATCACCCGAGGGTACAATAGTTGTAAATAATGTATGGACTTCTTAGAGCATAATTACACTTAGAACATTAACTTGGAGTGAATCAAACTCACATATTTCCTCTCTCATTGCATTAAAGAAGTGAGCTTTAGCTCCAATGTGCCAATATGCTTTGTAAAAATCATGAAAAGTTAGAATAGAAGCCCCACATGAACTGATTTGATTCCCTAACAAAAGGGATGAGCAAAGAACATATCGTGTTTTGGCTAATTAATCGTGTCTTTGCTAACTCCATGAAGATAGCAAAGAACATATTATAGTAATTGCATGCAGTAGTTTCTCGATCCAAGCAGACGTAAACAGCTTCTTCTTGCGGTGTCACGCGTCGAAGATAAAATAAAAGGAAAAAAAAAAAGAGAACCCTTCTGCTATATGTATCTGTTTCGTTATCATGATGGAACTCTCCCATGATGTCACCCCACTAAAATAAAAGTTGTATGATGGTTCGCCATTGATGATCTCTTGTTCTTAATCTTTGCTTTGATGAGGAATAAAGGGAGGGGAAAAGGTGGCGAGGCCACTACATTTTGATGACGATCAACAACAACTCACTTGGAAAACAGCAGATATGTGACCAAATATGCCCTCCTATGTTATTTAAAAATTAAATAAAACTCCAAAGTTAAGTTTCATATATTTAACTCAAAAACATCAAATATAAATTTAAAAAAATTTGGTTTGGAAAGGGGTGAACAATAAGGTTGCTCTTCTACCGAATCAAAAAGTGAACCACATGTTTGATAGAAAAAATACTTTAAAATATATTAAAAAGTATAGAATTATATAATAATAAAAATATAAAATATTAAGATATTATGGAGTGATATCTTCCAACATCAACCAACATTATAAACATAAATATCGATTGATACTAATTGCACTAAACCAGGTCAGTTTTAATTTGTTTTTCATGAAAAACAACCCTAATTTCATTATCGACATAAAATAAATAATAAAAAAATTTAAGTTAAGGAAACTCAAATAATATTTTGTTATTTTACAAAATTAGATCAATTTTATATAATTCGATCGGTTCATGCAGGTCATCCAAAAATGATTAATCGATTTATCCTAGTTTTTCAACATATGAATCCAATAATTAAATTGGACCAATTAATGGTTTGGTTCATATATATATGAACCAGAAAATAGCATCTCCAAATTTAGAGCTAAAAAACCACTTACATGCCATCCATATTTGTATCAAGGCAACAAGCCGCGATTGATATATTATTGGCAATATGCTTTTTTGAGTTATTTAAAATATAAATATAATAAATAAATAAAATTCCAAAGAAATTGGAGCCAATTTAAAGTTGTTAATTAGTTATTATTATCGATTCCCAAAAGACGACTACCATCTTTGGTCATGACAAAAGAGTTCTCGGCGCCCATCCGTTTGCGTGTCGGTTTCGCCAATCGAAATAAGGCTTCCACACCATCAGCGACGCCAACATCAGTTCCTTTCCCAGCAGGTATCCCCCGCCGACCGCAGCGGACGGCAGAGGCAAACGCCGGAGCCACCAGCACAGCAGCACCAAGCGGCGGATCTCCGCCAGACTCCGCCGGAGCGCGGCGGACTCGGACCGAAGACGCTCGTTGTCGCGGCGGAAAAGGAGGACCGAGAGGTTCACATGCCCGAGCCGGCCGGCAGCAGCGCGGTTCTGCGCCCTGAGCCGGTCCGCCTCCGACCGGAGACCCTCGAGTCGGCGCCGCCTCCGTATACGGGACCGTCGGGCGGACTCCCGGTTCGAGATGATGCGGAGGCGTCGCCGCTCCTCGTCGACCGAGACCGCCAGCCGACGGGTCTCCGCGACGCGAACCAGTGGCGTGTTGTTCCCACGGGTGAGCGCCGGCTCGGACTCGTCGAGAAGGAAGTCGAGATCAAGGAGGACCGACTCGAGGTCCGACATGGTCGCGAACCGGATGGCGAAAATAGACCGTGCGGTTCGGCCGTCAGCGAGGGGGAAGCAGTATTTATTTATACCTGTTTGGCGGCGGAGTCAGCCAACAGGAAGAAGATTCATACGTGGCAAAGTGCTCACGGACCCGGTCTCCTTAAAAACGCACTACGGATCCAATGTTTGCCATGCGAAAAGGGCGAAAGGCGTCGAATCCATCTCTTCCGTTCATGGGTGGGTCTTGACGGCGGAGATGAAAGTGTTCGTTGTTTGTACGACATGGAAAACACCGGATCCGACGCTGCTATGACGAAATCAAGGGCCATATTAACTTAATCGCGAAGAAACAAAGCAGGGTTGGGCCGGATTCATATGTGGGTAAGATTAGAGGAATCGGGCCGAATAGGTAGGGCTTCCCAAAGGAAGGAATACAGGATAAGGGCTCGCTCTACTTATTATTAACCCCTCATTTTGATGAATAAATTGCATTTTTGTGAACAAATAATCTAGAACTGACTTTTATTTAAATTATGAAAGTTCATTGAACCTACAACTAAACTATGTTTAAAAGAAGAAAATTATGTTTTTGGTTTGGTCCATACATTATTTTCATTTATTTCTATGCAACCAGGGGGGGGGGTCAAGAAGCCTCCCTCTTTCTCTTTCTTTTATTTTCCCACTAATTGTTCTATCCTATCCTTCTGCAACAAAGAAATCCATAGACCCACCTCCCAATGGTGGTCATTGTGTTATGAAGAGATGGAGCACAATCCCCCCAAAAAGCTAGTTCTACCTTAAGCCTCAAAAGAGGCTCCACAGGTGAATGCATCGTACATACAAGGGACTATATCTCAAAAGACAGCTGCATGTTAATTCTATCTTAGCAAGTTCAAGGTTTACCATATCTTTTTAACAATTATCAAAATTATGAAGATTTCAGAATAAACTTTACCAAACAAAGACACAACATATGGCAGACACTACTTGACTGTTGAATGTTACCTCTGCAACCTTTTAAGAACAACTCATTTCTTCCAAATTAGACTATTGTAAATATTTGAAGCACCAGGTGATCAGAGCTAGTTAGGGAATGAGCCTATTGCTAAATATGTATATATTTTGTATGGCATGCAAACATGTAGTATCTGTCTGAAACTTTTCTACGTTTTCCTATTCCACTAAAATAAGAAATCCAAGCTGAGACACCCACAATTTTTCTTTTTTCATGTCAAATGATTCAAAGAAAGTACAGAGTTTACCGAGGAGTCCTTGAGGCTTTTCTTGGTGGGTATACAAAATCCGTGTGAGCTGCCTTTGGTACCAATTGATTGTCCCAACGAGCACATCTGCTCGAGTGTCTGTTCAAATTTTAAAAAAAAATTTGTTAAAACAACAAATCAATAAGATCATGATAAACAACAATTCACTAGCTGGGTGCACAATTGATGCGATTGTCATGATAGCAGCATATTCCTCTTGGTCATAGTTCCCAGTAGCCTGCCCATTTGCATCAATTCTCCCTCTTTGATATCACAGTATCATAACTCCAGGAACTGGTCTGGAGATTTCTACATGTCCACCGGGCGAGTAACCTGGAAGGATCAACAAGAAGAATAACATGAATACTAAAAAAATGACTCTCAGAAGATAACAATCGTATGTTTCTCAGGATTGTCCAGCATCCCTATAAATGAGTTGGGGTGAAAATTTTCATACATCAGAATATAGCATCTCAAAGCGATATCATTACGAGCAAAGACAGAAGCCTACAAAATAATGGCACATAACACAAAAATTCATTTAATTGTTCAACGCAGAGATTTAAGATCTGACATTTGTAAAGCATTTAATCTGGGCATTCAGAAAACTGTGATGCAAAAATATTCTATGGCATCAACAGTAAGCATACTGAAGAAAAGAGTAAAAAAAACAATGCATCAAAGAGAGTAAACAAATTATAATTTTCAACAGTCTCATCCTAACAGCCTTCTCTATTGATGCCAAAATAAAAAAGAAAAATAGCATGAAGTGTCACAAGCATGCACCACATGGCTGAGAAAACCATAATCAGAAAAATCATTATTATTTAGACTTCATAGTATTCTCATCTAGCATTAGAGGTTTAAGCTCTCCATGCATTCCTTTTCCATTTCATAATATCTACTGCAGTACTACCTACTCATGTTCACATAAAATTCGATCTCGCTTGGTATGATGGTATAACCTTCAAAACCAAACTATGCTAAAAACCTAATATGATCATTTTATTCATCAATATCAACAAGAAGATTTCTGTTATGTTCTGGATACATGATGAACTTACCTTGAACAACAAATCATGTGCAATGTATTCCCAAGGCAATGAGATGGACATCAGGCAGCACTTTAGGGGTAGAATTTCATCATCAGATTGCCTGTTGGGAGATGTAGCAGCATAAGCATGCTTCGCCAACACAGAAGCAGCTCTGTGGACAATAGTTCCTAGGCCGATCCCTGAGCCTTTTCTAGATAAATGAACTGCTGAAGAAAGAGCTGCATTCTGGTGGCTTTGATCTATAATACAGCAAAGTTAATGTTTTAAAAACCATCTGCATCACAGGAGAACCACCTTGCCTATGGTCTCTACTAAGTGTATTAAAACTTCAAACTTTCATCTTTCAAGTGACACATTTTGGACCTATGTTTTCATGCCAATCTTTTTTAATTAGATATTAACTAGATATTTAATTTCTCCTGTTTCCCCAAATAACCTTAAAACATGCAAAATTCATAAAAAAAAATTCAGCAAGAAAATGTCATGGACCTGCTATTCCAGAAACTGCCACTTCAACCTCCCCACGCCCACCAGGGCCCCGCATGTAAATCTTGTCAGTTTTTGTATGACCATGGCCCATTGACAGAAGGCTCCCAAATCTAGACTTTCCAGCTTCAAAAGTAAAAAAATAAATCATGATGAGAAACTTTTAGCTAGGTAAATATAACTAATCAATTGAGGCATCATACTTAGCACAAGAGGTGAGACAAAAGCAGATCTGTTCAAAGTTTTATGATCAGATTTATCATTTTATTTTCAACTGCTCATGCTTACCATCAATCAGGTGCAAATACTTTTTCTCACTCTAAAACAAGAGAATTGTAGGATAACCAGCGTAACTACAATATTCCTACTAAGACAAGACAATATACATCAAAAGATATCATCATAAGCAAATAAAAAGATCCAGTATTAACATGTGTGCAGACTTGCAGGAATCCAACTTTATCATCATACAAGGTCATCTAAAGGAGATTTTATATAGAGGAAATTATAAGTGACCATGACCTAATAACTAATCCTTCAACTGATATATGCAAAACACAGTAATCTTAGCTTCTGTAGCATATCAACCAATGAAGAGAAAGAACTCGCAACAATTATTTACAAAGTCAAAGATCCCCAAAAGATACTGAACCCTGATTACATCGAATATAAGTTTAGCCTTTAACACTTTAATTCTAGCATCCGAAGACAAATCTAAGGCAATGCATCAGTACCAGTAGGTACTAATGCATTAAAGCTCTCAATAATTAGAATGCAGTGACTTCTTTGTCAACAATATAATTCTAATACAGTATATGAGGCATATGTCAGGAGACATCTTTGTTCCCTTGCTTGAGGCCTATGCAGCCTCCATATGCAGCTAACCGGCATATGCCTACCTATATACCCAATAGCTATGTAAGCAATCCACACAAGTTGAATGTGACAGAAACAGTCTGTTAAGTTGCCCCTCTGATAATGCTAAACTACTGTGATGACTTTGCATGCATCCTGCTGATGTTGACTGTGCAGTCATATAGGTTGAACAGATAGCAGCATATGCAAAATATGATGTTATTTTCTTGTGTCTCTCTCCTTGCCGTTATACCAATAATAGAATGTGCAACATCAGATTATTCCTTTTACCCTGCAACCTGCTTACTTTACTGATCAAGAATTGACTCAAATAAGTTAGCCATGTGCCAAACCCTCTAATATACTGTTGCTAGCAAAAAAATAATGTTCTTTAAATTTTACAATTTGAACATAACCAAATATCCTACTACCAAAATGTCAATATTACCTCCAAGTTCTTAAATTACAAATAGGTCCCCATCCCTCCACGTTTTTCTTTTACACTAACTTGTGAATGCGATTCACCGTAACATTTCCTAGTTGTCATGGCTGTTCCTCTTTTTCTCCTTTGCAACAACTCTAAAACTCCACTAAACAGACTATTTCCTTCCATTCAAAGACCACAAGTCATAGGCAAGGCAATTGCAAGGACTTAAATCTCAGTCCAATACTGGTTTTCATAAGCAATTGGACTGATAGCACACAAATAGCACTGTTGACCTGTATCACTTACCAGAAAAAAATAATAAAAGAATAAATACCACAGGTGCTAGGACACACCTATATGGTTTGGCACTGATCAGGAACAATAAAATACAAGTGTCTATTGATCATTGCAACCACCAGAAAAAATAATAAAAGAAAAAATACCGCAAGCCCTAGACCACACCTATATGGTCAGGCACTGATCACTTATCAGATCAATAAATACAACTCTGTATTAATCATTGAAATTGAATTTTGATTACGTCGGTAACTGTTTGGACTTTGGAATACATGAAACCGCTTCCACCTTAGTCATGAGGCAGTGTGAAAAACAGTGTTCACATTGCAAATATGTTCACATTAATGCACATTTTGAGTTGCAATCGACATTTTTGCAAGAAAGTCAGACTGACAGAATGGCTAATTGGAACTTTTGGGTGCAAATTTGGAGTTCAAGTAGGCTCACTGATAGTGGATTCAAAAGAAGGTAGGACATCTGAGAGAAGCAGAGTATCTAGGGATTTTAAAGTTATCAAAGAGGAGTTAGGCAATTTGAACATAGGGGTATTTTGGTCATTTGATCTGTAGGTCCTTTTAATACAATTTTCAAGTTAGCTGATGTTTTGGAAGGAACAATTGTAATTCTGTTAAAATATATCTTAATCAAATGAATTACAGAAAGGTGTTTCTTGTAACATAACAATAATAAAGATTTAAAATGTAATTATCTGACAGAGGATATTACCAGAAAGTTTCAAGTGTGAATTTTGAGAAGACCAGGCACCTTTTGTGATATCATAATCTTAAATGAAATACTTGAAAGGCCATTCAATTTATCTTGAAGGAAAAAAATTTCCACACCTTCGTCTATCCATAAACAAAAAACTATGAAATACTCACCATCATATGCTTCTCTAACCATCTGATAGCTGACGAATCCTGAGAAGAGAGTAAGCTGCAGTCATAAATAATGCTCTTGTCAAAAGTTCACCCATATATTCTTTAAAAACTGCAGGACCAAGGGCAATCAGCATATCAGCTATGATTCATTCAGAAGAAGGAATAGATAACATGACAAAAAACCTAAATCTCCATAAAACATCTGTAAACCACAAACTTATAAGGAATTTTCTCCTTCACAGACTATAACTTCTGTGAAGTTCTTTATTTCACAATTTCCCATGAAAGTAATATATAATTGGATAAACTGAAAATATAATTATAATCATGACCATTAAGTTCATATTTGTAAATTTATTTCCAATGACAAAAAACTATCCTAAACTATTAGAGGTCAACTCTCAAATTTTACAGTTTGAAATATTTGCAGAACACTCATTAAAATTCCTTTTACATGGCTCCTCTTATCATTTAAGTGGCTCCAATATTTTGAAGGGGAAAAGTGCTTGTCAATCTTACGATTCCAATGATACAATCTTACAATTTAGTGCTTGACTAGATCCATCTGCTGGTCACATGCAATTATAGTCTCATTACTGATACTTATCCAGTCTTGATGCCTAAATATGAATGAATAACTTGTCCATCAAATTCCATTAACAATTAATGGTAGGTTATGGATATTTATTAATAGGCACCCCGACCAAAAAATTACCCCAATGAGAAGAAACCACACAATTGATGTACATATCTAAATATTTTCTTTAATCAAGCAAATTCATGCCTGTTCATGGAAATGGTAAATAAAAATAAGAAAACATACATCTATTTGATCATTTTAGCATTAATATATAAAATAAGAAAATGCAAATCTTGGTTTTAGTAATCTGACTGGTAGACTACTGGTACACCAGGTGATAATTTGAGCCATAAAATCCTAACTGATAAGATTTTTAACGATTGTTTTACAGATATTCCAAAATGCAGACTTTGGATGTTGGTCTCTGGTAGTTCAGCACAGTTTCTTGTCATTGATAATGTTGCGGAAATATGATATAAAAAACTTCAGAGAAATTATAGCAGCTTATGAAGTAGAAATTTCCTTGTAAGTTTGTGGTTCACTTTTCTTGTGAATATCTCATGGAGATCTCAACAATTCTAACTAAATATGTTCCTATTGTTTTAGTATTGTAGTAGTAGTTTACCAAGTGATACAATCACCCATAAAAAATAACAAAAAAGTAATACCAACTGGTACAGGACTATATGACTTGATACTAATTCTTAGACAAAGTAGTAAATATTAGTCAATATGTAGTGTACCAATCCGTATTTAAAATCAATGCAACAAGGACCACTATGTAGTTTGTAATGTATATTGCAAAGTTGTGCCACAATTCCTATCGCTTTCTGATTCTATATGCGACTTGACAACATTCAAAAAGAACCCATGCAATGAGGAGTGCTTTGTAATGTATATTGCTAACACTGTACCCACAAGCCAGATCTTGTATAGGTTCCATAAGATTCTATAACAACATTAAAAACCATTCTATTTTTTCCAACCACATGATTGATCAAAGGATCAAAATCTTTATTTTAAATATTTGCAGATTCAAATATGCAGTAAATGAACTTATATAACTCACAGAAAGAATTTTTAATGCTAACTTACTTCAGTTCACGACTAAATAGAAATTTTGAGTGCATCATATGAGGCATGCTCTATTTTCATCAAAAGAATAGTACAGTGTCCCACCATGCTGAATAATATCATGCAGTGTTGGTAGTATGCTTATGGACAAACCTATTATTAAACACAGGCACGTTTATGTCATGTGGTCATGTAAATGTTAGCGCCTTCCTGCCATGGTATGACATGGTCAGCATGCTTCAATCACAGAATGAAATTCACAAATCAAATTTAAATGAATATCAACAGCAACAATAATGATCACATGCAGCCACCGAACACTACATACAAAATGAAGGATAGGATATTGCAACAGAATTAGACTATTAAACAACAAAACCTTAGATGGCTTGGCTTCCTCCACATCCTTGTGTACATTTGCAGGCCTGCTAGAGTTGCACTCTGGGAGATCCTCATCTGTTGGAAAAGCGGGTCCACCATGTGCATTAAGAAGAACACAGTAGCAATGATTTCTTTCGGACAAAACCTAACCAAATTGAATCCAAATCTTTTTCTAAGATCTTTCATGTAAAGGAATGAATAAGCAAAATTAACTGAATCCAAAAACACGATAATGATATCTTTATAATTCCCGATGACAAAGAAGGATAAAGAAATCAGCATCAACAAGCATGGCATACTAACTAGTGGTAAAGTAATGAATAATATACAATCATATTAACCAGACAAGATTAAGGCATTCGTGATTGGCACCAAGGAACTCTATACCGCCTGGATCAGTTTGGTATGGGTGATATTTATCAGTCCAGCTGCCAGTTGAGACTTGGACGAGCCTCTACCATGCTATTCAAGACTGGTGTCAGGGATCACCACCCAGTACAAGCACGATAACATGTGTCTACAGCAGAGTCCAGACGATAAGCCTACTCAGTTTGGATCCAATCCAAAGACACCCATTGGCAGGTTTAAAGCTGCCTCCCTTTCCTTTACTCACAAATCTCTTCTAAATCTCTTTCAACTCTCTTCAAAATTATTAAAGAAAATTAAGGGAGGGCTCTTTGCGCAAGAAAATTGAATTCAAAGACCCAATCTGTTTTCTCCTCAAAATCAAGGTAAACTGGAACCCAATCTCTAAGCTTATCTCATGCAATTAGTTAGGGTTTATGGTTACTCTTCCATCCTTAGCCTAGATCATTTCTGCTTAAATCTAATCTAGGGCTTGATTTAAAGGCCTAGATTCTTGTAAATCAGAATGAATCTAGCATTGATCCCTGAGGATCTTGCCTGAATCTGTGCTAATCTACCCAGATCCACGTAAATCTATGGCAATGACTACTACCACATTATTGCATCAGTGTCACATTATTTACCAGTATTAGATATCGTAGTAGCAGTTCTATTCATCGGTCTTATAGATGCATTATATTAATCTCCATCTTAACCATATTGAGGACCCCGATTCACCTATCACTTACAGTGGAAAGAGCAAATATATGTTTAGTTTTATATCTAACTCATTAAACTACTTTATGTGTATATGTATTCTTTAGATACTGATTTCAGTCCTTATATATATATATATATATATATATATATATATATATATATGTGTGTGTGTGTGTGTGTGTGTGTGTGTGTGTGTGTGTGTGTATGTGTGTGTGTATCTATATGTATATGTATATGTGTATATATATACATATACATATCCATATATACATATACATACATACATACATACAATATATATATATATGTTGTATTCTATTGTAATCTAAATTAAAATCACTTGATCAATAATGATATTGATTCTATTTGTCAAGAATATATGATAAAAGAAATAAATTAAAGTTTTTATTTTTAAAATTTTGGACCTTTTTCCCGTAACCATGATAACAAACCATGGTTGTGTACACCAATATATACTAGACCTATACTGATCCAAATCTTTTTCGTTTTGGTACCAATGTACAAACCAGCATAGCATGTGTTGGTATGCTGATACATACAAGATCCCTAACTATACGCCTATTTCTTGAAAGTAGGAAATAAGTGTTGGGCCTGGACCAGGACTACAAATTCAATTCCATTGTTGGCACAAACTTTTTCTAAGATGTATAAGAATGAATTAAATGAAACCTCCTAAAGCCCAGCCTTTTGTTCTCATGTGAAAGCAACATGATTCACCAACCTAAAATATATTATAAACATTTTTATTTCCTACATTTTTTACCAATAACTTCTCCTAAAAATAATTAATAATACCAACAAAAATAAGCCATAATTTCCCAAATATTTGGGTATTTGTTGGTGATAAATATACAATTAAGTTCACAAAATGAATGACATCAGTGGTCAAAAGGATAATCTAGCTTTTTATTAACTTCAATGAATTGACGTCAATGGTTGAACAAATACATTACATTTGAAATGATAACCAATGTAGACTTCATAATCTAGTTGAACAAGAATTAAATGTTACAAAGTCAGTCGAGAAAATGATAAGCTTCTAGAACTACACATCACCACCATCTTTTTCACAAGGGATACTATATAAGGACATGAAGTTAGTGCTGAAAATTGAATTCATCAGAGCATGACAATGAGCTCAGAATTAAAATAACTGAAGTTTTCTCGAAAACAAATTAAGACATATTACCACAGCATCAAAAGTGTCATCAAAGTCATCAACTGAAAAACAGATATTTGGGTACGCAGGTAAAGTTTCTGCAGCCTGAAAAAAGACAGATGCATATTAGAAGAAGAAAAGATAGGGACTGAACCTGACAATGACTAACCTTTTTATGGTCCAACTGAAAATCAACACGGCTTGGAGATGCATAAACAGTCTTTACAACCTGATCCAGTAATTGTATGATTAAGGGGAAAACAAAGCATTCAACAGGCAATTGTTAACACTCACTTTCAATACATAAGAAACAATGACAAAAGAAACTCAAAATTGGTATTTGACCCTAGGATGATTGGCCAAGATATGCAAATCATGGTTGAAAGAATGGCTATAATGATAGGCCTTTCTATGTTAATATAAATTCTAGTCATTTCTTGAAAAGTTAATGAGATGTTGGATTATCAGATACATATGCCTACGAAGTTTCATTTTTGCATATATAGCCCTCTTTACTCTTGTTACCACATACACATACAAAGCATAATAAACTTAAAAGGATACAAAGCAAGACACAACTTATTTAACATGATCAACAATAAATGCCCATGCACGAAAATGAACATTCCTAACCTCTGACATTTGTCCTATGAAAAAGTGGTCATATAAATTGTGGCTAATTAATGTGTGTAAACAAAAATAATGTGTGTTTAGTTTAGAAAATTCAGTGATGTTCCATAACATGATAGACAAGTTAGCCTCATCGCAAATTTATTTAATCTGAACTGTTGTAAGCTTAGGCAATTAAAGCTCAGAATGATCTTAAAGATGCAGAACCATTTTCGACTTCCAATCAGATAACAGGACATGTCAAGCCAAACATAAAAAATTCAGAAACAAGGGAATAGAAATAAGAAAGTTATAAAAAAATAATAAAATAATTGAAATTATAATTTGTTAACAAATTGACTTTAGAATTACTTTCTAGTTGGACTTGATGGAAGTAAAGAGATTGAAATTCGTGATCAAATACATTTTCCCAAATAAATGATGCTAAGTATTTACAACACATGTAAAACAGTGAATTTCCAGTGCCAATAAAAGTTAAAGATTTGTTTAAAAAATGAGAATCTGCACTAGTCTAACACTTCCACTCTTTAAGAGTATCCATCAAGTGTGGTATAGTGACATTTCCTTTTCATGAATATATCAACAAAATTTGAAAAAGCATGCAATCTTTCTTTCAGAAGACAAAGAATTTATTTGAATAAATCAAGTATTAATTAATTTGAATAAAAGTTAATCCCAAGATGTCAATAAACTATTTTGCAGAAAAAAAATTCATCAAGTTAATATGAGCACGAGTGATAGAGAGAGAGTTCATTGGCAGAAATACCTTATATATTGGTGAAAGTGATATGTCCTGCCCACTTAGACGTTTCTCCAGATCTTGTTTACTGACAGTGAATTATCAAATAAAAGCAAAAAACAAGAACCTTCATGATCAAATATGGTAGAGAAAATAGAATGATTAACATCTAAGAATCCAACTTCAGTTCTTCAAATGTAGTATTAGAATGCATTATTGTCTTATCATTTTTGAGGAGCAATTCCACAACAATCTTTATAGGTTTCCAAGTAAATTCAGTTCTTTAGGATCAGGTAAGCATCAGGGTAACTCTGTAAACTGTAAAGTCTTCTCTTTTTACCCTAACTGGGCAATCTGATTCACTACACAACTTGAATCAAAAGATTTGGAGATGAACATACAACCACAATTTTGCATAAGGGTGAAAACATTACATAGCCAATCCAAGTAACTCATATATTCAAAAAACACATTAGAAACCTAAAAGAATGTCCGTATTCTGTTCTTAATTAGGTTGGACACACGAAACAATAGACAGAATTTTCTGAATCAGGCATGAGCAGTTACAAAACCCCACAAAAATCAACATCAAGATGACATCAAGCTTTTCTCCAAGTGATAAACTGTACTTATCCCTAACAACAAGCTACAACAATAACCCTTAACAACAAGCTACAACAGACTTTTAAGACAAAAGATCAGAGTGAAAGCATACATGTGCTAGGGACACATGAGAGAAGAAAAATGCATATTAAACAAATTAGAGTCTGCATTCACTAAATGACACTAGAAAATTGAAAAGACTAATTCATTGATGATTTGATTTCTTATAAAGCCGGTAGAAAGGCAAATAAATAGATGAGTATAAGTTCAGACAGTAAACAAATGGGGTAATTTACCAATAACAATAAGTTTCTAGTGCCACAAGAAAAATACTATCATTTTCAAAAGTGAGTCAAAAGAAAGGTACCTGCAAATTGCAACTGTGACTGTATATGATGTGTGGGCAATCAAATTTAAGTAAAAGGAACGTCTCCAATCCACACATGCAGAATCTTCACCAACTACTTTCTCCAACTGCAGGACATTAAGAACAAGAAATTTATGTGGTTATATTTCATGGTAAAACTAGTGATTTAAAAAGGTGCTCGGGTGCTCGCCTAAGCGCTCGGGCGATGCGAGGTGAGGCGCCTCGCTCAACTCCAGGTGAGGACCGAACCAGAGCTAAAAGCTTGGGCGCTCCCCCGAACCCAAGCGCCGAGTGCTTCGGGCGACCGCCCGGGTAAACCAAGCGACCGAACCAAGCTTTTAGCTCTGGTTCGGTCGTTCGCATTAGTTGGTTCAATCGAACCAACTAACACAACAATATATTTCATGAGTCAACCCTAATCTTCTCATCTCGAATCGGGATTATGTCGCCGACATCTCGTCGTCGCCGCTGCCTCATTCGTTGCCACTGCTGTTGTCTTTGCCGTCGTCGCTGGTCTTCGCCACCGTCACTACTGTCGCTTCTCCTCGCCATCGTCACTACAGTCGCTGGTCCTCACCTCCGTCGCTGCAATCGCTGCTCTTCGCCACCGTCATTGTCGCTACCGCTCCTCTCACTCTCGGTCAGGTTAGCTCGTTGCCTTTATATCGCTCCGCTGTCGCTACCACCGCCAATGCCACCGCCGCCACGCTCTCGATGCGCCTTTCGCCTCACCTCGTCTCGACTGTTAACATAGTTAATAGTATACTATATATTTTTTATATATTTATTAATTATATTATATGTTTTTTTATTTTAGCGTCTCGCTTTGCTCAAGCGAGCACCTCGAGCGTTTTGGGACCCTGGAGCCTAGCGCTTTTTAAATCATTGAGTAAAACATACTAACACCGTTCCTGTCAGCTCAATATTCACTCTATTATTAGACACATGCCATGTTGAAACTCAAAAGTGCATCCATTAATCTGCATATGTCATATGGACTGCCTTTGAGATTTAGAACATTAAATAAAACCATTTACCAAAAAAAGTTAAAACCTAACCAACTATAATTCCAATTTAAGTCAAAAGAAATTAAAGCAATGGAAAGATGATGAACTTGTGAAGTTATTCTTACACAAAGTTCCTCAAGTTCGTTATGCAATCCGCAGAATCAAAATCATGTTTGACAACCTAGTAACTACAATGTGGAAAATGGTGATATTCCAATTTTCAAACGCAAAAGCACATATAACATGAAACTGAAGAAACATGCATGCACCTGAGCATTTCCAGGTCACAGAAGGACCTAAAAATAAGAGAATCAGATACTAAGATTTACTAAGTAAGGCAAACGAATGCTACCTAAAGCTGTATTTTTGAATGATTAAGTTCAGCTGAAAATTTTAGGTTTGTTTATTAAATCATCCATCAAAATGAACTAAAGGGAACTACAAAAGTTTACAGAACTTCACAGCTACGGCAAGCACAATATATAAGAAAATTGAACTCCATGTTAGTTACCCTGGGGGCCCATCTACGGACAAAGAAAGGAGAACCATCTTCCACATCATCATTAAATCTGTATCCACGAAAATTCTGGAAGTAAAGACAAAAAGAACAGTTGGGCACAAAAATGGAGAAGGGACATGGAGAAACATTACATACGCTCGAATCATTTCAGGTAATTAAACATTACCATGTTTCTAACAAAAAACACAAGGTCATCCTCTTCACGTCCCTTTGATACCCTCCCACGTATAAAATACAGATCCAGGACCTCATGCCAGAACCCGTTGTCCATTACAACATCGGAAGCATCCTGTTCATCATGTACCGAATCACCCAGTAGGCTTGAATGTTTCTTCACCATACTTAACAATTCACACCTAGCAACAAGATCATTATTTGCAAATATAAATGTATATAGTTTGATGAGAAGGGGCAATAGACTCCATTAAAAAGCTCAGTTGAGATTGCAAATGATTACAATTGCCAACAAGAACTAGAGGTTCAATCAACAGAAGTCCGCACATGGCAAAAGTATATATGTAATGAACTTTATAAGGGGTTCCTGTCAACAAAGCTCAAATTTTGAGAAATCATGACTAAAAGACCATTTGGTAATAAGTCATAGAATCTTTGCGTTTCTTGCGGCAAAGAATAACGACCTTAATCTGGCACTCCAACACGCAAATGAGTCCAGAAGATCAAGAATGCAGCAAGAACACAAATATGTAAATTTTGCTAATTTAAGTTCAACTACTAGAAATTTCTGGTAAGAACTTCCCAGGACAAGTGGTTCCAGGACGCCAATTTGCACTGGACATCAAGAGATAAGCTCCATCGAAACCCTACTTCGAGGCGCAAAAAACAGCATAACAGACCTCAAAAGTCCCGAATTGAGCGAAAAGGGGCGGGTACCTGGAAGGGGTCTCGCCATCGGAGAGACCACTAGAGATCGAGATCGGCTTCTCGCCGGCCATCGCTACAGCATCCCCCTCCCTGGTCGCCCGGGAAGGGAGGGCGACAATTCAACACCGACACTTGATTTCTAGGGTTCCGAAGACGAGCTCGCCGACAGAAACGGAATCGAACACAAGCGCCGGTCGGAGAGCCGCTTCGGTTCGTCGTGCAACGGCCACGCGCTGCTGTCGGCGACGCGCAGATCCAAAATGGTACCCAAACCTCGACGGTTACCTTAAACCATTCTTCTTCTTCTTTTTTTTTAATTATTTATATATTGGATAAATTCCAATGCCAATATATTATTTCATTTTTGGACTTCTCTCAAAATGCCTTTTTTTCATATTCCTGAAAGGAGTGTTCCTAATCTTCGAATCAAATCATATATTTAGAACCTCCATCAAAATATTATAAATTTATTTAAAAAACTATTATAACGGAGATAAATTGATTCAAAAGTTAATATAAATCAAATCATATATAAAAATACAATTACTATCATTATTAGTTTAGAAATAAGATTTAAAAAGAATATATAAATATATTTAAGAAATATTATAATTGAATAATTGAATCGACTCATCATATGGATCGGTCCCATCAATGGATAGGTTTATCATAATTAGTTTACTCGATTATTCGATCTACCAAAACCAATAAAAAGTACCATCAACATTTAATTTTAATCACCCTACAAGTGATTTTTTTTAATTAAGTATATAATAGCATTATTTAGCATATTCTTTTCATAACAATTATCTAAGCATGGAAGATTTACTTTTATTGAAAAGAACATTATTTTTTATTTTTCTGATGAACCACTAGTTGGAGATCGTATCTTTTATCTTCTATCCATTTACCCATTATAAATGTGTTGTGTGCATATTAACCTTAACTAAGCAACACTTATAAATATAGATAATCAATTTAAAGGTACTTAAAAATCCAAGCATCAGACAAAAAAAAAAAAAATTGACTGTAACCAATTTGCTTAAAAAAAAATTATTTAAGATTAGATATAGCTCGAGTAAAAAGCCTCAAGCTCCAATTTGCATGATTTTGTTCAGAGATGTTTCATGGATGGATGGATATGATTGTATCATCTAGCATAGACAAATGGATTTGGCAAGCTAATCATCCTTGTTAAGGTATCTACTAATCCAGAGAGCTTAGAAGGGTAGATTTAAAAAGGCTGGTATTTAGAATAATATTAAGACCATCATCTTCTTTCTTTATTAGAAGTGACAGTTAACTAGATAAAGGCCTTTATTATATAAGAGAATTTTTGCCTATATAATTCTTATTAAATATTTTAATTTTATTTAGGATATTAGTTTGAAATCAAGAGAAGGAGGAGGAGATGTCACCATTGATCAGGCATAACTGAGCATATACATGCTCTTATCATATTCCATAATGGACTGACAAATGCCTTTTATGTTGGGTTTAATTAATTAGAATGGGAGGGTTTTACCTTTAGAGCAATTTTTTTTAGGCAGTAAGTATATTATTATGTTTGCTGAGGATTCTTCACTGATCAGATTCTTAAGATAAAGCTTATGTCTACTGGTTAAGACTTCAGCCAGAATTTTATAGTTTACATTAGAATAAGCTATAGGATGATAATTTTTCAATTACAAACATTCAAATCCTAGGGTCCATAACATAGATTCCTTTAAATGTTTGAACTTTTATTTTTGAATTAAAACATAAACATTCTAAAATATTCTTTTATTTTTTAAAGGTCTAAAAATTTACTATTGAATTAAAATATATTATAATTATTCATGTCATATGAAGTTTCAAAAAAAATAATAATTATATTTGATCAATAAATAAATTATAATACATATATATAATTTAAGTAATGTCTATTTACTTATTCTTAATGCACATGGGGAAAGATATTGCAATCCTATAAATAAAAACATAACAGTTCATATAATTGATATAAATAAAGACAGTTGAACACATTATTCAAGTTTAATACTCAGAATAATTTTTCTAAGAGTTTCCAAACTTACAAGTTTTTGTTAAAAAATGATGGAATGTAACAATATTTGTTACCAACCAATGACAATAAATTCTAGAAACACAAATATTTGTTATCCCTCAACAAGGAAACAATTCATGTAGGCGCAGAGTTGACATCCAACACTTCTCTTATTATTTCTCTTACAGCAAATTCTTGGGTGAGAATACCAGCATGAGTTGCATTTGGGATTTTGATGACTTTGAGCTCTTGTTCTGGAGCATCAAACCATTCTGATTCAAGTGCCAATAAGCTAGCCAGATTCACCAACCCATCCCCATCACCATAAACCACCTCAGGAGGCTCATCAAACTTCCCTTCACCATTGTAGAGATATGTTTCAGGAGTGGTCACCCCAACCCCTACAATGCAAGTCATTGGAACTCCCGGCGCCGCCATCTCCTCTAGCAATGGTAGTATCCGAGATACATAAGGCTTTACGCCCTCTTGGAACCCAATTGCTTGCAGGAAGTCTGCCATGTCGGTTGCTGAGTAGTTCCTGTCACTTGTAATGGCAAGTGGTCTGTCTCCAAATGCTTTAGGAGAAGGCAGAAGCCAAAGGTTGCTTTCTGTTCTCCTGAATTGTTCTCTTACTATCAAGGTATCCACAAATGACATCCCCATTGTGTCTCCACAGGTGAACGTGAACATTTCCATGACAACGCCTCCCCATGGTGCAGACAGTGCTATGAAGTGCTTGATGAACTTTCGACGCCACCATGAAGGATTGCGGTTAAGGAGATGAAGGGTGAGCAATCCACCATAGCTGTGTGTTAAAATGATCACAGGTTTGTCTCCGTTCATCTTGCTGGCTTGCTCAACTAGCTCTCTGAGATCTTGAAGATATTGAGTAGCCACCTTTGATGGATGACCTTCGGCGGCAAGGCTGTATCGGAAATCGTAAGGTGCTCCGAAAAGGTTGAGGCTGTCTTGGTACCCAATTTCTTCCAAGGACTTCACCAGGGTATCCATGCAAATAGAAGAATCCCTGAAAAATTATAGTCCTGAGGTAGATCAGACAACTTATTCAGAATGCATCTGCAATTGTAGAATATATTTAGATGATTTGCAGTCTTGGTCAGGAACGGCACAATTTATTTGATCAACCTTATGCCAGGCTAGGATAATTTGGCTGGAGGCTAAAATATTGAGGCCGAAAAGTTTGAAAGAGATCAAATAAGTAGCATATGTCAAAAAAGAAAAAACACACACACACACACACATACATACAAATCTGATAGAAATTATCAATTTTATTGATTATTATAGTCATTTTCTTACTTGAAATCAAAGGTAAAATACAACACCTTGTTTTCAGATCCCAAATGTAAAATAGAAACAGTGCAAAAAGGGATAATTTGGCTGGAGGCTAAAATATTAAGGCCGAAAAGTTTGAAAGAGATCAAATAAGTAACATATGTCAAAAAAGAGAAAAAAAAAAAAAAACACACACACACACACATACATACATACAAATCTGATAGACATTATCAATTTTATTGATTATTAGAGTCATTTTCTTACTTGAAATCAAACGTAAAATACAGCACCTTGTTTTCAGATCCCGAATGTAAAATAGAAACAGTGGAAAAAGAAGATGAAGAAGAAAAAGAATAAAACTGAGGACTACATGATCCTTAAATCTTAAACCTGATAGAAAATTATCAATTTTATTGATTATTATAGTCATTTTCTTACTTGAAATCAAAGGTAAAATACAACACCTTGTTTTCAGATCCCAAATGTAAAATAGAAACAGTGCAAAAAGGGATAATTTGGCTGGAGGCTAAAATATTAAGGCCGAAAAGTTTGAAAGAGATCAAATAAGTAACATATTTCAAAAAAAAAAAACACATACATACATACAAATCTGAATTTTATTGATTATTATAGTCATTTTCTTACTTGAAATCAAACGTAAAATACAGCACCTTGTTTTCAGATCCCGAATGTAAAATAGAAACAGTGGAAAAAGAAGATGAAGAAGAAAAGGAATAAAACTGAGGACTACATGATCCTTAGATCTTAAATCTGATAGAAAATTATCAATTTTATTGATTATTATAGTCATTTTCTTACTTGAAATCAAAGGTAAAATACAGCACCTTGTTTTCAGATCCCAAATGTAAAATAGAAACAGTGGAAAAAGAAGAAGAAGAAGAAAAGGAATAAAACTGAGGACTACATGATCCTTAGATCTTAAACAGGTAAGTGAGTTGGGATATGCTAGATCAATCAGTGGCTCAAACCTTGGAAGAAAGAAGGATGAAGGAGGGAGGGCTTTTGCTCACTTGTGGTCGGGATCGAGGAATCGTAACCCCTCGGTGGAGCCGAAGAAGGGGACGCGGGTGTCGACGCCGGGCACGTTGCGGAAGTCGTCGGCGTCGGGGTCGTAGACGAGGCTCAGCTGGTGAGCGAAGCATCGCAGGGCGGCGGAATCCAGGAGGAGGGAGCGGTCCATCCAGATCCTGAACCAGCCAGCGGCTTGCTGAGCTTGGGGGACGGGCAGGGGCGGGCTGTAATCCTCCGTCAGCCGGGCCTCGAGCTGGTTTCCGCTCTGGCCGGGGACCAAAATGAGGGGGTGGAGCTCATGGCCGGCCGCCATGGTGAGGAGACGGTGAGTGTCACTGAGGCGGGGGCGGCGTGTTCCGTTGCTCCGCTGCTCTTTTTGTCAACGAATCAATCTTTTTCTTGCTTTTTTTTTCTTGTAAATCCGTTAAAACAGTAATATTTTCTTTCACATATTCAATCTTTTGAGATTAGTTATAGTTTTAAATTCTTATTCATAGCTTGAAAATTTATACTTCAAAATTCTTATTTAACGTCTCAAAATTAAAATCTATCTTCTGTATTTTAAAACCCATGTAAATGAACTCTTGTATTATGAATCAAAATTAAAATCATATCGTATAAGTGACCTCTTCTATTAGAAATAAGATTACGTTATTAGGTAAAATAATAATAAAAATTATTATTGATATCTAATATTGTACCCCTTATACTTTAAAACTCGTATAATTAACCTCTTGTATAATAATTTTACATCAAAGTGACCCTCATGCTATTATGTGGATGTTAAACAAATCCCTTATGTTAATAAAAAAAGGTAAGGATTTAAAATCAAAGTAATCCCTCTATTAGAAATAAGATTAGTTATTAGGTAAAATAATGATCAAAATTCTTCTTAACATCTAATACTATGCTTCAAAATCAAAGTCATACCTCGTACTTTAAAACTCATATAATAATTTTACATCAAAGTGGCCCCATGCTATTATATGGATGTTAAACAAACCCCTTTGTTAATAAAAAAAGGTAATATCGTAATCACATAACCTAAAAAAAAAAAGTAAAAAGATAATTGATTAAAATATTATGTGTCCAATTATTAGTAACCCAACAACCATGTCAAGTGGGAATATACATCAATAGTAATCCATCTCAAGGACTCTTATTTTTAACAGAGGAAACTATTTTGATACGAAATCGTAATACAAGAGGTCACTTATATAAGTTTTAAGTACATGGAGTAATTTTGATTTTGAGGTATAGTACGAGAGTAATTTATATGAGTTTTAAAGTATATGAGATGACTTTTATTTTGAGACATAATACGAAGATCACTTATATGAGTTCTAAAATATGATGGGTAATTTTGATTTTGAGATACTGTACGAATATCAAGAATAATTTTTTTAATCAAAGTCTTGTGCATAATTTTTCTCGTTCTTCAATTGTTTGCCCAAAATATACCAAAAGATATTATGGCAAAAGATGCACGAGATTGGACAAAATGGAATATCCGTTAATATACTTTTTTTTATGCATTACAAGATTTTTCTTTAAAATAATATAAATATTTTAATCTTGAGTACTTATAACCCAAATAATCTTTTTTCTAAGAAGATCATCCTTATCCTTAAACAAGATGAATAAAATTAAATATGATCGAGTGCTGACATTGATAGTAAAAAATGACATATTTTTAGAAAATCTTGTAAGGAATCAAAACTTAATAATTATCTAATTTCATCCATCTTCTACAGTGAAGGTCTTTGTGATGATAAGTTCTTTGCATTACATAAATACTTAAAAATGAGATAGGTATAACTAATCAAAATTACATTAAATAATACTAAAAAAAAACTATTAAGTCTTTTCTCACACATACTAAAAAAACTATAGCTAGTGGTAAGGAGGAAGAAGAAGAGGCAAAAAGGATCTCGGGAAGGAGAGGACATCGTAGACTAATATTTTTTTTTTAATTTAGCGAACTCGTACGATTATTTATATAACAAACACTATCATTTCTTTTCATATTACATTTCAGACCTTATCATTTTTTAATTAAATGAGCTTTACTTCCCCAAATAATTAGGATATCATGAGGAGTTGTTATTAAAATATGTTCTTATTAATGTACTACAAAGGGCTAGAAATTAAAAAAATCATTAATTTACTCAAATATTTGTATTATATTAACGTCTCCCCACCATAGCCATCTACCTATAGTAGATTTAGAATTGTATTGTCAGATTATAGGCAGTGAAAAATATTTTAAAATATGGGGATCGATTCTAGGTACCATATTTTTTATATATTATGTAAGTATCTTGTCATCGATAGGTGTAATATCATTTATTTTTTAATTATTTGTGATCATCCATGATTTTTTTGATTATTTTAATACGAGAATTTATTTAATATTTCTTATATTAAATAATTTTATATTGAAGGCTTAGTGCTAGAGACATAGTTGTGAATCATATAATTTGAATATAATTTTTAATTTTTTTTATATTAGGTTAGTGAGAAAAAAAGGGTGATATGTATCATTAGTAAATAGTGTGCCGGCTCATGCTTGCTATATATTGGCATCTAGTGGTATTTTAGTGCATGCTTACCACCACCTTGTAATATTGTGTTATCTAAATATTTATAATTTGAGATCAAAAATATGAAACCTTACCTAATTAGAGCCTTCACACCCTCCATTTTAGAGGAGAAAAAGAAAGACAAGTGTTCTTGGTTTAGCACGGGGAATTTAGATTAATTCAAGATCTTTAGAATTAGCTCTAAGACAAGTGTATTATATTTGATCCTATGGTAGCTATGATTCATTCTTATTATAAATAGCTAATAGAGATTTTTCTTTTCTAATAGCATCAACCTCAATCGAGATATAAACTTACAATTATGAACTTATATGAGAATCCTGACTTATCTTGTTTTAACTGTAATATTATGTACAAAACTCTGATTTGATAAAATTTTTTTTTTTTTAGGAACTAGACTCTTAGATATTTCATGTGCAATGATAAAATTATATTATTTTTTGATCCTACTACATCATCAATGTTCCTTTGATATAATTGAAATTTATTTTGCATCTAAAATTCTCTCTGTCTAATATTCCTACTATAGAACTTCTTTTATCACTTAGTTCTTGTTATAATCGAATAAGTTAGGCATGTGTTTATGTTTAGTTTAACATAGCTTAGTGCATGCACATATATACTTTTGTTCTTTTTGGTTAAGATATTCTTATTATACTTTGGTGTTAATAGGATGCTTTTTACAAAGAGAGGTTTGATATCGGAATAGAGACATCCGGTCGTTAGGGCTTATTGGATTATGATGGCTACCTAATAAAGATCGTCACATCACCCTCGTAAAGCTAAATTGACACATCTGATTCAGCTCGGTCCATGGCCTTAGGAAGGGGTACTGTCTCAGATCGTCGCTCAAGAAGCATGATAAGGCGAGGGGTGCACCGATCGACATCAGCAGACGAGTCGCTGATTCGCTCCTCACCCGAGGAGCACGGTAGCAGATTGCACTGCATCAGCACCTGCACATATTAAACAATCTTGTACGGACTCTTCTCTCCGTAGTTAGTATAAAAGACATCCAAGTAAATAGTAGCATGAGACTTTTACTCCCCGACTCTCATTTGCAAAACATACACCTCGATACTTCATATCGCTAACTTGATCATCGGAGGGATCGAGTCGAGGTGTCTCACCCGCCCGATTAAGACCTTGGTGCAGGACACGAGAGCCAGGCCAGGTCTTGGTGGATCTGCTTGTGAGAAAAAAAAAAGAAAAAAAAAAAAGACTTGTAGATAGTGAAGCATCTTTGACATCATTAATAGCAGTTTGTATATACTTCGCTCTTTTGATACTTTCACGATTAAATGCTTGTCATGAAGATAATAAGATTGCTAATTGACTGACAAAGTTTGTCAGATCTATTAGGCCAATTACATATCGGAATAATATTTTATCATCACAACTCTCTTGTCTTTTGAAGTAATATACTATATATATATATATTTAAAGTTCAATGAGTTAGTTACTCTCTTGTCTTTTAAGAATATTTTGAGTTTGAGGGGGCATGTTTGCATGTTTTTACATTACATTTTTTATCTTTAAAAATAAGGTCTCAGTGAGTTAGTGATTTTTTTACTCAGTATTTGATGGTGAAGCAGAACAGATTACATATCTTCTGCTCTTATTTTTCAACGCAAATGTGTATATATATTGATATAATAATCCATTGGGTGCCACCTTCTTTTATTCTTATCTTCTATACCATGCCACACTTTGCTCAACGAGACGTGAGTTTTTATTAGGAATCCAAGACGTAGTAGTAGCAGCAGTAGTAGTAGTAGTAGTAGTGCAGCAGTAGCAGATGAGAGTGGCAACCACCATAGGAGGAGAGCAATGCATGCTTCTCAAGGAAAATGGTTCCGAGCTGCCGCCGCAGTCTCCGGAGTCCAAGCAGGAGAAGCATTCCAAGCCGGCAGTACTGTGTGCTCCCATGGCGATGTAGCTACAGCATTCGAATCGATGGTCGCCGCAATCCCCGCCTTGAACGGTGGGTCGCGGTTGTTGTGGTCCTCGAGGTTGTCACCTAGTTCTGGCGGAGGAGGCCCCGCGTTGAGCGGCAGAGCTGGCGTCGTAACGCCCCTCTTCGCCCGTGGGGCGTGGAGCAGCGGCGGCGACGCGCCGGTGAGCATCTGGACCAACTGGCGGAAGTCGCTGCTGTGCGCGTGGTAGACCGCTGGCGGAGGGCGCGCGGGGCGCCGCCATGGCTTCGGTAAGGGCATGCGGATGATGCGGACCGGCGGCGGTGCCTTTCCGTGCTCGTTTGTGGCTGCTGCTGAGGTGTGCCGCCCCATGGAGTGGTGTGGGATAGACGAAGTTGTCGGCGCGGGGGAGCGATGGGGAGGGGACGCTCGGTACATATAGTGAGTTCACGGCGGTAGCGCTTTCCCCTGCATGGCGCCTCGCACGGACGTGACCCGGCGGCGCATGGGAAGCGCCTGTCACGTTCCAGAAGCAGCTGTGGAGAATGACGACGCAACGCCTCTCGCAAACGCTGCGCTCGCGATTGGAGCTCGCGATGCGGGGGCCGTGCCGGACCCACCGACCGACCGAGCAGGCGGCGCGGAGTCCGTGTCGCACCCCGCGTTGGCCTCCAAAGGAGGAACAAATGAAGGGGGAGGAAGACGATGTCTTCGGCGTTGACGTCATGGTGGAGAAGCCTATTGCGTCTTGTGCTTCTCCTTCGAGGACGAAGACACCAAGTGGAAAGAAGACGATGCTTTTGGCGTTGACTTCACGGTGGAGAAGCCTATTGCGTCTTCTTCTTCTCCTCCTCCTCCTCCTCTTCTTCGAGAACTCACCCCATCTTCTTCCTTCAGAACAAGCAAGCAGAAGTCGCACTTCTTCTTCTCTCCTCATCTTCTTCCTCACGACAGAGGATCCGTAATCTCTTCGAACGATGCTTGTAAGCTTCCCATCTCAACGCTGCCTCCGGCCGCACCTTCCGCAATCTTCCACCTCCTTTCCGCCCGTAAAACTAGTAGTCCATGGTGACCACCTCCATCAAGTGGGCTACACTGATGGATCTCTCATAGCTTCTTCATCAGCGATCAACAGCGAACTGCTTGAAGCTCACAAAGCTACGCTGATGGATCTCTCATAAGAATCGAACCTTACCCTAATCTTTCTACAGAAGAAAAATAGATTGGTGACGAGCAAACCTGCATGTAAATTTATCCTTGTCGCTCCATCATGACATAAACAATGTCCGGAGCTCGAATTCTATCTTTGTCACCTACACAAAAGTTTAGTGATTAAATTTTTTAAAAAAACTATGCAGGGTCATCAGATGTCTAATAGGCATATTATATAATGTTTAAATGAAATAAATAAAACTATAAACAATATATATATATATATAAATATATATATATAAATACTTGAAGCATGATACAGAAAAATTTTAGTTGTTTATTATAATCATGATAATAATAATTATTATTTGGTGGTAGGATCGACCCCTCTAAACCTGTTTGAGACCTGTCTCGAGTCAGCCACATATCATATAACATACACAACAAAAAAAAAAAAAAAAAAAAAATTTGTTGCATGGAATCATGGAGGGAAATCCAATAAAAATATTAGGTGTGGGGTGGACTTATCAAGCTCTGATGAGTGTTCTTTTGGTTTTCTTGTACTGTTGCTAATGACAATGATTAGTGTCCTCCGTGACCCCTTTTTATTCTCATCAGAGAACTGAGTGCTTGGGATTTGGCAAGCAATTACCTCACCACAAAGAAAAAAATTCGGTCAAACCAGATGGTGTTCTTTACATGTTATTTTTGCTAAGTCAATGGGAGAGTTAATGATGCTGGTTTGGTGGTAAAAATAAATAAATAAATAAATTTCTTACTCTATTTTCTTCGATAAGATAAATAACTTTCGTTGCTGTTGATCCATCATCATCATCAGATCGTCATTTCTATTTTCTCGAATTCAATCTTTTTGGAATGATTTAAATTCAATATGGATAATTTTTTTTATGAAATTTCATGATTAAGATGTGTAGACCTATTTAATTCGAAATGATATTCGATACTTGATAGGGTGATATATGGATTCGCCTCTGTGGCTACATATCTCGAGCCACGTGGGCTTCTCAAACCATATAGATCGCCCAAGATCACGGGAGATGATATTACACCAATAGCAGTGAGCGCTACGATGCCAAGCCAAAGATCACAAATGATGACGTCAACTTCTCGAGCTGTACCATTCGCCCGAGATCAAAGGGGATGACACTTCATTGGCAACAATATGCAAGGCGGCACCGAGCGAGATGCCGTACGCCTCATGAAGCATATGTCTAACCCAATCGAGGAAGCAACAACCATTAATAGACCATGTATGATCGACCCTTGGTGACAGGTATAAAAACTGTCACGATGGGTCGAACTTCTGACTCAGAACTCTCTCAATCACTCTACCTATCGACTGAATCATTAAAGGGGTCACATACACTCTTGACTTAAGCCTTGTGTAGGAATAAGCATGAGAAACGGTGAGAGCTCATCGTGAGACGACTGACCCAATCAAATGTCAATCACCTAATGACCCATGCTGACGATATTTATGTACTCGGATCGAATCAAGCCATGCTAACGTCACTTTAGTGAGCTAATTGCTGTACTCGAAGGGCTACAATTAGTAAGGGATGAGACTGTGCTAACTTGTGGAGATCAAAATTGATGTGTCTGAGGTGATTAAGTTACTTAGGAGACCAATTAATCCTCCTTCAAGATTGTTTAGGATTGTTGGGAGCATTAAAGCCCTGTTAGATCCATCGGGGAAGTGAACCATTGTGCAGATTAGTTGGCTGGTTTTGCCAAAGTCAACTAAAAGTTACTTTTTTGTGAAGAGGTTATTGGCCAAATCTTTTTCTTTCTTTTTTAGTGTTGAAACTTGGGTGATTTTTCTCAAAAAGCTCTTCTTTTATTCTTTTATTTTATTTTAATTTTCGGGGGCAAAAGATGATCCTCTTTTTTATTTTTCATAAATGATACCCCTTAATTCTAATAATATGTAAGATATCACTCCCCAACCCAAATGGTATCTTTCCTTTTAAATTTTTCTAACAATTTTTTCACCGATTTGCTGATGCATAGTATTTTCAATAGTATTTATAATATTTTTATTAAGGTACTGCAAGCACTATAAAGCTATTGAAAAATAATTGTTACTCTTTGGTCGTCATTACTTATGGACAATTACGACACAGTGTTTTCAGATTAGTAATTAGTTTAGTTGATGTTAGCAGTCCATTTGAATCATTTATAATATTTTTAAGCAGATCGTATAGTATTTTAATTGCAGTGATCAAAACACCATAATAAGTCAAATTTTTTATCCTATTTGGGTGATGATGTTCCTAAACAATTATAAATACCTATTTGAATCCTATCAATATTTTCTAATATGTTTTGATTTCATTGGGCTCACTTACAATGTTTTCCAATAGAGTTTCAATGTTTTGTTTAGATACTGAAAATAGTATAAAACTATTTAAAATATTATAAGTGAAACAATCTTATTTCTCTTCGATTATCGTTACTCATAAACCATTATATGACTAAAAAATTTGAGGTTTAGAGTTAGTTTGACTGAGGTTATAAGTTCATCTATATCATTTACAATATTTTAAGGTAAACTTAATAATATTTTTATTGTGATAGTCAGAACCCTGTAACTAGCCAAAATAGTATAAGAGTAGTAGAAGTATTTTAAATATTATTTAAAACATAAGACACTATTCGAAAAAAAAATAAAAATAAAAAACACCTCTTTGTGAAAATAAATAAAAAAATAATTTTTTTTTCATAAAAAAAATCATCCTTGATTTTTTTTAATACTGATTGCATTTGCTACTTTTACATAACATCCAAAAAGGAGAGTTAATTTGACCCATCTTAGAACGATCAAGTTGACCACTGTTGGACTCCACTAATTATAGAATGGAAACTACTAGTTTAAGTTCCAAGTTGTAGGAATCAAAGTCGAATTGTCAAAAGTCCGATCCGATTCAATTCGGATTCTGAAATCGTTGGGGTTGGGTTGCGTTTTGACTCCCATCTGTTGGACTTCCACACGGGCGAATCCCACGTGAAAAAGCATGAGAGAGGAGAGAAGTCAACACGAGTCTCCCCACGTGCTAAAAAAAAAAAAACATACGTTATTAAGCACGCACGCACGCACGCACGCATGTGGTCTCCTTTATGACGATTTGGCATGCGTTATATAACGTAGCGGCCACAGAACTCAATTTTGACGGCAGTTTGACGACTCCACCGATGTCAACTCTGTCATTGTGACGCGTCATTAGTTCTTAGCTGGATTCACTCTGTGCCACGTCGGAAACAGGTCGTTGTAGGGACGTGAAAGGGGCAGATTTCAATTGTTGTTATGGTTGATCATATTCGAAATTGGAAGTGCGTGCTCATCGATTAGGATTGGAATACTTTGAGATACCAACATTAATTAATTATATGAATTGATTCGATGAACTCGGTATAATTTGGTTGGATGTGGATACGTATCAACCTTATTAAAAATAACATAAAGTGATTTTATATCATTTTTATCATCTTTTTATAGTTCAAACTCGAACATCTAAAATCATATCACTTATGTGAGTTTACTATTGTCTTCAAGTCATATTTCTTTTATTGGAAGGACTTTAATGCAATGAAATTGATAGTAAATCGAGTAACTTCAAGTAGAAATATCTCACCATTTACATATAAAACCTTTAGATCAGTCAATCCTATTTAATTAGTAATACCTAGAATTGTATTGAATATCAACCTAACTAACTCAATCAAAAATTAAAATTGAGCCAAATTTAGATTTTCTCAAATTTGATCAAACTTAATTAGTAAAATCTAAATTCAATCAAACAATCAAAATATATTAATGATCAAGTCTAATCAAAATATTTGATCAAATTAGTGAATTTTATAATTGAGGACATAAGCCAAAAAAAAATTTTAAAGGATAAAATAATAATTTTACTTAGGATATATAATAGAAATATCTGATTTCTAAGGAATAAAAATATTCTTTTAGTTAAAAGGGAAAGAAACCTTGAAATCTCTCTTAGCTCCGACCATTGCATTTTGTCGCGCCCACGCGCGCAAGTCTCGTCCATAATGCATCAATCGTCTACCAATTATGCCATTCACAGTGGCAAGTCTTGCATGTTGCTTGCAGTCATTGCGATGCCGCCCACAACCCACAACAAGCCTGCCTCTCCCTTTTCCGATGACACAACATCATTGCCCATAGTTGTCTAATGACATAGCCTGCCAATCGCCAGCAGTGTTCCCTTTTTCGTTGCGTAACCACTGGGAATCGTAGCTTTCAACATCTAGTTGATGCTAGCCACTACTACCACCTTCGCATGCAATGGCATTGCTTAGGCGTCGCACGCAGTGGCACTGCTATAGTTGTAGTCGTCATTGCAGGCAGCATCGATACTACAACCACTGCACATAGCATGAATGCTACAACCATCACAGCCAATGACACAACTGTAGCCACTTGTGACTAAGGCAAGCTAGATGCCACAAGGTTGTCATGCACCAGTGACACTTTCACAATTAAGCATCTATAGCTTGCGAGTAAGGTGGCGACCAATAGAGGTTATCCCACTCAATAATATTGTTATCGATAATAAGCTATCGATAGTGATACATAGATCAAATACAAGAAACCTCGTATCGCTCGCAAATAAGTAACAAGATGGACTAGATAGAAAAGTAAATTAACAATATATACGGATCACATGCGTAATTGACTGTTGGGAAACGACATAAGCATCACATGCGTAATAAAAAATTAAATTAAAGAAAAATATGTTTCCTAAACAAAATATCATCGGATCATTGGGAGATGACCAAGAGTATAAAACTCAAAATCACATGGAAGGGGTGAGATGTTCTCACATAGAAGAACTCGTATATCCCTTGACCCGCAGATCCTTGCCCGTTGGATGAAGGAACTCCCGTGAACTCTTCTCTAGCGGAAGTCCATATAGTGGATGACGAGAACGACTCTCCTCATGATGGACTCTCTCCTTATGACGGTGCTCCACCACGTAGCAAGGCGGTAGCAACAATGAGCAAGGAAGGGAACAACCCTCTTACTCTCGAAAGGGTCTAGCCTATGACTCTTGGAGAACCACTCATCATTTATAGAGAGCCCCTCTAGGTAATCATAATGGATCCCATGTAATGACTTAATAGGTATTGGATCCCCATCTAATAACTACTAGCTTAATGAGTATTGGATCCTTATCCAATAACCACTCTAAGCTTCATGCTCTATTGGGTCTCACCTAATGAATTCATCAAAAGGGTAAAGGAGGCTTATTAGATATCTTATATCTAATCCTCTATTCATCATGCCATCTACCTTATGTGTGAATCTATAGGCCCAATACTGAGCTGGTCGTGAGTTGCATATCTCAGAACCCCTTCTGACTCAAAACTCCTTCTAAATCGGTGAGTTATTATCCTCATAATAATTCACTTAACTAATCGATTATTGGCGTATTATGCTATTACGTCATAGTCTCTAGACGATATAAGTGAATCTAATTTATTAGATAAACCTATCTGCCCTCAATTACCGTGTATCTATAGTCCCTTTTTCATTTAATGTCTGAGGGACTATATATTTGGCATGGTGTTATTAGACACATATAGAATCCATCCGAGTTTCACTCTTATTAGATTCTTTAAGAGAATTCCTTTTTCTCTCAATCTGCTTAACCCTGACTAAAGATTTGCCTGATTTAGAATACATAGGATATTCCTCTAATGATATCGAGAGTGAATGATTCTTTATTGACATACAATTGACTTTATAAGATCGATTGTCATTCTCACTGACTGTCTGTATAGAGTTAAAATTTCCAAACTTATAAGTCTGGTATCAAAGAATTGAGTACTCAAACAATGTATCCTTGGTATTTCAAGTCTAAAGACTAGATACACAATTAGGACTACAAAATTGTTATCTTATAATGATGTATCATTAACTATCGAGCATTTCATAAGCGAATCGCTCAGTAAAATCATTATCCAATGAGCATTTATACTATATCCATAGTGTCTCCACACAAATAGCTATGAGACTATCTATTTTTATCATATGGACGGATATAATATATTAGTCTGTCTAGTTATCTCAATGTCTTTCGCAAGTAATCTTTGGTCAGAAATATTTAGAATCTATATTTAAAGAGAATTGAGCTTATTATCACGATCTCATCATGATCTAATTTCTCATTATATAGATTGAAAAACATCATAATATATACTAATCATGCAATATAGAGTTAGAAAATATCATTATTAACCAAAAAAGATTGTACAAACTTACAACTCACGTGATCGACTTACAGAGCACCTATAATTAGTATTCACAAGCGAAGGGTGCTAATAAATAGATCTAAATATAGAATGTATCTGAAATATTTTAACAATCTAAAGTATTTGGTTTTAAACATGCTCTAATATCAATTTTAAGCATAAAAACTAGAACATGTTATTGTTAGCTAAAAATTAAAATAAAATAATAATTGATAAATTTATGATATGTACCTTTGAATGTCATTTAGAAAATCTTTATTTTATATACAAGTGCATCATCGTTAGATCCAAATGTTATAGCAATGTCGATCTATAAGGAGAATTAGAATCTCATTCTTTTCTTTTACTATCTTTTAGAATCATTATAAGTAATAAATGAAGTAAAAAAAAATGAGATGAGAAAATATTTATACTCTCTTTATAATTGATTATGATAATTAGAAAAATCCACCCTCATGAAGATTATCTTCTAAAAAAATATATTATAATTAGACTATAATAGTAATTAGAATCAATTTGAAGACAAAATTGGGTCCTCCGCCTGGTGTGTTCGTCCTCCGAAGGAGAAGATGCAATAGGCTGACGGATGAAGTCAACCTCCGAAGACATCATCTTCGGAGGCCAACGCAGCGTGCGACGAAGACTCCGTCGCCCGCTCTCATTCTCTGCCAACCCGTTTGGTCGGTGGGTCACGTGCGCGCCCCAGCACCACAAGCTCCAAGCTCGAGTGATTCCGAGAGGGATTACGTCAGCCTCTTCCACAGGCTTCCACAACATGACTAACGCTTCCGTTGCGCTGCCGTGTCACGTACCTGCGACGCCATGCGAGCCTCACCATCTATATTTACCGACCGTCCCCTCTCCGTCTGACCACTCTCTCATCCCACACACTCGACACACCTCAACAAATTGCACGTTGCCATCTGACCTATGACCTATGATCCGAGCGAGGGTTCAATAACGACTAATTGTTGGACCCTGACTGCTATGTACCCCCCGCTGTCTTCACCTTAATTACTTATTGAAGTAACATATCTAAACCTTGATACCCTCCTTTAACGTTATTAATTGTTTACCAAGGTTCCCCCTATCTAATCATGCCTTCACCTCAATTTCCTTTTCCTACAATATATTTGAGGTTGCTGCATATCTAAAATTCTTCATGGTTGCAGGTTCCCAAAAATCTTCTTTACCTAATTCAAGTTTTATTCAATCTCTCTCTCTCTCTCTCTCTCTCTCTCTCTCTATATATATATATATATATATATATATATATATATACACACACACACACACACACACACACAAACACACTCAAATTGCCAATTCTATTTTTTTGGTGACGACATTTTACTGACAACCTCGAATTGACATGTTCAATCTCGACAAGTTGTACAAAGACCTCCAAAATAGAAGATCTTTGTAAATGCTACAAACAAGGGAATAAAACAATTACAAGGAAATATCTTATATAATTTGAAGGAAAACAAAAGATTGAACTTGAAGAAAACTATAAGAATCATCCCATATTATTAATTATACACGCTATAAATGATGAGATAAAGGAATCTAACTGTTGCCAAAAAATATCAGTTGGAAGAACAGCTGCTTACATTTACTTTCACTGTACCTAAGCATCTGTAGGAATTTTCCATTACTAACTCAGGCACTGGTAGAGTCAAAATTTGCTCAAAGCTGGGTGAAAAAAAAGTCTATTTGTCTCGGGCTTCTCTTGGAAGTGCATCAGGTCTTCTGAATCTAAAGCGGAACCTTCTGCCTGCAGAAGTGAAAATAAGCTACCTATCAGTCAGATGAAATTTCTATGGTATTGAAATAAATGCAGCAGGTTCCATACTGCATTAACTGTGTTCCAACTTCAAGATTCTTAGATCATCTTTGCAATGCAAAACCCAACACAATCAAGTATAATAACATACATACTTGGGATCAGTACAAAAAGCTCGCTCAATTACAGCATTCAATAATGAGAACACAAATTAACGACATAACAGAGAGAGAGAGAGAGTACCTCTGGAATTTCTTGAGAAAAATTTCAACACCTCATCAATAATGAGTACCTACAACAAATTCATGTCATCAATAAATCAAGTGTTTAGTAAAAAAATGATTAGACAGAAAATTATCCTCCACATGCATGACGATATTTCTTATTTAAAGCAACAAATCTTAGCAAAGAGTAATAAGACAGATCAAGGAACAAAAGAATAACTGGACAATGCCACTATGGAAAAGCACATGTCATCCATCCCACTATCTAAAATGTAATTTTTTTATTCTTGGTCTTGGGAAGACATCATTGTGGACTATGGAATTTGAAAACAGATTATACCATGAATTCTTCAATTGAGGAATGTTTCATAGTAGACATTATGCATGTCAAATGAAAGTAACAAAACAATGTAAAACACGAGGGACACATTGTAATTGTCAAAACAGAAAATTTGTTCCCTTGCATCTGCAAGTGAATTCAATTATCAATGCAAATGAACTAAATATTAAACTCATCTAATTACAACAAAATTGTAATATTTTGCGTTCCAGAAATCATGAAGTGGTAAAACTACATAAATATAATTATAAATGAGTTACCATATACATTACATACATAATGGTAAATATAAGAGAGAGAGAATGCTTACAGGAAAGGAAAGGTACATAACGATAGTCCATTCAGTCCATGACAGTGGAGTCACCTGAATCACATGGAATTTATTATATTTCTTCTTTTCTTTTCTTATTTTTAAGTCAATTCACAATGTGAAGTTCATAAGCAAGATAAGGAGAACAAGGACTTACCGAAAAAAGGATAGACAGAGGCTCTACATACAAAATTACTACATGGAGGAGCATTGTCAGAGCTATTGATGCTAGTAGCCATGGATTACTCCATGGGGGAATGACACTGCAAAGTAGGGCAGCATGAACACTAATATTAGAACATCTTCCCTAGTTCAGAATGATTACCAACTAATATTACAAACTACCAAAGATGTTACAGTCAGGCACAAAATCCTTGTTTCCAAGGCACAGTACTATGCTTGAGTAATGATTGAACCAATAGCTACTCAAACCAACAGTGGTTCACAAATGGTGAATTCAGTCTTTAACCATTTCACAGAAAACTATCCAGCACAGTGATCAACGCATTTTTCGATTTTCATGAGCAAATATCAACGGAGCATCCAAAAGATATGTTGTCTCACATTTAACCCTTGCCTCGGCTACGTCGCCTCCTCTTCTCCTTGTCGCCTCATCTGCAGCATTCGGTGAAGAAGGTGAAAAAGACATCAAAGGCCCTAGACGTCTCCGACCTTCGGTGAAGAACGCGGCAAAGAAGAAGCCGCAAAGTCACAGACAAGGCGACGAAGGAGATTGCCTCTTCCGCCATTCTAGCTACTACCTCACCGTTACCTCCTAGATCGGAATCGTCGAGGGAGGACGGCGCCGGATCGGGATTACAACAGGGCTTCACGTTAAGGTTCTCCCGGTTCTCCCTCTTCTTCGAACACCTTCTCCTTCCTTCTCCCTCGACGCTTCTTCCCTCGCCACAGCTAAGCTGATACCGCTTGGTAGCGGGCAGTCACAATTGAAATCGATCATTACTGACCTGTTTCGGACGGTAATGGTCAAAATTTCGACCATTACCACCCAAAACAACCTCGTATTGTCCGATACGGGGCTATATTGGGCGGTCCACGCACCGGTTCATGGGCGAACCGGTACATACCGCTCGATGCGGGCGGAATGATTTGAAATTTCAATACCTGGATAATAGTGCACGAGGCTCCTACCGTATGAGGTTATGCAGCCTAAAGATGTTATTTTCGTGACTTGAATCTTCGCCACCAAAATTGCAGGGCAGAAACCATATCATGGTGCAAAAACTCAATCTCCAATAAGAAATAGTTAAAATAAGAGTGAACTGATGCATGAAACTCTTGCCAATGGGGGACATAGGGAGGACCAATGTATGCAACCTTAATCTCATAAGCAAAGTAGTTGTTCCCAAGGCTCAAACCTTTTGTCACCTAGGTAGCAAAGGAACAACCCAAATAAGATGCCAATGTTTGCTCTAAATCTTCAATTATTCATAATAATATTTAAAATAAAACCAAAGTACAAATCAATAGATCTAAGGAATCTAGATAATCAAAATGTTAACAAAACGATTACAGACTCAAAAGATAGAGCATTGTGTTCATTTCAAAACATATGCACATTTGAGGTTCAAAACTTCCGAAAAGAAGGCTACTTCAGTTAACTTTCACTTACAGGACAGTTAACTTTCACTTACAGGAGAGACTGATTTTCACTTAGGTTATTCAAAGCATTGAACATCTCAACGACAACGAGGACAGTCATTGATACAGTTGATGGATGCCGATCATCAAATATACTGCATGGATATGATGTCTCCCTTGCTGGACAAGAATCAAAATTGACCTAACATCATTGGAAAAAAGTCAGGTTGTGCAAATGTAAGAAGACAGAATAAACAGGAAGAACAAGACAAAAGAGCATACTAGATAAAAGCCTTTCATCACAATTAAGGAATAAATTCTCAAACAGTCAATACATACAGACATAAAAAGCCCACATGAAAGAGGAAAGCCCAGTCACATGATAGCCTAAGAAAATAATATCTACCATCTTTATCAGACTAGCATGCCTCAATGTGACTTGCAATATATATACATTACATTATTTCTTCATATAATTACTATTGTTGAATAGGCTTGTCCGTCTTTAACTCCAAAGAAAAAGTATCAGTATTGATTGCAAAGAATAATCTCCAGCTGGCCTCATCTCCTGGAGGGTTTCACTCTTGGTTGCACCCAGAGCAGCATTTTGCTTAATCAGTAACTTGTTTAATATTTATATTCATGTTGGTATCATTTTTGTAAATGAAAGATATCACCCAATTTTAAAGGAATTCTTGCACAAGACTTGAGCATCATTACCACCTTTGAGATGTAGGTCCACCAAAGTGATGAAGATCATGAAAGATTAAAATTTACAAGCACCGCATAAATGACTATCTTAGCCACTCAACTAATTTGGAAAGAATTTTGGATAAATTGGATAAAGTTGTAACTTATTATTTTAGAAGAATAGGAAATATTTGTGAAGGTTTAATGGCCTAGTAATTAAAAAGAGCTCTCATCAGAGATTTCTACAACTAGGTGTTTGATATTATACAATGGTAAAACTGTTCATTTGCAAACCAGGATACTATGGTTTTAGTCACTAAAATAGCCCCTATCTATAGAGGCAAGGTTGCACAAGTTGATCCTTCCCAGACTCCTCATTGGCAGTAGCCTTATGCATTAATCATCATATCATTTATTCAATTGCTCAATAAGGTAGAACTATAGTTTACACTTTACATATATTTGCTACCCATTCTTGTGGCACGTTGTTCATGTTGCATGCTGTCCCATTCTTCTACAGTTCTTTTTGTAAGACTATGGTATGAAAAAAAAAAGGAATCTTTTTCATGTGAGCTATAAGCAAGGAGTAAGGAAATGAGTGCTTAGAGGCATAATTGTTCCCTTATCATGAAATGGCTTTCTTATCTTTGCTCTCTTCCTTCTAAATTCTTTTTTTCTCTTGGTCTCTGTTAGTTCTTCCCCTTCCCCATTTGCTCTACCTTCGACATCCAAATAAAAACCAAAGTATTTGCATCGATGCAGCAACAGCACCATTGGTAAACCCAAATTATACTAGCATGGGAGTCCAAATGTAATTCCTTTATTTCTTCTTTTAGCTCCTTAAACTTCTAGGATTTAGACCTTTCTCAGTCCATATTAGTTTTATTCCTACAATGGTTCTTATTATTAGTCAATTAGGACTAGGATTGCAGATGAGATCTGATCTCCAGTATTTTCAGCAAAAAAACTACTCATGCTAAATTTAATGTCTGTATAATACTTTCTGAAATATTTAAATATCAAGACCATTGAAGAAAACTTTACCTGATATATCCTCTCGGAATGGAAATAATAACTTTAACTTGTAAGTTAATAAATTACTAATCCACAGGAAATTTTCATCATTGTGCTTCTTTAATGCTCAATTCTGTTACTTGACCTTACTTCCAAGAGTCAAGATCCAAGAATGATCTTTGCTAAAAAGGTTCAGCCCATGGCTCAATTGTAAGTTTATTGCTTTTATTAGTTTCACATTTATGACTGCTTGTAATATCTTCAGCGTCATTAATCAAACAAAGTTTCTCACCGGAAGTGTTTACTAATGTTTGCATTGCTAAAAATGTCAAAATCAACACAAACACACCAGAATGAAAGAGTAAAATAGTACCAAAAGAATACCTAATAACAAAGATACAATTCTCACCGAGAAACTTAGGATAATGGATCAAAGTTTGTGCACAATCGCACAAAGAAAGACACACAGCGAACAAGCCAAATCTTTGGTACAACATGTTCAGCTCTATTCAGGTGTATGTCATTCAAAGATGTGAATGTCAATCATGAGACAGTATCATGTATCAATCAGTGTGGACCCACTAGTTTATTAATAATAGCACCATGGCTTGATGCAAAATGATATGTTCCATTCAAGTGTTATGGTCCAAAAAATTGTTATCTAATTCATAGTTTTATGGGCCATCTAGTTCTTATGGTTTTCATAGTTTGCAAATGGTTTTTATTGATTTAGAAAATACTTATGATAATTTCTTTTAAAGATTTATGATGGTTTCTTTTAGAAAAGAAAGATCTTTTTACTAGTTATATTGTTATGAAAGATATGTATGATAGTCATGGTGTAGTCACTAGCGTTATTACTACAGCGTGTCTATTGTTATACCTATTAGTCAAGGAATGCAATTTCGATCTGTATCACCCGGTACATGCAATACGTACCGGTCCACCAAGTTACCCAGATGCAGCCGCCACCGAAAGACTCGTAAAATCGGCGCTCGATTGGGGAAATCGACCATCGGCGGTCGATTGAGGGAGAAAAAGGGATGAAGAAGAAGAGGAAGAAAAGAAGAAAGAAGAAAGAAGAAGAAGAGGAGAAGAAGAGAGAAGTACCTCCTCGCCCGCGCACCATCGCCGCCCATGGGTCGCGCGCGCCATTGCCGCCCTCGCCCGCAAGCGATTCTTCTCTCGTGCAAGGAGACAGAATGTCTCCCAGCACGGGGACAAAGATTAAGGCGACGTCGCCCCTTTGTTTTCCTTTTTTTAATATATATAATATATAATATAATATAATATAATAATATATTTTAATATATCGAGCAGTACACATTGTGCTTACCGGTACCATACCGATATCGAGATAGTCTTGATACATTGGTACGAACCAATATGTAAAACCTTCCTATTAGTATAGGACTAAATCAAGTATGTGCATAAAGTCCTTAGTCCTTCCTTCTGTTAATCCCCCTTTTCATATAAGTAACGACCTTACCACTCATATTCAGGATAATTCTTGGTGAATTGTATTGTTTTAGTTGATGAGAGTTTAAATGTAATTGATTATAAATTTGACTCAAGGACACAAACTTTGGAAAGGACTTCAGTCAAGGATTGCAATTTCGATCTGCACTGCCCGGTATGGGCGGTACATACCGGTCTGCCAGGTTATCGATATGTAGACCGCCCACTATCGACGGTACCGCCAAAATCGACCATCAACGATCGATTTCAGGCATCGACGGTCAATTGAGAGAGAAATCGACAGTCGACGATCAATTGAGAGAGAAATCGACAGTCGACGATCAATTGAGAGAGAAATCGATAGTCGACGATCGATTGAGGGAGAAAAAGGGAAGAAGAAGAAGAAGAGGAAAAGAAGAAAGAAGAAGAAGAGAGAAGAAGAAAGAAGTACCTCACATTGTCCTTGCCCGCGCGCCATCGCCGCCCTCGCCCGCGGGCGATTTTTCTCCCGCGCGACGAGACAGAACGCCGAACGTCTCCAGGCAAGGGAGAAAGATCGAGGCGATGTCACCCCTTCTTTTTCTTTTTTTAATATAATATTATATTATATAATATTATAATATATTTTAATATATCGGACGGTATACACTGTATGTACCACCTAATACCGGTACCATACTAGTACCGAGAAAATGTTGGTACACCGATACAGACCGATATGTAAAACCTTGACTTGAGTTATGGACACAACCGTTTCTAAAGAGTGAGCCTAAATACATAAGATATTCTTCAAGTAATATTAAAAGTAGACACGAGAATATAGTTACATTGCACAAAACCAAGAAGTTTCTGTAAGTAAAAGTTTTAGGTATTTTGGATATACTGTTTAATAAAACGAAGAGAGAGACAAAGATACTATTCATAAAATAAATTCGGGATGGTTGAAATGGAGAAGGGAAACAAGGGTCTTGTGTGTTCAAAGGAATATCTATAGGACCGTTGTTATTATACTAGCTATGTTTTATGGATCTAAGCAAAAAACCAACGTATATAGAAAATTTGTATTATTGAAATGAAAATGTTGAGATGGATATATGCAGTTACTAGGAAAGATATAAAAAAAGATGTTTTTATTTGCAGTAGTTTTGATAGAGTGTGCTGAGGAGACATATATAAATTGTACAAAACAAGGAAGTCCAATCCAACTCACAGAAGATAGACTTCTTAAGCAGCAGGAAATAGTTGACAAAATAATAAAGACAAAAAATTGACAGATTACCAATTCATAGTATGGCAATTTGGGACCTTTATCAGAATAGACAAACCACCATACAAACCCAGTGATTGTAGCAAGACCTACATAAGCTGCATCAAGAATACAACCGAGTAAAAACCAGATAAAAAAAAAAAATCTTGGCAATTATGTATTGCAACATAGAAGCAGCAACATCAGCTATTAAGGAAATCTCGTTGCTTGAAGTGCTATACAAAGTTACTCCAAGCTTTAGAGTCTTTAGTATAACTTCCATATATCTCCTAAAGAACCTTCCTCCCATCAATGTCATTTGTCCAAACAATCGCAACTTACAACAATCTGGTCCCCATGAAGTATAAGTGATACAGCTCCTATCGAAGAGTTGTTTTTCACTCAGTTCTTTCATTTTTTTTTATCACACATCCTTTTCAAATGCACGCACATGCTTTACCGAACAAAAGTGCACTTGAGAGCCTTTTTTTCCTTTTGCTAATTTCTCAATCCATTTTTACCTTTTGGATTGTCAACTGGGTAGCACCAAAAACAATATCCATCCATTATGTCTCCTACCATCGTCCATATTTATTTTTTTGTAATTGCAAATTTAAGATATTACAAGGAAATTCACAGGGGCTAACTTTTACCAACCTTCTAGATTAGTGGCACATATTTCATATTTCTAATCAAATTGCATGCCCTTAGTTTTATGCTCATACTCTCTTATGAACCATTATCATTATGATTATCATGCATCAACAGTCGGCAGGCATGACAATAACACCATACCCACAAAGAATGTTTGAGTGTATTGGTCACAATTAAAGATAAAAACCTAAATGTTACTTTTAGGCAAATCTGGGGAGAAGTGGGACCATAAAATGCTTGTGTGAGAAGGGCAACCTATTCAATCATACTAATTAAAATGTATGCTTGAGGGACTAGATAGAAACCTCTAATTTCCTATGACTATCCAAAGACAAGATGAAGTAGAAAATGGAGATTCCACACAAGGATCTTAGGCACAAATACACTAGAGTTCAGTAGATATTTTCTCAGAAGTTCCACTGCTGATTATACTCTACTAGAAGGCCTTGCTGAGTTCTCAAATTCCTTTAATCTTGAAAAAGATCAAAGTATAGCAAAATGCACATGGTGCAGATTGCTAAATGTGGTGTTGCGAGGGTCAGGTACATAATGTCACTGAAACAGATGAAACTCAACAATTCAGACCTACAACCTCCAAGTTGCTATGGAGCAACATAACATTCACGTACCTTGCCATTCCCTCACAGATAAATGCTGCTTTAGCAAAAGCTCAAAATGACAGTCCTACTTGTTCATCATGATAACAATCTAAGATTATATGCCCTCAAGAAGCAAAATGGCAATAAAAAAAATTATAGCAAGATGAAAGATAAAGAAAGGTGAGGAGACATCTGATGAAGTCGTTGCTGCTTGCTACTGTCAAAAGAAAAGAAGTATCAAAATGAGAAGAAAAAGAAGCATCACCATAAAAACTAACAAGCCATTGCTGGGATTGATAAGTATATCCAAAAGTTCTTAATTAGTAATATATTTACTTACAAGATAACTTGAAAGCAAACTGATTTGATTAACAAGGAATCCAAATTTGCAAAGATTTTGCTTGAAGTAAAAGAATCCTTGAAAATTAAAGATTGATTATTTGATAAATTACTGTGTATCACAGGCATTTCGTTTGTGAAGAGAAAAAAAAACACCTTGATTGCTCTTACGGTTTTGTTATACCTAGGTTGAGTAAGCAAAATTTTGAGTTTACAAGAAGCTTTAGGATTGGGTTAAAAAAATACTCAAAAGAAAATTTCTTTATTGTATTTTCCTATTAACATAGTGAAAACATAGTTTTCTCTCCAAATTAGGGTGTCAAACCATGAAAATCTAAATCTTTGAACTATTTCTTTTAGTATTTTATTTTATTGATTCTCTAGATTGTTATTTCACTATTGGAATCTTCATCATCATAGATGTAACAATTAAAAGCCATGCAAAATCAACAAGACAGAGAATGGGTAGGATAAAGGATAAATAGGACAAGGAAGAAAAAATGTGATAGCACTCCATATAAACTGAAAAAAAAAGAACAATGGAAGACAATATGTCGAGAAGTTGAAGAGGAAAAACAAGATAAAACTTCAGAAAGATATTTTTTCCACACCACACTCCATGCTAACCTCCTTTTTTTTACTCTGTTACTTTTCAAATGCACCAGAAGCCGAGTGCTCAGTGTGGATGTTTTGACCATTGGTGAGCATGAATTGCCATACACAGTTTCTGCCCATATAGAGTGGTATTTACTCGTCGGACAGGCAACTGGGACATAGATTACTTAGATTCTAGCTGTATTCTAGTGGGCTCGATAAATAACTAAGATATCTACAGATTAGGATGCAATGCAACCTGATTTAACTGAAACCCAGCTGAAAAGAGAGCCCCCTAAGAAATCAATGGATAACACTAACGACCCTCCAAACCACTTTCCTCTTTTCACCAACACTATCTCCTTTCTTCTACCACAGCCTTCCCTTATAGCAACACTGTTGAGCAGATCTGACCAATCATCATTCCCCCCGGATTCAGCAACTTCTCCTAACTCTTTTGAGAGTTAGGACACTTTAATATATATAAGACAGATGAATAACTTAATGTTATCAACTTATCAATATAATATGTAAAACATAATCCAAATGTATACACAAGTTTCATTTACAAATAATAAAGCAATCGGACAAAGAGGTTGTAACACTATGTAATGATAACAGTTACGACGTATCTCCAAGAACTAAATAACAAAAAAATAGCCATCTGGTAACTACAGCTTTCCAGGTTAAGCTGTAATAGTATATAATGATGACAATTGCAGGGCTGCAACATACCTCCAATAACTAAATAACGGAAAAATAGCCATCCGGTAACTACAGCTTCACTAACCTGCAAAAATGCAATACCAAATTCAACAGAACTTCGCATTATGTATCGCTCATGGAAATATTGCATTTTAACAACCTGTAAACCTTGATAGACATATTAATCCCTAGAAAATTTAGATTGTGATGCACAACACCCTTTTAAGGATTTATTAACATATGTATTGTGACACCTGCCAATGACAAACCAGATGATTTATGACAATCCCCTTTGAGGTAAATCACTGACTGTTGGAGAACATTGGAGGCTCATGACGCATAAGTCTCAAATTCTAAATTGTTAAGAAGAGGATCATGGAACTTTTGTTTAAACCTTTTAACAAGATCTAGTCTCAACTTTAACCTGTCTTCTGAGATAGGTGGATGGGCTTTTCAGTGTGTCCCAACCAAAACACTCAAGTTTAACAATCCAAGGTTGGCTGGTCCACATTATGGTCTAGTTGTAGATGCATACAAACCAAGAGATAATAGGATTTATAGGATATGCTATCATTTGGACTTAAACCAAGATGCTCTATAGCTGCTTCCTAAGAGCAGCATGTCTACCAATTTTACACACTACAGCTTACTTGAAATAATAAGTCAGATCATATTGAACAAACATGATTCAAGGACTCTCAAGATTCAAAAAAGGTTTCTTTCAAGTTTAGGAAGCATTAAAGTTAATGAATAAAGTTCACTTCAACTCGTATTTGAGTTTGACCCAAAATGGCAATCCCTGCAAAAGGAGAACATATGAGTAGAGCTTTTCAGGGATTTGTCTATGATTAATAATAAGATACAAATATTAATCAGCCACTGCTTTTAAGCCTTTACCCATTACTAGGGGCTAACCTGATGTAAAAAGCAACCCAAAAAGTGAAAAATACTAGCCTTGAAGCGGATTTGCAACCAATTTGAAGATTAACTATTGAAATATTAATGAATACAATCTAAAATAATGATATATTAAATTCTATAATGAATAAAATCTAAGATAATTATATAGTAAAATACTATAATTTTAAAACTATTTCATAAATTTTAGGAACAAATTAATCTATCTTTGAAGCTGCTTTAAAGGTAAAATAGAAAAACAAATTCTAGATCTGTTTCTGAAAATGCCTTTTCTTTTCTTATCCCTTTTCACCTTCTCTCTTCTCTTCTATCTATTTAGTGGATGGATTTCATGCAGAAATTTTGAGGGCATCTCATGGACTTAAAACTAGGTAGCATTGGCTACCAGTTGGCACTAATCCAGAACAGCTATAATCAACAAGAATCAATCAATTCCAGCTACTAGCTGAGTCCAAACAGGTTTGGCTGAGTGCTACATGTCTGCCAAGCTCATTAGCAGTATGTGTAGTGTTCTGTAACACGAGTATTATCATGGTTTTACGTTCTTGCAGCACCCGTATGTACCAGGCTGAACACATCGGTCCAGGCTTGAATATTTCTCCTCTTCTCCGCCACCATCTCCCCTACCCTCTTCTTCTATGTTGTCTCCTCCCATTTCTCCTCGTCTTCTCAGTCACCGCCTCATCATTCCCCTTGTTCCACAATACACACAGGCATGTGTTGACAACATGGACCGGACCAATACCAGTCTGGCCATGTACTGCCACGGGTCGGGTACCCGAAATGTAGAATTTTGGATATGATGGTAACAGCCAACTCCAAGCATCATAGAATATAGCAAGGTTTGACTTACCGGTCCGTACCGGTGTACCAAAATTATCTCAGTACTGGTACAGTACCAATACTGGGCGGTATACATAGTGTGTACCATCCGATATATTAAAATATAATATGATATTTTATAATATAATATAATATAATATAATATTAATATATTAAAAAAAAAAAAAGAAAATGGGCGACGTCACCTCGATCTTTCTCCCCGCGTGGGGAGACATTCCGTCTCCTCGCACGGGAGAAAAATCGCCCGCGGGCAAGGGCGGCGATGGCACGCGGGCGACGACGTCGTGTGGAAATTAGATTCTTCTTCTCCTCTTCTTTTTTTTTCTTCTTTTCCTCTTCTTCTTCTTCTCTTTTTCTCCCTCAATCGACCGCCGACGGTCGGTTTCTCCCTTAATCACCGCTGACGATCGATTTCAACCTCAATCGGTTGCCGACGATCGATTTTTGGGCGACCGCGTACCGATAACCTGACGGACCGATATATACCACCCGTACTAGGCGATACAGATCAAAATTGCAAACCTTGGTATATAGCATGTATTACATTGATCTTATACACATAAATTTTTCCATCATCATAGCTAATTAATGTCTTACATGGTGGCCATTATTACCAACCATCTAACGATGTTCTTAGCAAGGTTTGCCTCATTGAGCGAAGGCTCCGTACCTGGTAGTATGTATTGGTCCGCCAGCTGACCGGTACACGAATCGCCCTTACCGGGTGGCACCCCCGAAATCGACCATCAGTGGTCGATTGATGGAGAAAGAAGCGGGAGAAGAAGAAGAGGGAGAAGAGGAAGAAACCTGTTCCCCATGTGCTGCTCTTCCCCAATTTCGTAGCGTGATCCGTTGTAGGCGGGCGATTCTTCTCCCCGAGCGGGGAGAAGAACGAGGCAACGTCGCCTGTTTTTTTAATTTATATTATATTAATCCTATATAATATAATATAATATAATATATATTATAATATACCAAGCGGTATGCACTGTGTACCACTCAGTATTGGGTGCCATGCCGTACCAAGATGAACTTGGTATGCCGATACGAACTGGTATGAAAAACCTTGGTTCTTAGCACCTTCAGACTATCCAGCATGCTGAACTGCTTAAATAGTCCATGCTAAGGAGCTACACCAAGTCATATATTACTGGCATTACATGAAGAACAAAAAGTGGAAAAATTAAAATAAGGATAAACAATTGTTGAGTAATCGTCAGATGCAGGTTTGGTTGGACTGCACATTAACACTTTGCACAACAAAGATCGCCAGCTCCTAACAAAGAAAGATGATGTTCGTTCTAAATTATTGGTGTAATATACCTTACGAGGCTTAGCCATCATCACATCGGTATCTTGCTTGTTAAAACCAATTGCTGTTGCAGGCAGACCATCAGTTACCAAATTTACCCACAGGAGCTGAACCTGAATAATGAAACATTCAACTGTTCATGTTAGTTCTCAAGGTCCAGTATACAATAACTATTACTACAAACAAAAAAATGGCAAGCAAACTCTCAAAGAACAGCAAGCAGTTGGTTCATGATACTATACTAGCATATGTTTGTTAGTCCAAAAATACGTTCATGATATTAATGTCAGTTTGTTAGTCCAACAATACAGCAAAACAACAAACACTTTGGGTTGCCTACATGGATGTTGTCTTGACATTGAGTCCTGTGGAGGGGCAAAAGAACTTAAACTAAATATAACATGGGTAAAAATGATAAAGGCAGTATGTACAATTCTTGAGGTGGATATCACCTAGCTTTGGTGGCGTTAGGAACACAAATAGGAGAACAGGTAATGCATAAGCATTATATTAGAGTGACAGATAACTGAATATTCACTGTGATGTTAGAACGAGGAAATTATTATAAATTGGTTGCTACCAAGAACATGAAAAAAAAAAACCTTAAATCAAGTACTTACAGGAACCAAGGTGTCTGGCATTCCAAGTACAGCTGCCACAAAAATGCAGACTACTTCACCAATATTTGATGAAATCATGTATCTGATAAATTGCTTTGTGTTATTGTATATAGCCCTTCCTTCTGCAACAGCCTGTTCAGAATCATATCTACAATAAATGGCAACAGGAATAACAAGACACCTTTCAAAAGATCTTTTAAGACACAATTATTAACTGATAAAACCACACGGGTAAGAGACTTACCGCAACAATTGAAGCAAAATTGTCATCAGCCAACACCATATCAGAAGCACTCTGAACAACCAAAGAAAATTGTCATTTATGAACCATGGAGTATAGGTTTAAATTTCTATACAAATTCCACATATATAATACATTAACCATCATAAATACTGTTTGTAAGTTGTTAAGGAGAAATAGAGGGAGAGAGACCTTTGTGTTTGGATAGCATTGCCATGTTCGATTGATGTTAAACTGATAATGACAATTAGAACAAGGAAATGCAAGCTTGAATCTGAAATTTCTAGAAGAATGAGATATAATATGCAAGGATCGCAGTACCACTTGGTACATACGGTACATATTCATCCGTCAGAGAATTGGTATGGGTGATATATCGATATGGCCCCATATACCATGTGTTAGTATGCTCGGTACAACTCAGTATATACCATACCGACAGTTGATCAGTACATCGATATGGACCGGTGAGGCCAACCATGGTAATATGTATGAACTAATGAAGAATGATTCTTTTTCCAGATTATCATAGGAGGCAGCCTCTTAAATCTGGCATAACATGACATAGGCAATAAATTACACTCATTGAAAAATATTCAAAAGGTTGGTATGAGTAACTCACCATGAATTCAATCAGGTTATGTTTCCCATAAATTTGGGACTACAACCTTCAAATCTCTTGATCTACTCCCTTATCAAAACTAAGGTAGCATCCAAAACAACTTTCAGGCAGCAAAAAGGTCTAATTTAAAAAGAATTTTACACGTCCCAAGAATGCACTTAGTTTACGAAACTAGGGAAGGATGCTCAAGTATACTTTTTAACTTTTATATTCCAAAACAAAAAAATGTGTACTTTTTCCGTATTGACTTTCTTTCTAATTTTAATGTGAACAGAATTAAAGACTTAATAAGCTACTCAGTTGCACTTTTCTCTAGGGTGGAATTTTTACGTGATAAGAAACATTGTAGAGTTTCTTCCCATTAGCCAACTATAAACATTGACCATTAGGTAAGATCTTCCTTACCACCAAAAAGGCCAGCAGGTTGAGGTAAACTTGTATCAGACTAACTCATTTGTGCTTTTGACATAAACATTACCCCTATGGCAAAACTAGTTATTTACTGTTCTCCAAGAGTTCATAAATGTAGGCAAAAAAGGTTTACCTTAGCAACAGCGGTTCCCGATCCCATTGCAATTCCTATGTCTGCCTTCTTCAATGCAGGTGCATCATTAACACCATCACCAGTCATTGCAACCTTGTGCAGAATGACAAAAGTTCAAACAGGTCATCACTCAGCAATTTTATAAAAAACCATTACGTTGCATAGACTAGACTATTTTACTGAATTAACAACCGCTGATGTAACTGGACAATCAGACAACGGGCCTACCACTTCATTCTGATTTTGTAAGGCTTCAACCAGCATCTTCTTGTGAGACGGTTCAACCCTATCATTATGATAATAAACCAGATATCAACTATTCCTAGATGAAAACAGTAATTTGTTGAAATCCACAAAACAATACCATTTTTTAATTGATCAACAGCACAAAACACATATGAGCACCAATGAGAAATCAAGATATCAAATATTGGTCGGACCAGTATGTGTTGACCGGTAACTTACCAATCCAACCAAGGGTTGGTAGGGCTCATATTTCTGGTACTGTTTGTTTATTCATTTTACATTATTTTGAAGTGATACTGGGCGGTGTTACAATCCAACTTTAAGGTGTCAAAAACCAATATCAGACAGATTTTAAACCTGTCCCTTAAAGCCGATAGTAACTTGTACAGACAACAAAACTAAGTCCATAATACATCAAATTGTATTCAATAAGTGAAAGAATATCTAGTACAAAGGTTTTATTTACCTAGTGAAAAGCACCATCCTTTGCAATGCTAATGTCTGTTGTAAAGGTGGGAGTTCTTCAAATTCAGATGCTGTATAAGAATACCCAGTGAAATCATTCAGATGCTCAAAAGCACCAATTCGCCGACATAGAGATTCTGCTGTAGTCTAGAAAGGAAAAGACCAAATATTTCACTTGAGGGCAATATCAAATGATAATATATTTCTAAACATGATACTTACTTTATTATCACCAGTGACAACTATAACCCGTATTCCCGCAGACATACATGATAAGATAGCATTTCTTACTTCCTCCCTTGGTGGATCCAGCATTCCAACCTTCACAGGTATTGCAAGAAGATGTACAGAATATAGAAGATTATCAGTGATAACACTTGTAACTAAATATTTAAATAATTCAATTTAAGTGGTTGAAAGATGAAAAAATAAAACTATTAAATGACTAGTCATGCAAATAGAACTGCAAGTTCACCAAACATGTTGTAAAAAATTATCTAAAACCAAAAGGTTAGATAAGCAAAATAGTTGCACATATTTACGATGGACTAAAGCAGCGGAAAATAACAAATAAATAAAGAAATTTTGCTACCAATCCAATAAATGTAAGGTTCGTCTCATCCTCATGGCAAATTGTTTGCTGACCCATAGGCATGCGCTTCAACGCTAATGCCAAACATCTTAGGGTATCTTTTCCTGCAAAACTGATCATCCAATAAATGATTAGCAAAGTCCAGATACAAGATTGTCAAAATTAGACAATAAATATTAAATAATTGGCTGCAAAGAATGTACAAGTTTAGAAGTCACAATTTTCTGGCAAAATTAGTTATATGTGTGGTAACAATAAGCCAATTTAATTGTGGTAACAGTAGGTCTGATGATCAATACAAGCCATATCACGTGTTACCGAGCAGTCTCAGGCAGTAAACCTACCAACCACTGCCAGTATCCTTCCTACAATCTCCTTTTTTTTTTCTTCCACACTTTAATCTCTCTTCTTCTACACTAGCAGCTTCTTTCATTTCTTTCTACATTTTTCTTCTTGGATAGTTCTTCAAATTGCTCACTCTTTACATCAAATTTCTTAAATAGCTTAGATTTGGAGCCTCTCTCTCTTGCTATGGGACAGATTTGTACAGAGGAAGTTTTTTTTCGAATTCAAATAAAATCCAAATCCCATAACCATGTTTATTTATATGGTTTGCTTTACCAATCTGTATCAGTATACAGTACAAACTGAGCTGTGCTGAGCTATACCGAGCATACCAACACATGATACATAGGGGTGTACCAATATACCACCCATACCAGTCCCCTTTCAGACAGGCACATACCGAGCAGTACACCACAGTATGGCGAACCTTATTTATATCCTACTCTTACTTTACTGTATTGCCTAGACCAGTGCTAAAATTTCTCATCTAAGCATGCATTGTTCTTCAATTAAGGACTGATCTCAGCATATCTCATGTAGATTTATTTGAATGTAAGTTGATTATGCAATTGGACAAATAATCGTACCTTGACAAAGCTACACTTACTTGTGACTACTGATTTGGTATCTTTACAGACTATACTTGTGAATAGGATTTGTCGCACCACGGAATACTGCCAAATCCATTCGAGGACCGATACACAGATCACCTTTTACCGGGTGGTATATACTAAAAGGTTCTATATCGCCAGATACAGGCCTATACCGCTCGATAATGGTCGAAATCTGACCAGTACAGTCATACCATTTGGTAACAATCAGATTTCGACCATTACCAACAAACGGCTCAGATCTGACCATTTTTAACGATCAAAACCATTTGAAAGGGTTTTCAAACCCTTTCCTCTCTCTTTTTCACCTCCGTTCACTCTCCCAATCTCTTTCCTGATCACTTCTTTCTCTCATTATCACCATTGCAATCTCTTGAAACTTCAGGAGACTGCAATTTGTTGATTAGATCAAGCTTGGAAGGCTAATTACGAAGGATAACACCTAAGTTAGAGGAAGAAATCTCTAATCAAAGGTAATGTAGACAACTTAATATACAAATACATAGGATGAATTTTAGGATTTGGTCCGAGAAACATATCAAATTAATATACAAATACATAGGATCAAGGACCTTGATCCACCATCGTGGAATCATATCATTCTTTTTAGTGGTAGAACTAGGTATATCCATCGATCAATTACTTCATTCATTTAAATCTTAAAGTTTAAGTTGTTTAACAAATAATCTAACAATTCAAATCATTTCTTTGTATATATTAAATATCAACAGAAAGACAATCCAAAACATACCACAAAGAAACTCCCCAAAATCTGAAAAGATATATGCCACTATTCTTTCCGAATTTAGATTATTTTTGCTAAAATTATACTAAACTTATATTTATTTCTAACTTAAAAATCCTAATCTAACTTTTTTCTATTTTTTTAAAAAAATTGAAGCTATTTTCGATGATTTTTCCATGTTGTCAGTATGCCCCGTTGTACCAACACATGGTACATCAGTACGGAGTGGTATGTACCATATTGCCGATCAGTTGGTATAATGATTCGAATCGATCATGCAAACCTTGCTTGTGACTATTGAATCTAGATCCACTAGGATGAGTATCATCAATTTTATGTATTGTAATATAAATATCATCTTACATGAGTCTGTTGGTGCATCGGAAAATATTTGGGATGCATCATACATATAGGGTATTTCAAATATTGTTGGTACGATGTGAACTGAACAATATTTAGTAGTTTGAGAGAGTTCAAGAGATTGAGAGTAAAATGAGTTGAAAATTGAGAGCAAAATGAGTTGAAAAAGCTGGGAGGAAAGGGTTTAAAAACCCTTTTCTAAGCCTCGAATAGTCAATCTCAGCCCTTGATTGGTAATGGTCGAAATCTGACCATTACCGACCGATATAGGTCGGTAATGATCAGATTTTAACACTATCGGGCGGTCCATGTACCTATACGTACCACCTATACTAGGCAGTATGCATCGATATAGCAAACCTTGGATAATACCACTGATTTTTAAAAGGGTTGGTGATAAGCTTGTGGAAATATATTTACATAATTTTTATGGAGACCATATTCTTCATATCATATAGATGAAGAGCAGAGTGAAAAGGATCGTCGTTTTTGGTACCAACCTTATTTCAGTGATCTGGTTAGACCAATATGTACCGATCAATACCAATGTACCATATGTCAACACAATGGTACATACAAATGTTTTACAGAGGCAGAAAGGAGGAAGTGGAACGAAGAATGAGAGGAGGAAAAAGGAAGAAGAGGAAGCGATGCAGAAGGAGGAAGAAGTGGATGTGGTGAGCAGATGGAAGAAGGAAGAAGAGGAAGAGAAGAAGAGGTGGGAGTGTACCTGGGAGATAGACACTAGCGAATGGCAATAGCACCAACATCGAACAACAACATTGTTGCGACAAGATGCCGACAACGAGAACAAGGCTTGCGAAGTAGCATCAATAGCATTGTGAGAAGAGGGCTCACGTTTACAAGCCTTAGTTGTTATTTTGTCCTTTTCTTTTTTAATATTAACTTGGACGAGCATCATTGTTTTAGGTTTCTTTTGTATTTTTCAACGGGTTACACCGAACCACCTAAAATGAGGGTGGTCCGCATATCGATCCACGTCCGGATCAGTATGTACCCAGTTTCATACGATTTCGGGCAATACGACACTCACTTAGAGTGACAAAGGTTCAACATATGGCTTGTTTGAATTATAATTAATCATTAAAAGATGCATATCTTAACGAAGAAGTTTACAAAACAAGAGCTCCTAGAGCCTTTTGTCACTCAATTTTCCATTTCCATATCTTGAAGTCTACTCACGAAAAGAAAACAATTCAAGTCCATCTTCACATTGACTCAAATAGCTCCCATTTTGTGAGTTCATCAACTAGGACACATTGGGGAAGCACATTTTTTCTTCTAGATTACACAATGCAGCGAATGGTATCATTGTCATCATTGAATAGTTGTACATAATAATATGGTTTGTATTACTGGTTCGTACCGATGTATCGACCAACTATCAGCATGGTAGGCACCACGCTACACCAAACCATACCTGGTACGACGAACCTTGCATACTAATGCGCTAGGTTGATATGGCAAAAAGGTTGCAGATTGGCTATTTTTACCACTTTATACAGTATACACATTTCCAAGGAGACTACGAAGGTTATCTCAGACCCTTGGAGATATGATGATGATTCCCTTTGTATCATCGAAGAAAATTGTAATTTCATTCAAGGATTTAAATCTGTCCGTTGCCATTTTCAGCAACCAGTCAGAATGGTGCAGTATCGTGTACCAAGCATCTACAGTTGCATTTCCTGAAGTTGCACATAGAAAGGGAAGAGACATTTGACAATGACTTTAACCTGGATGTTTCAGACCCGATAAAAAACCAGTTGTGTAGGAAAACCTAGGATGATTCATTTCTGGACGAGATAGGAGGTCCACGACATCCACTTTTGGTTCACTTCAGAACAAATTAAGGATACCTAATAGGATGAAACTACTTGACATAAAGACCAATGTAGATGTTAGGCCACAGTCAAGCTATAAGATGTCAGTTTACCAAGGTACAGAAAATTGGTTTCAATAATCCCTCTCAAGGAGACAAGGAGAAAGGCCACTTTCATGAACAATAAGCTAATGTGACACCATCAATTAGCAACACCTCAAGGATGATAAGACTTCTCAATCTCATTTTGATCTCCATGAAATCTACAACAATGATAGTGAGATGAATAGTAACACGCCTACCAATGAGATGGCCAAGGAAAGGGATGTTATATTCTCAGCAAGCAAAACACAGCGGTGAAGACTGGACAAAGGAGTTCTATTTTATTCATGGCATTAAAGACAATGATCATGGTTTGAGATCATCCAACATATTAATTCATGGGAGGGAAGATAAGGTGAAGGCAGCTGATGGCTTTCAGAAGATAGATAGTTACAAGTCAGACAGGATCTGTCATGGTCAAAACCTTCCTACGAACAAAGAATAAAAAGGTTACAATACGATGTTAACATGGTTCTAATTTACCGAAATCAGCAATGTAGTAATAACAATTTTACTACTCAACAACTGTCATGGTCGCACAACATAAAACGGGTTCAATTTCAGTAAGTACAGAAGCCATATTTACCCTAATATGCTTACATAATCACCAATACCAGAATTAAACTCCATAAAAAAATGCCACAACCATTGCAAGTTATATCTAGCAACACTGATATTAAAAGTTGTGGGACTAGTATCGTTTCAAGGGTTTGACAAAACAATAATGTGACATTGTGGACTTAGACCTACCTCCCCAAGCAACATGACACTAGTCTTGGTGGTAGTAACCGCCTCACTCATAAAGTATGACTTGTATGATCCACATTTTGGACTTGATTCATTATTTGTAATATATGGTTTGCAATACCTATAATGCATTATGTGCTAGCTTCATACAATTCTAGAAGTTCTGATAAATGTGTTCTTATATTAGATTTTTAGAACAAACTTCTGATTCACTGTTGAGACAAAAAAAATTAAAAAGATGGTTTAATAAGATGCCAGTAAATGAAAATTTTCCTTTCATATTAGAGCTAAGTAAATATCTAGTGATTAGTTGAAAAGTTCACATCCAATGATGCAGGCCCAAAAGAGAGACGATGAATGGTCATTGATGTGTGGCTCAACTTGAACGATAGAATAAATCAATAGCAATGAATTCATAACACAATATATTCACCTTCCAAAAGTTAATATGACTGTTCATGACAGAGTACAGAAAAAGTAACCACATAGCTGACCTTTTGAACCTCTCATCCAACTCGTTGCGGATATCTGTGGTTAATGGAATGGAAGATCCATCTTCATTGCATAAGATATGTGTGCATCTGGTGATTATACTCTCTGGTGCACCTTTTGAAAACATGATCTCCTGTTGCTTGCGACTACAAAGGACACTCATCATTTTGCGGTCACGAGAAAACTCCAGTACACATATCTATGGAAAAGCAAATGTCTGTCAACTAGAGAAAATAGATGATGAATATCACTGCCAATGATGTTTAATTAGAGTCAACCAAGGAGGAAAATTACATAAATGCAAAGTACAGAGGAAAGTTAAAATCAGAAAGTACAATGTTTAGAACAGCAAACATCGTATCTACTGTTCAATTGTCCTAAAAATATATCATAATACATTCCAATTTAGGAAAGTCTGGAGGACAATGCAACATGAAATACTAAGACATTCAGAACCGCATGGTTTGATATCATGCACATCAAACACAAGAAATTATTGTTGACGATGACAGCATCCTAAATGATTGGCACATACTGCATCTCTTGCAATAAGGTAGACCAGGATAAAAGCAAAAATAGTGTAATACAGTCAGTACAGTTTGACAAGTAATGCTGACAGCTATCATCATATTTATCAAAACTAAAATGTTTGCATCAGCATATACCTTTTTGAACTGGTGCTCCCAGTAACGGTTGCAATATGATGCACGCTCATGCTTACTTAAAATATTCAGAGCAGAAGGCATAGAATCAAAACCAGGAAGGCCAACCTGATAAATTCAATAAAGATTATTGCAACATGTTACTGAAGAGCAACTTTCCAAAATGAAACGCAAAGAAATTAACCGAAACCTGACAAATAAAAGTTTTACTGACCTTCTCCACTAGAACACGCAAGGCAACCTCGGTTGACTCCCCAATTTTGTCATAATTTTTCTTGTCGGGATTGTATTGTAGTATAGACTCGTTGCAAAGAGCTGAACACATTGCTGTATGAAGAAGACATGGAAATTGTGCAGGAAATTCTAGCTACATAAGATGTGAGAAAAAAGTCAGCATTGTGCTTTGTAAAAATCTATAGGATAAGAAGTAGGGAACTAAAGTGGAACCCAAATTGGTAGGACAGCATTTGCTAGTTCTTTACAAAATTATCATGACACTGGTCACAACAGTCAAGCAGCCTATAGCTAATATTATCATATATACACAAAAAGAAAATACATAAAATTACCAATTCATATATGTTTATATGTAGAGAGACACAGTGACACCCCCCCCCCCCCCAAATGACAGAGTTGGGGTGTGTGATCAAAGCTGTCTTCATAACAAATGGGAAATAACCTATTATTTAAAATGGTGATGGAGCTTTGACTATCAAGTCTCCCAACTACATATCACTTAAAATGGTTTAGTCTTGGCTATCAAGTTTCCAATCAACCTCCCATGTGAAGCACGAGAAAAAGCTAGTACCCATGCACATGCACATTCACAAGCCCAAAATGTAGAGACACCAGTTATAAATATATGCATCTATTAAATTGCATATCAACTACTAGAAATCCATGACAACAATGTGCAAAGACCCTCAATTAAGTTAACTTCTGATGGCAGAAGGCAAGCTAGGCTGGGCCTTTGTCAAATTCAAAAAGTTGCAATCAGAAATTTCTGCCTTGAATCCAAATAGTACATGAAACCTAAATCATTTGAACAGACCAAATAGCACAGTTCACAAAAGAATAGATATGTTCCTCTCATTACTTAAATTTGAACTTATGGCCTCTAACAATGATTTTAATAATGAAAAATAATTAAATCTGATTTAATTTCATAACAACTCCCAGACACAATTCTTATAGATATTTAATTAGTAGCAGAACTTTATCCTGCTTCCCAGATTCAAAATTTTAATCAACACACTACATCACACTAGATAACCTTTATTCCCAAGTGCTTACAAAATGTAATCATAGAATGTCCCTACAGTCAACATACCAACTTGTAGGTTGCATAATATTCGTAGGCATGGAATAAGGAAAACAAAGTACACTAAACTGTTTGTCTGTAAGACCATAGTAAATGTTAAGCATACTAGAGTAAAGACAACATAGATACATATTATGGAAATCAAGCCAAAATTTGCTGTTGTTGTTCGCCCAGAATTTGGGGTCTGCTAACCAATAAATTTAATAGAAAAACATTCTAAGCCAAGCTCAATCTCCACAACCACAGCTGGTCTAAATCCAGTTTACAGTAAGATCTAATAAGCTAGTTTGCTAGTCTGTCCATTGACAACCCAGTATAAAATGTACACTACCTCAATACTTAAATTTATTCATTGGAAAGATGATGCAGTGCATGTTAAACACTATATGCTACCAAATTCCAAGACAATAGATTCCATTCTCAAAACTATCAAATTTCAAAAAGATGGTTTGTATCTTGTGACAACTATTAAAACTCAAAACCACCAAATTCCAAGACAATAGATTCCATTCTCAAAACTATCAAATTTCAAAAAGATGGTTCGTATATTGTGACAACTATTAAAACTCAAAACCATCAAGACAACGCACCATGAAATTGATATATATTGCAATCTGTGCTTGAGTTTTAGCAAATTGTGACTTATTAATAATGTGGTTGGCAGGATCCAATGTACAAGGTATCTATAAAAGGGGAGGGAAGGAAGATTGGAGCGGCATATTAGTTTTCGAAACCTTATCAAACTTTCGCATCTCGAGCTATTAGCTTTAATGATTTAAAAAACATTAGGTGCAAAAAGGCGCCAAGGTTCCAAATGCCCGAGGCGCTAGGCGCTTGCTCGAGCAAAATGAAGTGCTCTAAAATATTAAATATAAAAAACATATAATATAAGTGATAAATATGATTATATAAATAAAAATACAACATTAAATTACTGTTAACAATACTTAGAGGGGGAGAAAAGAACTATTAAGAGTGGGAGAGAAAGTCATTGACAGTAGAACTTTTGGATGACAACAGTAGCGGCAGAGGAAGTTGCGAACGTGACAGCGTCAACGAGGGAAGCTACTGACAATGGCAGTGGTAGCAGCGGACGACAATAACGGCATTGACGAAAGATGTAGAGGGCAGCAGCGACAACGGCGGATGATGACGTCATGGGCGGAGGAAGCTTCAGAGGTGTTCGTCGGTGCAAGAGGAAGCTACAATCCTCTCCCTCGACGGTGGAAGGAGTTGCACATAGAAGTAGCAATGGCGGAATGAAGCTGCAAACAATGGCTAGGTCGTCGCACCCGTCCTTCGACGAAAGACGAAGCCTCGGTCCGCTGCTTCTACAGCAAAGGTAGCGACAAAAAGCATCGGTGGTGGAGGCAAATGCTATGCTAGGGTTGATGGCTTGGGATGGCACGGGGGTGTGGGGGGTTGGCTTTTGCGAGTAAGAAAGTGACTAGTTGGCTCAATCGAACCAACTAGCCACTATTGACCCGAACCAAACTTGAAAGTTTGGTTCGGTTGCTTCATTTGAACCGAGCACTCGCCCGAGGCGCCCGATGCTGGGTTCAGGCGAGTGCCCAAATGACACCTCATTGAAGCGCACCACCTGGTGCACCCTTAAGACGCTCAGGCGAGGCGAGCGCCTATTTAAACCATCGATTAGCTCTTAGTTATCTATTAAAAATTTGTAAAAGAGAATTTTCTTTTGCTCATATCTCACTTCTTTTTCTCGCCCTCTCCTTATATCTTTATCTTGTTACACATCAAAAGACTTGTGCAGTCATGTCACAAACGAACATTATCCAGCGTATCATCTTTAAATTACTCATCAACCCAACCTTCCCCCGATTCCACTAAAAAATGCAAAAAACAAAAACACAGATTAAGGGCAGGATAGTTAGATAATGTCATCTAAAGGGCTTACTAAATTTTCAACATTTCCATGAAACACCCTTATGAAGTCCATAGAAGAACAAGTGTCAACTGGAGGTTAAACCACTAGTATTTATCAACATCTACTGTAACTTGTTTACTTTTCTTTTGTAATTAAGAAATCATCACATAACTGCTTTCTCAGTTAGGGTTCGATAACAAGAAAACAAGGTGAAATAAGGTTGTACAGGAAGGCAAGTTGAACAAGAATTCTGTTCATATATAAGCAGTGAGCAAGTGAATATGAGAAGCAAGCAAGCGAAACTTGAGACATCCAAACAAAAGCTCTGCATTGTGAAGTCCTCATTAAAAAGTCTCTTTAAAGAACAAAAGAAATGTCTATAGATAAATCATAACAAAGGTAGGTAGTGGCTAAGGACCTAGACATTCAATTTAATTGAAATATGCTATGGATCAAGCCCCCACTTCCTCAGCCCCCTCCCCACCCCCCCACCCCGCCTCCCTCCCCGGCCCCGGAGAGAATGTACAACACCTAAACTAAAAGAGACAGTGAAAAGGCTAGACTGTAAGCTGAAGATCCAAATGTAAACATGACAATAATGAAACCAGTGGAGAATTTCATCCAACCAGATAGTACAAAGTAATGTAACTCAGTACAAATAAGAAAAAATAACAGACTGTTTTACTTCATCGTTTACACACTACTCATTTTTTTCTGAATATATAATCAGCCTGACCCAGATCCATATCCAAATATGCGGCCCTAAGCAAATGAGGAACTTAAGGAAACAAGATTCCCATAGCATGCCAGTAGCACCATATCTGGATGTTTTACTTAAATAGAGATGTCTTATAGATTTGCTAGTTTTACTCTTAGGGACTAAACTGCTTCACAAGTTCCATTCATCTAACAATATGCATTTTGTATACAACTCAAGCCCCCTTAAAAAGGGAAGACAGAAGAAAAGCAGTTTACCTGCATTCCAGCAGAATCAAAAATCATGCCCTCTGGTGCAAAGGTTGTTCCAGTAACAGCATAATCATTAGTGATAGGACCACGGTGCACAGATTGGACAACACAGACCTTAAAGCATTTAAGAATATTACTGATCAAAAGACCTGGCTACATCAGCATAAATTCTAACTGGAAATAAAAAATCATAAAATATGTATCCACTCCAGAAAATACATTTGCAAGCATAATTCTTTAGTTCTGCTTCCTACCACAAAACAAAATCTTCATGTGACTAATAAGAGAGCTGAATGGTGAAGGTCAAACATATGCAAGATCTCAGGACAAAAAAACTTGCACCTGGCTTTTGTATCCATCTTCTCATAATATGAAAGATATTTCTTTGATCTATTTTTATATGTATCCACAGAATTTGATGTTTGGACTGCAAAACCAGTCCGTACCATACACAGCGAGTGTCAAATTAGTGCAGAATATCAGTGGGTATAGTAATTAGGTAAACTGTGGTATACCACTGCACAAAGAAAATTATTTTTTTAAACTTTGGTAAACTTCGAGCAAATCATTTCACTGACATTAGATAGATATTTGTAACCACCAAAAGGAGAAGAGAATCCACTACAAATTGAAAGTAAAGAAATGAATTGTCAGTTCCAGTTTCATACCGAGTTTCAGTTTCAGCAATAGGGTATATATCGAGTTGAGTTCAAGTTTCAAGAGTTTAGTCTCATATTGATAAAGAATAAGCACTCATAGATGATCAGACTAGTGCCAATCAACACTATATAAGCATTTGAATACACAGTTTGAAGTGTTATTGAATTTCATGTTTAATTCAATCATTTAAGGAATAAAGGATCTTCTAAGATTTGTATTAATCTCACCCTCTCCATTTTCTTCTCTCTGCCAATGGCAACCACCATTTCCACACCCCATATGTCACTCAGAAGCTCAATACTAAACAGGTACTACCCACACCCAAGTCTAACGCAACTAGAAACAACATTAAATTTAATCAGCATCTAGAAACCAAGGGGGTGTAGTACTGAAAGTCAGGTTGGGTTGGATCTAAGAAAAGGATTCGATTGGTCTGGTTCAGCTTGGACATAGGTGCAGCAACCTGCCCCAATGTTAGAGCTTACACCTTGTAATAGTGTTTCTCTAGTTCAAGGAAGAGAATAAACCTCGTAAAAGAAATTTTTTTAAATAGATGACTTATTGCTGGAATAAACAGGCTAGCATTCTCCAATCCTACCAAATAAATCAAAGAGAAAAGATGACCAAGGTGCCCTTGTAACTAACAATAGTTCGATATTTTTTCTCATTGATTGGTATTTTTTTATTGTCCATGCAGCACAAGAATAAGAAAGACAACCATTTGCCCTATATCTCTTATAAGGACTTAAGAGATTTCTCCCTTAATCGGAGTACAATCAGGACCCTATCTGATGTCTCATTGCCCAAATAGGATCAAAGATCCTTTCCATTAATCGGAAATCAGCCACTCCTCTGTAAAATCAGGAAGATAGCAGTCTCTTGTTCATGCATAGAATGGGCCCTATTACCCTATTTGAATGAGAAGTTCCCAATTGCCATATATGCACAAGGAGCCCTGCTCCCCTATTTAAATGAAAAGTTCCCTATCTTCTGTATACACAAGGAGAGGGTTGCTAGGTCCTACAGACTGGATGGACCTTTAAGAATTATGCAGCTACTACTACTATTTTGTTGTCGTTCCTCAATTCTGTTATCACTGCCATTATATTGCTGCTGCCACTCTTCTATGGCCAGCATCCAAAAAGAAAGAAGACAATGGAACTACTCACCCCTCCTTGGATTTCACCTCACCGGCAAGATGAAGCATTGATATCACCGATTTAGAACATGAGATAGGTGGATAGCTTGGGCTCGTTAATGTTAGAAATAGGTTGTTTTGCTCGCACTTCTTCTCAATCATTATGCTCAAACTTGATTCTCATGGTGTAGTAACAGATAAAAGGTGGTTCCTATACCAAGAATGAAATCAACTCCATTAACATCGGTGCCTTAAAAGTTGACTCAATTAATTTGTCATAGAAATTGGGGTTGATGCAAGTGGTGCAATTCATCAGCCAACATCACTGGCATAAACTGAAGAGTTTATAAACCTGGAATTACATTGTTATGTGAGGTCAACAACAAGTAAATTGCATTGACCCATTACCAACCAGTACAGTTACGTGGTAGTCCTTCATGTATGCAGTAAATTTCATGGTCGAGAGTATAAGTCACTTTCACAACAAAAAAATAGTGAAATGTTTGAATCTATGATTTCAACAATGAAGGATCACCTTGCCTGTTGATCTTTCATCTTACTAGGCTAGGACCATTAGATTGTTGGACTTGCATACGTGCCCAAGTGTCATCTTTTGTTGCATTTGAGGTAGATTCCAATGCACTTTTGCTGTTTGGTCAAACTCCTTTTTTGGACATCACGTTGTAGCATAACATAGATTTTCTTTTCCAATCCACCGAATATAGTCTTCAACAATGTATTAGGTTCAATTAAAAGGCATGAATTTGTTTCACAGTATTAATTTATGCACAGCTGGCATTTTCCTTAAAAGAAAGTCACTTATTCTTTTATTAAAAGAGGTGAAATTTTTCTAAAGGGAATTTGCAATGCACTGACCAAAGAACAAATTTGAAGATAAGAAGGTAATTTCAAAAAGCAGCAATGGAAACAAAACCATTTAGATGTATTACCTTTGAGACGGACATCATATTTGTAGTAAGAGTACCAGTTTTATCACTACAAATCACCGTGGTACAGCCTAAAGTTTCGACAGAAGGCAAGGACCTGACAATAGCATTTAGGCGGGCCATTCTTTTTGTCCCCAGAGCTAAGCACCTATATGGACACAAAGCAGTCATATGATTAGAGGGGAAACATCCACAAAATGACTAAGATGCATATGTGCCTATTTAATACATAGTAAGCCATTTGTTAACCACTTCTTTATAGAATTAGGTATTTTTCCTTCCATATTAATAAACAATCAAAAAACAACATTTGGTGAAACTTAACATTGACTTGATTTTTATAATATTTCTTCCTTGAACACATTTGATTATGCCAAAGAGGTCTAAATATACGATCTTTGCATAAGAATGTAGCCTTTTTGGATTTTTTTAATATGAATCCATAAAACTTCTTCATTTACACAGTGAAGCCTCTACTCTTCATACTTACGTATAAGCATCTTATTTCAGTAAGTGCAAAAATCTTAGAATAAGGAAAACCATAACTAATGAATATGAACCAAAAATTCTCATCTTACATTTAGCTTCTTAACACTAATTTTGACTTTTTCTTCCTACGGTTAGTACTCAACTTTCATCTCCTTGCAGTCCAATGGTCACAAGAAAGGCTTGTAAAACTCCTCTCTTTACCTAATTTCTTCCTCCATCTCATCTTATTGCTCCCACCCTTCTCCATTTATATTCCCCCCTTCATTTTCCTTTTGCCTTCCATCTTACATTTTCCTCTTTCAATCCCCTCTATTTTTCATCTTCTCTTCTTAACAGGCACTAATTGGTTAATTGCCTCTATAACCAAACCCTAAATAAAATGATTAACTAAAGTGAACACGACTAATTTTGCCAAAGCCGTAAAGAACTTATATGAACATAGAAGGATTAGAAGCACCAAAACCTTATCTAAATCTGTTTGCTAAACATGACTCTTTCTTATTCTCTGAAATCCATTTATTAGCTCAATCATGATCTTTATTGTTTCAATAGTTTCTGAAAATATAAAGCTATAAAAAGATGACAGAACAAAAGTTTGAAATCCACAATTGCATCCAACCTAAGATAGCATTGCCCACGTAATACATTCAACGAGGTATTTTCAATTTACCTAGTGGTGCTAACTTGCATAACAGGTTAGATGCTCAAGCTTTTCAGACCAGAATTCTCAATTTATTGACTTAGCAAGATCCAACCAAGATTATGACATTTTATTCTTAAATAGAAAACAAAATCTATAGAACATTCCTAATCTCTACACAAATAAGGCTAGTTAGTTTACAGTTCTGTGTATGTTCTAAGAAAGCTCTAGCAGGTTAATCTGATCCTATGTAAGAAAGATTCAAAATATACTCCAGGTTCCTTCTCCGGTGTTCTCAAAAAATAAAAAAAATTAAAAAGAAATAGTTAGGTGTTCTAACCACTGTGACATGTAAAGGAGGTTGATTGCATTGATTCTAGCAAAACTAGACAATTATCTAGGCAGTTCAGTAGAAAGATTTAAATATTAGTCTAGCCGAACCGATATATTCTCACTGACATTTACCGGTCCAACCAAGCACCAATAACAAAATGTATAGCTCGATAACAATACGATGCCATTCATTTTTTATTTTCTCTTATCAGGTGGTACAAGTCAGTTTACCGCCTGATATACAAGTACTGTACCAGTTTGATAGGTTACCAAAACCAGTATCAAACATCAGACCTGTACTCAAATCCATAGATCAGGATATGTGTTCTCAACCACTACAATTTGTATATTAATCTCATGAAGTTTAAAGGGTACTTATTTTAGCATGTATGAGTATCTTATTTTTTGAAAGATGATAACCTCATATGAGTTTTAACATCAAGCACAAAATGTAACAGCATCCATTAAGAGATAAAGAAATCATGATGCATATTTGAGTGCAAGCAAGAACGCTTACGTAGTAACAACAGCTGGAAGCCCTTCTGGAATGGCTGCAACTGCAAGGGCAACTGCAATCTGCATGTAGGATATATTAGAAGGGATAATGGAGTTCAATTATTGACATGTATTATTGTGTACATCCATAGAACACATCTAACACTATAATTATATACTAGAAATGGGAAGTGATATAATCACAGTTAGTTTCTTCTGGTTCCATATATCCCATATATATTAATTGTGTAATACTTATCACAAACAACATTAAAACATAAGTAAATAAAAATCATAATTCAAATCATTTTACTATATGGGCTTGTATTTCCATTTTTCTCTCCTTATTAAATCGGAATTTTGGACAACTCCGTGTGATTCACTAGTAAACATTGGTTCAAGACCAAATGTCAGCATGGACAGAGGCAGATATATGCTTGGGCAAAAGACCTATCAGCACAAGTAACTATAGCAGAACTTTAGTTTTACAATGCAACTCATACAATTATATGAAGGTAGTCCAAGTTAAAAAGGCTTAATGTTCATACTTCATAGCATGTTAACTTGTCAAGTACTATCAGTGTCTTCAAAGACAATAAAGGCCTAATGACACATCTAAAAGTTAGATTACCAGCTCTCAGCTCCAACCACTCAAATCAATTATCAAACTCTTTCTCAATGCCATAATAATAAATCCAGAGTTTTAGCTAGCACAAGTTTAATGGACAAAAAAGAATACCTTGAAGTAGTGAATAGCACCTCTCATAAATCCACCATGAGAAGGATCACGAAAATGACCAATATTAACAACCCACACAAGGACACAAATTCCTGCAATAACCTGAAAACGGATAGCATATATAAGAGCTTTGAAACACCAAACTGAAAGTAAATCCATGACTAAGTCTCTCAAGAGTGATCAACATAAAACACTGTCTCTTTGAGATTATTACACCTTAAAAATTATTAGTGTGAAAAAACATTGACAAGGTCCAGATGAGAAAAAAATAAGCATAGGAAGTTACCAAAGGAAAGCTCAGATGGCATAAAATTTCTGGCAATATAAGCTTACAGAAAAAAAAAGTCATCTTACACGTATTGCACGCTATAGTTAAAGCTTTCACAGTAATTAATTTCTCTAATTGATGGATATGAGGCAGCAATACTACCATCAAACACAATGAAAGTGTAAACTCTTTGGATAAGTAAAATGGAAGATACAGGCATGCATGGTTACACAACTTCACAAAGATCAGCAAGGAAATTACACAAATACTCTCGATATTCAGGCATCTCATTTCATGCAATTGTTACCAATAATTCAGATAACTCACAGTTTTCAAATATAATAATTTGTCAATTTGCATAATTTTCATGACTCTGTTCATAGGCATGTTATCTTCCATCCTCTCATTTTACATATTAATACCTTCTTCAATAGAAATTCTGACAAATCAGAACTTATATTTGTCAAAATTAAGAAATCAATAATGCATAGTTACCTTGGCCAGAAATGTACCGAACTCATCAAGTTTCTTCTTTAAAGGTGTTGTTTCCTGAAAAACATTGCATCTTTATTACAAGTGTCCAAAAAGCCTACTGCATGCATATACCGATAGCAAATCAACAATCACAGGCATACACTCAACATATGGACATTGAACAAGATTCCCATGATAATCCTTTAATAAAAACTAAGCATTTTGATACCAACAAGATTCATTTAATCCTATTAATAGGCGCACAAAGGCATTAGTCTAGTGAACAAACACATTAATTCTCCACCTATCAATTTCTGATTCCATTAAAATAAGAAAACAAGTTGATAATGGAAGATCACTCATACATCAGCAGTTACAAGAACCAAACTGGTCATCAACCATACACGGCCTTGGTCCAATGGTCACTGGTCCGATTAGTAGGTCAATAATAGTTAACAAGGTAAGAGGCAATAGAAGGGGTGACAATGGTGTAACAACAGCTGAATTTTGAAGTTAGAGCCCGATTTTCAGGTCTTAATCTCTTTCTTAAATGGCTACCATGTATACAACCAAAAGACCCCCAATCATTCAATGTTATAAATTTGGAAAATTATTGCTTGGTCTTTCCTCAGATTTTCAGAACCAGCTCAGTCTCATTTGGACCACCCAGTTTGTTTGGTTTTGAACTTTTGATCAAACAGGCCTGGTCAATCTTGTTCGCTGCAATTTTTCTCTCTGACCCAAAAGCAAGACCAAACCATCCAGGGGTTTTCTAGTTTTTCCAATTGGACCAGTCAATCCAGTCTGCTTTGATAACTATGCATATCCTCCATGATTTATTTATCTTAATAAGTTCTGTTTCTCTTCAGGCAAACCTAACCGGATAAAAATGCCAATGTGATGCTAGAAAAAAATGCAAAATGTTCAATGGGTTTACATTCACGGGCAAGAGAATGAAGAGTGACAAAACTCTTGTAATATTGCAGCCAACTGCAAGTCCTCGATAAAAGCAAACTTGGAGCAATTTATCAAAAGATTAACCCAATACTTTCCATGGGTTACCTTCGACTACATTGTCCGTGATCAGTGTGGCAATTTCAGTGTCATATCTATCTAACACCAAAAATACCACATACCATTATCAGGATTTTTCTTACCAAGATTTTTAATCTCATACCATACCGGTGTACCGAGATTTGCTCGGTAAAGTACGGTACTAGCATACCAAGTGGTATGCCAGGGCATACCAAGCGATATGCCTAAAATATGCAAAAATCCTTCCAAAAATACATGAGAAAAAAAAGAGTTGCATGTTTTAGCTGAAAATGATATTTAAAGTTATATAAAATGGAGTCATTAGAAAATAGTTAACTAATGACTCAACATCAAAAGCTGAAATCTATCATAAACTGATTTTTCCTTAAAATTATCTTGTAATAATTCCTGCATGTTTTAACTGAAAATGGTATTTAAATGTATAAATCTGAAGTATTGGACAATGACTTACATCATATTATCTTCCTGAAATTATTGTTAAGACAATTTTATGCACTGTTTCTAGAATTTAACATCTTTATGCTTTCATTTCAATTCAATGAGTTGCAGTAATCCTCTATAAGACTCCATCAACACTTGTTCTACGTCAAATTGCTACCAAAACTTCTTGGTTTAACAAGAAATTCTAACAATCAACATCAAAAGCTGAAATCTATGGTAGCGCCCGGTACAGGTCGGTGACGATAGAAATTTTAACTGTTACCGGCCGGTACAGTCCCGTATCGCCCGATACGGGGCCAAAAACCTGATACCACCTAGTAGTGGGCAGTCCGCGTGCTGGTCTGCTGGCGGCCAGGTACATACCGCCACTACCGGGCAGTATGGTACGAAATAAAAAACCCTGTTTCTTACACCAGTGCAATGTCCACATTAACATGCAACGGTCTGAATTTCAACATATAAGGTATACAGGTCATGGTTTACAGACCACCAACCGGGCAGTCAACATGAGGGTCCAACGATAAGGCTACATGTAGGTCTTCGTACCTTAAAGAGACCTGTATGGGTCTCTTGTTTGAGGTGTAATTTTCACTCATAACAGATATATTCCCTTTCCTTTCCTATTCATTCCTATTCCACTCTTGAAACTAGCCACAGTGAACCCTCTTTCCCGTCCTCTATCCCTCTTTCCATTCCCTCACCTCAGTCCTCCTCACAAACCTTCTCCCTCCCACTCAATCTCTTCCATACTCAAGAGGTTGTTGAAGGAGAAGTCTAATTTATTAAGGAGAATGTTCAAGTCAAAGATCCAGTGGTTAATCTCTTTAAAATTAGGCTAATCTAAATCCCTATTTCTTAGCTTAATGACTCAATTGAGGGACTTGATTTAAGATTCATGTTTGCTTTACACCTAATTTAGGGCTTGATCCACAAGATCAAGCACAAAACCATGCCGGTCTAGGTTTGATCAACAAGGAACTAGGCTAAAAAAACACGCTTGGATTTTATAGGGTTTCTGGGGTTTAAAATGGCTGAAACTATCACTGGACCCATGCCAGCATTCCATGTTTCAATACACCCGATATGTACCAGAACCATACCAGTCCGACCAGGAATGTCCCGATATCTGAAACATCAAGCCATGGTATAGGTTATTAATTAGCTCTGAAAATTGGTACCGACCCTTGACAGTTGGTTAAATTTAAACCAATATAGTACCAGTATATCGGATGGTATACGGCATGCATCAATCAGTAGCACCAAATAAATAAATAACAAAAATTAAAAACCAACCAGTACCAGTTTATATGATCCAATATTGGTTCTTGGTTGAACCAGTAATGATTTGTAGTGGTCCAACCAATACTTGAAACCAAGGTTCTCAATTTTGATGTGTACCACTCAATACGGATGGTAATACCACTCCGAGATGATATTGGTACGTGGACCACCCTCTACCAGGCAATACCACCAGTATTGAGGCATACCAACCGGTACCGCCCCAAATTTCAACTGTTACCAAGACATACCGGTCAGCAAGCCCTGACGTGGTAGATGGAGGTTTTTTTTAAGGTTATAGGGTATACCGTCGATATGCCTTGATGTACCGATGGTACATACCGATATGTCGGTATGGACCAGTATTCAAAACCCTACTTGAAAGTTGAAACCTCACCAATGTGGGTCTCAAGATGGCCAATATATACAGCCTTACCTCTATAATAGAAAGGTTGCTTCCATGACTATGAATATTAAAAAATTCTTACATCTACAGTCCTTAGCATTGCATCACGTATGCTGCCCATAGCTGTGTTAGAGCCAACACCAACTACGATAGCTCTCGCTCTACCAGCCACCACAACAGTACCCTGCATATTAAATTCAAGAATTGGTCATATATTTCGATATTTAGTGTAGAACAAGAAGTAAAAAAAAGGCTTAGATAGTGAATAGATATATGCAAATGCATATAAGAAACTAATAGCAAATGTATACTCATGTGAGAAACAGTTGCAACAATGTAGCCATGAATTTTAACAGTAAATACAGGAAAAGGATAGATATGAACAATATAAGGACCTATTAAAAACGAGAGTGAACAAATACATTCAGTTTACAAAACTAAGAACTAAAAAAGGATTCCAATGAGAAATCAAAACCTATACACTGTCTATTTAAAAAGTCAAGAATCGTAGGTTAAAAGCATATTAGAGTTATAGCTGAAAAGTCAGTATAGCAAAACAGAAAATGAATTGTAATACTGCTGTAGATATGGCATAAACCAATTATCAACAAATTCTATACTTTGACTTTTAACTCTCTTAAAAAAATATGCTAAAGGTATACACAAGATTAATGTGTAAAGATTACAGTATACACATATATGGCACCAGCATACTTCTAGTGCAAGGTACTTTATAATTTGCTTACAAGCTATGGCATAAATGTTGATTTAATCTTGCTAGTAACTCACCACATGCCCATGTGATATTACTTAATTGATATTTTCAACAATATATTATGTTAAAGTTGCAGTTTATCCTTTAATGTCAAATGTTAAGTATATGAAAATAATTCTATTATTGACAATGAAATATCTACAATCAAGGATTTAAATGTTCGCCATACCATGGCATACCGTCTGGTACATGCAGTATGTATATGTCCAACAAGGCACCAGTATGGGCAGTACATATCGATTTGTCGGTATGCCCCAACATACCATATGCCAATATACCGGTATGGTTCAGTACTTAATATACCAATAGCCGATCGGTACACTGGTATAGACCAGTAAGACGAACCATGGTTTCAACAACCAATGGACAAGTACCATACCATTATAAACCAATATATACTATTAATAAAAAAGGGCATACCTAGTACACGAGGCTCCCACCAACGCAGGGTTTAGAGAGAGTAAATATACATACTAGTTACCTTTAAATATTTAAAGAGGCTGTTTCTGTGACTGAAAAAAATTATAAAATTAAATACCAACCAGTAACCTATATAGTCTGAAACCAATCCTTGGTCAAACATGTAGATATAGATCAGCACGATTCCTGATCTACAACAATAGGCCATAATGTCTCCTACGTCGGTTAACTATATGGATTTATTTTCCACCACTGAACTCTATTTAGGACAATAACACTAGTCAGAGAGAGAGTATTCAAATCTCTTTTCATTGTTCCTGATCATACTTACAAACAATATAAGATTTATCTTAGGATGATTCTTTTGTTAATTCAGGCAGCCTAGTCAATCCATTGCAAGTGTAAGTGTCAACCTTACCATTGCAAGTGAAGAGGTTTCCAAGTCTTGAGACAAAGTCAATATAGCAAAGGAGCAACCTTATAATGATGCAAAGTACAGAAATACCATGTCTAAGAACATTGTAGCTGATAATTTCTCAACATTATATGTTTTGTCTCACCATAAAATGTTTCAATATTCTAACATATTATAGAGAGAGAGATCGCACCTCATGGAAGCAAGGAGTATAACAAAAGCTAAAACAAAGAGTAAGCACATTTCTATTGAAAATAATCTTACTGAAAAGAGGATGTTCGTTTTGTCCTGATATACAGCATTTGTTGCAACAGTGGATTCAAGGTCTTTCGCCACGGAGCAGCTCTCACCTAATATTAAGACAAGACAGTATGACATGTGTGCCATTATAGATATATGACAATTTTAAGAAATTATACAGAAAACTCAATGAATTCCTTGCAAGCTGAGATCTGAAAATGCATACGCTCGTAAGCACCGATCTGTATGTAACAGTACAGCCATAACGGCCATACCAAATAAGCAACAGGGCACGGCCACAGTTATTTCATATAAGTACATCCAGCAGAAAGATTACTGCATAGAACATATTCTATATCAACTAAGTTTAATATTGACTTTGAATAAGGTATTGTTTTTGCAACAAGACAAATAACATCGTCCAATACTCACTAGCTTACATATAAAAGCATGGAACCAGACTAATGCTACACACCTGCCATTATATGCATCTCTTTCCTAGAAGTGTAGGCCTTTTGTGAACTAAACCAACCACATTTTTAACATTAGCTCTTGAAGTCATGACTCAAGATAGTACTCATATCATCATCAGCCAAGATAATGATATAATCATCAATGTTTTTAGAATAGGCCAGAGACAATACATTTCAGACATCCATTTAAAAAACAAATTCAAGTTTATTAACATGAGAGTCTACAACAAAAATATATACATAAAGACATGCTGTATGTGGTAAAATGATATTACACATGAATAATGTGAAAGTTGTTTGGTAATGCTGAATATGTAGTGAAATCGCATTTGACATTTTAAAAGAAAGAAGGACCACGTATAGCTGATAGACCATGTCATTTCAAACATTTTAGATGCAACCACAGCTAGTTGCAGTGTGTTGGATCTGCAATGGCTTATTGCTCTTTTGATTTACCTCAGAGCATGTATCGATGGGCTTTATGACATCTAAAACAGAACTCAGAAATAGCTGATCTAAACTGGGAGCAGTCCCGCCCACTTCTGAAACTGTCATAAAAGTCAACCTCTCAATTTTTTTTTTTCTGATCACCTCAGATTGGAAGGATTGCTAGGATCAGCCAATCCTTTACTATCTTGGCTAAGGCAAATGGTAGAGCAGGAAATGCTCCTTGGCTAAGCAATATCACTGCTTCAGTTACACATAGCAAAGGAATAACATATGTTCCAGGGTAGGATCCAGAAAAGAAAAAAGAAAGAAGAAAAAAAGCACGATAGAAGAACAAAGAAGAAAAAAACAAAAAAGGACTATGATCAATTGATTAGTTTTTGTATATGTTACACACATGATAATGCATGTAATAAAGAAAACTTAATACACAATAAAATAGTTTATAAATACTCAAAAAGTAATATAAAAATATAGAAATACAAAAGCAACTATCATATATAGAATTATAAAAAGTAATATGATGGATAATATTGTAAATAATAAATGACATATGGAAAACATAAGCGTGAATAAAATTTTCAATAGGAATTAAAGATTTGGAGACATATGGTGTAAAACATAACTGATATTGTACATACAAAAAATGAATAAGATGACAAATAAAAATATGCAATGATTATTACAAAACAAAATGAGCAGTAAAATTTGTAATTAATAGTTTATTTATAAAAAAATAAATATCTCAAAAATATGAAAGTAACAAATCAAGCTAATATTTAGCTGTTTTATGAATTTAAAAAATGCATTTTGATCAATCTAATAATACCAATCTGAACTAAAAGCTTTTTTTTATGATCCCAGTCGTCTCATCTCTAACTAATTGCTGTCCCAATGCCAATCTTGATATCACAATTTTAGTGGGGGGAAAAATCAAAAAATTGCGGGAGCATATTATGTACGTGAATAGGCAAATTTAGAAAGAACCAATGGTTCTCTTCTTTTTAGCGCTAGTGAGATAGGCTCGTCACCTAACCCTCTAGCAATGTTTTTTAAATAAATAATTTCTTTGTTTTTCTTGTTCCAAGAAAAACATATTATATAAGTTCACATAGTACCTTTTCAGAAAAAAGGTAACTAGTTTTCCACTTGGTAAAATGAATGCTGATGTGAAAAGGACATTATATTTACTATTTACATTTAATACGTGTTGATGGAATAATTTGAATACAAAAGAATGTGTGCTTAACTTGGCATAAGCAACTTATATGATCCTTGCAAACATAGAATAAAACGGGAAAATAATACAGTATCGAGTAACATATATTATTTGCATATTCTTTAGATACTACTAGGTCATATATAACTGAAGAACATGACTCAGAATAACCAAAGAAAGTTGGTCATGGACAAAAGGTAAGGTCTTTTACATATAAGAAAAAAAAGTGCCCATAATCATGGCATATACCAGGTGCTGTCTACGTGGTGTAACAACCAAGACATCTACCATTATGCAAAATGAAGAATTCATTAGCACAAAGCTATAAAGAGTAAGACTACTAACAATTACCAGTTTCCTCATTACTTTACAATGCTCCCAAAAACTTTAAAATTGTTTGGCCATATTTAACAATGTCATAGCATCCATGTTGCTACTATAAAATTAAAGCAGTCAAGAACAAGAGACTGCATACCAGTGAGAATTGCCTGGTCAACACGTAATTGGCTGCTCAACATCTCTACCATTCTCATGTCAGCAGGGACCTTGCATCCCACTAAATGACAAAAAGGAAATTCCATAACAGATAAAATAAGTATTTTGACAAGCCACACACTAAAATAAATGGGGCAAACGTACCTCCAACTTCAACAATATCTCCAGGAACAAGTTCTGTGGCAGGCAATATTGAGAAGCAACCTGCAGAGAACACCATATTCATATCATATGCAACCTCTATTTCACTCTGGTAAACAAGAAAGATATTATTTTAGATATAGTATTTCAATTATACTAATGGAGGAAATGTAGACTATACTTGTTTTGGCATTAGTTCATATGAGTTTAAGCCCTGCTCTTTTAAGGACATACCATGATAAGAACCATTTTTTAAAACTGAAAAAATTCAAGCAACAACAGTACAATTTCAAGCAAGGGCTAAAACATATCAATCCCGGACTTTAACGATAAAATATAGTATGATATAATATTAAAGATGGGTTAGAAAAAAATAAAGTGAGATAAAGGAAATAAAGTACAGCCACCACCCAAGTAGAAACATCAAGGGATGCAGATGTCACCATCTAAATGAGCCTAACAATGGATACAAAGCTTAGAAACTCACCACTAGGAATTTATCAAAGAGAAATAGAGCATATTGGAAGGAAAAGACTCCCAGAAGGAATTAAAGTTATATTCAAATCACTAAACACCTCCAAGGCTTACCATAAAAATACAACTTTGATTGTAACACTAACTCTATAAGAATCAAGACTCCCAAAATTGACTAGTCAAGTATGACTTCTCTGTAAGGTTTTGCCATAGGTTGATTAAAATGCCTGTATCTGTAATATGTATTGATTCTGAAATCATAAAACTGTGCACGAATAAGAACATGAACTAGCATTAAACTTCCACTACAATGGATACAAAGCTTAGAAACTCACCGCTAGGAATTTATCAAAGAGAAATAGAGCATATGAGATCAAAAAGACTCCCAGAAGGAACAAAAGTTATATTCAAATCACTAAACACCTCCAAGGCTTGCCATAAAAATACAACTTTGATTGTAGCAATAACTCTATAAGAATCAAGACTCCCAAAATTGACTAGACAAGTATGAATGCTCTGTAAGGTTTTGCCATAAGTTGATTAAAATGCCTGTATCTGTAATATGTATTGATTCCGAAATCATAAAACTGTGCACAAATAAGAACATGTACTTGCATTAAACTTCCACTACAATGTACAAGTTCTCAAGCCTTTTCCTATCACCATATTCATTCATAACCTAAAAGTTCCATGCAGAAGTCCTCAAATGTATCTTCCTGCCCAAAGAGTTTGATATTATATCTGAGCATTGGATCAAGCATGGCTAAAACAACATTTAACTCTACTTTCACAGGCTCTGTCTTCTAAATTTGGATGCAAAGTAGTGCATTTCGTGCCATACAGCAAAATCATGCTACTAGCCATCTTGACATAGATTAAAATTCTCATCCAGATACATAGTGATACTACCAAGTTCAGACCAGCAATTAGTCCATGGCCCACAACCTCAGGACTGGTGGTTTGTATCTCAAATATATGTATACAAAACAGAAAGAGCTCCACTTTGTGTATCTGTTGAAAAACATACAAATCATTTTTCTTTCTCAATGACAACCTTGCTTTGTTATCTTTTGGATAACTAGTGAAACAAAAACTAATGCATGATAAGAAATGTGAAATAGTTGAAAAGAAACAACGAAAAACACATACAACAACTAAGTCTCACAAGAATTATCTTGAAAAATGGTTTGACTTGTGATTCTTTCTGGTGCACCTTTTAAGACTACCACACAAAACAATTTAGACAAACCACAATGATTTCGAAGAGTGTGTACAAAATATCTCATTAAATACGTGTTTAACAAAGGTGTAATGTGTCAAGAGACCTAATCTTTGGAGCTACTCTCACCATTTCGTAAGACAGTTGCAACATCAGCCTGATATGCTCGCAACTCCTACAAGATACCACGATAGAAGGGGAAAAGGCTGATAAATACAAGTTAAATAAGTTGTATCATACTGTAGAGAAAAACGCAAGGTTTAAGGTATAAAACAGAGTTCAGGAGGTGTTGAAACTTGAAAGGAACACTAATTGCAAGCTAGCAGGCTAATAATGAATAGCAGTGATTACCATGTGATATTAGCAAATTTCAAAAACAGTTTAAATTTTGCATAAAAGCTAGAAAGCATCACAATTGTTATACACACACACACAAGTTTGGCTTTTGGATGAGTCTTCCTTTATGTTAGCCTCCAGAGTTACCATCGCTACCTACTAGTAACTGAAGGAACAGAGTGTAGAGCCAATCTTCGAGGCACTTTGGTTTTAATTTTTAAAAGTCAAAATTTCAACTCCTATTTTTGCATGTTTCATGCATATATTATATTCTGTTCTGCCAAACAATGTCTAATAGGTGCTGTTTAGCAATGCAAGTTTTGGATAAGGAAACGGCTCCAAGGTCACATTGCCAACAAATATCTGAAATGAGTCATCATAGATGAAACTCAGACCGCATTGTTAAATTAAAGGAACTTACAACGGCAAGAAAAAACCATGCCAATAAAAAATTTAATACAACTATATTTTTTGCAGTAATACTATTTATACAAGGAATGCAATCTCGGGTGCCACACTCATTACAGGTACACCGGTATATACCAAATATCAGATAAAATGCTGAAGCCAAAAAAGGGAGGAAAACCCTGATTCAGTGTTCTTCCACCCTTTGTCTTGACACATACAAATCATATTAGATAAAAATAAAGTAAATGTGATCTATAAAAAATAGAGTACAAAATCAAAATATATATCGAATAAGGACCAAAAGCAGAATTTGGAAAAACAAGATATAAGTGTTGTATCCAAGGTCTGCAATACCGACGGATACCACCCATACTGGGCAATACATACCGATCTACCTACTGACTAGAACATGGGCCGCCTACACCGATTGATTGCTACATTAACAATGACCAACGACGATCAAAATCCCAAAATCAACCAGTAACGGTTGATTTTGATCGTCGCTGACCACGGTCGGGCGGTATCAGCCGAGGAAGAAAGAAGAAAAGGGAGAACCTGGAGTCCAACGCTACTCTCCCGATCCCTTCGCCCACGCAGAGAGAAGAAACATCTCCCCACGTGGGGAGAAGGAACAAGGCGACATCGTCCTTTTTTTATTTTTTAACTTTTTTATTATTATTATTATGATTATTTTATTTTGATTTTATTTTATAAATATATATATATACACACACGCACACACGCACATACTGCTCGATACCAGCATACCATACCGTACCGAGCTTTGGTATGGTACGATTTGGCGAACCTTGGTTATATCGCTCTATGGACCCATCAAGGTCAAAATATGTGACATTTGTTTCTCTCATTCTTACGTCAAATCTTTGAACACTTGGCACCTTCAAGGTTGATCTAGTCCAATCCGCTACCCAAGAATGTGCTACTTGATTTGAAGTGCCATATATGCAAAAAAACCTAATTATGTCAATAAAAAATTGCTATTAATGACGTTAAACTAACATTTTATCTTTATTATATTAACATAATGGGAATAACAGCCCAGCAGTTGGATACACAAAAATGATAACAAAAAATGTAAAGGTTAGGTAAAATAAAGAAGAGGCGTAAACCTTGCTACCATGTACAAGTTGCAACAACTAGAAACTTGACTAGCACGCTAGTAAAACAGACACATTTATATATTTTAGATATTTATGTTTACCATCTAGAGAATTTCTAACCCTTTTCAAGATTAAGCAACTGACTTGACATACATGAAGATAAAAGTGTAATTATGCAAAGAAACTGAATCACAGTCTCACGGACATAACATGTCAATGCTAAACTGTTGAACCATAAGACAAACTAAATATAAAACTTTGCAAATGACATGTCATGCACAATAAATTCTGATACGATCATAATAAGCTAGAAGCCAAAAATATTCAAATTGCAACATAGAAAGTATTGTATAGTGATCAAGTCAAATAGAATTATAGAACTACCACAAGCGCCTTTTCAGCATTTGTTTCAGTTATCACACCTACAGCTGCATTTGCTGCCAATATCATAAATATGACCTGCAATTATTCAAAGAATCATTAGAAGATAAAGGGCTAACAGTTGATAATTGATCTTATATTTTTTTACTTGAATGCAGTTGATTCAATATAGGATAAAAAATGCACACCAACAAAGACAACCCAATTACTAGAAATGCATATCGCAATTAGTGATCATCTCAACTGGCTCCATTTTCATCTAGAGTGACCTTTCCAAAGCTTCTTTTTTCTTCATTGGAGTTTCAAGTATTTCAAGTCCTCCGAATGGTTTAAAAGAAACCCCAAAAGATTCAAACATAAGCAAACCATAAAAAGACTTCATAAGTGTAATCGTCATAAAAAGGAATTTTGATGTTGCAGAGTTGCAAAACATTACGAAAATGTCAACACGTAACAGAGTTATCATCAGTATCTAGGTTCTTAAGTATTGATATTCATTGTTCCAAATTTTGCCCAGACCAAGAGGCAGTGATGCAAAAATCATCCATCTAGCACCTTGCTCCTTCTGTGAGGAAAGCATGCACTTTCATTCAAGTAAACATGTCCAATCAAATCCTAGTACTGGACATCATTACTTCACTCCGAAAACTGAGTTGTGATTAAAATTGAGTGTGGTTCAAAATTTCACATATTGACTCTTTCATATTATATAATCAAGGTTCAGTGTTTCATCTATGAAACCAAAACACATTTGATTGGCATGTGTGGTTCACAAATTCACATACTGACTCTCGCATATTATATAATAAAGGATCAGTGTTTCATCTATGAAACCAAAACACATTTGATTGGCATGCAACATGAGCATTAAATAAATAATACAAAAGAGTTCTCACAGAAGGTTCTAGAAAAGCCGTTAAGCCTGTCTCGCCATTGATCAAAGCCAAAAGGAACGAAACAACGGCAGCTGCAATCAATATCTTAACAAGTAAATCATCAAACTGATTTAAAACTCGTTTCCAGAAAGGAGTGCCTGCACGAAGGAGTTGCATCAAGACATTTAGTCATTAGGTTGGATTACATAATTCCAAGGCTGCAAATATCTTAAATTTATTTAGCTTTCCCCATATGCTGAAGGGTAACCAATAATATTACAGGAGATAGAGAAAATTGACAACAATTCAGAGTGCGCTAAACATAAAATTCTTCTTGCCATTGCAAGTACAAGATGCAAAACATTGATAACTGCAATATCAGCAATTAACATACTTAGTTGTTGCACTTAAGAAGAAAGAAGTGGTATGATAAGACAAGACATCAGTATTAATCCTTGCAGGTCAAGCAAGACTAAACTTCAAAAGAGAACTTTCAAATTTACAAAAAAGGATTTTTTTTCATATATAAATCTCCAAAAGTAGGAAATGATGGATACCACAAAATTTTATTACATGTATATTCCTGCAAAATCTCAAATCAAACAAATGCCTATGTTAGCTAACATCTCTTGAGTCATTACTGTTATAAATCAGTTGTTAGTGGCCAAATGACAAGACTACCTTTTTCAAATATGCCCTTGTATGAATTAGGACAAAATCAACCTAAGGACAAATCCAAGAATTAGACTGACTCGGGATTTGTAATATTAGGGTCTAGATGTATTTGATTAGGTTGGGTCTTCTCATTTCAATGGTATTTGGGTGTATCCATTTTCAAAAATGTCCTTGTACAGTATGTAATGACCTGTACAAAGTGTAGGAGGTTTTAGAGGGGGAGGAGGTTATTAAGGAATATAAAAGATTACAATTACCTTAGGTTGGAAATTGGAAGAGAGAGAACAAAGAGAATTAGAAGGGAGAGAATCTTGACTATTAGTTTCTACAAAATTTACTTTCTAGATCCTCCTATGCTCAACTATAGAAATTTTCTTTTCTCAAGCTTGAATTGCAAGAGATCCCTACCTCTGCTAGGACAATTGCTTAAGTACTCAGCAGCACACAATTCAAGTGAATTCTTAGCAGAATGCCAACAAAGTTACCAAATAGATTCTCAAACTGTAATAACTATCCATTTATGGTTACGAAGAATACCAGGGATGTAGACCATAAACCACATGCTAACAACAGATAGAGCTAGATAACTTAATACATGAACAACAACAAAATCAATAACAGAGAGGTCCAATGGAACTATAGTAGCTCATTCAACTTTAAACGTCATATGGTACTACTGTTAAGCAACAAAATTCAGCAGGTATTTGACATAAAATTAAAATTGCAAGGCATAAGAGAGAGGCCGTACGAAATTTGATTTACAAAAGATACTACATTTCACATTAGAATGGAATCATTAAACATATGCCAAGCGAACTATGGATATTGTGAAGTAAGAGTCATAAAAGCTTTATAAGCCAGTCGAGCTGAAACCTAACCAATTGACCATGCACATGCAGAACCATAAGATCACTTGGACTAATCTCAATTACCAAAATTCTAGCATTAAATAAAATTGTTACCTAAGATCTGGGAGAAGATAAGAATTACATGTAAGTGTTGCACATTAAACTAAAGATGACAAAATGAAACATAAATATCTATCATCGTAAAGCTGAAAGATTACAGAAAATTAAAGATACATCACAAAGTAATGAAAGTCAAGTAACTAATAAAAAGATAATTTCAAAAACAATAACAGAAATGTGACTTACTTTCTTCTTGGGGCAGTACTGCAGAAAATGCAACACACAAAGAGAAGGAAGAAACAAAAATAAGTCAGATGTCAAGTTAGAAAATGCATAGAAAAGCCAAATTTTTCAAAGTTTTTGCTACTAAACAAGCATAGAGTTGACAAGGAGTAACTATTTTATATTAAATTATTATTTTACAGAACAACGGACATTGAATGCTATTCAGTTGTAATGGCGTCGAAAAAGGTGAGCATTACAGGTACAAGAATTTCCTTCTCATGTATGTTTTGGCAATTTCAGAAAGAAATTTGTGATGAACTTTTGAACTTCACCTTAGACAATTACCACAAAAGAGTGCCAAAAAAATTGAAAAAATACAAGTGCACACAACATTCACACCATAAATTTAAAGCATTCAGTTGTGGCATGTTAGCGAAAAATACATACTAGTAAAGTACATAAAAACCATGTTGTTAGGCATGCCCACACCACATGCCACTGGGCAGGTATCATTAATTGGCAGTTGGCACAACCCAAGAATCATGGCAATTAACTTGCCAGTGTCATGGTAACTATAAAGCTAGAACCAAAAGCAATGGGATAGAATGTCAAAACAACTGACTCCATAATTCACACTCCCAAAACACATCAAAATTAGGTATTGACTACCAATAGCAATAATTTCAATTTAACAAAGTAAAAAATGGATCGCTGCACAAATTGCTTGAATCATGAACACGCAATCTAGATTTTCAGTTTGTTTGTCACCTACTTCTACCGGCAGTTGCTAACAGTTGTCTGCTTCTTGGAATAACTCAAACAGATCTAATCCCAACAATGCTACTACAGTTGATGACTACATTATGTCTGTTATGACATGATGATTTTTATGTGCATGGTCAAACAGTCAATGCCCATATATGGGTATGAAAGCTGTACAGATGCATAGATATGTCACAAGTGTTGATTCCCAACTAATGGAACATAGCAGATGACACAAGACAACACAACCATCCATAGTATTTCTTTTAAATTGATTCCAGAGATTAATAATTACTGCCAATAAATTATCTATTTTTCTATCTTGTATGTCCATCTTTCCACTGCAATCTTCTGTCCTGATATTTTTTATTGGTAAAATTTTCTTCAATAGTCTTTTTCAATGTACTGAATATTTCCTCATGCTACTAATACTATTTGTTCCAACCCACATATTGAATCAAGTTCAACTGCAGCTCTGGTACCAATCTAAGGCAGTCTCAGTGTTATCTAAGTTTATTTGAATAACCACAGGATGAAACCCAATCAGTAAAATCATGATTAAATGAACCAATGAAGAACCATAAATCCAATTAATAACGTGTAAGAGATAGTAAACAATGACATATTTTATCAGGGATAACGAAAGACTTAGCTGTTTGAAGATAGCAACAAAGAATAAAAAATATAAAATAGAGATCAAGAAGGTGAAGAAGACGGGAAGTGGTGACCAGCAAATTTCTTGTTGTAATCAAAATGAAGAAGGCTGGAAATGGTGACAAACAAATTTCTTCTTCCACATTACAACAAGACACCTTGATATTATAGTAGTGGAACTCCTTCCATTAGATTCATCCAAACAACTAACCTAATAAAGGTAAGATATCAATTGTTCAAGAACAGAAAGAATCAATCACACACTAGGCAGCTTCACAGATAAGCAATTAATAGTCTCTTATTGTCCAATGACCCATAGTAAAACCTTGATAGAAAAGAGATCAAGAATATATCACAGGAGCTCAATGAGCAATCATAGTCATACATAACATGATCAGATTTAAAATTAAACCAAGTTAAGAAGATTCCTGCTTTTGCTAGAGAAAACTATAAGACCAACGCAGGGTTATGAGCCCTTTAGGCAGCTGGTTGATGGATCTACAGAATCAAGGTTTGTCTGGATTCATGCTACCAAGAATCTGGCCTTCGATCTATCAAACTTACATCAATTCTGTGAAATTCCCTCCTCCACTGTCACCTACTTACATATCCTTAATGCCAACAACATTCATTGGTAAAAATATCAACTTGTCAATAATAGAAATTGTAGACCCTTGTCAAGCAATCTAGCATTTGACTTGAGCCCCAGATACAGACGAAAATTATTGACGAGCTTGGTTGATCATACAGTTACAACTAATTATGTACAATAAATTTCTATCTAAAGAATTTAAATCGCATAACAAGTTCAGTACTATATTTGCTATCTTTCTTAGATGTATGTCTACCTAATTAAGATATTAGCTCCACCTGACAAATGCTTCTTATCCCTATTTAAAACACCAAAAACAAGACTTCCGAGTAGTGAAACACAAAGCAGAAACACGAGCTCGTACCGTTTCTGCCGTATATCTTCGCATTCTCAGCAACCTGAAAACAGAGATGGTAAAGCATAAGGAAACGCTCCATTTATGACCTCAGCTCGGACTGAACGAGTTAATGAACGAGCAGATCAAGAAAGACACGCGTTCCTACCTGGAAATCCGTAAGACCCTTGGTTGGATCTACACCAAATGCTTCGAGAACCTGAGGCCGCGGCCAGAAGAAACGAGAACTAGAATCACGAATTGGTCGAGATCCAACATCGAGCGAGAAAGAGCCAGAATTACCTCGAAGACGGATCTGGCGTAGGCGTCGTTCATCGAAGATCAAGCGGCGGACCGCTAAGATGATGAAAACGGAGAAGAGGAGTGAAGGGGGACTCGAGATCTGAAGCAATGGTGTGTGTTCGCCGGACACAAAACCGGAGGTTAGGTCTTTAAGGGGGGCCGTCCTGGCGACGCAACGGCACGTTAACGGAGATGACGGTGGCGTGAGCTGGAGAAAGGCGCTCTCGACTGACGGATCGGGCTCAGGTAGCGCACTCGCCGTTAGTGGGCCGCACACGGGGCGCGCGGTGTTGACGACGTGTTACGATCCTGGTTTGAGATGGTTCGATCTTGCCCTCACATCACAACGGTTAAGGTGTGAATTGGAGGGCACATAAATAAAAGCACAATTGGAGAGGATCCACAACTGGATGCTATTTATTCAAGTAGTTGTTATGTTTTCCAATGGCCAATTCAATCCGGTCCACTTAAACCATGTTTAAATCTAATATAAATTCATATAGAAAATTCAGATTTCGAGTTCCAACACATATCACTCTATCGTGAATGTGTTGAATTTTTCACAAATTATAAATCGAGTTTAAGCCTTCTTTAACTAGTTTTGAAATGAGTGTACAATTAGGCCTCCCCGAGCCAGATTAATTTGACGAAATTGCCTTCGTTTTCAGCTTACAGTTTTAAATATCATCTAATATTCTTAGCCACTTTGGAAAGGTCTAAAATGATTCCATCAACGGGACGAGGATGGCGACCACAATCAAATAGAAACAGAAAAGAAATATGATCTAAGCAACACTTAGTGAACAAAAAGATTTGAAGAGAAAGAAACAGAAGAGTAAAGAAGATATATAACGCGTGCTTAGTTTCTTCACATCATAAATGTAGTTACAGAATTTACCAATAGCCAAGCTGCATGGTCCAAACACTGTGATCAATAACATGTCATGACATCCACATGCAACCTGTGGCAACAGATTAATTTTGTATCATTCAAAACAACTGCATATAATGGTGGTGAAGCTTCCAAAATGGTGAGTCTTTTACTTTAGGGTGGACTACTCAGGAAGAGAGACCACAGCTTTACAAACGGTTGTTGCTCAAGACTGATAGACCACACAACTAAAGCAAACAACAAAAAGGGTAAACAGTGTCATTCACCTCTTTAAATTTGTAAGCCAAACAACTCAATTATGTATCCAATATCACAGAATATTGATCATATATCCCGTTTAAATCTTGATTTGCAGAGGGAAGATGGCAAATACCGTTTAAACACATGGAAGACCGTTATTAGAACGGGGAAAATTAGGAATATTCATGTGCTATTTGAAGTTGGAATTACAGCAGAAAGGTAAAGAAATAGCCAACAATATAGTGCAGAAGATGTTAAGAACCAAAGGTGAGATAAAGAGTATGCACAAAGGCCAAAACCTTGTGGCACATAAGCAATGCCTCAAATTCCCACTCCTACTGAAAGAAAAAAACGAAAAAAACATGAACCTTTACTTCCCTCAAATTTGCTTCAATACAACACAATGACATGCACAACAATTACTATGTTATCAGTAACAGCAATCCGCTATAGTAACTATCATTCTAAAGCAAAAAACACTGATAAACCTGAAGTACACGCATCGTTGCACGGACGATATTGCAACATAGAACTTGCGAATGGTATAAACAATGCAAAATCCCTTGTATATATGATTGCAGGAGTAAGATACTTTGGGAAAAAGTAATAAGACACAACATAAGGGATGATATAATGAAAAAAGTCAGGAAAAATTGAGGTAAGCTCAGTTTGCATTTCTTTTGCTTTCTTTTCCTCTTCATACACAAATAACAAAATTTTCAAGTACAGAAAGAATAACAACAAGGTGTAATGTTGCAGCCATATGGAGTCGCTTAATATATAATTTTCCCATCATTCTGCTTTATACTAGGTAATATCTCCATTTATATCAAGAACATTCAACTCTCTTTTATTGTTCCTAGTAAAGTCCTTATCCATCCCTCGAACATTAGTGTTAATCAACTCATATTGTCTAAGAACAACATCTATAGATCTTTATTTGGATATGTATTCAAACCATATCGAACGATTTAGTTTTTTATTTTGATCTTTATATAGATTTTTTAACCTAATTATTCGTGAAAGAACACATTTAATTGTTTTTCATCCTTCCTAGTAATTTCACACATACACCTCAGATGTATCATTTCAATTACAAATAAATAATTGTTTCTTAATTTCACCTTATACAAGTTGCAAATATGGCTATATTTAGCCATCAAGACATAACCATGCAACTCTTGCTCTCCCATGAGCGTTTGACAGGAAAGTCCAATTATCTGACTTACAACTATATAAAACCATTAGCAACTACATGATCACAAAACATCAATACCTACCACCGTAATGCTCGACATAGGAAACAATTCTTAACACCTACATATCCTCCATCCCCTGTTTTGATGATTTTGGGCATCCTTTGTATTCCAACTTAACCCCCATATTTGCTGAAATAATCCTGAACTTTAGTCTGATGGCATCCATCATCTCCTGAACATGCTCATTTTCAGGGTCCAACAATGGATACTTCTTTAGCAGATCTCTCAATTGCTGGATACTTTTTTGGAGCCTAGATGAGAATGACCCAGGATCGAGTTGGATCACTGAGTTCCACACATCAACACAGCCCTGATAAAAGCCAAGCTCCTCCCCAACTTGAAAACCCATCTTCAATCCCACCTCTCTCCCCTCCTCTTCACCAGTTTTCAAGCCATCTCTGTAACCATCTTTGAAACCTTCTTGGCACAGGGTTTCGTCCAGAAGAACAACGGAATCAAAAATGTCAGAAGCATCTCCAGGTGTTTGCTCCATGCTTACGATGGACGACTTGAGAATAAGCTCAGTAATGTCACCTGTCCCGTAACAAAAAAAGAAAAAAAAAGGAAAAGCAGCTAAGCATGAAGAAATGCTACATTCCAGCTATTTGGAGCATGTGTATATTTGAAGTCAGTATCTAGCCACCACATTGAGTTTTTATACAAGTGGCCAACAGCCATCTCAAAATCCACCTCTTTACTTTCTTTTCCAAGTTCATAAAGTAGAAGAAGGCCATCAACAGATTACAGACAGCACGAACAAACATATAAGAAAGCCTTCTCATATCCAAAGAAGAGGAGGGAACCTAATGCCAGATTGATGTTAAGATTTTTCTTTTTATACACTCAGTTGTTGGTCCTTTATTTTTGATTTACCAAGAATCTATTATTGTTGTTTTTCTTCTATTTGCGTATTACGCTCAAGCAACATACTATGGTAAAGTTAAAATCAATTCCTTAGATTCGCTCTTCCATCTGTGTATTACCCTCAAGCAATATATTATGGCAAAGTTATTATCATTTCCTGAGATTGTGTACATGGTGCCTGATATATTTGATGGAAATAAAAGTGAGAACACTCGGATTACAATGAAATTTTGGTGCTAAATCATATTTTAAGAAAAAGATAGATCAAAACAGGACAACCATTTGATGAATTGTTTGTTTTCACCCAGAATCAAAACATAACAGCTACAAAGTTGGGATTGCGAAAGACATAGCCGCAAGCCAACCAACACAAATCAGAATGGGGAAAGCATGGTATCAAGATCGAAGAAATTGAAGAGGATCCTTTGTTTGCAACCAGACAATATGAGAAAGAGAAAGAAGAAGAATCCACCTTTGATCGAGGCTATCGTCCCGTTATGCCGGAGATGGAGCAAAAACCCGAACGAGATGGAGCGAGGGGAAACCGTGATAGGGCAGAGAAGTAGAAGAACGACGGAGTCTGTGGAACTCAGCTACGGTTCATTTTATCGCCCGGTCTGAATCGATCTATGACATAAAAAACCGCTCAATTCGTCGGTTCGATTCCATTCGGCTCCCTTTAGGTCGGCCCGAGCTTGGTTGTTCAACGGAGTAATAAAGGAAGACTCGAAGAAGGATACGTACTCGTATATTCTAAGGGGATAGCGTATTGTTAAGAATATTTTGTATAAATTTTAATATAATATTTTGGAAAAATATTAGCATTATAAAACGTAGGTAAAATAAAATTATTTCAAAATAAGTTGTCACTATCATAAATAACTTTAAAGATGAACATGATTATGATTTAGAATAATAATAATAATAATAATAATAATAATATAGACGTTTTCACTTTTGAATAGAGGAGAATATTTCAATAGAAGTATATACACAAAAAGATGAACATAGTGCATAAGAGATAGAGATACTTTATCCTTACGAATAAAGAAACTATTTTTTATTACTTAAATTTGGAATAATATATCAAAACTTGTCCTCCTCGTTATTATGAAAAAAATGTAAAACAAAGTATCAACAATGGAATTTAAAAAATTCAGAAAATTCAATTTAAAATAAAGAAAATAGTACAAATTGAATGATATAAAATTTTAGATAAGTCCAAAGAGACATAAAAAATCAATAGATCAATAGCTCATAAAAAAACCAGATAGTTTATAACAAATCGGGATACAATTAATAGGAAATAATAAATTAGCATATACTTAGTCAACGATAAATTAAAATAAAAATAACATAAATTTACCACTCCAGGCCCTTTATCTATCATCTATATGTTTCCTAGGCCAAAATCCTTATAAAAAATGAGACTTTTAAGGAGTAAAAGGAAAATCCAGTACTCTATTTGTATTTACACAAAATTTCATATAGAAAGATCTTTATAGTTCTTCATTAAACTCTCCAAAAAAAAAAAAACACTCCACTTTTAAAATGTAGTGACTAATTTTTCTTATATATACTGTGTTGTACAAATTCAGCTTGAAATAAAAAACATCTAGAATGAACTCCAGAAATAACAATGAAGAAAAGATATCCTAAAAGTACAAAAAATAACTAGAGAATGCACTCTAAATTCATGATGAATCACTCCTGACATCAAAATAGGCAACCTTGATTAGTACAATAAAGCAATAAATTCCAAAATGAATTCTCAGCTCTGTTCTTTAATCTCTAGATATTTGGTGATGTCAAGACCACCAAAGAAGAAAAGACTCAACAAGATTAAGCAAGCACAACACTCTATATGGACTGAAGCAGGATTATACAATCACCAAGCAACTTCTTCAGTAGCTTTTACAACAGATTTCACTACTGAACACATTGTCCTTGCAAAAGCTAACATTGTTGTTGGTTTGGATAGCAACAATCTGTTTGTTACAAAGCAATACACATTGTAACTTTGATGATCTAATACAGAGACCCACAAATCTGCTTCTAACTAAAATTTATGGAATGCTTATCATGAATGGCAAATCTAGCACACTTCCAGATCTCTCCACTTCAAGTACACCAATGCAGCCCGGTAGTGTGTATAAGCTCCAGCAACAACCAATACGAGCTGGTGACTGTGTCTGACAACATCAAATTTCCCAGGCATCCATCGCTCTAAAATTCGTGTAGCATACACCAAGGCCATAGAGGAGCCCCATCAGGATCTCGTACCCTGTTGTGTGTAGTGCCTCCGACTGGGGACAGAAAACATTGAGCTTGTGCAGCATCGGGACCAATGCTGATACACCCATCCCAAAGAAACTACTTGCCCATATAGCTCAGTCCTCAGGGATCTGAAAAATTGGGAAAAGTGAGACAGCAAATGAGGCGACTCCAACAATGGTGATAAAGCCAAGGTAGATATTGCAGAAGAATAGGTTGCACATAAATGAGTAGTATCCTGGAAGGTAGAAGGAGGCCAGCATGGTCAAGGTGCCGCATGATGTATGCAAGGCAACGCGAGTGGCATGATAGGAGGTGGCATGTGCTGCTTGCAAGAAGACAGAACATTGCCCCATCTAAGAAGACAAAAAATGGCCATCGTGGAATTGGCCGTACCAGTAATGGAGCTTTTATATTAGCCACATCATCCTTCATGGCTGGCTGTACATCCACCATATCTTAAAGAAATAGTTGGTATTTGTACATAGTTCAACAGAAAATATCTTATGGGACAATCTCAAATATACCAATATTGCAAGTCATCCTTGAAAAGAGAACTAAGATACGCTAGAAAATTCTACTAAGATAATAACAACAGAAATTGGAAAGTTCCATGATGATTTCATACCAAAATTTTGATGTAAGATGAGTGTATTCAATATTTTTACTATCTTCATAAAAAGTTGTGCTTCATTATCAATCTATCGAGGCTAAAGAACAGAGCTTTCTGAAAAATTTATGACATTTACACTAGAACTAGTAACAAAGATCATGTTAGGTCGAGTAGGAATTTTTCAATCTGCAGACTGGGAGAAGTAAGACTGTACCAGAACAGGTGTACTAGTGTGATCGGAATGCGTAAATCTGCAGGGAGAGACAGTTGGATAATAGTTGCAGTACGTGCCAGCGAGAGAGAGATGGAAGCACATCCATAGAAGCCAAGGATGTCTTCAGTACATCTTTAATCTCTGCAAATCAGATAGGTGAGGCAATGAAGGAAGACAAGCCACGAGTTCTGATTGAATCCTTTGCAGATCAGCTTTCTTCAATACATTGGCAAATGTTGTAGTGACTGGAGATCTACAACCTTTGAAACCTTCATCACGGTCTATACAGTCAAAGCAAGAAAAAGAAAGAAGCCAATCAAATGCCTGAAACATTAATGCATGAGGTGTCAAAACAAAAAGACAGTATCGAGGTAATAAAAAGAATGTAGTTAATAATATAGTGCACAAAATGTTCATCCATGTAGTAGAAAAAGCAAAAAGAAACATCCATACACAGTCAATAGCTGATATCATCAGTCACCTTGATAACTAGTCAACTCATACCATCATCTGATACTATGTAGTTTCTCAACAATTGGTCATATTTATGAAAAAGGCTAATGACTAAAACAGCCGATATATCTTTTATGAAAATAGGAACTTGATCAAATCAAAAAGATATTTTATTTATTTATTTATTTTATTTTCTGCATTTTGGGTGAAACAAACGGTAGAAAGTGATGGCCAAGACGACATATATAACATCACAAGGGAAGAGTTATGATACTATGATTAAGTTGCATAGCATTGAAGTATCAACTAGAAAGATACTGAAATAAGTGTGATCCTCCAACTGCAACATGCTTTGAAGACAAGCATGGCATTCATGCAGGGTTGTTCCGATCAGAAATACATAGATACAGAAAAAAGTTTCAAGTAAGCAAGTTTATATATCAGATCTGGAAGGTTCAGGTAATCAAGGCAATGTAAAGGATAGCTACCTCCCTTAAAAAGCAATAGTAAGCTCATATCTAGGTTAGATGGTTAGAAATGAAGAAAAAGAAGAGACATAGCTGCTGCAAGGACAATACTGACTGACGATTTTGTATTATCAATAATATTTAGTGAGCCAACATAACTTTGCTAGTCTTCGATACGAAAGTAATCTTGACTGCATAGACCGCAGACAGGGTGGAGAAAAATAGGAAAAGAAACACATGGGGAACTTAAAACAAATGAATATTGGAATACAAACAGTTACAGAAGGTTTCATTCAGGAAAAAAAAGAGAAAGAAAGAAAGAAGTAGAGGTAAGGAATCGACTTAAAGGAACATATAAATTAAAAATAAAGATTGACAATTAATAAAATGAAAGGCAGGAGGGAAAAATGGCAGAAAGACAGATTAGAAACAATACCAAATTGAAAACTGGAAGCACAAGAAATCATTTTTGACTTTGCTGGCAAGTGGGATGGCATCTGCCTATGGAACCATCAAAATATAAATCAATTACTGGTTAAAACATCAAATAAGGCTTCCATCATGTTCTCTCTTTTTTCCTTTTTCTTACTTTCCTCTCAAGATAAGATTTCAGCACAATCAATGACATCCTATCCCTAATGGTGGTAATCTTGTGGAAGACCTAAAGCCAAAGTTCACCTGAATTGTCATCTCTATTTTTTTGGCAAGAAAACTATTATACATCCAAAAAGAACCGCTAAGTCAAAAATTCCGATGTCACTAATACCAGATCCATCATAGAATTTCAGTCTATTGACCAAATTAAGCTAATTCTGAAGTGTCTCATCAAATTAGAAAAGGAAATTCCTCCACCAGCCCATCAAGGGTATTAGCTAAAGTTGCAAAAACCCTTGTACTCTATAAACCGCCATACGTCCAAACTCTAGATACATTGTCCTACATTATTATAACATCAATTGGGACAAAGCATAATCTGGATGGCCTTACAACTTTGACCTTCCCTTTACACTGCCTAAATTATTAACAATAAACTCTTCTCAGATGTGGCTCGCCAAATATAATGATTTTTTTTTTATTTATGGAACTTAGTATGCTGAATGAGCAATCGCACAAACATTCTATCCCTTCATTCTTTCTCCCCCCATAACATACACTTCATTTGAGATTGGATTATAATTAGGATAAACCCTATACCTGTCTCGAGTCTGTGATCAATGGCATACAATATATCTTCTTCCATACGCAAGATTTTGACATGAATGATGGTTTCCGAAGAAAGGATCGCCCTCAAAGAATAAAATCGAATCTGACTAAGAACAAAAATCACATCTTTATCAAAATCTTGGGGAGGTTCTTACATCCAGACGTTGATGGTCTCATTGTGGATGGTAAAAATGCTGAGAAGGATCTGCTTCAGCGGCCACTCGGAGCGGTAGTAACTCAAGACGTATTCATTGTCCTTGAGGTAGCCGTCAGGGAATGGTACTCACCAGCTGGTCCTTCACCTTTCTCCACTACCACCGCCTTTTCCCTGCTTCCCTTCCGAAGAGGCCCGGGTCCCCGACGACTCCCCGCTCTCCACCGCCATTGCCGGAAGCCCAGACACCAAAAGGAAGACGAAAGCGTTCGGCATTGAGGCCCAGCGACCATAGATCCGAGGACTCGAATTATAGAAAACATCGATGATCTTGGGGGCGAGCTCCTCGTTGATGTCGTGTAAAAAGCACGGAGAGCGCCGTTGAGACGAAAAGATGCCTTCATTTCTTTCCAAAACCCGACGAAGGTGAAGATTAAAGAAGACGATCGTCGTGGGTTCTTTTGGATATAATAAATAAACCCCATCACTTAAATAGTTTTCTTACAACCAACTTAATTTTAACACATTATAAATCTGGATATAATTAAATTAGGTTGATGAGGATATGTTATATTTATAATTAAAAAATATATTAAATGAAAAATAATTTATTAAAACATGTAGCATATTCTCGAGAATCATTCAGGAGGATTGATTTGACTATAATTTCGACGCCTTGACATAAATAATGAGTTTTGGTGGACTTACAATGGCATATCTGTTCTCAAATTACTCGACCCACTCATCTACCTGGCTTGCGGTATGCCAGTTCGTCCGGGTCCGGTTCGCATATAATATCTTTATCTGTGAGCGGGTAAAACTAAGAAACCTTCGAATTGTCGTAAGTGGGAGGAAAGATACCATGCACAAATCATAAAGGCAGCGGTGTACTGTTGTCTTCCGGGTTACACGTGGCCATCAGGGGTATAATATTGATATCAATCATGATGGGTCACTATGATGTAGCGATCAGCTTTTTACATCATGCACCAATATTAAAGAAATGCGAATCACGATACCATACATCGATCAAATCAAATCAATCACTCGACGTCAAACCATATGACTTAGTACCGATTAATATTTTCTTAAGCGTTACTGTCTATTATTTAAATATATTAAATCGTATTATATAAGTAGTACATCTATTTACGATTTTGATCAAATTTCTTCGTGTTATTATGGCCCAAAATTAAAATCGTAGATTAAAACTCATCTAAATAAACTCTATCATTTTATATTAACATCATCCCTCGTACTTTAATAATCATCTAAATGACCCTCTTATACTATGCCTCAAAATCAAAATTAACCCTTGTATTATACCTCAAAATCAAAGTCACCCTCATACTTTAAAACTCGTCTAAGTAACCTCACGTATTATGTTTCAAAATCAAAGTTATCCTCGTACTTAAAAACTCATCTAAATGACCCCTTGTATTATGATTCAGCATCAAAGTTACCCCCTTCGATTAGAAATAATGTTACATTATTAAGTAAAATAATTTAAGAGATTTTTTATTAATAAAATAATTTAAAACTCGAAAAAATATGCACATTATCTTTAATTTATTTGTGAACAGAATTATAGAAATCATATATAAACATAAACACGAAAGAGAGTAGAAAAGTAAACAAGCTAACATCAAAGAAAAAACAAGGAAGTCAAAAAGACAATAGAAAAACGAACAAACTAATGTCGATATAGATTGATGAAGAAAGACAAAGATCGGAGTTGTAAAAAAGAACAACGATAGAGATTGGAGAAGAAATAAATAGAGGAAAAAATAGATTAAGGCTTTGGGATTATTTAGTTATAATTTTTTAATAAAAATAATTTTATAAATTATTTTATCTAATGACGTAATCTTGTTTCTAGCATGAGGGACAACTTTGATGCAAAATCATAGTAAGGGGGTCATTTAGACGAGTTTTAAAGTACGATGGGTAACTTTGATTTCGAGACATAATATAAGGGGTCACTTAGATTAGTTTTAAAGTATGTGGGGTAACTTTGATTTTGAGGCATACTACGAGGTGTCACTTAGACAAGTTTTAAAATACGTGATAACTTTCATTTTGAGACATAGTACGTGAGTTTACTTAAATGAGTTTTAAAATACGGGAGGTGACTTTGATTTTAAGGGATAGTACGAGGAGTAAATAAAAATTTTGACCTCATATTTCTATAGGGATTTTGTGGTATTCTTTTTAATTGTTTCATCGATTTTATTAAATTTTTTATATTTTTAATCAAAATAACATAAAATGGTAGCAAAATAATTTACAAATTGAATATGAAACAAAATATAAAATTATCATCAACCATAATTATTCAATAATAAATTTTGGATGCAGAAAATTGGACTCTTGATGCACTCAAGAACAATTAATATCTTGTGATATATACCTCATGAAACTTAAAAAATACTTAATATGTCAATGTCTCGTGATATAGATCCTGATTTATTATACTTAATATGTTATCTTTAGTACTTTCATCCATCATCAAAGCTATTTAAGATATTTTGAGGTAACCTCCTCCCTCCACTATATGACTTGTATTTTGATTACTGATACTATATAACTTATATCACCACTATGATGACAATAGTGCAATTGAAACAATCCAATTATACATATGTTCCATATTTATTGTGGGATTGCACATTTGGAATTCGACATGTCTAAAAATTTTCAAACATCCTAAAAGATGAAAACAAGAAATAATAATAATATCTAAATTATCGATCTGATTTACTCGCTCAACCCCAACAGAATGTTCAAAATCTCACGAAAGATCGAAGCTTCGAAATCTTGTTCGATAAAATTATACTCAAAATATTTGTTTAATAATATTACACCTAAAGTAATGATCATATGTCACATATAGGTATTAAACATGGAGAGCTCAAAAAAAAAAAAACATCTAAAAAATATATATATTTTTTGATGATGACATACAAAACCTATTGATAAAACGAGACAATAATGCCTTAGAATTATGAATATGTGGGTTAGTGCAGATAATAAAGGTTTTGGATGCTAAAAGTTTTTAAATTCAAATCCTATCATTGGATGAATAACAAAAATCTAAAACAATATAATACTCATAAGAACAATTATTATACTATAATAATACTATGCGTTAGACATAGTCAATTGGGGTTCAAACGAGTTATTCCGATGGATAAATGCGAATGGTATTTATATTTAAATAATATTATGCAGTATATACCGAAATTTGCAACGGTAAGTATACTGATATTGACAAAACCTTTAAAGGAGTGTATGTGTAAAAAAAAAAAAAAAAAAAACACTACCATTAAGCACAAAGAAGTATTTTACATGATAGCCTTTTTTAAAAAAAAGGGCCTCACAAAAGCACCCCTATTTCATTCCGCCCCCTCCTCGCCGATCGCTTCTGTGCTCGACTTCTCTTCTCTTCTCTTCGAACCCTCCTCTTTGCCCCAATTCGATCGATTCTTGCTCATCTCGATCCGATCGCTTCTCCTTCCCTTCGCCTCTCCCTCCCCGATTCAATCCCCCAGCTCTCCGCATGGCGGAAGACGAGGACTACCCGTCGTCGAGCGATGTGGAGGAAGACGATTGCTACATCACTGACCAGGAAGACGCCATCGAGGAGAATGTCCTCCAGGGTCTCGAGGACGGGCGCGAGGAGGATTGCCACTGGTCGCTCTCCTCGGTATCGTCGCCTTTTTACTCTTCCCCAACTCCGGATTGGTTCTTGGTGCCCCCTAGGGTTTCAGCGATCTCGAATCGTTCGGAGTGGATCTCTTGTTAATGGCTTCTCAATCGTTTTGTTTCCTCGTTTGTCTTATTGATTTCAATCCGTATTTTGGAAAAGAAAATTGTAGTTTTCAATCCTTGAAACATGGATGGTTTTCTTGTGAAGCATTGAGATTATATGCTTATGACCACGAGAGAAAGAAGTTCGTTGTTAGCGGAAATTCGAAAGCTTTGTTCTTTTGGCTTAGGACTTTTTTTTTTTAAATCTTTTATCTCTCTTTGAGCGATGGATTTCTCTAGTTTGTTCTTCCCATGTCGCAGGTTATCACAAAAGAGTCTCTCTTGGCAGCTCAGGTAAACTTATTTTGCTCAGAATCATGTGGATCTATGTGGAGCATAGTCGAATTCCTCTGAGTGATTCGTGGTTCTTGTAGAAGGAGGATCTGCGAAAGGTGATGGAGTTGTTGGTGCTGAAAGAGCAGCACGCGAGGACCCTGTTGATTCATTACCGCTGGGATGTCGAGAGAATCTTTGAACTGCTCGATCAGAAGGGAAGGGAGCGATTGTTCTCAGAAGCAGGAGTGACGATTATCGAGAATAAAGGCTTGTCTGCTTCATCAAGTTCAGTCACGTGTAATGTCTGTTTCGAGAGCTTTCCTCCAAGTGCAGTCACTGAGATGGACTGTGGGCACAGTTTCTGCAATGATTGTAAGTTCTCTAACTTCCATATGGTTTCTAGCACAAGTGTTTGAAGGACATCAGATCACCTTCACTGTAAAATGTATTTCCAGAATTGTCTCTGTATCCTTAAGATAGCATTCACAGTATCTTCTTCATAAATTTGTTTGGTTCTGCTTGTTGCTATAAAATTTAAAACAATGAGCAATTTCACATATAATTTTCTCAGGTCTATGAACGAAAGATATCATCACCCTTAACATTTCACATGTATGCATTAAAGGATACCTACGGTTAATATTTTGCATAGACATTGAAAAGGGTACTACCACCTACAATTATCTGTCATTGTAGTCACAAGTACTTGTTTACATCTGGAGTAAACACAGAGTTAGGGTCTTTTGAGGTACATATACCACATTTTGGCCTCAAATGTCCAAATCATTAGAAATATGCCTCAGAAGTACATTAACAGTGTCTTTGTTTGCATCTGCTGGTAATAGTAAACCTGGTTTTAGAGGATCATCATTCTTCATGGACTAGCTGTGAATTTGTATCCTTGTGGAAAAATTTTGAACCACCTAATTGACTCCCGTTGACTACTATCTTCTAATTAACTGGCTCCTTTTTTTTCTCCCTCCTCCTTGGCTTCCATTGGATTGTTTAACTTTGATTTATAAACCAGACTTTCTTTTTTTACAAGGTTTTAAATTGTACTCTATATGCATTTATCTGAGCCACTAATATGGTTTTATGTTTGATGGTTTAGGTTGGACAGAGCATTTTATTGTCAAGATAAATGACGGGCAAAGTCGTCGCATTAGGTGCATGGCACCCAAGTGCAGTGCTGTTTGTGATGAGGCAGTTATAAGGAATTTGGTCAGTGCAAAACATCCAGATATTGCTGATCGTTTTGATCGATTCCTACTTGAATCATATATTGAAGACAACAATAAGGTGAAGTGGTGCCCCAGCGTTCCACATTGTGGAAATGCAATACGTGTTGAGGGTGATATTTATTGTGAGGTCGAATGTACTTGTGGTATACAATTTTGTTTCAGTTGCTTATCAGAAGCACACTCACCTTGTTCATGCATGATGTGGGAGCTATGGACCAAGAAATGCCAGGATGAATCAGAAACTGTTAATTGGATAACAGTAAACACAAAACCCTGCCCAAAATGTCACAAACCAGTTGAAAAGAATGGTGGCTGTAACCTAGTTGCATGTATATGCGGGCAAGCTTTTTGGTGAGGATTTTCTTCTTTATTGGTGCTTGTGTTTGTCATTCTGTCAGTTTTATCGTGTTTTTAACCCTTTTAATAGACTCAGATTCATTCATTATAGCATGCATCTGATCTTAGTCTGCATTTTTATTGCTGTATGCACAATTTTTTTAGTGCCCTTTCCATTAAGTTTTTGTGCTAGGTACCTTATGCTATTCCAGACTGATAAAATACTTGGGTTCTTTTTGCTATGTTTACTTTATTTTGGATGATATATTGTGATGTTGCCCCAACTAGATCTTTCATTACTGACTATCCTACATCTATGCTTAAATCTTTGATTAAACTTGAAATAGAAAAAGGTTTAAGGTAATCTAGTTAGGCGTCTTCTTCCTAATAGATCCATGAACCAAACAATTCTTACCTATGTATACCAATTTTGGAGTTGACTAGTTCGCCATGGTAGAATATCCTTTACAGCTGTATAATGTAACCTGTGATAGCTTTGGATATGCAGCATCTTTCCCCTTCCTCCTCTCATCATTTTCAAGTGTCTGCCACATATGACTACCGTTGGCTACTCTGCTCCTGGTCTTCTTATCTGCTTCCTCCTGCAACGACTGCAGATGTCTGTCACTGCTGCTGCTGCCTTTCTCTCCTCACCTTCTCTTTTTATTCCTCCTGCAATACGAATTGGAGAAAAAGAATCATGGTATTTTCATTCATGTTAACATATCATGGGGTATCTTTGAAGTCTGTCAAAATTGGGTTTCAGTGTCCAAAGGTCTTTTCCTTGTTAAATTGCATTACTTGGTTTAGATATTAGGTTCGATGGTTATGGTACTCAGTGGGAGAAAATAATTGTCAGAGGTATGCTTTCGCGTGCTTATCTTTGTCAGTGAAAAAATTAAGCATTTGATATTTTTTGCCACTTGGATTCTCAAATTTCCCAGAACTTGTTGGAATAGGAATCCTATGAATCTCTTCTTTCTAGGTACTTTTTCTAGTTATCAATTTAGCCATATGTTCTGGGACCTATTTCTTTTAAGCCCAGTGGAAATCTATAACATATATGCCAATAATCACTATATATTGCAGTGTAGGTCTTATTAATTTTCGGTGAAAAATGTGGTGAAATTTGTACATTTTTAATTTTAAATCATCATTTTTAGTTGCCTTTTGTTTGAGATTTTAGAGTCTATTTTGTGCTAAATTATACATTATTTTCAGCATTCCTGTGAGACAACCTATTAAACCTTGGAGAATTTATTTTTGCTTGCAAATGCTATGATGAATTTATCATGTAATATTGATATATAATAGTCTTGTATGACTTTTTCTCAGGATTGGCCTTCATATGGCTAGTCATCTAGTTTAACTTAGATTTCTTTAGTTTTCTGTGCGTAGAGTTGACGGATCATTAGAGATCTCGAAACCTTCATTTTTTTTGTCTTCTTTCTGTTCTTTTTTTCTGAAGCCTTTTAGCTTGATCCTGTTGGTACCTACCAAAAGTGATGTTGTAGCATAATCAAATATGTTTAAAGGTGTGAAATACAATTATGTACTTGCATATGCAAACACTAGAAGGATGGTTCAAGTACTTGCAAGGTTGAATAGAAGCATTCTAGACCAGTGTTCATGGGATTTGGATCAATTTGGTATTAGCCATTTTATTTAAGTTTGGAATTGGTCTGTATTGGCTGGATCAACCTAACGAGCTCATGGATCAGGTCTTTCTCTAAATAACTAGAACCTAAAAGTTAGCTGGAATCTGTGGGAACTTGCTCATGATCTGCCAGGATTTGCTAGACTAGGGTAACTGGCTGGAGTGCTGAGATGACTTTGAAGTCAGTTGAGACATGCAAGATGGCCAGGTGTGCCCAAAATTGGTCATTTCAACTATTTGTGACCAATGCTAATGATTCTAAGATCTAGTAATGAGCATTATACTTGACAGATCTTGATCTAGTTCATTCAAAGTGAATTGGCAATCAGTTGATCCTGCAAACTGTGTGGCAAGCAGAGATTTTTATTGAATTAAAATTCCTATATCACACAGATCAAAAGTCTTTTGCCTTTAAAATTTTCACTTAAAGATGCTATCCAAAAGTCGTGGTAGAACATCAAAACGAAGACAATCATTATTAATATGTCATAGAAAATCTTCATGAATTTTTAATAGTCGGATCCCAAAATAGGAGCTATTATAAATTGTGCATACCAGAATATTCATATCCATTTACTGGGGTTGAGGGCAACTAATTAAATTCGGCAACTTGACATCAAAAATACTATGTTTTACTTTCTGCTTTTGATAATCTCGTTGCTTGCAGTTGACATCAGGACAAACCTGAGTAAATAAGATAATGGCCATGAGAATCTCTAGGTTAGTCATCCACACAAGTAAGAAAGAAATCAGATCATTGAAACTATGTTTTGAACAAGAGAAGACATGATCGAATCACAGAGTTGTTTGACTTAGCCGAAGACAAATATGTTCAAATTTTTTGTTTCGTGAAAAACTACATATGATAGTTTGATGTAACGTATATCTGCATCATCCTGAGATTTGGAGCCTATTAGCTCGATCATTTTAATCAGATTCTATAGGCTTCTCGTAGATCCATGAACGCCGCTGGTTCATGGAATGTGGACAAGTCAGGTACAGATAGTAAGGAATATAATTATGGCCTAAGCATATCCTGAATAATGTAGAGGGTTGCTTTATAAATCATAAAAAGTTAAAAACAAAGTTAGGTTGGAAATTAGGAAGATTATTGTTTAGGAAAGTTTACAAACTCATAGGTCTGTGAAACAATTTGAAGTTTAATTCATTTTACACTGGAAGTGTCCAGAATAGAGGATTTTCTGTACAGACCGATAAATTGGAATTGTACTACCATCCAGAAAATTGAAGAGCAGAGCTTGCTATTTTTGGGTATTGTATCAATAGTTCTTTTTTGTTTTCTGAATTAAACTTGTGTTTGTTTGTCTCCTTGTCTACATTAGAACATTTTTATTCTCTGGGGATTACCCAACGTTTTGTGGCATATCACACTGAAAGTTTTATATGTCATTGCCTATGAAACAGTGGGTAATGATACAACTCTGGTGCTTTCACTTGTTTTGCTCCTTACTTTGTCATTGTAGTTCATGGTGTATGAATTCAATCTGATAGGTATTGTTTTTACCTTTGTAGACAATGTCTAAGATTTTACTATCCCACTTTATCGTGTTTTAACCTGGATATTTCAATATATAGAATGGACCTGATATAATTTAGTGGATCTATCTAATGTATAATGCATTATCTTTCTTGATGAAGTTCAAATTTTTGTTGAATCACTACTGAGTTTTAAGCTTTGATACTCAACATTTTATATGCATGAACCCAGTAGTCAACTATTGTTTCTCCCTCATGTGGGTACTGTTCTAGTATTCCCTGGAGAAACATTGTGTTTTGGTCTTGTTCACTGTACAATGGTTGCTTCAGTGGTTCAATTTTGAAAAAAAAAAAAAATTCTGCAGACATTGATTGTTTTGAGCTTTTTTTCTTGTTTACCTTTCCACTGTTTTAGTGAAAGCAAATTTAGTAGCTTTGGACATGGAAGCTTCGATCAAGTCTTCTAATGCATGAAGCTTTCTTTGTTTCATTTGATTTTATGGTCTTTAACAGTTGGTTGTGTGGTGGTGCTACTGGAAGAGATCATACGTGGTCTAGTATCAGTGGTCACAGTTGTGGTCGCTTCAAAGAGGACCAAGCAAAGAGGACCGAGCGTGCAAGACGTGACCTTTACCGTTATATGCACTATCATAATCGGTACAAGGCTCATACAGATTCTCTCAAGCAGGAAAGCAATCTCAAGGAAACCATTCAGGGAAAGATTTCCATTTCAGAGAACAAGGAATCCAAAATCAAAGATTACACTTGGGTGATAAATGGATTGAATAGACTCTTCAGATCAAGACGTGTTTTGTCATATTCGTATCCATTTGCGTTCTACATGTTTGGGGATGAACTCTTTAAAGATGAGATGACACCACAGGAAAGAGACATGAAACAGAACTTATTTGAGGACCAGCAGCAACAGCTAGAGGCTAATGTGGAGAAACTCTCTATGTTTTTGGAGAAAGATTTTCAGCACTTTTCAGATGATGAGGTCATGGACATTATGCGGCATGTCATCAATCTGTCGAACGTTGTTGATAGACTTTGCAAACAGATGTAAGCACATGCTTTACAAGTGTTCGGCTTTATTGCTTATGCATAATGATATGATTGTCCTTGCAGGTACCAATGCATCGAGAATGACTTATTGTACCCCCTTCAACGTGCGACTCACAATATCGCTCCGTATAAATCAAAGGGTCTTGAGAGGGCATCAGAATTATCCGTGTGCTGGGATTCTGACCAAAGCTTGACGAGCACAAAGACTAGTCATGGTGGCAACTGTGTGCAATTGGGTTCAGCTCATAATGGAATCGGTACAACTTTTACCTGTCTAGCTCATTATAATGAATCAATCGATTATCCAAATTAGAAGTTTTGATGCTACTGTCTCCTTTCACATCTCCCTCTCTCTTTCTCTGTACCGTTAGCAAACTTGACTTAATTTTATTCTCAATAGTTATTGCAGATGGAATTAGAGATGGTCCCTAAATAAAGTCAGTCTTCATGTAATGGTTTCAAATGAAATGCAGGAGCAGCAGTACCTAGCAAACGTGCTTCCTCAAGTTCGGACGAAAGTGGATGTTCTTCTCATAAGCGTGCCCGCACAGAGGCTCACGGAGCTGCTCCTCTTTTCGATCTGAACATGCCAGCCGAGGTGATTGACAAGAGCTGATGCCGTATCCCCGAGTAAGCATCAATTTTTCAACTGTACAGTTTTAGCTTGAGAGCGATCATGACGACAGAAAATAATCTCGCTGCCATTTCACGTACTCTTGGCCATGTCTAGCATATTGAAGCTGAGAGTATGGGCAAATAGAATACATACCGCCGTGTCTGTGTTTCACATGCTATCTGGGATGAACTTCCTGATCTCTGTGCATAGGCTTGTGAAAGCCATTCATGCCATGTAAACCGGTGGGGGGGGGCACATCTGAACTCTGCTTTTGCATTTCTTTTTTTTCCTTTTTTTTTTTTTCTTCCTCTTTTCTCCCCTTCTGTAAGGATGATGCCTACCAATTTTGGACTTGTGCACAGGTTGTGAAGAAACTCCTCTAGTGGTGGATTGGTGCTATTGGGAATTGGAACTGACCATATAGTATTTATGATATCAAATTGCTGACTTGATATGGGCTGTGGTTCCATTTGTTATCTATTGGTTTACTGTTTAGTTTCGGCTGTGCCTATCAAAACAACAGTTCCCGAAGTGTCTTCCTTTTCAAACAACCATGTAACAGTGTGTACAGCCCCCACAAAGAGTGGTAAATGATGATTCAACACATTTTAGTTGGTTATGGGCTTGTGCGTTTGGTTGGCTCACTATATTTTGCTTCGCCCTAAATAAAAATTATATATGTATGTACGTACAAAAGTACATATATATCATATATGTAAAGAGCATTTGACTTCTGAAGGCAATTGAGGATTGCCTTTATATATAAAGAGCATTTGCCTTTATATTGAGGATTGCCTTCTATAAAGAGCATTCGCCTTCTATAGGCAAAAGAGCATTTAAGGATTGCCATCTGAGATCCATGATTTAGTTAGTTGCCTAAGTTCTTAATTATCTATCTTCGTTTAAAAATCACAGTAGATATGAGAATGGCATAGTGTAGTCAGTTGCCTGCTCTTAATTACTCTTATGGTCGTGTTAGAAGTGAGAATGCCGCATTCCTTATGAAGGATATGATGATATCATCTGAGGCATATGGGATTCAAATATTCCACACAATTTACATAGAATCAGACTCCACAATCTCACAACTCCTCAAAGGAAATGATGATAGACATAAGATGGACTAATTCAATACAAAAAGATTAAAACCTTGGATGAATGCAAATGCTAATGCGAGACTTTACCCCGTTTCGAGTTGGAACTGTGGATTAGAAAGAATACAGCAAACATGTTAACCTTCTTATCAAGATAGAAGATGATTCCAAGTTCTAGTAACAACAGCCTTTATTCCTGACTCAGCCCCACTTCCTACATCCACAAGCTCTTTTCAGCCTCCAACCTCCATCCACTTTGTTGCAATTGAGGAAGGTGATAGCAGGACACGCAAGTTTCAATCAAAATATCATGCTTTCTGCAGTAAAAGCTATGAAATCTTAGCAATGAATTGTAGACATGAAAACAACCTATAATAATAGCATATGTAGTCCTAGAGATACCGCCGTGAACAAATCAACGTGATGTGCATCATATCTGCATGTAAAAGATAGAACAACAGACACAAAATATATACCACCATTGCGACTATATGTTCTCATCATAGTATCCGCCATCTCCGCTTGTAAACAACAGAATTAAGAGAGGGACAAAATATCCCGCCGTTGTCACTACATGTTTTCCTGCTTATAAATCAGAACAAAAATGAAATAGACTTGCCATGAATAAACATGCTATCTTCCTTTCCTTGCATGTACAAAACTATATATCTCCTATAAAAAAAAACAGTTGAAGAAACTCCTGCCAAACCTATGATGCCAGCACTGCAACATCTATTTTGGTTTGTGCAAAAGATCTACACAACCAAACCTGTCATAGCTAATCCAACTACTGGAGATTCTAATGAAAGCAAGTACTACCAGCAACAGATTTCTGCGTTCTTGTTGAGACTAAATGGTAATGTTTCTACTTAAGGCGTCGGTTATATGGACATCTCAAAAATAATAGTCAACACTAACGTTTCTTTTTTTTTTTTTATGATATTGCAATTTGCACTTCACATGTCAAAATCTCATACAATTGAAGCCATTGATTTTGATTTCACTTTGAGGCCTTCAAGCAACTTATGAAGTTTGAAAGGATCGTAGTGCAATAAGTGAGGCAAAGGCTTGAAGGCTTCATCTTCTTGGTACTAGGCCAGTACACATGATACGATGTGCCATAGATGAAAAAAAAGTCAAACTACGATTAATGAATTGAGTATGCATTTTATAACTTTACCTTCTCATATAAAACTTAGACCTCAGTCCCCGTATTTCATCATCTCTTTCTCAAACCCAATTGTTGGAAACTGCTTTGCGTAATCCTCCACTTCATGACAGAGCTTTGAAATTTCAGATTGGATGGTAGCATCAGTTTGAATAGTTGCTACAAAGTCCTTTAGCTTTGATCCACCTGTCTTGCATTTAAAGGGCAAAGAAAGAATTTTAAAAGTTATATAACCAAACGCAAGCTATGAAATATCTTAAAACCAAAGTCAAACATAAATGTGAATAAGAATAAATGAATATACACCTTTCGTTTCAGCCTTGATCTTCAATGCCAATTTAACTGCAATGTCAAAAAAGTCGGCAACTTTTGCAAAATCCTCTTCGACAAATCCTCTTGATGTAAGTGCTGGGGTTCCTGAATCAGTGAAAAGGAGTTTTCTAAAAACATTGGTCTACCAAACATCATGATTCAGAGAAATCCAAAAGTAAAGGCTTGTACCCATTCTGATGCCTCCAGGAACCATCGCAGATACATCACCAGGAACTGTGTTTTTGTTAGCTGCAATATGTGCCAACTCCAGCACCTTTTCTACTCTAGATCCATCAATTCCCTGTAAATTGATTCAAGCCATAAAGTTAAATACTCTCCTGCATAGAAAAAGTACAGTATACATGAATACATAAATGTCTTATCTTCCTCGACTATGAACAAAATGCTAGAGACAATTACAAATTTAAAGAAATCCAATTACAGTCATGATACACCACAGAGTTTACCCAGGGAGACTTATGATTAATAAAAGTAATGATCTAAAGTTAGACCCATTTTACCTTGTTCTTAAGGTTCACCAGGACTAAGTGGTTATCTGTTCCTCCAGATACAAGCTCATAGCCTTTTTCAAGCAAGCACTGAAACATCGTATTGCTAGATCAGTATCCTAAATGGATAAAATCAGTCACATATAAATATGAAATTGTGGAAAGATTATAGAAAATTTTGGCACGAATTTACATGAAACAACAGCCAAGCTATCAGTCAAACCTAAAGAAAGTACTAACTTTCTGAAAGTCTGAAAATAAAAGAACCAAAATCATGCACACTACCTCAGCAAATTTAGCACAATTCTTCAGTACTTGCTCCTGATAAGCTTTGAATTCTGGAGTGGTCGCCTGCAGTTGCTCAGAGGAAAAATACCGGTCCAGTTAATACAAACATGTGGCTTAAAAAACTTCAGCAACTCAGGAAATCCCAGACAACTTTGTCTTAGCCGAAAAGACTAAAATCTGATAGCAAGGAAGCAGATGTTAATGTATGATAATTTGAACCTTAGTGTTTGCATATACTTACTGTGGGTATTTGTTCAATTTCATGATCTCTAAATTGAGTAGTTAAGAACTCCCAACTTTCAATCTAGATCAAGGGAATCCTGTGCAAGAGGTCTTAGGCTATAACGTAGGTAAAGAAGCCAAAAAGTTCAAATCAAGCCAGAAGTTGATGTGAAGCAATTACAAACCATCAAGAGTGAGATCTTATGGTTGATCTCGGATAGTGGAAACATTTGGTTCCTGAGGTTAAGGCTTTACAGTTAAGTTTTATACAGAAAGATTTTGGAACTTCACATCACTCTGAAATGTAAATTTACAAGCTCCTTTTACAATTTTATTTTAGAAACAAGGCAACTTTGATCGTATCCAAACCAAATATGGGCTCTTTTCTCAGATAAAACCAATGGCACGAAATTAAAGACACCAACACATCTAACAGTGCACAATGGTGTATTTATTTTTATGTGTTTTGGGCATAAATGCATATTCACCAATATCTCCCTTTTGATCTTCAAAATGTTGGCAATCTCTTTTAATACTTTCCTAGTTTGAGATTTAAATTCACTCAAGCAATTGTCTTTATCTGGGAAGGGATAACATGCTTAGATTTGTTTAAAAAAGTTGTTCTCAAGAAATATGAGACACCATGGTCTAACTATGCCAACATCTAAACCTTGGGAAGATAAACTCGATATATCCATAGTGCAAGAGCTCATATACATCTCAGAACAAAGTTTTGCTAAAGAATCAGCCGATTCAAGATCACAAAATTTACATGTCTTTAAGTTTACAAGATATAAATGATTCTCAATGGGAATAATTAAGCAGAAACTATAGATTTAAGTCAGGGAATGATGATTATATAGCCAAAAGATCAGATAATTAACTTTGCCCACATTGTTCCTAAACTGAGGTGGCAGTCTGCTTTTGGAAGTCTTTAAGGATCTAACTGGGAAGTGGTTTAGATGTTAGAATATATGCAGACCAATCTTTAGTTGTAAGCAGATCCCTACAACTAATGGATGTAACTGACCCCAGAACTTTGTTAAAGAAAAATGGGCTTAAGGACTAAATCTGATGCCAACATGATCCTTGATTGCCAACAAGGAGTAAGCAGGCAGGAATAGGTTGAAGATTAATTAGTTAATTGAATCAAAATTGTTACCTACTTTACCATAAGGATTATCCATTAATCATCCCTTTTTTACGAAGGAAAAAAAGCAAGGATCTTAGTGGATGCATACCTGTTTGAGTGCAACAGCTAAACCAGAAATAGTATGATTATGTGGACCACCTTGTAGCCCAGGAAAAACAGCTGCATTAATTTTATCTTCAAAATCATACATAACCTAACACAATTGTTTATATGATCACAGTTAGTCCATATATATTTAAAGAGAATTTGATAATTTGCTGCACATAACAATGAAAGTGAAAAGCAAGAATATCAAGTAACATATCATTTTTTTTCAGTTCACCTCTTGCCCTTTTTTGTTTATCTCTTTTAGGCCTTTCCTGAAAAAGATCATGGCTCCACGTGGTCCTCGAAGTGACTTGTGAGTTGTAGTTGTCACTATATCTGCATACTTAAAAGGGGATGGAATAACACCAGCAGCAACCAGTCCACTGATGTGTGCCATATCTGCCAGAAGAATGGCTTTCTGCTTGTCACATACCTGTTAATTCCACAGAAAAGGAAATAATAGCTATGAATGCACATATTAGAAGCTGATAGTAAAAAGATAGTAAGAGTGTTTTTCGCCTCTTTTCCTTCTCATTCCATTGTGACCAAAAGGACCGTAAGAGAGTATACCTTTTGAATGCGTTCATAGTCATAAAGGCGGGCATATGCACTAGCACCAGCCACAATTAATTTTGGCCTGAAGAGTGTTGCACTTTTCTCCAACTGCACAGACATATATGAAAATATATTGAGTACATATAGATGCTTTTTTCATTGACTGTTGATATGCAAGAGAACACTTCGGCCCTTAGAATATGAATCAAAGTTTCATTTCTCAGACTAGCAATTTAGCCTATGATATGAATAACAAAATTAAAAAAAAGGTAAAGAAAATTTATGCAATCTTAATAAAAAAAATGAAATTTAAGGATGATAACTTAGTGGTGATAAAAGATTATTGAAATCGACCCTTAATAGTGGGCACATTATGGCCTTTTTGTAGTAGTTGTTGTATTATGGAAGTTAAGAATGACATGCAAGTGTGTCCTTGTCATCATATGCCCCACCAACATGACAGATCCATGGAACAGATTATTGTTTGAGCATAAAGCCTATGCCAACTAGTGCAGGACGCTTGCTTGATTCATTCTAATCAACAAGTACCTGTTACCTTTCCAGCACAAAAATACAACATCAACAAAAGACTAAAAAGTTTATTTTGATAACATATTTCCTTAAAATTTACTCAGTCCAAATATGAAATACTTGTATTACAATGAAACCAGATTAGTATCATGACCTAAGACCAATTCATGTAAACTTAGTCATAAGGCAGGAGCACCCAGATATCACCTTTTGTTTGAAAAGTTACATGCGATCCACAACATCTTTCACATGTCATGTGAGACTCATTGGTGGTATCAAAATCTACTCCAGTTAAATCCCAGAGGTCCTGATTAGTGTTGACATGTATAGCCTAAACCTACATTTTCCTAGCGGGACATGATTCCCTATATCATCCCACTGAGTCCTTTCCACCTGAATTTCAGCCTCAAAGAGTACTAAAATTTTGAAGTTGGTCATAGTTTGTTAGCTTCTAGGCCTATAACATTAAAATTGTAGTGATTTATAATTTTATATACCATCTCAAATCATAGCCCACATTCAATGTATGATTGTTTGGAGATATCATAATATAACAATATCACCTACTCAAATTCTGTACATCCTTGTTAGCATGACAGTGCCATAGTTATCAGAAGTGGAGAAAAAAAGCTGCTGTGACCCAAAAAGAAGTAAACACTTGATCAGTCTGATTCTACCTTTAAATGAGGTTTTGTTGCAATGGCTTAATCCTGCTGAACCAATTGATTTTTTCTTAGACTGAGAGAATTAAATGTGTCAGATGATTGCAACCAGTTCACCAAGCCTAACTTTACCTAATTTTTCTTGACACACTCAACAATCCAACGGTTCATCTTTAAATTGTGTTGTTATGGATGCCCTTTCCAGTTCCATTGCCAGTAAGGGAGAGTAAGATGAGGAATTTTCACACACTGTTGACACCACCCACTTGGACTGTCCGTTGTGGATACCCTGCTTAGGCCCCACCTATGGTAAGACCCTGCAAGTCCACGATCACCAAGAGAGGTAAGGAAAGGAAAAATAAGAAGAAAAGAGGAGAAAAAGAAGAAAGAAGAGGAGCAAAAGAAAATAAAAAGTGAATTAAATGATAGATGAACAGTAGGAAGGATGAATGTACAGGGAAAATAGAAAAAGAAAAAGGAAAAAAGGAAGAAAACAGGAAAACATGAAAACACAAAAAATAATATAATCATTATATTCTATATTTTCTTGTATATGACAGTCCAGCAGAACCTGAGGCCTCATTTTTTTTAGACAATGATCACTTCAGCTCCAAAAATCACAGACATTATAGTATGTGATATCTTAGTTTCATCATATGAATAGCTCTTTCCTACTGGATCAACTATTCTCCAGATCCATAATCCTATATGTTATTACCATATTTAACATGATATAAATTAAAAACATCAAGTCTTACCAAAGAAAGAGTGCTCAGAAGGTACTCTTCATGGGTTATTCCTACACTATCCAACTAGAGAAAAAAAAAAGGCTCCCCAAATAACTTGATGTGCTTATTAGGACCCGCATATGACATAAAATCATGCATTGATTTGATGTTAGATCCATACTGCCATAGTGATGACATCTAGTCTTCATGACAGTGATATCAGATGCTATGATCAGAGGCAAAACTGTGGGGTTCTTACCTTTAAAGAATTTTTTCAATGGTAACGGTAGGGTAAATAATTACTTAATAAACTATCTGCAACATGGCTCACATCCCATATGGGTCTAATAGTACATTGTGCTTGTTGAAAATGATTTCACATTTTTTCAACCTCTATTTGTAGTAATCAACAATACATGGGGTGAAAAAGTTACAGAGTTCATAAGGAATAAAAATATATCCAAAACAAAGAAGCAACACGGGACAAGAACAGAAGTAATAGATCAACCACCTGATCATAATCGATATATCCAGTGCTCTCATCCAACCGATATGGCATTGTTTCAAAGAATATAGATACTGCAGAGATCTTCTTTGTATCAGTCTGCATAAACAAAACAGACAGTATAAGTAGAAGCAGATCCTGAAAAATATTATCATACAATACAGTTTGACAAACTGATGGAATGGTTGGATGGAATTTAGCACCTAAAAATTATGACCTATGCTCAGAGCTTCAATTTTTTTTCCGAAAAGGAAGCCCAGCAATAGCTGTGGTAAGTTGTACCTAGGTATTCCACACTGCTAGAAGCTTGAACAATCAATGGCATGAACGTAATGGATGCTAGTGGAGCTTCTATTATATAGAAAGAAACTATTTTGTTCAGTTTTCAGCTTAACTGAACTTCCAATCAAATCAGTAACCCCTCAAAATTTTCAACAGTGTGTTACTAATCTAGTATATGTAGAATATCTTAAGACCATGAGCCAAGTTTTGCCTGCATTTTAAATGCAGCTTAAGTTATCAGGAGATTTACTGGGTTGCAACATCCATGAAATAGTTTCAGCATTTTATCACAGGCTGCACCAAATCCAGGTCATTCTTGACACCAGACTTCCACATAAAAACATAGATAACAAAGGAAATTTGTTGAACTATTCCTGTTAAAACAATTTAATTACAAGAAAAAATACCACATAAAGGAAGTCTGAACTCATGTCATTCTTAGCTTTATACAAATCCATATCTAACCACCCAGTAAGTAAAGGAGAAAAGGGTATAACTAACCAATTACCCTCATGAAAATATATGAAGGAAAAAGAAATGAAAACTACATAAGCGAAAAATAATTATAAGTCAACAACAGGCAGCACTATGCTTTAATATTGGTAGATGATAGCTACTACAGTATTCTACAATCAAATGTCAGATAAAAAAAAGTACAAGTATCAATGCTACACGGGGGATCAAGTTCATTGTTGGAGAAGTACATCGATCTTCCAGTGTATATCATAAAGTTTGGCATCATAGAAGAACAAGTATGGACTGGATATGTTACTAATACCTATCCTACATGGATTCGATGAGCACATGGTATTCCATGTAATACTGTCTTCTATCCTGGAACAGCATCAATAGTAAAAATGATGAGAAAAATAAATATATATGCAGCTAGGTTGCCCAAAAACAGAGTTTGGCAACTGATCTGATAACAAATTAAATGCAAATCCATATGAATGTATGCAATGGAATAATCAAATTCCAAAGTAGCAGGTAGAGAGGCAGACTTCGAACTGGGGGAAAAATATATAGCTAACCTGGTAGCCATGTGAAAGATGTCCACCATGAGGCAGATCAAGAGCCATGATTCTCTCATGTGGCTTCAAAAGTGCAGTATATACTTGAAAGTTAGAAGGTGACCCAGACAATGACTGTACATTCACTGCAAAACGCATAGGCGGTATTAAGCCATTGAAGGAAGAGGCTAATTAATTAAATGTTACCAGAAAATGCTCTCAGATAAATATGATAGTCATGCATCTTAAGTATTATAATGTGAGGCCTACTCATGCTTGAGGATGACTTTGTCCTCAGCTATAATCAAGACCAATCATCCAATGGGCACGATGAACACCCAGACTTCTTTGTTCTTTTTGTTACTCTTGCGGGCCGGGGTAAACAAACCAAAGGCTCTGGAACTAAGCACGATGTGAGTGCATGTGAATCATGTGTTGGGAGACCAAAACAATCAAAGGATATCAAACACTTCTTTATCAGAATTACTGTGCACAATGTACAATGACAAGTTATAGGAGTTATAACTAAACACCATGATGCCAATTGCTACACATAAATATTTATTGGTAGTTCTGTGCTTTGGCACAAGGCTAGTCTACTTTACTTACTAAAAGATAGTAAAATTCCAAAAAGTAAGGAAGCCTTAGTCTAAGCGAAGCATGGAACCATCACATAGCTATAAGCTTTGAAATGTTGGATAAAGGTAAATTAGGAAATAAAATTTAATTTTGCATTACAAGAATAGTTTGGCTTTTTCATAACTACTGCTTAATTGACATTGAAATGCTAGGAGAATTGCACAAAGGGAACAAACAAATAGAGATTCATCTCATAGTGAAGAAGAAATGACAAGTTGGAAAGGAACAGAATATATTCACACGTCATGAATCATATGATGAAATAATGATGATAGCTGCCATGAAAAATGCTAGATATGGACCTATAATTAATGATGATGATCCTTAACATAGCATTTATTAAATAATGTAAGAATCAAGGATAATGCACATGATACCTCCCCATTTCGAAGGATCCAGACCAAATACTTCCAAGGCACGCTTTTGACACAACGATTCAGCCATGTCAATGTATCTGGAAACGAAGCATTAAGTCATCAGACATGAATGCACACACTCAAGCAGATGTGGCATTTGTTTTCTAATAATTTTTATGTATTAACAAAGACACAAAAATTGCTAACAGTGAGATAGAATTCTTGAGAAGAAGAGCAAGCAGGTCTTACTCGTTGCCACCATAGTATCTTGCACCAGGATAACCCTCGCTGTATTTGTTAATCATGACAGAGCCTACCGCTTGCATGACTGACACGGATGTGAAATTCTCCGATGGTATAAGTTCAAGTCCCTTCCATCACATTCCAAATAATTTGCCATAAGATTTACAGCGAAATTGGCCACGGAAATCACAGAAAACAAGATAGATAAATTCAGAAATTACTAAGGATCATTCTTATACAGCAGTGTCATGTGAGACAACACGCCACCGATTGGCAAGACAAATTTTGCATCTAAATGCACAACCTTTCCGATTGCGTCAGAAGCTGAGAGAAAGAGAAACAGAGGGAGGAACCAACGGCCAAGAGGGTACCTTCCACTGCCTCGCCTTCTCGAGCTCGATGATTTCGGCGATCTCCGGATCGACGACCTCCAGCGGAGCATTGAGCTGCTTCGTCCACTGAAATTCACATAAAACAACATCAAGAAACGCTCAAAAGATTCTCGTAACCACCAACCCCCACCGAACCAACGCACAAAGAACGCACCGTGACGCAAGATCTCTCGTTCCCGTAGGCGGCTTCGCTCGGCAACGAAGACTACATACACACGGAGATCAAGGAAGAGTAGGAGAATCAACAATGGCGATCCAAAGATCCGATCTTCATCGGAAATAAAAAGCCGACGAGCTTTAGTCGGGGAATCTCAGATCGGGGAAGTGCGCTCACCATGGAGCAGACGGAGCCGCGCGCGTAAGGGTGACGCCTGACGGCCGCGGAGGAGGAGGAGGAGGAGGAGGTGAGCCTCCGGAGCGCCGTCGCCATTGCCATCTCGTCCTCCGGGGGGCGCGGGGGGAGGGGGGTGAGTACGGAGATGAGATGGGGGACACCAGAATTGGAGATCTCGGGTGGGGGGAGAGAGAGAGAGAGAGAGGGGGGCGGGGGTTTTGGTTGGTGGAAGAGCAGTATTTATACGACCAACTAAAGTGGTCGACGATGACGACACCAAAATGGGAAGTAGGCGATGACAAAGATTGATTGATCCAACGGTGGATCTGACTCTGACTACTGTTGCAGGGGATCCGCTCCTAAGCATTGAACTTAAAAGCCTTTTTGGCTAGAATCACAATTTCTTTCCTTTTTAAGTTTTCTTAATTATTTTATCAATTTTCTAATAAACTATCCTAAAAATCACCATACACATAAAAATTAATTTAATTTTAAAAAATTTAAAAAAATTATTTTATCAATTTTCTAATAAACTATCCTAAAAATCACCATACATATAAAATTAATTTAATTTTAAAACTATCCTAGTAACTCATCTGGTAACTCATTGCAAAAGAATCCATGTGCCTTTTTTTCCTACGGTAAACAATACAAAATCAACCTCTCATCCCCGTCAATCATGATTTCGAGGAATCATGCACAAGTCAATCGTAAGGAACACTAATCTTTGAATATAGAGTCCATCTTCTCTTTTTCGATCACCTACCCGCAGGAAATATTAAACCCTGATGGCAAAGCCCATCTCCCCATTTCTCAGTTGCTAGATGGAGACGATTGTTGACTACTTATCTTGCACAGACATTAGCCCAGACAAGTGGTGTCCCTTGCAATTGTCTTTTGCTAACAACACACAATGGTCAAATGTATCAACTAGCTATTGACATAAATGAATCTCTGTAGGACCACGGGTCTTGGGGGATGGGCCATCAACCTCCCACCATCGACCGCTCAGGTATAAAAGTTGGCCCCAAAACCTAAAAATGGGACGGAAATAAAAAACTTTATTATACCCACTTCACAACTAATTTTAGGGTCAAGATTTCCCCCAACACTAACCATTTGTGCAGGGATCTCACCGAAACTAAGACACACCTTGGTTCATCACCAAAACCTCGATAAATCCTAGATCGCCTCGATTCAATGTAGAGTTTGCTTTAGGTGAACAATTAGCACCTTAGAATTTCATCAGTAGGACCTTCCTTCACTCCAACCACATCCAGTGACTTCCACATGGGCCATTAAGACAAGCTTGCGCCTTTAGGACAAAATTAAGCAATGCTAACTCTCTAGTCAATGGTATCAAGGCAACAATATTTTAGTACTATAAGTAGAATTATAATGTCCATCCATCTTACAATGTTGGAAGAGGAATCTCCTAACGGAGAAAGGAGCTACGGGAATCGAAAGCAGAGGCTTCCTAAGTATATAACCGTAAGCAGGAGGTACAACTAGCATTGAAGAGGAAAATAAGAGAATAAAGGAAAGATATGCATCTTGAGAGAAAAATGCACACCGTGGGGGGGAATTTCGACGCAAAATGCACACCCCCGGGAAATGAAGGAAAACGATAAAAACTTTCAGATCCATATGAAGGGGACGTGGCGATAGGTGAGCATCTCCCTTAAGAGATGGACACTAGCGGTCTTCTCATCTAAAAACGCATGGGGGAAGGGTGGTTTAAAGAGTATTATCAATGATACACACTTGACCAAATGAGGGGGGAAGTCCCACTCTTGGCAGGCACTAACAAAGTAGAATCAAACCCTCCAGCCCTTGTTATTGAAATGGGCTCCGCTTACCTTGAAACCCCCTTGAGCGGCTAGGTAGTAACCTCTCAGCCCCTTCCATAAAATAAACATAAGAAGTGAAGAGAGTGCAAGTGGGGATAATCCTCGCACCCTTACACTCACCAATAAAAGCCAACATGTAGTGTCACAAGTTAGTTGTCATCTAGGAAGGCAAGATCCGCCACTACTCGAGGTAGAACACAATGATAAAATGGAATGGGAGGCATATCCAAGGCATCACAGGACAAACAAAAGCCCATAGTGATCAAGTTGTAGGGATGCTGCCCAGGTCAAGGAACATATAGCTTATGTTTAGTTGGGATGTAGTAATGAGACCACACTCAGTAAAACTAAAACACAGTCATGATTAAATCACAATCGTGAGCGACCTACATAGACTCTAAGTCAGATCCACTAGAGATTCATCCTTGGGATGAAGCAGGGACCCCGATGGTTCGGTGACTCAATGAACCATAACTAGAGGAAGAGGAAGACATCTCAACTTGTTTTACATGCCGGAGGATTGACAAAGTTGGGAAAATGATAGTTGAATTTTCGAGAGCAATAGCCAAAGACTGAGCAGGGACAGAAACACATAAAAGCATGAGCCAAGGGGAAGGCTAGGGCATCGAATAAGCCCTTCTCTAGTAGCCGAAGGGGTATGAAGTAGCCATCAGTCCCTCACCTTTTGTAGCAGATAGTTGTCCTGGTCTGATCCGCTTCGAGATAGAGCGAGATCCCTACCACAACATCGCCTTGAAGTAACCCTAGCGGTGATGAGACTCAAGCCCAAGCCTCGATGGGTTGAGGCCTCTAGAACCCACAAAAGGGGTGTGGGTCTCAAGGCTAGCAAAACTCCTGATCGGGCGAGAAAAATCTTATACGATCGGAGCAAACAGGCAAAAGCCTGCCACATCTGATGTGCCTATCCCACCGACCTTGCCATGTCACGATAAGATGACAACCCAGGGCCCGTGACCTGACGCTTGGAGCTAATCTATAAAGGGAGCCATCAGCTCGCTACAATAAAAATGAAGACCACCCATGGCGGAGAAGAAGACCTGTTATGACGGAAGGCCCATTATGATGGAGTCCTAAGCCCACTACAACTGAGGATTAAAGCTCACTTGGAAGGAAGACCTGCTATGATGGAGGATTAAAACCTACTACGGTAGGGCCGTAGGCTCCTACAATGAAGCCCTAAACCTGCTATAGCAAATGGAAGACTAGCTACGGTGGAGCCATATGCCCGCCACGATAGAAGGCAAATCCGCTATCATGAAAGATTAAAGTCTACTATGGTAGAGCCCTCAACCTGATATGGCAAGAGGAAGACTCGCTCTAATAAGGATCATGGCCTCCTATGACAAGGACGAAGGCATACCATGATAGGCAAACAAGGCATGATATGCTCAAGGAGAATAGGTTGGGAAACCTGACTCGCAACTTGTCATAATGGGCATACCAAATGAGATACACTCGAAACATGAAGACCAAAGAACTTGACCCAGTCGACCTTGATAGAACAAAATAACTAAAAGATGTGCCTAGAACCCCCACACCAGAGCCCCAATGATTGACTTGTATGACATCTATAACTAGCACCAGCTAGTTGTCGACATAAATGAACCCTTGTAGGACCACGAGTCTAGGGGGATGAGCTATCAGCCTCCATCGACCATCTAGGTATGAAAGTCGACCCCAAAACTTGAAAAGGGGATAAGAGGAACTTACTTCTACTATATCCACTCCATAATTAATTTTACCATCGAAGGGGTTAGGTTGAGAATTTCCCTAGTATTAACCATTTGTGCAAGCAATCTTAGTGAAACCAAGACATGCCTTGATTCATCTCCATAACCTCGGGAAAGTCTAAACTGCCTCGGTCTAATGCAAAATCCGTATTAGGTGAACAAGCAACACCTTGGGATTTCGTCAATAAGACCTTCTCTCACTCTAACCACGTTTAACAACTGTCATATGGGCTATCAAGATAATCTTATACTTTCCGGATAGAATCAAATCTTGTCGACTCCCTAGTCAATGATATCAAGGTAATAACAAATTCATATCCAGTAGGATCCAATATATCTGAGTCTTATTATACTATTTCATGATAATTCCATTTGAGATCAATAGAATTAATGACATGAATTGTATAAGGATAAAATTAGAAGAATCATGATGTGTGTAAAATGTTCAAAAATATACTATGCAAGCACATCCATTTTGTATGCATGTCCCTACCATTTCTTCTCAGTTACGCGTGAAAGTTATCAATTATGTTGACCATTATTATTATAAAAAGGAAATTGATATTAGAGGAATTTTTTGTAATCATATTATACAATTTGTTTCTTTTTGAGGGAGGAAAAAAAAAAGAATAATGAGAAGTAATTGGGGGTAACTTCAAGAAAAATATGGAGGAAATAAATGGATTGAAGCAAAGGATTAAGTTGTTCATGACAGAGATGTTAAAAAAATAATAAGGGCTGAGTCACAAGATATCGTATGAGCTTAAAAAAAAAAAAATTGATATCGTGATTAAATACTGTGATATTGGCCAATTCCAACAGTGGGAATCTTTGCCCGATGCAACTCCACATCGATTTCAAAATCTAAATTGACACACATACTTAAGGAGGAGTGAAACATGTTAAAAATGCTTTGACTCTTTAAGAGTAATCAAGTTTAATAAAATTATTATCCAATACATCATATTATTTGATTACCATATAGATAGGGTTAGAGGTCGATAATGTCTGAATAATTATATTATCTGATTACCATGTTAATAGGGTTAGCGATCGATAATGTTTGGACTTTTGAGTGTATGTGATTGTGTAACATTCTTAAATCTGTTATTATTTAAAATCATTTGTAGGAGTATGATAAATATATTTATTATTGATCCATAAATTATTTATTTTGAATTATTGTTGTGAATTATAGGTCCTCACGTTTCTTCATTTTTTTTTTTATGAACATAAACATAAAGACATTGTATCGTGTGAAGCTTTGTTCTAATAAAAAGTTTTGATTAGAGTATTTATATCAAAATTTAAAGCCTTTATGTTCCCACTTAAGTCGGACTAAATTGATAAGTGAAATTATCTAAGATTATTTTTTGTACGTCGAATCGAGAAAGTACCAAATATATATTAAACTTTAACATCTTGACACCCAAAAATGGACACACCAAGATAAACAATTCTTAAAATTATGATATGAAAGTTGCTAGAGTAGAAAGTCCAGTATACTCAATAGATTAAAAAAATAATAATGTTTAAGATAATATATTAAAAAATTAAAAGGCACATAAACTTTATCTCGGAGATTTGATACTAAGATTCTAGTGAAGTTATTTGATTAATCTCTTTCAAGGAATCAAATAATAAAGTAAAATAATAAAAATATTTAAATAAGAAATTAAAGAGGAAGAATTATGTTGATGTTTGAATGAATCAATTAGACTTGCTTATGAATATATTTATATAGCCTAAAAAAATCTCAAAAAGTCAACCTGAAAGGAGATTATCCCAATGGTAGATAATATGACCACTAACTATACATTGCATAAAATTTTTTAGCTTAAAAAAAAATACTTTCAACATGAATGAACTAGTGAGTTTTGTGTTGGACTGCAGCATCAGGAAAGAGACAAGTTAAAGTATGTTTCTTGGCATTCACAGACACCTTATCCATCTGCTACTAACCTCAAATGATCCCCAAACAAAAAAAAAAAAAAAAAAAAAAGCCTCTCAGCAGCTAACATTTTGATGCTATAATGCTTGGCATTAAAGTCTCGAACCCATTCATGACCATCCAAAAAGCTCCACTGTTTCTGAAAAGACTGCATTAAGAATTGTTCCAGTGTGATGATAAAGCTTCCATCTCATCCTTCATCCACAAGAACTAAGAATCACTGGGATGCAGCCAAAAAGTCCTGCATCCCAAGTAAATTTGTTCTTGGTTTTGGCTGCATCCCAAGTAAATTTGTTGACTTTGATAAGTACTTGGTTTTATTCTTGAATTGAAAATAAGTTCTTTGGAAGATAATGAACTCAAGACTTCAGTTTGATGATAGAGTAACACTCAAAATGAAGGATTAGTTGATGTATAAATACATCTCTCAGGTTCTCACTCTGTGGTTGGGAAGAGACACACTTTGAAAATTTAAATTTATGTGAGATGATATATAAAAAAACACTGGGCTTAGATTTATTAGAAAATGTTATTCTCATATAATGAATGAATCATGCAAATTTTATGGCTACTTTTTTAGATTTACAGTTTATTTATTTGATTCTCTATAATGAATGAATGAATCCTTTGTTTTCTTTTTCTTCTCAAATCACACTTCTCATCATACAAGTTTTTTTTTTGTTGCTAAGGTAAATGACACCTCATTAACTGCATGTCAAAAGAAAATTAAGACAATAAGATAACATAAGCATTATAAATGTCTTTTGACATTATAATTTCACTGAAGGGGGGCATTATTTAGTTTTTTTTTCCATTTCCCTCGCCCCCAATCGTCCACGTGGGCCCACCGCAATCTTATGATGATCACATCAGAGGTAGATCGGACGGCTGACTCTGGCCGACAGCGAACCCTTGCTGTTTGGGTTTCCACAGGGGATCCGCACCGGTCGCCAGGGTGAAAACACCGCCTGCACAGCTGTCCCCATGTTCCGATGGGTGGGGGCCCATCGAACGGCTCGGATCGACAGCTGCTCGCTTTCCGCCGTCCGATCCCCCTACCACCCACGTTCTCGCCAGCTCACGCCCTGAAACGGACACGTAACGCCATCAGATACCTACGTTCTCCCAGTACCTCGCGGGTCATCGCGGGGCCTATCTCTCGCCCATTCATCGAACGGGTACGCGGATAGGTATATCACGAGAAGGTAGAATCGCATAAAACATTCTGCTCCGGAAGTGCCACGTCGGCAGAAAAGAACAATTCGCCGCCGGTCCACCGTACGTTATCCTGCTCCAGAGAACGTGGATGGACGAGTTCGCCCTCACCGCGGAGTCTTCGTCAGCGTTCTTTTCTTCACGTAAGTCCAAGCCAATGACAAAGGGTATATTGGTCATGAAGTAGTGGCATTCTGGTAAAATGGATCATCCCCTCGGTTTAGTTCGGGTCTTCCTTGTCTTCTGGTTGTCTCGTTACGCAGGCGGCGGAGACGAGGGCGGATCGGAGGCGAGCGGCGATGCAGACTACGGGTTAGGAGGCGGAGGTACCACGATTTGGACGCAGAAATTTGCCGTCCTCTTCGGTAGGTAGGGCCTTGGGCGCTCGGTCTGGAGCCCAGCGGTTCGATCTCTTCGGGAGGGTTTGGATCATGGCCGCCCTTCCTCGTTTCGCGGATCGCCTGTGGGGTCTCGCTACGTTGTTTTGAACACTGACTTCTAGCTCTTTAGGTATACTTTTCTTGTTCTTGATCTATTTGCGTTTTGTTTGTTCCCGTTTTGGGAGGGATTTCGATGATGAGTCTTGAACTCGATGCCGCAAATGTGGATCTCTAGTTGTAACGAGAAGCCTTTGTAGATCTTTCAGAATGTACATGTTTTCCTTTGTCTTTATGTCATCTTTGGTCTAATTCAGTTGGAGTAACTTGAAACACTGGATGATCTATTGTTTACCATCACCAGCAATTGAAGTTGGTTAAAATGAAGTCAATTTTAGGCGTGCTTTTTTAGATTTGTAGAGTTAATCCGGTAGAGCCAAATTTGAGGGGAAAAATGACCTTTTTGAAGCGATTATTGTAGACTTCAGCATCTAGGTGGTCGTGGATTTCTACTATTAGATGGAATCTCATGATGGAGCTGAACTGGAGTTGGAGAAAGATTCAGTGGCCAATGGATGTGGGCCAAATATGGAGAATGAAGTTGGTGGCGGTGGCACTGATGCCGTGCAAACCAAAGATGGTTCTCTGGATAAACCAGAAAGGGAAGTTGTTGACTTTCCTGGAGAAGATAATGAAAGTTCTTTAGCTGCTATGGAAATCAAAGCTGTCAATCTCCCAAAGGTACCTTTTGCATGCTGTTTCTCTATACTCTAGGACATATTGGGCTATGATTTAACACAATCCTTATATGTGTAGACATCGGAATCATATGGAGGCAACCGATCGAAGAAAGCACAGAAAGATCAAGGTGGTCAGAATGGTCATTCAAATGAAATTCGGAAGAAAAAACCTGTTCTTTCACAGAGTCTCTCATTTCCTTCCAAAGGTAATCTTGGCAGCAATCTGAGGAAGTGCACCGCAATTACGAGGCTGCCTAGAGATGCATCATCAATTATAAATGATTTGATTCAATTACTTCTCCAATAAATTTATTTATCCTATGATGAGTCCATTCTCTTTACAGGCACTCCTCCCGCTAAGCAATCTTCCTTGGCTGCTGCAACTAGCACTCGTAAATCATTAGTAAGTCTCTTGTGGCTTAACTAATTGTACGGTATTGTTTGCTAAACATTTAAGTATTTTTTTGATACCAGCCCACAAAGCCTGGCTCAGTGGATGCAGCTGTTAATGATACTTCTGAAGAAAGTGGAATGTAAGCTTTGTATATTTTTCAAGCTCTGTTGTTTCTGTTTTCCTTAATCATCTCTCGTTTATGTGTTTTTTTAATTCCTTCACAAATTCCTCATAGTACATGGGCAATGATGGTTGTGCATTTTCTTTTAAACATTCAACATCATGAGAATATAGCAATGAAGAGTTTTAAAGTGACATGCATCTCCTCGTTTAAAGTATTGTAATTAGATACATACCAAACAATGATGACATATTGTTTCCATTTTGTCACGTATTCTATCATTGGGCCTTCTTATGATTGGTTGTTTATTGCACAATCAAACTGGTTTCCCTGTTGAGCAATTTTCATTTGGGCTGCAAGAAATAATACATCATCATATCATAACATGTCAAGTGGTAAATAGTTACATGACTCCGAGCGTTGTGTTTCGGGTTAAAAATGATTATCAATCCCATTCCACTACATTGTGCAGCTTTGACTTTCTCATTATGTGTTGTATGTTCGTGGCATATTCTTGATCTGCCAGATAATTATCATTGAGTTTATGTTCGTCTTTGTCAGTGGTTCCACTCCAAGTGCAAGAAGGAGCAGTATCTCTGGTTTTAGTTTCAGGTTGGATGAGCGTGCTGAGAAACGCAAGGAGGTTAGTTAATAATTTGACATTTGTTTTCTCCTAAAATCTTCCTTCATCTTTTCCTAACTTGGAAAATATATACAATATTTTCTCAGTTTTTTATAAAGCTTGAGGAGAAGAATCATGCAAAGGAAGTAGAAAAAACTAATTTGCAAGCAAAATCTAAGGTAACATCTCTATAAAATTCAAAATTTTCTTTCTTCCAAGAAATTATTTCTGGAGATCTTTCTCTGTTGAGCTAAGTTCTATATCAAGTTATTTAATGCAGGAAAGCCAAGAGGCTGAGATCCGAAAGCTGAGGAAGAGCTTGACCTTTAAGGCAACACCAATGCCAAGCTTTTATCAAGAACCTGGTCCTCCAAAAGTTGAACTGAAGAAGGTAGCAATTGTTCTATCCACTATTTACGTCTGCAGAGTGCAACCATAGTTTCAGTGTATATTGATCTTGTGAAAGTAGGAATGTCATAATCTTTTGTGGATACTTGTGCAAAAATCTACAACAAGAACTAAGCTAATTTAACTACTCAACCCTCGATGACTTGGAGTTCATGGTGATATATGCTAGCTTCAGAATTTAAGTGGCTTCTTATTTTTGCTTAAGTAATTGAAATTTCAAGCAGTATCTTCCTCCTGCTGCTAGCTTCTCTTTTTTTTTCCCGAAAAAATAAAAGGCAATGCACTTTTGTTATTTAAGGTTGGGGTAAATTTCGAGTTCCAGTATATCAGTTTTCTTCTGTAAGTATTTGCTTCCCTACAGATTATTCATGGAAATGCACTCAAAAACTCAAAAAAGGCAATGCACCCAAAACTCAAGAAGGCACGTCGTTCATTTGAAAGAAGTATTTTTGTACAAGCATCTTGGAACTGTTGATACATTTCTTGAAGAAATACTCACGGGGATCTTTTACCATTTGAATGTTGAACTGAGATGAATATCTTTATTTCCCTTAGAAACAAATTTGCAGTTTTAACTTAGTTAAAGTTATCAATGACCAAAGCTCACTTGAAAGTCAGCTAATATGTAGGCATTGTAGCATCGCACCACATTATTGGCATATTGAGAAAGTACAGAGAGCATTGTAGCAGTACATTGTAGATGAGATACCGAGCATTATGCACATAGCTAGGCATAACACATAGCTGAGATGCTTTATCTCCGTACTTCGGCTTTTGATTCTATTTGATGGTTTAGTTAAGTAAATTGAGATATGAAGTTCCTCGACAAGATCACTAGTAACTATAGAAGCTGTGCTAATCTTACTTTGAGAAGCTTTGAAATGTAGCTCAAGGAGATGGAATTACATAAAGAACAATTTCACATATTTCTTGCAAGTTGCAATTCAATATCTGTTTGTTAGGATGTATGTTACATTTGGTTTTACTGGCAAACTGTTAAGCTTAGGCTAAAATGTGTGTTTAATGTTTATTAGTTATTACACTAGTTAATGCATACAAAGTTAGTAATTCTTACTACATACGCAGACAATTTTTTTTTGGCATGGTCAGCTGAATTTGTTAGGCACTCACCAAATCACTGCCGACAAATTTCTAATCCTACTATGTTGGGATATGAACATTGATGGTCAAGTAGAAATTACTATGCCAAACATCCCAACCATGTTGTATTATTACTCACTACAGAATTTGTATGAGGAACATGAATTTGGACTCGGGAAGTATTTTTATTCTCCCTAACTTCTTGCACTAGAGTGGCTAATGTGATGGTCACAAATTGTCTGACTCATCCGCTTGAGGTGGTCTAAAACAGGCACATGCAGTTCTAGAGGTCAGACTTCTTTTTCCAAAAAAAACTGGTTTAGTCAAGAATCTTTTTACTACAATTCAATCTAAATTAACTGTCATGTTTATATGTAATTAAATACTTATTAAACAAACATAATCTGTGGCACATTTCAGGATTGACATTTCCTTTGAAAAATTGTTGCACTCTTTAAAGTCTCACTGCTTCATACTCTGAGTCACTTGGCTAATTTGCCATGGACACAGGTGCTGTGGTATCTCCAATTCGTAGATTTAGCCTTAACAAGTATTTATAAGTTTTCATGATATTCAATATGATTGAGCCATTGGAATTCTGAATGTAATCCAGTGGGTACTATTTTAATATATTTATTAGTCATTTGGAGTAACTGACCCTTTTATGTGACTTCAGTAGATTGGTAGCAAATGCAGAATATGATGGAAATTCCTTTTCATTAATGATATTTATACAATTTCTTTTTGCTTGGTATTCTGTGTTTTCACATCATTACGATGATAACCATGTTTTAGTAAACTTCATATTCACTACCACCGATCTGTTGGTCTTGTAGCAGATCCCACCAACACGTGCTAGGTCGCCAAAGCTCGGTCGACACAAGGTACCTACTGCCGTAACAGATAACCGTTCAGAAGGTAGCATCTCATGTGGGAGCCCACGCCCTGCTCCCTCCTCTAGCAAGCCAAATGAAGCGGTGACATCCATTAAAGGGAGCTCAACTTCAAAGAAACCTACAAAGAAATCACTCTCAAAGCTTCCATCACAGGAATCAAAAACTTCAACACCTGATGTGAAATCAGCTGCCACAAAGAGGAAAGTGTCAAACATGAGGGCCAAACTTGAGAAAGCTAAAGTGGACGGGAGTGATAACAAACTGATTGAAGTTAACACAGAAGTGAAACCAGTACTTGATAACAGAGTCGGGGAAGATAACACTGTTCTTAACCCTTCCGACCCTGTAATTTCTTGTCTGGAAGAACCAGCACAAGGATAACAAGGGTTGGGCCTCCTATCCCATGCATCCCCTTTGTGCCAATTTGCGAGTAGCAGTGTGTTTGCTGCTTGGTGAGTATGATGCTGTTTCATGGTGCTCATTCCATTGTTTCCCAAGGAGACATTGGTCTGTTGGACTTCAGTTTGGTGATGTATATTATTCATTTGTCTTTGCTGTCAGATCAATTTTGCATTGTAAAAAAAAGGCCTGTATGTCATGGATTTGGACTCATGATCTGAATGATAAGGCCATCATTATCTGATGAAATATGAGCTACTCTCTCTCTCTCTCTCTCTTTCTTTGTTTCACAGGACTTTCTGATATATATCTTACCCTCAAAACTCCCTCTTCTTTCATTTACAAGTAGTTGAGAATTGTTACAGCAAATGGATGTTATTTTTCCCTTCTTTGTAAATATGAATATAATCCATACTCATAATTAACCCTTTTACAAAGTTTGCATGCAATAAACATTTTATGTGATCATCAAAATTCCTCTTCCATGTAAATGCTTTGCTACAAAGGCACAAAAAATGTTTAAAATAATTCGATGAATTGTAGGGCTTTACCCTGTGTTAGAGGGAGCCCTTCCAGAAATTCTCAATGGCGCAGGGACAAACCCCGGCCAAAGAGGGGGTTTGGAAATAGTTTTCAACCAGCAATTGTCGCGCCTCGGTTATAACCTCACTAGCTGCGACATTGCCCCAAGCGCAAAGATACCTTTGAAATGCCACCATCCCCTCCTCTTATGGAGCAGGTCACTGGCTTCCTCGCCTCCGTCAACGATGTGGGACTAAACTCTGTTCTTCTTGTTGCAGGCTCATGCATCTTTTAGCTCACCACCGTTCATGTTTCATTTCTTGTCGCAATTCCACAAACACCAGTTGTGCTTCTACGAATACCGTCCGGTGGCCGTCGAGGCTCTGCGGTCGTCGTCGAAACAGGAAGTTGCATCGATTTCTACTTCGATCCGACCACCGACCAAATTGTGCCGACGTCTCCCTGGCGGACTCTGCGAACCGCGCTCTCCTGTTCTCTGACTCCAGTTGGGCCCGGCGGACTACGTGGGATGAAACACCCGCCGCCACCTCCGTCGAACGGAGAGGTTGGGCCGTTCTCACTCGGAACGCCATTTGCGGTCTGACGGCCTGCGCAGGCTCTCCGGGAGGGTGTGCGCGAAGAGAAGCATCAGAGGAGCACGGAGGCCATCATTTCTCGCCGGCGCCAGAGTCCGGTCCGCGAGGCGGTAGCGAACTCCGGGCCCCGGCAGCCAGAAGTAATGTTTCCCTGCACTTATTTCATCAACCACATAGAAATAGAAACCGAAACGCCCCAACTAGCGAAAGGGAAGAAGACAGGGGATCAGTGCTCCGCCGGAGTACGATAAATATGCGTAATAGATCGAACTAGACGTGGACTTAGTTTTTGGTTCATACGAACATTCTTCTCCGCGAGACATAGTACCCAGCGTAACGAGTCGTTGCGCACCCGGAAATGCTACCTTCTACTACAACTGCTTGAAAACGTGGGTCCCATCTCACGGTATGGTGGGCCCCTCGTGGGTGTCGTCTTGGAGGTGTGGGAAGTGGGGAACGTAGGGTTTTCACGCCCGGGGAACGAGTTGACTGAGTCACAGAGCCGGACTCGGCTGCCGAAACGTCAGGGTGAGGCAAACGAGTCCGACTCTCCTCCCTCGGCGACTCGGGCCCGTGTGCGACTCGCGTGATAGGTATAGTTAACTGAGAAGGATTACATAATAATAATAATAATAAGTTATTATTATTATTCCTGCAAAAGGATTAATATAAATTGATATATTTTTCTGATTTCACTCTTCAAGCTACAACACGATAGATTGTTGCTAGATTGACTACTAATGATCCACTGCAAGTCTAACATGAAGCTTAATATTTCCATCTTTGCAACATTTTCTTATCCTTTCTTGCAGCATGATGACTACAAGCTATCAGAGGTGGACATGGTAACAGGCTCTACATGCATCTTTCTCATGGAGCTTGGCAGGTAATATCTAACCTTCTCTAGTCTGCAATAATTAGTGGTCGAGATTTCGCTTGAGATCAATTTGGCAGCTTCATTCTTCTTAGGAAAATATATGCCATGATTCGGTAGGCAAACACCATGACTGTCAGAGCTGTGATCTCCTTAACACCATTGTCCAGGTGGGTGACATTTAGAGAAGATGGTACACGGTCATACTGCACCTTGAGAAGGAGCCTGTAAGTGTGGTAGTTGAAAGATACATATCGCAGCCATGAAATGAAGACAGGAACTCTCTGCAAGATTGATAGTAGTAACATATTACACATTCTGTCCAATATACCTGACAGTGCATCAATGACGGGGACAATATATGTGAAAACAAACTTGATTTACTTGTTTCTATTATGATTGATAAGTATTTTAATTCCTTAAACCTAAATCCTTAGTGAGCAATGTTACTTTACAAAAAAAGGACCTTAAAGCACAGAAAAATTATTGGACATTAAGATTTGATTGTTTTATAAACATCATATATGACTTAAGATCTTAAAGGAGGAGGTGAGATTGAAAAACATATTTTACGCTCCTGGGATTTTCTGAGAGGGTGCACAAGTAGGGGTTCTGGATTTGACTTTGATTTAACTCAAGAGAAAGTTTTAGTGTTTGTATTTTATTATCCTCACAGTATGTTTTGAGAGAGCATGGATTTTGAACTTGGCTTAGATTTAACATAAGAGAAAGTTTCAATCTTTGTATTTTATTGTTCTCACATAATGAATAATTTTGGTTTTTATCACCATGGATCTAGGCATGAAGTGTCTTGCCATATGAATCTTACATCAATTAATTTTTCTAAGATTGTATATTTACTGTTAATTTTCTGGATTGTTCTTTTGGAATCAAAATCTTTTAATCCCAGCTTTTTGTAACTAAGTCACTAAGTATCAAGTAGATTAGCAAGCAATCCATTGCTACACTTCAAGAATTTAGCAAGCAATTCATTGCTACAATACAAGAATTTGCTCCTCCTGGTGTGGTGAACAAAAATGATAAACTTGTTTGCTTGAAGGAGGCTAGAAAACGAGGAGAGTCTATTTCTACTAGTTTCAATGGATTAGTCAAGTTATAGAAACATAAAAATATACTCTATCACTTCACACTAGGAAAACAAATCCACTACACAAGGCTCCTGCTAATGCAGCGGTTTGGAAGGGTCAACATGCATAGTCTTTCCTTCATATTTAGAGATTAATTTCCTAGGTCTCAAGCGAGCAACCATGCTGATAAAATTTATGTATCCGAGACTCTGTTAGTTTACATTGTCTTCAGTAAGTTTTAATTGGAATCAGCTTATAGTTTTATATATTATGCTCTGGGTTCTTAGCTCGATAAAATCTCCAGTGAGATGCATTTATTTTCTAGCCTATTAGCTTGAGATTATAGCATGCAACAAGTAAATTAACTGTTGATGAGATATTGTATTTCAATTGCTTGACAAGTCTTGCTTATTCCGATTGATTTTTACAATGCCTGAAAGATCCTTGTTTTTAGCATTTCTGTAGTTGCGTAGCCTAATACCTATCAATCTCACTGTTCTGATTCATATTTCAAATGCCCGAAAGAAACTTGCTTTAATATTTGTCAATTTACATAGCTTTATCCCAATTGATATTACTATGCCATGATGAGAGAAAGGATGTTTCCTAATGTGTATCAAAGAAGAACCTTCTTCCTAATTATAATTAGGTGTAACTGATTATATCACCTATTGATCTCACGCATCCCTTTAGAATTTGTTAAATTACATACTTAATAATAGTTGATCTCACTGTATGCTGATGACAGAAAGGATGTTGTCTATTGTGTGCTAAAGAAGGAAACCTTTTCATCTGGTAAAAATGGCACTACAGTGCTTACCTGCACAAAGAATCCACCAGCCAACATAAATGTCATCACTGTCACTGAGCCTAGAGTGGTTGCCTTCTTGATGTCCATCAGTGAAGCACCAATTGCCAAACCTAGACCCTGCACATATGATGTTTATTTAAGCAAAAAAAATGCACATATGCTGTTTCAAGTGGTATGCAAATTCTTATCCTTGCACATACCTGAGCAGCAATGATACTGAGAAACACAACAAACATAGTGAGAAAGAAGTGCTTGATACTTTGGCTTAATCCTGCCATGAAGTAGACAATCAACAGAAATATTATTGGCAGGATGAGGTCTAGTGGCAAATCACTTGTTGTCCTGGCCATGAAATATGCACTGAGCTTGTACATGTCTACTGCTCTTTCCTTAGTCAACATAGCTCTTTCTTGTGGAAACGTGAAGATTGCTGTGAAAACAGGGAAGAAGCCCCAGAAAACTGAAATAAAGAACAGCAATCCAGCCTGCAGAATTCCATTTCAGATGGTAAACTGTTATTTTCACTTAAAAAATATATAGTAAACTTACATAAAGTTTAGAGTTTTCATGTTGTCCCTAACTCTCAATTGTTTGATAATAGTTTACCTGTAGTAATTAAATACTCATTTAATCTCTGCATCGGAGGCTTTGACCATGGAACTGTAGTACTTACGTGCTGCTTGTTCTATTTTGATGCAAAGGATTTTATTGTTCTCATAATTTTTTTTATGATAATGTTATAATGAATTTTCCTCAACATTTTTTTTCAGACATACATGAATAATGATCCATGTATCTACTTGGAGCCTAATTAACTGAATACGAGAGACAAAAATATTAAAATAGAGATTTCCTGTGCAGGAAATTTTAGGAGTAGAAGATTTGCAGTACTTTTATAGTTCCAAGAAACTTGAGGAGTCATTAAAATAGCAATCAAATCTGCGAAAGCCCAACAATTCAGAAACATATGCAAACTGTCAAATCACAGTTTGTATTGAGATACCAACTGGAAGATTGATGGTAAATTTTGTGATTCTGTTAGCCAAATCACATATGCATATATATGCTGCTATGTGCAGCCCTATTTATATAACTTGACATAAATTAGGAATATCAATTGTAGTTTCAAAGATATAAGAAACTTTGGAGTCAATAAGACAACAATCACATCTATGCGAACACTTGTGAAAAAAAAAAAGCAGAGAAAAAGCATGGAATACCAATTGGAAGACTGGTGGTAGAAGTCATGTTCTGTTAGTCAAACCAAAGGAATAGTGATTGCACATATACAGATAAAAGAAAATTGGGTATCGTTAAGATAGCAATTGATGTATGAAAGCTCAAAAAGGCAGATAAGAAACCAAATATCGATTGAAAAATTGGTGGCAAAAGCTGTGGCTCCATTACCCAAATCACAGATGAACATGTAGTAAGTAGTGTTCAGTGATATCTGCGATCCTATATGTGTGACATAACATACATGAAGATTCTATCTATAGGATAGAAACACATGAAGAAAGTTATCTTACCTGATCTTCAAGACCTCTTGTTGTGGTACTACTTGATTTCCACCAGAGCAAACCAAGGATCACTGCAATTGCAAGAACTTGTGTAATTCTCATCCAACTCAGATAATCATGTCTTCTTTCGTTTAGTCCTCTCCAGAACAGAATGGAGTATTGTTGCCACCAGCTCGCTCCCCAGTCTCTTTTTTGTGATGACAATGTGGCTTTCAGATCTTCACTAATGGGAAGCGGCATCAAAATCTTTCTCATTTGCTTGTCAGCAACTCGATCCTCGTAGGCCTCCACCAGGTACTATTTCATTATTTGTTGCAGTAGTCAGTAATTTGTAGGTTTTAATTTGCCAAAAGACTAATTAAAAAAGGCAAAATCAGACTGGCTCCATCAGCTAATCTTTCTTTTTCTTCCTGAGGTTTTTGTACTTCCATTGTTGGACAATGTACCAGAATACTAATCGTTAGAGTTCTTCAGCATAATTATGAAAAAGAGTATGAATATGGGTGTCAGCAAAAACTTGTTTTCTCCAATCACTAATACAGAGTGGTAATGGTTCTTGGAACTGAATACATTTTAGGGTAAATGAAGAAGTTTTTACCTCATGCACATCTTCTGGAGATGGTTTGCCATTTCTTGTATTGCTTTCCAAATCTTTTGACTGAACTTTATACTCCAATACTGATGGTACCGTGACATCATTTATGTTGCCATTTGCAAGATCAAGTAGGAATTCTGCTGGATTCATAGCAATGAGAGGAGAACATCCAATAGATGAGAAGTATTTTATAGCTTTCGATGCTTTCCCAAAGTACATCAAACTGCCCTTTCCAAGAAGAATCAGTTTATCAAATCTATGGAAGAGTCTGCTAGATGGTTGATGAATTGTAGTCACCACAGTTTTGCCCGACTGCATAGGTTCAAGAGAGACTTGTAGTCACCACAATTTATCATATATATATATATACAGACACACTCTCTCTTTTTTAACTAAAATTTTATCCAAGCTACTTGATTTCAGTAATATAGTAAAGGTTACCAGTATACATTCAACATCATCATGATTGATACCTTAGCTATACCATGCAAAACTTGTATTATTCTTAGGGCTGTTGTTGAATCAAGGCCAGATGTGGGTTCATCAAGAAACAGTAAAGATGGATTGATTATGATCTCATTTCCAATGCACACCCTTTTCCTCTCACCACCTGAAACTCCTCTTACGAAAGGTCCTCCAATGATAGTATCTTGGCACCTGCCGAATGTTATCAAATTTGAGAACAAGATTGGTTAGATCTCTGAAAATTCAGGCAACTTTGAGGTAGAATAAAGAAGTCAAATATTGGAAGTCGAAGAGTAAGTCCACTGTAGAGATCTTTGCTTATTTTAGGCAACTTTGAGGTAGAATAAAGAAGTCAAATAACTAAAAGCTACCTTTCAAGCCCCAGCTCATAGATGGCATCCATGGCCCTGTCTTTCTTCTGTTCCCTAGTCATTGTCCTTGGGAGTCGAAGGAGAGCTGCATATGTTAGTGTTTCTCTCACAGTGAGATGTGCAAATAGAACATCGTCCTGTGTCACGAATCCCATCCTGAAAATTGACTTCAGTCTTATAGCAATTTATCAAACTGTAAGTGCGCATGATGCTGTCTATGAGATTCATTGATAATCTGTTACAAGAGTGATGACATCTTGTTCTACACTTAGAAATGAACACATGAATTTGCTGCGGTCATGCACATCTCTATCTTCACTGTGAAGTCAGCTTGTGCCAAAGCTTAACTTCTTGTTTGCTGGACTCTGGAAACAGAGTCCTATACATTTAGCCTCTTATACTGATGATCCAAGTTCTTTACTATGTATATGTTGTTATATATCTATGAGATTGGAATTGCGAAACAGAATAACACATGTGAGCATGCATCTTGAACTTGATCCTTTACCTGCCCTTTAGAGATTTGGTATATGGTTCATCATTATATGTGACAGATCCTTGAATGATATTAGCCGTAATTCTTCCACCGAGAAGGCTAAGAAGTGTGGTTTTGCCACTGCCAGAAGGCCCCATCAGGGCTAGAAGTTCTCCAGGTCTCACTGAACCTGTAATTCCATGGAGAATATGCTTCTCCGTAGTAGTTGTTATTCCTTTGAGTACTACACTGTATCTAACCTCTGTAAACTGCAAGTTTGACAAAAGAAGATGTCAATCAGTATACTCTATGTGGTTGCTATAGATCAGCCCTCTGTATCATAGTTTAGATTTCAGATTTATCACTTGGTTCCTCGGAGAAAGATATTTGAAGAATAGCCTTCTGTTTATGACATTATGTTCCTTTTACAAAGATTCAGCGAGTATTGGAGGGCAACACCAGTTCAATGATACCTTCAAATATATCGGCAAAGTTGGCTCTGACATCAGACTTTTTCTTGTTTCTTGAACCTCCAGATCGATTTCTGCAATAAATAACATGCAGAGTTAGACACATTAAGCCACTTTGTAATTGTTGTAATATTTTTATAGCAAATGATCTGTCCTCATATTGGCATCTGCTTATGACTTCAATGTTTTTGAAGTTTGATTATATCATTTAACAGAAATTTGTTTCAAATACAGTCATAGTTTTACATGCTTTAAATATATGTCTTGGTTTTCTACAAGATTTAGAAACTATGCACACCACACCACTGTATATTATCTTGGAGTGATCATATTGTTCAAATTATATAGTGTTACCATTCTCATTGTTGCTAAAAGCCCTGCTGGTATCAGAAACTTCAGGGAGCGCGGTGAAACCAGTAAAGGAGTAGGAGAAGCTCAAGCTTGCACTGGAGGCGCGGCTCAGGCTTCCCTCACTGCCAACATCTTCAGAATCCAGCTTCATGTTTCCACTCCATGTCTTTCTGAGGTGGTGCCCTCCTTTGAAAGATCCCATCAACTTCTTCCCAAAGCTCAACTTTCTCGACAAGCTCGGACTGCCATTGACAGCACAGGTCGGCACAGCTTCAGCTGAGGTTTTTGCAGAGCTTATAGTTTGTCCTCTTGTTGCTGCCATCTCCAGCTTGTCTGACTTGGTCATGGCAATTCCAGGTGATGCTGAATCCATCTTCAGACTCCTGAATTATGCTGCGTCGAGGAATTGAAATGACTGCATGGATAAGGAGATGAATAGATCTACCACAAGCATTTGCAGAGAGGACACAGGAATAAAAAAGAAAGAAATAAAATAGGAAATTGTCACAATATGGTTTGGTTATCAGAACCACAACCAAGTGAAGAAGATGTTGATTTCCATTTCTGACCACTTGGGAGATAGTGAGTGTTCTCCTTCTAAATCTCGTTTTTTTTTTTTTCTTTTTCCCCTTGGAATTGACTTGAAGAAACCTGGAAAAGACACCAAAGAAGGTTTCTTCTTCCTTTTTTTTTTTCTCTCTCTTAACAGAAGACTCTTTCTTTGTGAAGTATGTATTATAGTGATTCCATTTCATGCATAAGCTGAACACTGAGAGCATGGCGACCTAAAAATGTTACCCAAACATGCAGCAAAGAACCATTCACATGCTTCATGGAAGGAAGACTACAATGCAATGCGAGGAAGAAACAAAGAAGGAAGACAAAGAAAGAACACATGAGAAGTGAAACCAGTCCGACCTAAAAGACACCTTTCTCAGTGAAAGGAGAGAAGGTGGAGTAGGATATGGGCAGGAGGAGGAGTGTGTGGGTGAGGAAGAGCAGTGGAAGGCCAGCTTATGTCCACCAAGAGACACGCTTGCTCACGTAATTGTATGGCCCCAAGAGATTTTTGTATGATTTGAAATGAGTATTCATATAACTTTTTTTTCTTTTCTTTAACCAAAATTAAAGATGCTGTAACATTAACGTTTATAGTCCGAAACAAGTATTCCCCTCCATATCTGAGGAGAAAAAAAAATAGCCAAAATATTTGGCAAATCTTCCTGCCATAGTAAATTAACACACATAATTCATCGAAATTTCTTGGAAAACGAGGGTAACAATACAAAAATATCACTGAGTTGCTGCTTCAGACAATGATTCCTTCCTTGACATGGAGACTGCCTGAGTTTTAACTAAATGGCATTCTTTTATATCACAGTAACTTTTTCTATTTCTCTTCCTCCATAAATCCCGACACCATCGGACCTCAACCTTGTTTCGCTTGTTCCTCCAGTTCTTTTCTGTTCTTTCCAAACACACAAATAAATATGGTGGAAGACCGATCTGCAAAAGCAAAATGCTCGGATCAATATCAAAAGTACACAGCAAAACACTCAATAAACACCAACAGAAGGTTTTTCTTCTGAGTCAACCTATCAACCAGTCTGGTTGATCATTAAAAAATATAATCTTTCGTTAGTATCTTCATTTTTTAGTTCAAATAGATAAATATAATTTTAATTCACTACAAAATAGTGATCATATAAATTATCATATGTATAATATATCTTAAAAAATATGTTTCGAATGATATAATCATCATGAGTTAGGCATGAAATAAATATAAATATATATTTTTTGCAAGCATAAAAAATATATAAATTATAATAAAAATATTTATATGTATGCATATATAATGATGTGCAAGTGTATATGTTATGAGGTGCAATGCCCATATATATAATTTAAGAGTATACATATGTGTTATGATGTGTGGTATAAGAGTGTGTATATATATATATATATATATATATATATATACGATATGAGAGTACATATGTATTATGATGTACAGTGTAAAAGTGCATGTATATATTATGATAAACGGATTATAAGACAATGAATATACTATGTTTTTTATATATGTGTATAAGTATTTTGAATAATTTTGATGTAGAAATTTACTTTTTTTTTTATTTTGCATATGCTAAGTTGCAGAGATATGCTTGCTAAAGAGATCATAGGATGAGGTATTTATCTTATGCTAATGATTTTGAAATGTTATTTATACACATGACATATGAATGAGACTATAACAGCTTATACTTACTAAGTGATTACCCACTATAGACCCTATTTTATAGATAAGGATACTAATACTCCACCCAATTGATTTGATAGTAAAATTAGCACGTGAAAGCCAATGCCAGTATAAATATGGATAATGACTTATGAGCATTTTATTTTATGTATATAAATTTTGGACATGTTATTTTCATATTTTAGTTTGGTTAGATTTTATAATTATGTATAGGGGAAATCTCATCGTTTTGCTTACTATATTTTATTTTTAAGATTATCTACTTTCTATTGTACTCATATTGATAACAGTAATAAAAATTTAAATGTGACATTTTATTTTAGTATATGAGTAGAACTAGAAGTAGGATGTTATAGATACATCACCTACCAAAAAAAAAAATAAAAAATTAATGTATCAATATAATGTGATCTCAAAGTCTTAACTAACTTAACTACCTAGCTTCTTAAAAGAAAAAAAATTATCGGATGTCGTTTCAAACCCTCAATCTTAGTGAATGATATATTACTATCAAACATATATTTTTAATATATAAATATGATATTAAAATAGTAACACATCACATTGTCTCATAATAGGATGAATACTCAATCGGATTTAGTCAGATTAATAAGGTAAAATTATACAAGTAAATAAATATTAGGAGGATTCGAGGGCAAAATTTATGCTAACCTACCCCTTATTGTTTATTGCTAAAGTAAGATCGGATAGGTAAAAGAATCGAATTGTGTTTTAGATGAAATAGAAATATCATTATTATTATTATTTTTTGGTTGATTAGATAAGAACCATGTCATGCAAAGATGAACAAAAACAATGCTTCTCGTACAGTGTGTAATAGATGAGGTAATAATAGTCACTACCAGTGTAGTGGGACGGCCACCGTCGGACGACGACAACACTCGCCGACGAAGTCATCACTAAAATACATTTAAATTAATTGTATATTAAATCTACATATGGAACAATCACTGCCGATCATATAGTTTTATTTCAACCCGACGATTTGAGTGGGTCCCAACCCTTAACTATTCTGTTAGTAAACTAAACCCTTAATATTTTAAAATCTTTCGTATATTATGATCATTCTATTTAATGTCTGTCCAAAAACTACACAAATGAAGAGAAAAAAAAAAAGAATTTGAAGGTGATAGATAATATACTAGACTCATTCATGTAATAATATATTTTTAAAAAATATCAGTTAGTTTTTTATACTTTATGGTAAGATCTTGAAATCGAATTCTATCTTTTTTTATTTACTTTTTTAGATCAGAAAAATACAATTGACATGACAGTTTGTTTTAGATTCCATTGACAAATGTTAAGAATTTGAACCCACACTCGACATCCATCCAAAGAAAAAACTTGTATTAAATGACACCTACCATGATTTTAGCTGTTAGTCTGAATCAAATAAAACATTCTTATCATTGTAATATAATCTATAAAATACTAAAGAACCAAGATTAAATACACACATATATATATATATATATATGATGTTTTCCATAATTAATTATGGAAACAAGGATCACTCATGTAACTCTTAGAGAAGCTAAGCTTTTGGTTGATATAATAATAGACTGTGATCCACGAGAAATTGTGGATATACTATAGAAATTTTAGTTTGTCATAGGTCCAATTAATGTGGACTAATGTGTTCACATCCAAGGTATCAATTGAGGACTATTATTCTTTTGAGACGATGACCTCCACCTAATGGAGAAAGCAACCTCACAGAAATGGGAGCAAATAAATGCGCACAATGGAAAACTTGTCCCCGAGGACGAGCACTCATCAATGAATTAGGCAATGGAGTGAGACATGTCAAGGGGCCCTAACATATATCATCAAATTCTCCAAATTATAGCTTTGAAAAAAGAAAAATAATAATAATCTTTTAGCAACTTTCACGTAAGAGTAGAAGAACACATGTCACTACAATTTCTCATATTGTCTTCTCTTCTTCTTCCTCCTCTTGTTCCTTTTGCCCTCCTCTTTTTCCACCACCTTTTCATTTTTCTTTTTTTACTTCATATTGTTATTATGTACTAATGTCTCAAAAAGAAAAAAAAGGAAGAATTGAATGCAAGGTTAATGAAGCAAGAAGAAAAATGAAGCAAGAGTGCGAAACGAAGAAGAGGAAGAAGAAGAGTACGAGAAAGCATATACATCGACGACACACCGAGAGCTACGGGTAGCGATGAACAACAATATGAGATGAAAATGCAAAGGGCTTTCTCACTGAAAGCTCACAAGCACAAGTCATAAAATCCTAATTGAACTTTTTTCTTTTTTTTTAATGGGTTGGAGCAAATAATCAATCCATTTAACATCGGAATAAAAAATTATTGGATCAGATCATTCTCCACATGAAAACATAGGTCTATCTATTAATTCTTTGGCTTCAACGAAATCTTTCTAGTGTAGCCAAAATGACAAAAAAAAATGGTGGTGGGTCCAGAAATACAAAGCTTTACCGTAAAAAAAGAAAAAGAAAAATGATTTAAGCATATTTTATTACTGAATTCAAATAAGCTAGCAGTCATGCCAGCCCGCATGACACCAATATATGCCTAAAGATCAACTAAGTGCTATGTTCTCATGTGGAGGGAGCTTTGAGGTTCTAAGAACAACAACAGCTTCAGAACGTGCAGAAATGCAAGACAGGAAAAAACACAAGAGAGATCGATAAGCGTACCCGTGCAAATCACAAAACCAAATTTTGGGCAGTCGAATGAGCTGCCCATAGCTGTGATGAATCTGAATTAATCGAACAGTCCATCAGTTCTAACAGCTGGTAATTACTTCGTCAAGATACATCTGGACACAGCTTAGCTCCTGTTGTAGCTTTTCTGACACGATCCCTGGGTATACTCCTTTGTCGGAGATCACCATTGCACTTCCGTTGTTCTCTAAGAACTGATTCAAATTCTGTGTGGCCAAATCTCTCTTGGCTTTTTTCTCCTCCAGATTTGTCAATTCCTGTTGCATTGTTTCCCGGCACAGTTGAATCTCTCCTTCTTTTAGGTCCAGCACAAACACACACTCCTGGAACTCAAGTAACAGCTTTGCTAGCTCAGCCTTTCCGTCCTCTCTCATCTCTGAGAGCATGTCCTTCTCTTCCATCACCTGTTGCAACCCGACTTCTGCCTCCTGCAGTGAGAGCAGTCCAGTATGTATCCCGTTTTCGTAGCTCTTCATCTTAGTATCGATTGCATCAGTTTTCTTCACGAAGCTTGCAATTTCTTTTTGTATAACACCCAACTGTTCCTGTAACTTTTTCATCTCCACCGACAGCTTGCTTCTCTCCTCCTCACACTTTAGCAGTTCAGATGCTTTACCAAAACTCAAGTTCTTCTGCACCGGCACGACGTCGACCGTATCCATATTATCGATCGCAAACAGCACTCTTTCAGTCTTCTTCCTTTGAGTTTCTGAATCATGGAGCTTAGACTTTAAACAATCTATATTGCGTCTCAACTGAGATTCGGACTGTTGAGCCTTCGACAGCGCAGTGCTAATTTCATCCTTGCGAGTTTGAAGGCATCTTACTTCTTCCTTCTTTTGCTCCAAATGTTCGAAGCACACGTTAAGCCGCGTTCTAGCCCGGGTTTCTCTCTGTTCCCAATAGTGTGCCTCTGAAGAAAAATTCCCGAGTGCATGTTTCAAAGCCAGAAACTTGTTGTCCAAGACTGTCTTTCTTTCCCGTGTCTGGGACAGAACAAGCTTGAGTTCCTCGATCTCTTGTTCTTTTAACTGAATGCCAGGCTCTACTTCTTCAACATTTTCTGAAAGCTCTTTCAAATCAGTTATGTTCTTCTCGAGTATACCAAAGTATTTGAGATCTGTCCATACAGCAGCAAGCTTATCTCGTACCAGCTCCAAATTATTTCTGACCAAATGCCGTAATTTCTCTGGCACTTCCGCAAGATGTTCCTTCAGCTCCTCCGCCTCTTGCTTCCGGCAGCCTATTTCTTCGTCCATCTCAACTAGCTTTTCCGGACATACAATCTCTTCTTCGGTTAAGGACATGTTGGATTCCATAGAAGCCAACATTCTTTTGAAATCATCCCTCTCTTTCATGGCTTTCTCGTATAAGCCCATCAGTTTCTCATTTTCTTCATGCATCTCATAAAGTTGGTGCTCGAGACTTTCGATATCCTTCTTTCCTGAACAGTGGAATTCTTGGTTGAATTCTTCGGGTCTAATTTCATTAAATTCAGCCGACATGTCAACCTGCACCAGAGACTTGTCAACTTTGGTGAGACTCCCTGCATCATTATTACCACCTTCTGCAAGTGCATTCTCATAAAGTTCAATCAGCTTATTGTTATCCTCGATAAGAACACCAAGCTTCATACGCAATTCCTCGTTCTCCTTGGTCAATGCAATGGCTGTTTCATGTGCTTCAACTTCTCTCTGACTAGCAACCGCAATTGCATCCACCATTGTTTTAAGTTCTATCTGATCATCAGAAAACTTGCCTGTTCCTGAAGTGATGTCACAATTAGTTTGTGGAAGTTCGACCCCTTCGTATGGAGCATGAGTAGACTTCCTTTGTTCTTCTAACTGTGAGCCTAACTCATCCACACGCCTGCAGAATAATCAGATTAGCCACAAGAAAAGAGATTCATGGTATTGACAAAATTATGACCATTTTAATGAAAAAACAACAGTGAAATGTTTCAATAATGCTCATGAGATTGTGAACTTAATATTGTAATAATCAAGGGATAATAATAATAACAATAATAATAATAATATAGTAATAATAATAATAAGCATTCACATTCTCAAGATTTCAAACAAGGTCTAGAATGGACTTCTCAACCCGTGAATGCAATCAACAAAAATGTTTTTGGTACTAAACATGATAGCTTTCAAAAATATATCAGAATTATTCATATATAACTCCAAAAAGCTGATGAAAAGTTAAAACATATGTCTGTCACATGGATTGCTTAAGAATAAAACCATCAATCATGTCAGACAAGTCACAGGATGTCATGCGGCACCAATGGAACAACCGATGTTATGTGACATAGATTTTGGGTAGAGAATTTAACTGGAAGTACCTTTCCAGCTTTTCTTTGGCTTCAAGACATGACGAAAGGTTTTTACGAAGTGCTTCTATCTCCCTTTGATTTTGAATAGCCTGCACAAAATGACCATGTCATGAAAAGATATGTTTACCATATCCAAATAATTATTATGTACGTTTTTGGAACAAAAGAATTAATAAAAAAAAAGATTGCTGCTGTCCTAACCTGCATATGGAGGAACTCATTTTCTTCATTTCCAAAAGAGTCCCAAGATGACGACAGATTCTGCTGTGCAAAAAGATGGAAATTTTAAAATAAAGTTAGAAATAACCAAGATTTTCAAGTTCAACTTGCACCAGCAATTCCTAAATCAGAAAGCAGTGAAACAAGGCCGAGTTTTCTGACACTATATGCTGATTAAGAATTTTAAAAATTTAGCTTTCGAACCTGAACAACATCTGAATCTTTTTCATGCATAAGTTTCCAATCCAGAGCCTCCAATAACTACAAGCCATACATGTTAAATAAGCACCAAAAATAAATGGAACAACGATGAGCATAACTTGAGAGCAAACATTGATACCTTATCCTGCAAAACAGTAATCTGTTCATTCATCATTTCTCTTTCACCTTCTTCAACAAACGACTGCAATCTGGATGCCAAATAAATAAAAATAATTATTACTGATCTGTCCTCGAGTTTATTTTGATGAGTTTCTTGTTGTAGAGTATATGAAAAGCTAGAGTGAAGCATCATTATGGAAACGAACTTATGAGAAAAGATGAAATAAAGTATAAAGAATTTCATCACAAAGTCAAGCAAAAATAGCAGTGCAATAGCAGACCTTCTGAGTTCTTCTTTCAGCTGCAAGTTCTCCATGGCAAACCTAGTAACTTCTGGATTACGGTCAACCTGGTTGCTGAGAGCTTCTATTTCCTTCAGAAGTTCTTCCTTCTCTTGCAAAAGATGTGTTTCAGCTGATAGCTTTCCAGAAGCAACTGCTTCTAGCCTCTTAATTCGTTCTTCACGGAACCGAAGTCTCATCTTAAGACTTCTTACTTCTTCTGTTCGTTGAGTGGCCTAGTAAGCAAAAAATGTACCATGCAAGTTTTAGATGAAAATACATAAATTTATCATCTAACAAAATTATTAAGAAGTCACTATGTAAAAGCATTATGATGAACATGCTGTAACATTGAAACTCACTGAAAGTTGGTTCTGTTTATTTTATTTAAACAAGTTTTAATCACAGTACTACATCATTGTCAATCGTATGTAATGCAGATTCTCATGGACATATCAAGCTACCCAGAAAGCTATCATAACAAGAGACTATACTTACCAGCAGCTCTGCAGCTTGCTTTTCAGCAGTCATTGCCTTCAGAGCATCTTCTTTATCCTTATCCCTTCTAAAAGCTGCAACTAGAGCAGCTTCATATTCCTTCCTCTGGAGTTAAAACAAACGTCAGATAGAGTACTGTGATGGATGGTATGATTCTAGATATGTCAGTAACACCATATGCCAACAACTACACAAAGAAAAACAACATAATTAGATGAGATGCTCAATGTAGGAGATGCCAACCTGCGATAACCTTTTATCAAATGTCAGTGGACTGAATGATCCCTGCCCTCCACCCCATTTGAAAGAACATGGAGATCCAGTAGGACAAGCACTAAGACCATCAGTTTCAGTGTTATCAGTCCCAACACTTACCAACCCTCGCAAGCGATTCACCTCTTTCTGCATGTAATTAAGAAGTAGGCAAACTATATACCCATAAAGAAAATCGAGAAATAAAATCCAGTATCATAATTGTATTATGAACCCACTTTTTATAAGACAAATAAGCCGTATTAAGCCACATCATCTTATTAAAACTAGATTCACAAATTCAGACAACTAAGAAAATACATAGTCGATTGCTAGTGCATACTAGACAATGTACCATAATTCTTTTCTATGTTAGCAGACATTCCGACATCAGTTGGAACAAAAATGCAACCCGTATAGACTCCATAAATGAACATTGTAAAAGAATATTCTGTGTTACCTTTAGTTGCTGAATCTGTAGACGCATGCTAAGAACATCTCCAGAAGCATCCTCATTTACAATTGCCTGGAGATAGTAGGAAATGATAAGTGGTTTATTCTGTTACAAATAAGAAAGCATGTAATGCAATTTTTAAAAATAAAAATAAAAGGTATTGCATCACTTACATTGTTCCGAATGAACTTGGCACGTTGTGCAAACTTTAGTGTACTTAGTGTCTCTAAACCACAGCTACAGAAAATGCAAGTTAAAAAACACAAATGGAGAACACGTCAATCAAAATTATCCACACAGAAAGAGTAACAACTTGTGGCATATAGGGCCACTAACCAATTAGATGGGCTTATATTTGCAATTATGATGGTTTTGGAGTTGCCTCCCAATGAGTCCTGAAAGAAACAAAACATAATTTAGTCATGAAGGCCAACATAAAACACCAAATGTCTAGTATAAAAAGAAAGGACATTTGTCTTATGCTGAGTCACTAACAATTGGACCATATATCTTTTCTGCTGATAAATTTATAATCTAAATTTTTGATGATAAATTGTTGATGATAAAATTTTCAAAACTGATTAGTTTATGATCTAAATTTTGATGATAGATTTATGATCTAAATTGTTCATGTTTATATTTGTGATACATTTAAAACTGATAATATGTTTGCTTTATGAATATATGCTCAATACATGGATACAACAATAATCATAATTTCCTTCATGCACTTGTGAACACAACAAAATACATAGCTTATATCAAACATAAAATGGACACTGAAAATTCATGTGATGCCATAAACTTAAATGATAATTTTATTCTTTTCCATCAGCTAAGGGAATGCCCTAAACAGACAATCATGGGGAATCATGAGAAAGTATGGTGCAGCCAACAAGATATTATCGTTTCCTAAAAAAGAAAGATCAGGAATCATTAACAATAAACAATAATGAAGAAGTTTCTCATTGATGAAACAGATAACTTTGCTGGTTTCCTTCATATTGCAGATGGAATTTTTACACTTATATAGTATTTATTTTATAGAGAAAATTTCAAACATTTATATATGCATAGAAAACCTATTCTAAGTTAAGACACACCAATGTGCACATTATAACATATCACTTTCCTTCAAAAAACAATTTACCTGAAGAAGAAAGGTCAATTTAGAATCGCGGTAAGGTACATGTAATGATTTCTTGCTTGATGTGCTGACAAGGTTCATAATAACAAGCCTGCATGGCCCAAATCACATTAAAGCATGAGCATGCAGTGTGCAAACAGCAAAATACTAATGATGTATAGTCTGCAAATTGATATACAATTTATAAAACCAGACATAATAAGCAAATTATACAGACCCTAAGGTCGAGAGTGACTTGTTAATGTTAGTCGCTTCCTTCAGTCTGTCACCCTCGGCACCTGAGCTCTTCTGCCTGAGTCCATGTGTCCAAGATGGTTTAAGTGCTAGATTGATAGCAAAAACAAGTGGCCAAATATTCATGAACATGTTTTGATGGAGTACTAAAAGTTTATGTACCTCTCTGATCCTGCCAAGTCTACAAGGTTAAGCCTAGCAAACCTGTGATGAGTAACACCCTGGGATTCCCACTGCAAGGTTTTGAAACTACAATATTAGTTCACTTACTATTAAAATTTGTTTCATGATCAATGTAGTTAAAAATACTTTGTTAAATCCATAATAAGAAAAAAAAAAATATTTATGTGGCAAATCTAACACACCTTGCTTTCTATGACACAGGTAAAAACACTATGAGAACGGCTGCTTGCACGATTCATGTTTGTGGCAGCCACCTTTCTATTTGCTGCCCCCTATAAACGTTCAAGAAATTAATCATACTACTTTCATTGAAAAGTACAATTTAAAATATAACAATATTGGAGAGATTTTAAAACCATAGTAGATCATTTCAGACAGGTATGAGATGTCTTGTGCTATGTTTCTACCATATCCAGTAAAAAGGGCTTCTCACATTATACATCGAGGAAACAAATCAATTAAGTTGCAAGCAATCCAAACATATTAGCTAGCCACAACAGCTTGATGCATGTTCGAACAAACCTGAATAAGTTGTTGCATAACATCTCGAGCACTTGAAACTTCAAATTCTGAAAGAGTCTCCACATGCACACCTTTCCTTGAGTCTTCTCTTATCTGTAATGTAGCAACAAGAGATTAACTCCTGCATTCCAAAACACTAGAATATGGAAATGATAAAATTTGATATATTAAGGATGTTTTTGATTGATAAACAAATAACAATTAGGATTTGCACGCACATGATTATTCTGTTCACCTAAAGTATCAGGTAAAATCTAAAGAAGTCAATTTAGGAATGCAATAGAAAATGAGAGAAACATAATTTCTATGATCACCCTTTACCTGCAAATTTACAGAGGATGGATCCAAAAGATCAAGTATTTGTTCATTGTATATTTCCAAAAACGAGCATTTACACGTAAATCTTAGCTTTTCATCTCGACGGGCCTCTTTTTCCTATCAAACAACCATGAGAAGTCAGTCTGTTACAAGTGCTCTTTTTGCTTAAAAATTAAATAGCTTGAAAAATAGGTGAAAGAGAATCTTACCTTTTGTATCCTTGAGAAGAGATACTCAAACACTCGAGGTGTCATCCCACAGTTAACACTATGTCTACGTGTTCCACCTTCTAGGTCTCCTAACATTGTGTGTGTTTTGCCACTACCAGTCTGAAATAAAATTATCTCGTATTAAAGCTCTAAGTCCAGTTATACAACAAACATCATATGTATACTCTCATGTTATGTAAATAAGAAACTAGCTGATTCACTCGATCTTTTCCAAGAAAAGACGACTACTAAGTCTCTCCTTTATGCATTCTTAGCATATGAAATAGCTGACCGAGAATAAAGGAGTAGCATTCAATTAAGCAGCAGCTGCACAGAACTTACTTGGCCATAGGCAAACATACAGCTGTTATAGCCTGCCACACAATTCTCTACCATTGGCACTCCAGCAACTTTAAATAGGTTCTCCTGTTATGCACTAGATGCATCACTTCACCAAGGATAACATGTCATGAAGGAGAAGTGTTATCTGAGATGGAGAAAAATGTATCACCTGGCTGACATGCTCATCAGCAATGAGATCAAATGTGAAACGGGACTCTGGGTGTCCAGTCCAAGTAATGGTTTGGCAGCTGTCCTGCCTGACACATCTGTTGTGTCCTTGCAAAGATATTTCCGCGCTGCTAAGGGGTCGAATTCGAATGACGACCTACTTCAGTCAAAAAATGAGCACAACCAGTAGCAAGAAATAGACAAACTCAACACTTCAAACCTAAAACTTGTGAAGATGGATTATCCCAAAATTTGAACTTTTTCTAAAACTACTTTCACAAAAAGAAGTCCAGTGGGAACAGAAAACATTAAAAAAATTGTAATAAAAATCTAATATCATAAAAATGGTACAGACTATCCAAAAATTAAACTTCTCTGAACTGTTCCCTTCAGGAAACCTTAACGATCAGAAACTATCACGAATCTGCTCCGAAGATCGCAATCTTTTCAACTCAAAAACCCTCAAGTACCTGCACGTTATGATCCTTCCAGAAGGATGGATCTTCGCGCAGCTCAAATCTCTGAACCGGCATGCCGCCGGTGACGGCCTCGCGATCACCATTCCCATCCACAGACCCCGCCTCGGATTCGGTGATGCGTTCTTGAAACCTGACCCTGCTGCCAACGCTCCCAGGTTCCACGACCGCCGGCATTATTCTAGCCCGCAGCAAAAACCGACTCGAGAAGAGAATCCCTAGTTTGTCACGGCAGCGGCCAAATCCAAGGCTCCAACTCGCAATCGAGAAGGGAAACTCAAAGAGAAGCGGCTTCCGAAGAAGAGCAACGATTTGGGAGCTCCTAAGGTTTCGATTTGGAGATGGGATCGAGGAGTAGAGCGGAACGGAGAGAGAAGTGGCGATGGGATCGTGTTGATGGAAAGAAAAAGTGAAGAGAGAGAGAGAGTGCGATTTAAATGCTTTCATTTTTTGTTGTTGTTGTTCTTTTGAATCGGACGGTGGAGATGGGCGAAATGGACGGAGATGATGGCGAGAATTCAAATTTCGCGACCGTTTGCGCTCGAAAGCCCCACTGCAAGTGTACCCATAGTTCGAGGGAATCGGGATCCTTTACAATAGTCTAAACGGCTCGGATTAGATCACGGAGATGGACTCAGAGATATGATGGTAGTGATGATGGCGTCCGCAGCTCCATTACACGTATCATTGCAGCGAATCCCCCACGCACTTAATAGCGGAGAAACAAATGGCATGGTCAAAGACCGGTCAGCGGATCTGCCGAGTCAGCAGCAGACCACGACCAATTACTTCTTTGTTGCCGGTTTTATTACAAACTTGGAAATATAAAAGTACGGTAATAATGATAAATCAAGATATGATTTTTAAGTAAATCAATCAACTTAATTAAATAGTTTTATTCTTATCAATTAATAAACCATATTTTCGTTTCTTCTCCTTGGTTGTACGGATATCAAATCAAACCCATTAACTCATTTAAATAATAAATCGAAAATATTGTTAATAGACCAATTATGTCTTTGTCACTGAGAAATTTTATAAATATTTAGTTAGTTAGTTAGTTAGTTAGATCAAGCACAATGAATTTTTGTTTTTTTGGTCAAGACTTGTCTTTTTCTTAAATTTAAAATCAATGTGAAAATTATAAAAACAGTGGTTTGATCCTACACATTTTAGTTGTGGTTTACATAAAAATTGAAGGATAATTATTAAAATTTACCTAATGGTTTTTTTTAAATTGTAGGTTACTTTTTCAAAAGTTTTAGGATTAATTCAATGAATTGATTCATTGAACTAATGAACTTTATATGGCTCCTCCTCCTTCACTTCTTTCTTCTTCTTTTGACATTTCTCATCCTTCTTTTCTTTTTTCCTCTTCCTTTTCTTAATTTCTCATTCAGGTTATCTTCTAACATATCTTATGCTAGATATCAATTCAATCCAAAAGTCTAATTTTTCAAATTATATGTAACTTGAATCTTTCAATCCTTAGTGATATGCAGCTGTAAAAAAAAATTAAAAATCTATTATAGGACAATACAAATGAAATATTCAGTAAATATCTATAAAAAAAACCTATTAAATTTAATCAAAGAGGGATAGTTCTGTTTGATAAATAATATTATTATAATTTATTTCTTCTTATTCAGTATCCAATGATGACCTAATAAGTTAAACCCATTAACTCATTTAATCTATCGAAAAAATTGGATATACAGATTTTTTTTAATCATAATGCAGTTTGTAAAAAGTGTAATTTACCTATAAAACCTCCTACTAATTGATTTTTTTACCGGATTACATGTCCCTATTACAAAATTATCTATGGACATTATTTTTTGTAAATCCTAGTTTTACTCTCCTATTTCAATCATTCTTTTTAGTAATGAAAAAAATAAGAAGAAAAAAAATAGAAAAGTGAAAAAAAGATATAAAACAGTGGAAGAGTGAAAAAAAAGGATCAAATTGAACCGATTCATTTCTAATTTAACATAAAACCAATTAATAATCTTTACCCATTTATGGAAAGAGATACCAATATGTATATTATTAATAGAGAGGATTTTTCCAAGATAAATTACACAAGAAACTCACAATTAAATTTCTACTAATAAATTTTAGTGAAGGTCTTTGATTTCTCTTTTTTTTTTATTATTATTAGTTCTAATTGTTTCACCTTGAAACATGTTGCCATATCTCATCAATCTCTAGCTTCGATGGAAAACAAAAAAGCATATTACATAGAATAATATTTCCTTCTTAATTATTTTGTGTGATAACCATAGTTATTATGGATTAAGGCTACCTAAAAACAAACTTATGGTGAAAAATGATTTAATTGAGTGGCTCTGAGTTTTCAGAGATAAAATTTTAATTCTTATCCTTCAAAAACATGTGCCAATTTATATATATCAAATAATAAAAAATCAATCATCGAAATAAAACTCTTTCGGAGTACACACCAAAATGATGGGCTAATGATGGTGTAATTAATTGGTGTTATTTTTGTTCTTATCTCAATTCTAGCCGGAAATAGGGATATTAACTAATCATATTTTTTTTTCAAATAGCCGGCAGAGTTATTTAAATCAAATGCAGATAAAGAAATAATTACTCGAGTAAAGTTCAAATAGAGTATTTAGTATTTCTCATAATCTAAAACAGAAATTAAAGCAGATTGATCCAATATACTCATTATTACCCTATCCGTTATTTTTTCTAGTTATATAACGTAAATATTGAAGCAAATTGATTTCTTTTAAATTATTTAGCACTATAGTCAATATTTTTTCCTTTTTTAGTTGAATCGGATTCGGATCCTAATTCGGATCAAATTGGTAGACGACCGAAACCAATTAATTATTTAGCACTATAGTCAATAATTTCTTTTAAATTATTTAGCACTTCGTCGTCTCTGTTTCCGTCTCTGCTGCTCTTTCCCGAGAGAGGAATTCGAGTTTCCCGGTCATTGTTAGGGTTACGATCCCTCGATCTCGTGGGGATCCTCCTCCCCCTCTCCCGGATGCGCGAACGACGGAGATCCAGTGGGAAAATGGATCCCTCGGACGAGAGCGAGGCCGCGCATTCGATTGTCGTCCTCAGCAGTAGCGACGATGAGGAGGCGAACGAGGACCTTAGTCTCGCCATCGTCAAGAAGGCGCACCACCGCGAGGCGAAGCGGAAGTGGTCCGAGGACGCCCTCGGCCCCGGTCCCGCTACTGCCGTCTCGCCGGCTCACGTCATAGAGATTTCCTCATCCTCATCTCCTCAATCCTCAAGCGAGGCGGAGCTTGCCTCTGATCCGACCCCTGCTCCATCTGCTGGAGGTTTGATGTCTCCCATGGAGGAGACGAAGGACATGGAGAAGAAGCCGAAGAAGAAGAGGAGGAGGAAGAAGAAGAAGCAGTTGGAAGAGAAGGAAGTTGTAAGTTTTATGCTCAGTGAAAAAGGCGATTGTTCGTTTCTGATTTTTTTTTTTTTGGTTTTGATTGTATTTTCGGATTTGGGCCAAATGATTCAAACATTTAGGATGAGAATGTTCTTGTAGCTTGTATTTCCTTGAATATTTAAAGTTGGCTGGAAAGGATTTGAATTAGGAACTCTTGCTTTAGCTTCAGGTGAGTACTACTATAGTCGAAGAAGAGAAGCCATCGGGGCCGCCAGAGTCTGTGATCACTGAGGTGAATGAAACATCGGACAATCTGGTTTTCCGAAAGCTTCTTGTAAGTCTATATAATTTTCTTTCATCTAACTTTAATTTCTAATAGGAAGGTCTGATTTTGATATTACTTCTTTTTTTTTTATATAAGCGTGGGCCAAGGTATTTCTATCATTGGGAGAACAATGTGGGGGCTTGCTTCAATTGTGGGGAAGAGGGCCATACAGCTGCAAATTGTACAATGGAGAAGCGGCAGAGACCTTGCTTTGTTTGTGGGTTGTTTGGACATAATGGAAAGCAGTGCTTACAGGTGAGGAACCACACTGTTTTAGGTGTATCTGAGTTAAATAAATGATTAATTGCATTGTGTTTTGACCTTTTTGTTTTTTGTTTAAAATTTTCAAATAATAAAAGTGGAATCTGATTAAACAGAGGTTCTTTGATGCATACTGATTTCTTCAGCCATGTAACGATCTATGTTATCTAGACCAGCAGTTGAACTCTTGCTTACAGTGGCTCATTCAGAAAGTGCATTTTGGCACTTCCTTTATCTTGTTGGAAGGATGTAGTTGAACTGTCATTTTTTTAAAGGAAAATAATGGGTAAATGAAAAACATTTTGATTTTATTTAGCATTTATACTGTATGTCTAGAAAATGATGCCGTTTGATATATTCTAATGACCTCAGCATCTAATTGATTTTTATTTTGACCCTAAATCAAAATGCCGTCCCGAATCTTCCTTGGTTCTGTCAACTACTTTGTACTGTGAAATTAATTTTCTGAATCCTGTAAATTATTTAGGGTCCACTTGGCTTTTTTTATTTTATTTAGCATTTATACTGTATGTCTAGAAAATGATGCCGTTTGATATATTCTAATGACCTCAGCATCTAATTACTGTGAAATTAATTTTCTGAATCCTGTAACTATGAAGCATGGATGCTTCAAAATGATTGCTGAATCTTTGTCATGTCCATGTCAAACACAACAGTTGCTGGATTCCTCTCAACTTGTGTCAAGTAATTTATGTATTTACTCGTATGATTGTAATGCTATGCTTCTTCTGAATTTAATATGATGGTTGTAGAATATTTATAGAAAACTGTGTGAAGTAACAGGTATAACATATGAAAAATATACATGTGTTCATTGTTGTGTTCATGCCATGTTGTTCCTCAATTTTAAAAGATTAACCATGTTGGCATGTCTGCATTGATGTATAAGTCTCTTGTTGGTGTCCATACTTTACAGTGGCCTAGAGGAGTGGAGAGTAGGCATGGAGAAAGAGGAAATGAGGGTTTGCAATAAAGGAGGAATGCAGGAGGAAGAGGATTTGGGTGTAAGGGAAAAGAGAGGGAGGGATCTCTGCTGTTGGATGGTGTTGGATGTCAATGGAGAAGCATTGGAGTGGTTGTGGAGAGGACATAAAGAAGACGTATTCCTCTAACATATGCTCAAAGCCCATTGCTGAAAACGGATTAAATAATAAAGACCTCTTGAACTTTTCTTTTTCCTCCATTAAAGTTGGCATTTGCAAGGTTGAAGGTACTAATCCTATGTTAGTCAAACGTCAAAATCCAAGGCTTTGCACGGGCAAAGTATCCCATGGGATCCAAGTTAGCCAAACAGGCATCATTTTCTGATCTGCTATTTGAAATCTATAATGCTTGTTTACCATTTAAGCTGACAAAATATTGCATTTCCATTCTCTTAGTATTTGCAACCTTCTTAGCAGTTTGGATGAGCTCTTGTAATGTTTGGTAGTTCTGCTATTTTTTACATTCTTTATCTAGTCTAGATATGAGCTCTTGCTAGATAATTTCTCATATCAGTTTGGATAAGCTGACAAAATCTGTAAGTTCTCATATCGGTTTGGATGAGCTCTTGTTATATTTGGTAGTTCTGTTATTTTTTACATTATTTATCTAGTTTAGAAATCTTAACTAGATGCTTTAGAGTCTTTAATTATGCATATTAACTCTTGTTAATCACATAAGTTTCTTTTCTGCAATGAGTTCTTGCTTTGTGTTTTTTCTTGGGTTTGAAAATGTGAAGTCTTCTTCTTTCTACATAGTGAGATTTGTGCTAACACTATGTACTTATTGTTTCAATTCTGCTTTTATGTTGATATTGAAAAATCCACAGGGACAACATTGTTTTGTTTGCAAAAGAAGAGGCCACCATACAAAAGACTGCCCTTACAAAAATAAAAAGGTTGCTCAGTGTTCAGAAATTTGCCTACGGTGTGGAGAGACAGGACATGTTATGTTGTCATGTAGAAATGATTATTCACCCGATGACTTGAAGGTTAACAATTCTTCAAAACCTTCCCTATGCATCGATTATCATTTTTTGAATTCTGCTTGTGTCAGTATACATGCCAAAAGAGGGATTAATAAAGCCATTTTTTGTATACAGAATATGATTTATTACTTATGATTGGTAGATCACCATGATGAGGTTGTTTCAGTTAATAGCTAGAAAGGCTTGAGGGTGCAAATTATCCCAGACATGTTATATCTGATGTTGGTCTCATTTGTTTGATAGGAGATGCAATGTTATGTTTGCAGAAAGTACGGTCATCTTTGTTGTGTTAACTTCACAGATACTGGTCCACGAGAATTCTTTTGTTACAATTGTGCTCAACCTGGCCATACTGGCTTGGTAAGTTGGAAAATTGTACACTCTCATTAAATTGTAAATGTTTTCTCATTTGTTTTGACTTGAAATGGCCCCATCTATAACTTTGTTGACTTAGGGGTGCGCCAAACCACGTGGTGATAGTGTTGTTGCTGATTCACCAGTTGTCTGCTGTATTTGTCATGAAGAAGGACATTTTGCACGAGGTTGCACAAAAAGGACTAAGGTCTATCAAATTTCTAATATACTTAGAAGTTATTGTTGTATTTGTCTATTTAGGATTCTAATTTGTCTTAGTTTTGCAGTCTTTTAGAAAGATGGGCGAATCATCAACACCTCAGACATTTGACAAGAAGAATAGGAGGTCTAGGAGATCTAAGTCCATCCCTCATGATTTTGGTAAAGAACGAAAAAATAAAAGCTTGGTATATGAAGAAAGAAGGATCACGACAGCCAGTAAGTTGAAAACAAGAGGTGGTTGGATTGTTGATGATCCGGGTGATCTTCCTAAGAAGAAATTCAGAGCGAATAATTATTCATCACCTGTGACACCAACACAAAGGAGCCAAAGAAATTATTCATCAGGTTTTAGTGGACTTTCTTCAAGCTTTCATTCTCGTAAGAGATGGAAGTTTTACACTGGAACTCCCAATTCTCATGCTACAGTAAAGGCCTTGCGTCGAGAATTTTCATCATAAAGATTTGGTAACTCGTTACGATATTCTGTGAGAGCTTAAAGCAGGAAATCATGGGTTCTTTTTCAAATTAGGCAAATCTGCAGAAGTACTTGCTTTGTTTTGAAACAAATGATCCTGAAGTGATCCTCAATGCCTCCATGATACTGGACCTTATCTTGCATTATTCGTTTAGCAGTTCAGGAGTGCTGTAATTCTTGAAAATGGTAAGCATCTATCATATGCTTTGTTAACTTTCTTGTTTGAAAGTTGAATAGATTTGAAATTGTTATCAAAATATTTGAAGTGGGACTAATACAAAATTTTATTTGGAGAGAAAACAAGATGCTCATGAACACATATTTTTGTATCATTTATGATTTTTACCAGATTGATTCTCTTAGGTTTCCTATTATATTTATTTCAGGGGTTGCTTACTCATTTAAAATATTCGAAACAATGTGTTTGTACATATGGGTGCAAGTTGGGGAATACGTTTTGAATGGTGCAAATGCATGTCATAAATTTTAGGGCTTAGAATTCAGGGGAAAGACATCAAGTGTCATACATGTTGGCCCTAGTTTTCCAGTTGTTTGTAGCTACTTTTGTGTCTCATGAAGTTGTTTTCCATTGCTCAAAGTTTTAGATTGGACAAACTATAGTTGCAACTATGAATGTGTCTCTTATCAAACATGTATATTGAGTTGTTCATCATGTATATATTATTTTGTCAGGAAACAAAGGCACCAAAACTGGAGCAACGGGATTTTACGGATCAAAGGCTATTTTTTTATTGTCTGTTTAGTGTGGACACTATGTGTTACTTCTGCAAATGATCGCAGATTGGTGAAGACACAAGTGGTTCATATCTCTATTTGATTTATTCATTTCAATATCTCCTAATATTCTCAGATTGTAAAATCAAATTATTGGAAGTATTACTAATGCCATTGATAACAATTCTTTATCAAGAACATGGGTGACAGATTGTTGAAGTGGCCTACATCAAATGTGAAGATTGGATTAAACGGCTTATGTAACTACATTGTAGGAAAAATATCGTGGATATGTTTCCATATCATATGGTTATTATAGTTTCTCAGAAACCACGTGGTGTAAACCAGTCATCCTGTTCAATCCTTTGATTGTTTAGGTTGGTTGAGGGCCTTGATACCAAGCATACTAGAGATTTGCATGTACAAGAACACGTGAAAAATATGTCCGAACAGGGTATCACACAAATGCCTAAAAACTTAGGAATTAGAAAAGAATGGTGCAGATTCACTCTAAATATGACCACAGAATCCTCACTCAGAAAACAGCTAGCAGTCTGTGTATGATGTGTTTTGTTGGATGTAGGTAATGGAATGAGATGATGCACAAAAGGCACTGCCCCAACCAATGAACTTCTGAGTGCTACTTCTATCTTTTGTCGGCTTGACTTACATGGCTTCCAGGTTTGTTGGGGAGATTCTTTTCCTAATGCATTTATACGGTGTTTTTGTAAGTTTGTTGTCCTCTAATCAGATGCATTAGAGATTTGCATGTACATCGAGTCTGCATGAATTAGAAACTGAGAACTTGAGAACTTGGGACTGGGTAACTTGTCAATGTCAACTTTTACTGTTAAAGAAGTTTTGCTCTCTAATAGGATAACTTCATTGTCCCATCTGTCCACAATTGCAACTTCATCAAATTTCCTTGGAGCCCTTATAGGCTGCTGGTCCATGATACTTGATCATCAACTGTGTTTGCTTATAACTTTGTACTTCCTCGACAAAGAAAATTTTGTGAAGATTCAACTGAGTGATGAACAGAATCTTTGTATTTTCCTAGGTCTCTAAAGGTGCAGAAAGAAAAATAGGAACTTTTGCTTTTACTGTCACCATTTGTTTACCTTCTCTTGTCAGATGATGAAGGCTTATTGGCTGGAATAGCTTGTCGGTACTCTCGGAACATTTCCTGCATTCTTCATTGGTTCATGATTCCTGCCACAATCAAGGTAGCTGATTCTTTAGTCTTTGAACAAGTTTGTTTTCGCTCGATTGTTTTGTTGTCTTATCATTATCTCAACTTGAAGATTCTGATTCTTGAAGTTTCTTTTGGTGTCAACTTTAAGCAAGTTTATTCCTGTAATGACTACGATCACTCAGTTGTCGTATTCCTTCGTTCTTGAGTTCACCTCATGTTTATTCAGAGTTTAGCTCTCTATCTGTGGTTTGGTTTTTGGAAAAGGATTCGTTACACTCTACATGATTCTATTTATCGGTAGAGTGACTACTAATAAATCACTTCAAATTATATGCCTGCCTAATCAATGATTTTTTTTGTAGGACGATTTGGAAAAGTAAAAAGGAAAAAAATATACAATATATCAATCATGATTCTGCTTGGATTTTGCTCTCTTTTGGTGTTGTAAAAAAAAAAATTAGTTAGTCATGATGAGCCCATTAGTTGGGTAGAACTCTTTGGTTGCTGTTGAGTATTGAAAAAATATCCCTAATTCAACTCACTAGCTTATAATTTTTTTTTAATATAATAAACAAGAGATTGATCATTCTTCTAATGTAATTGGTGGAATTATCGATAAAGAGCTTGAGGATAATTTAAAGGGAGAAACTTCTCATCTAACTTCACTTTCATTTCATCTAACTCCCCTCATGTCCCCATTGATGCTCTTACCTCCAAATAAAAGCATGTCCTTCTAGTTTTATTGCTATAAACTATTCCTTTTCAACCCCTCATCAAGAATTTTTTTTTTTTTTCACTCAAATAGTGCTTGAGATCAAGTGAGCCTACAAATTCTATGACATTAACTTGATTCATGGCCCAATGATCATGTAACAAGAGCCATAGAATTTGGTGCAAAACTAAGAATAAGTTGCCTTATTGCTATCCTCACTCCTTCCACCTATTAAATGACTCCGTTGGCTTTTGAGTAGTATTAGCTACAATTCTTTAAAGAAGATCAATCATCATCTGCTACAAAGTTTCATGAGATTGACATAACTCAATCATTTCCATCTGTAAATTAATTTTGTCACCATTTATACTTCGGTCTACGAGCTATTTATAAAGGTCTGAGGACCCAAAATAAAATCATGATTGTTTAATATATGCCTAATAATTTGATAATAACTTTCTCTAGACAGCTCAAAATCATGCATCATCTTATTTTTCTGTTAGATAGTAGATAGACAAAGCTTTCCAATAATAATATATGGCACACTCTTTGTCAATAAAAGAGTAGTTTAATCTATAAAATTGATAAATGTTTGTTGTTTAGGAAATTGATGGGTTATGTATGTTGTTTAGGAAATTGATTAGATCCACAAGACTTGATTAGTAAATCAATATAAAAATATTATTGATGTGAGTTTTACTTATGAAATATCTAATCTATTAATTTGATGGTGATGATGTATCTTCAAAACTTTATTTGATATATTTTAATGATATATATTACTTTATCAACAAAAAATTTGAGAGATTATCATAATTTCGAATTTTGTTTTCGCTATTTATTTTTTAAAAAAATTATTGTGAATAAGAAATATTTATGGTATATTAATATTTAAAGATAATATATACATATTACAATAGAAATTTGTTAGGATAAATAACGGCAAGGAAAAAAAAATTAAGTATTTAAGTGTTGTCACGTTAAGCCATTCAATCCACCGTGTGCGGCTGACAGAAGAAGACGAAGGAAGACGCCCGTGTTCACCTCGTTTCCGGCCGGCCCGAAATGTTCTCCCAACTCCTCTCCTCCCCGCCGGCGCCGCCGGCATCATCGCCCGCCGGCGCGGTGGCGTGCCGCCTCTCTCACATTGCGACGCGCCCGCTCATCCCTTCTCTGCTCCCCACCGTGAGTTCTCTCTCTACGCCTTCTGTGTTCTTGGGCGGCACGCCCCTGAGGAGTCCAGGAAAAGGCGTTCCGCTCTCGGAAAAAGAGAGAAAGAACGGTTTCTTTTTGTAACTTTTCTGTAGAAAAAGTTTCTCGCAACTCGAAGAAAGTGCTTTAGAATGGTAACGATCTTTTCTTTCCCCCCCTTTTCTTTTTCTTGGTTTCGTAAGGTCGTGACCTTCAACGAAATCTCTTTTAGGGTTCCAAGAAAAGGGTCCACTTATCTTTCTTTTGTTTTCTCTCTTTTTGAAGTCATTTTATGCTTCTTTTTCTTTAGCTTCAATTTCGTGCAAATGAAGCATTCGTATCATTAGTTCTCCTCGCGTAGAACACAATATGCAGATCCGTGAAGCCTTAAAATCTGTAGGTAATGGAAATTCTGAAACGAGTCTTAACATCATTGCGGCAATGACGGTTTTCTTTTGCTTTTTCTTGGATCCTTCATGGCTTATTCACCTCAACCGATTAAATCATTTTAACCAGTGCCCGCTAAGTTGCTCCTTGTTTTTTTTCATCATCTTCACTCTAAAGATGTGCAATATTCAAATATTAGAAAATTAACTTCCATTCTTTGTCTTTAATTTCTAACTTAATTTTATTGAAGTTGAAAAGGTTATGAAAGGAAAAAAGTTGCAAATACCCCTGACAAATGATGAATTCTGTCTTATGAATTAATTTCTGAAACATAAAACATCGGCCTTTTTCTTTTTATTTATTTGTCTGTTTCTTGCATAATTTTGGTAGGAACTAGAGACTTATCCTTGTAGCTAACCTTCTAGGGTTAAATGGACTTACTGATTTCAAGCCTTTGGTTTTCTATACTTCATCTTCAATTAATGATGATTCTATTTTTCTCTAGAGAAAAATCCGACTCGATTGTATTGAATATAATGGAAGTGCTTGCACGGTGAGGTTTATGAATGCTGTCTACCGTGGACCATCGGTTGGTTTGGTTCCAATCAACCAAATGAAGGGAAATCCCCCAGGAGCAATTAGGAGAAGCAGCAGTGCCGAGGGACAAGAGGACAGTGACAAAGATGATGAGGATATCACTGATGACACCCTTCGAGCTACCATCAAACAGAGCAAGAAGGTCTTGGAAATGCAGAAGAACCTGCTGCGACAGGTTTTCTCTTATTTCATGACTTGAATATTTTCTCTAAATTCAATATGGTCCTGCTTGAACATATATGTATTCTTGGTTCGATATATTGTCTTATGTCATTACTACTTCTTGGGGCCTCCCAACTTGACTAGTTGTATTTGGACGAAACATGTGTTTCTATATTTTTTGTACATACCATGACAGCATTGTTATTATTTAGGGATGGTTTGAGTTAGAAACTAATCAGAAAATAAGTACATCTATGTTGATATCATAAGTGCCTTAACAGTTGAAGATACTCTCCCTAATGTTCTACTAAGCCAGTTCTATGTTTATTAACACCTTATCAGTCATAGTTTACATTATTCTTTCGTATCTGAGATAAGTTATATAGTTGAGTTTCTTTTCGATTGACTGACTGGAGATTTGTTATGCTTCCTCCACTAAAGCACAATCCAAACTTCCTCGTTGATATCACCGATTATGTTCAGTGACTCCATAGATTTTGCTCTTTGTTTTATACTGAATTTGATACAAATGCTAAACTTCCTCAACTTTAACGCAGATTGTTGAAAGGAGAAAACTTATATCATCTATAAAAGATAATGTTGCTACGAAAGAAGACGAAACAGTTTCTTACAATCAGAATGAGAGTTCTTTCTCGAACGTGGACATAGATAATGATGAAGATTTTGATAGGACAAACAACCCTCGGAGTCACTCTGACAGTTATGCTCAGACAACTGAAGCTGATGTTCTTGATTATGGGGAGGAAACAACAGACAGAACAGAAGTTGAACAATCTGTGGCAGAAACTCTTGGACTGCTAAGAGAAGCCGATTTGGAGCAGTCTCAGCCTCAGGATATGCTTCCAGTTACTTTTGAAGAGTCTGAATATTATACTATGAATGATGAGATCTCTGCAGAAGGGGGTATGCAAGGTTCAAATGAGCAACAAGAGGTGCCACCTGAGGAAGGAATTCTGGACTCTGCACCTTTGGCTGGCCCGAATGTCATGAATGTCATCGTGGTGGCTGCAGAATGTGCTCCATGGTCTAAAACAGGTACTTATTTTCCACTATAATTTAATGAAATCATAAGTCATTGATAAGTTTTGCATCTGTCATTGCAGAAAATCTAGTTGATTTCATGTTCTCTTAATTTGTTTTAATCTTTTATTGTAAAGGTAACTGCCTGTTAGTATCTAACTATTATGTTGAGTTATTTGAACGTTTTTCTTTCTTTATACTGACTGTGGTTGATGCTTTTTAATAGGTGGGCTTGGAGATGTTGTTGGAGCTTTACCTAAGGCTTTGGCCAGGAGAGGTCATCGAGTTATGGTACACTCACTGCTATGACTGGCTAGCTCATCATGTTAACTCATGCAAAATAGTGAAAGACAGTTAGTGAATTCCTGCCTCTGCACATAGCTTGAAGTAGTCAGTTTAGAAGAATCTGATTGTGAAACAAGTTTCAAAATATGTTTCTGAATTTTCTTTTCCATAAGCAGAACAAATTTGATCTGCTTCTGGTGTCGTTCAAAGTTGAAACACTGAGTTGTCTCATCGTCTGATTTTGCATACAATTTGTTGCTTTAGGTAGTGGCACCAAGATATGGCGACTATGCTGAACCTAAGGAGGTAGGAGTTAGGAAAAGGTACAAGGTCGATGGGCAGGTATTCATTTATTCCATGAGTTCTTGGAGTGAGCCATCCTGCAGATATAATATAATTTTCTTAGCCTTTCCTCTTCTTGTTTTACAGGACACGGAGGTTATGTATTATCATGCCTATATTGATCGTGTCGATTTTGTTTTTATCGATAGCCCTGTTTTTCGCCGCATTGGAAATGATATATATGGTGGAAACCGACTGGTAACCCTTGTTCATATTTTGTCCTGCTTCTTAAGACACATTAATCATGATTAGTGTCTCAATTGTTCTGAACACTGTATTACATGTACTCAGTTTTTATAGTTTTCGCAATAACAATATTATAAAATCTTTTTTCCATCTAAAATTTCTTTTAATATTTGGAATGCAGGACATTTTGAAAAGGATGGTTTTGTTCTGCAAGGCAGCAGTTGAGGTTGGTCATGCTATTTGTTAGCTGATAATAATTAGTGAAACATGGATAACCAAGTGCCACTATTTGTTTCTTGGATATATCCAACTATCCTGAAAGATAATGGACATGCACATGATTTCAATTGATAACGTTCACTGATCATATGGATTGGAAATTGTGAAAATAGTTTTACTCAATTGTGTGTCAATGGCAAACGGCTCTTCTTTTTTTATTTTTTTTTTTTTTTTGAGGAAGAGGCATATGGAGTAGTTGAGAACATCAACTAAGGCACTTTTAGAATTTGGGTAGTAAGAATTTCTGGAATGTAAGCAAGCTATGAAGTCACTGACACATGCATGGGACTTGGAAACAACATGATTAGATGTGGCAACATGACAAATCTTGTAAAAGTAGGATAAGGCACAGCATGATCTTGATAAGTAATATATGTTTTTTTTTTTTACATATGTTATTGAAATTTCATACATTGTAGTTTGTATGATATTGATAAACTAGGCTCATCATATATGAAACTTATAAGAAGATAGCAACCATTAAAATGAGTAGCAAAGATTCATAAGAGCATCACAATCAATATGCCCTTTTTAATGTAAATGTCGTCTGAAGAAGACCATCTAACTTGTTTCAGGTTCCTTGGCATGTTCCATGTGGTGGCATCTGCTATGGAGATGGGAACCTAGTTTTTGTTGCGAATGATTGGCATACTTCCCTGCTTCCTGTTTATTTGAAGGCATATTACCGTGATAATGGGCTGATGACATATTGTCGCTGTGTCCTGGTGATCCACAACATAGCACACCAGGTATATCCGTGAGCATTTACGGTAGTCAGTATCAGGCAAATTTCTTTTGTTCCTATTTCTTGTATGATGTTCTTATTCTTGAGCTGTTGTGCTTGACCAATTTTTATGTACATCCATAAAATAGTTTATGGCCTATATTGTTTGCCAACTAGACCAACTATTCTGGAACACCAACAACTGAAGAAAAACAGACATAGTGGCCAATTAATTCAATCCATAATGTTCATAGTGGTCAAGACAATTCAATTCAATTTGAAAACCTTCTGCAGTTGCAAAGACGAGTTCTCAATCGTTGATAATTTCTTTATCACACTATTAAGATAAACAGTATATCCTCTGCCAACACATTATGATACTTATGATATCAACAATAATGAACCTTTTCTGGAATGGCAAGTATATTATTTTCCACCACTAAGCTATTTTAAGGGTGATATGGTTTGTTGATTCAAGGCCATCACCCTTTTTTATTTCAAAGCAGAATCTTCTTGGGTCTTTCTTTATCTCTTTTGGTACCAATTTGCTGTACTAACTTACCTCTTCTGGAATATTTATAGATCTTTTTTGAATTCGTCCAAAACCCTAATGAATTATTTCCCTTCAATTTGTGCTCGATTGTTAGTAAATTTAACTTTTCACAAATGTGAAAACACTTCTTGTTCCTGCTTACATTATTTTGTTCTTTGATCTACATGAACTATTCCAGCTAAATGTGATGGCATATTGGATACTCTTCACATTCATTCTTGAAAATTGCAGGTTACAACTGAATCATCGAATTATTTAAATTCAAGACTGTAGTTGTAGATTGAATATTGAATACTGTAACTTAATTGTTAGTTGTTATTTTTTAAGAATTGAAAATTTTAAGCACTCAACCATTAGAAAGTTATCTACTTGCCATTGAATTAGTTAGAAAATGTAGATAAATAGAATATGTGTAGATTTTGTTTGTTATGTCTAAGAAGGACATTATGGTGTCCTTCAAAATTCAACAAAATGGTGATAGAAATGAAACCAAGGTAATTAGACTTGCATAACATGGTCACTTGACATCTATGTATGTAACAATATCTTCTTCCAGTTCAGGATTGGAACCATCTCTTCCCATTTAGAAAATTGATGCAACTTTAAGATTACATTTCTCAATATATTAATGCATATTTCTCATTCAGGGTCGTGGTCCAGTAGATGACTTCTCCTATGTGGATTTGCCAGGCCACTACATGGAATTTTTCAAACTCTACGATCCTGTTGGAGGAGAACATTGTAATATATTTGCTGCTGGTTTAAAAGCTGCTGATCGTTTGGTTACTGTTAGCCACGGTTATGCTTGGGAGTTAAAAACACCTGAAGGTGGTTGGGGACTGCACGGGATCATTAATGACAATGGCTGGAAATTCCAAGGCATCGTTAATGGAATCGATACCCGAAGTTGGAATCCGAAGTTTGATGTGTACCTACAGTCTGATGGTTACACCAACTACTCTTCGGAAACTCTTCAAATGGGAAAAGCGCAATGCAAGGCTGCTCTACAACGTGAGCTTGGTCTGCCTGTCCGTGACGATGTTCCTATCATTTCCTTTATTGGAAGATTAGATGACCAGAAAGGTGTAGATCTCATAGCGGATGCCATGTCATGGCTTGTAGGTCAGGATTTACAGTTAGTCATGCTGGGCACTGGAAGGCCAGACCTTGAAGACATGCTTCGGAAATTTGAAAGTGAGCATCGTGACAAGGTCAGGGGATGGGTTGGGTTTTCAGTGAAGATGGCTCATCGGTTCACGGCAGGTGCTGATGTGCTACTGATGCCATCGAGATTTGAACCTTGTGGGCTGAACCAACTTTATGCAATGATGTATGGGACTGTGCCCGTTGTTCATGCTGTTGGTGGCCTTAGAGATACTGTAAAACAGTTCGATCCATTCAATGAGACCGGTCTTGGATGGACCTTTAAGAGGGCAAAGGCGAATAAGATGATCGAGGCACTTGGTCATTGTTTGAACACGTATAGAAATTACAAGAAGAGTTGGGAGGGATTACAGAGGCGAGGGATGATGCAAGACCTAAGTTGGGATAATGCTGCTCAGAGCTACGAAGATGTCCTTGTCGCTGCCAAGTACCAGTGGTGATTCCATTGCCCTTGTATTGACAGCATTCCATTTAGCATCCTGTTGAATTTTCAGAACCTGTTAAGGTGAGGCTACCGAGCAATGGCACAGATGCAAAAGTTGTTCTATATCTCTTCTGTTTGGCTATGGTGAGTCCATAAATTGATCACATCCTGGTGATTATTTTCTACATCCTTTGGTATTCCATCTTCCGTGTATTGCACGAGGAGTCAACAGCTGATGATTTTTTTTTTTTTTTTCTTTCTACTGTAAGTAATTCTCGTGTCAATGTAAGATGTTGTGCAGGCTTCGTTGATTTGTTTTTTTCCCAAGTAAAAGATGGTGTAAATTTGGTGTTGATGAATGAAATGCTCCGGCTCTTTAGGCTGCAAAATTTTGGAGCAAAGTTCTGTATCTGTTCTGTATATGAACATCAAAATACTTTGATCCTACTTTTTTGACATTTATAATGTCATATTCGTTAATGTCATGTTATTTTGATCTTTAGGTTAATTATATATTATGTCATGTAATTAGTTTTTTTTTTAGTATTCTGATCTTTATATTTTCAAGAATTATATTTACCAAAGTAAAATATTTAATTCAGTTATTCTAATTTTTTTTTCTCTTTCTTAATTTTGAATTTTATAAAATTATCTTTTTAATCTTATATAGGATCCTAATATTTTTTAAAAAAATATATAAGAATTATGATGTTAAACGTAATCAATTACATGAGATAATTTATAATTAACTCACATTTATTTAATTAACGTAATTAATTACGAGTTCAGACTTCGAACTTGCCGTCTTCTTCATTCCTCGTCGCCGACCATAGTGGAACCTCCCTTCCCCATGCCAGTAGGTGACCTAAGTGGAAACCCTACAAAAATGGGAATAACTCAGCCTTCACAGCAGCTTTGATCTCAAACAACGATGTCAGTCAGTGGTACGTCTTCCTTTACTGAGCATTCCTCAAAACAATTCCTCATTGCCGTACGAGCATGAAGAGAATCGTTGCACTGTGTGCATCTTCTTCATTCGATCCCTCGCATCCCAAGTGTTTGTTTAATTGCCGACGTCTTCTTTCCCCAGCGTGAATTGCCTCAGGAGAGTAAATGAACTTGCATGTGGCTTAAAAACCTTTGCTTTCCTGCATGGATTGGTTAGCCCTTGTAACTTGCCAAACTCTTGGTATGTAAAGCAGATCGGATCTGATGCTAACATCGTAATCTGTTGTTAGGGTTTTCTCGAAGTCAGGGTTCAACATCTCCTGGGCCTCTTAAAACAGTCCAAAGATTTTGGCCTACAAATAAATGACTCCACCTCTACAACAAAAGAGGAACGAGCAAACATGCATGCGACTGCAGCGGAAGCAATCTGTACCTCACCCGTCCAGCATCTTGCAGGGGTAGGAAACTTCCTTTTTCTTTTGCTTCTGTTTGATCTTTCCCTGTTTCTGATTGCAGAATGGAAGATAGAATTGACATCCCAATTTTAATTTTCTTGAGGAAATTATCGGAGGCCATTCGTTTCAGAAATGATTGAGATGAGATGCAAAGTCAAGGTTGCTTGAACTTTTCTACTCCTAGAGAACAGTAAATTTCTTCTTTTACAGAGACAATCTTCAAGATCAAGTATCGTACACAAATGTTTGAAGACAGGAAGAACAGAAGATAATAGAATGAACAGAACAAACACATCGGGGAAAGGATCTAATTATCTCAGTTTGGGGTGTAGCTGTGTGGGAGAGGCCCACAACATCCATTTCCCTTTTATAAGGATTTATTTGTCAACAATAAAGACTTTACAACCAGAGCTGAACCAAAACTATCACATTATTATTATGAGGAGAAGCCTGCTGTCACAGGATTGGTCACTGGGCCTTTACCAGCACAAGAGTCACCAGAAGAATTCCTTTATTCTTGGCAGTGTTCTTCAAACAAAAGATGGAATAATAGTCAATCTAAATCATGCTAGAGACCAACACTGAATTTTATGATGCACATTGATTTGGCTGGATATGTAGATGCATGAGTTCCTGATGTTTACAGCTTCAAGGATTGTGGTGAGCTTCCCAATTCCAAACCATATTAGTCTTGTTCCTGATGTTGATATTTCAAGATTCATTCAGCTATGATCAGTCTCTTTTAAGAAGCAGCAGATAAAGAAGGATGCACCACTTTGTCAACTATTCTGTTTATTGATATGACAGTGTAGATGCAGACTCCAGATTAGGACATTGAGGTAGTGCTCAGAAGGAAGAGGGTAAAGAAAGGTGTACCAACATTACTTTATTTATTTGTGTTGATCAAACACAAGGTAAATAAATGCTACACCAGAACTAGATCCTGCAGTAGTTTGGTGTTTGAGGAAATCTGCCAGAGAAGTGGAGTTGGAGATATCAATTTGACAACAGACATGAATACTTTGCCAAACATTTGAGCAGCAGAAAAAAAAAAAAAATTCATGAATAGAAGGAAGCATAACATTCTCCATTAAATTCTATGCTTCCATAGTGGTTTTGCAGCACAAGCAAGGAGACCCCCTACCCCTTCTGGCTACTGCAGTTAAAGAAGTCCAAGAGAGTTAACAATTCTTAGAGACAAGGAGCAGAGATAAATAGACAGCAGGCCAGAGCCTAAAACCCTGTCAAGCCTCATGCCTCTCCTGGGCAGCATGACCAGGGCCCACAGGAGGCCACCAACCAGAAACCCCATTGTCTGATACAGGGTGGGGTCCTTTGGAATGACCACCACATGTGAGGGGTATGCACTCCATGAGGAGAACACAAAGGAGAGACCCAGCCCCACCAAGGTGTTGAAGATGGGCCCACCATAGCAGCCAGACATTGCAACCTGGGTCCCATCCTGCGTGTCATGCAGTGCCACTGCCAAGCTGGCAATGAGATCCCCCACTGAGTTGCCCCAGGCCAGGACTGTGAGCCCCAGGATGGAGGTGCTGATCTCCATCACAGTCCCAAGTGAGAGCAGAAGGGAGACCAACTCCTGTGCAATGATGTAGGTCCAGGTTACACTCATCAGGAAGCCACCAGCAAGCCATGGGAAGAGGAACCTCGTCGGAGGTCCCTCCTTCTGGGTCTCCACCAAGGAAACAATGCCCAGCACAAGCCCCGCGAGTCCACCAGATATGTATGTCAACAACAGCCTCTCCTCTGAACCAACATCCTTCCTCTTAGAATTCACCAGAACTGCCAAGAGCAATGGTGCCAGTGTCACCGAAGCAACTGCGGATGGCTTGGACCATTTCTCCTTGCTGACATCTGGGATGGTCAATCTCCTAGGCAGCGAAAGAGGCAGCTCTAAACACTGTACAATTCTCTTGCAGTAGTAACAGGCTGATGGATTGCTCCTGCTACTACCATCTGACTCACTTCTTGAGGCTGTTTCCTTCTCTGTTGAATCTGGCTCATGGTCTTCCAACCCCTCCAGAAGAGGAGCTTCCAGGTCAGCATTCTTCTGTCTTGTTTTGCATGGTAGTTCCTGTTCCTGTTCCTCCTTCCTGCAGAAATGTCCTACAGCTACCAGGAACACATAGACGAGATACAGTGAAGTAAAAGCTATGGCACCCCATATATTGATCTTTCCTATGACCAGTATCACAAAGAGGACCGAGAGCACAAAGAGGAAGAATAGCAGGTCTCTCACGAAGCTGGACTTGTCGATGGGAGTCTCGTGGGAGCTGACACAGGTGCTTATGATTCCAACAACCACACAAGACACAAAGAAGGAACCGCCTAAGATGCTGTTGAGGCCTACGACACCTGAACCAGCGCCCATGAAGGAGACGATGCTAGAGAGTGCGTCGGGGGCGCCGTTTCCTAAAGAAAGAAGTGTCACTCCAGCAATGGTGGGAGGGAGCTTCAAGAGTGTGGACAGGCCCTCTAAGTTTGCGCAGAAATAGTTTGCAGATGTATCCGCAAGAAGATAAAAGAGAACCAGAAGCCATAGAATCAGAAGAGCGTAACCGAGGATTGGGTACTTGCCACAGACACAGTAGAAGATGTGGAGATAGTTTATGTAGCCTTGAGAGAATCGGGCTTCAGAATTCAACACCACCGACTTGGCTTTGCAGAGGTCATGACAACCTTTACTGGAATCTCTCAGATGAAGTTTTGTGGATATTTGAGGAATCGCATGGGATGTATCAAGGTGGACAGAGACATAGAAGAGAACCGCAGCCAAAAACGATATGTTGAGGAAGATCAGGATTACCTTTTTAGCTGAAAGAACAGGGAAAGGGATTGCCATTGAAGGATGTCCAAGAGAGGTTGAAGGTGTTCACAGAATGGATGCTGAAGAGAGCATATACTACCATGTCTTCGAGCACAAGAAGTCCATGTTTTGAGACCTCAGGTTGCTAGTTATCCGGTATATGCTCAGATCACTAAGAAAGGTGAAGAAGAAGAAGAAGAAGAAAAAGAACACCAAAGAAAGAAGACCTTGAAAAAAGGGAGAGGATGCTTCAACCTTACACCACTAAAGTCAGGATGGAGAGGGGAGTCATTTGGATGCCCTTATATCTAGTTTCTTTCATGTGTCTCCCTTTCAAGTGAGAAAAAATCTTGTCACCAAAAGATGTGGTGGTGGTTGATACCTTCACATCAAGTGCTCAAAGGCATGAGCCCTCATACCAAAGTTAATGGAGAACAGGATGCTGCAAAGAAAAGCTTGAGCTTTGAAACAAAGCAAATTGGGAGGAATACAGCCTGATCGAAAGCCACAGGTATGCATCTCCATATGGAGTTATTTCTTTGATATGGTTTGGAACTATGTCATGTCTGCTCCTAGATCCTATACACACTTATAGACCATTAGTTCTTCTTTAAAAAGGCCAAGGAGTAAGGATAATGACCCAGTACTTGTTTGTCATGCTTATCAAACATAACAGGACAGCTTGCAAATGAATGAGACAATTATATATATCTTTTTATGAAATGTTGAACATAGCGAGCTAAAACAAGTTTTTACATTACTTGTATCGCATGCGCTTCCTTTAACAAAAGAACAGAAAAAAAAAAAATCTTTTATGCATAATCCTAAACAATAACAAGCTAAATGACAGATGCTTTGTGCCAAATTCCTGTTTCAGTGGACTCATATTTTGCTGTGAGGACTTACAAGAACACTTTGTAGGCAATTCAGTGAATCTGACAACCCCAGTAACTTTTTTGCTTGAAGAGGTCTGTGAGGTAAGTACACAATGTAGTCAAACTTGGATATTGGATAGATCAACAACAGTTTTCACATCTTGATGCTGCTTATGACCTTGAAATGATGCATCGAAGCAATGTAAACAACTTAATGACCATGTCAGAGATTAAAGTAGTTAAAACTCTTGCAGAGAAGAAGCTACTTGAATGGCATCACCATCCCAAGAAAGGTGCTGCTGGGGGACATGAATCATGCGGGCATGCTGAGTTCAACATCCCCAGCCCTCACGCAACTTGGTGATTGGCTCAGTTCCTCTGAGGAGGCAATAAACCAAAGAGGAGGAATCACCTCATGGAGCCGATGCTGATGTATCATCCAAACAGCTGTTCTTTCTACTGCCTGTAGTACCCATACTTGTTGTGATGGAAGCAACAAGCGTTGAACTTACAAGAATCATTTCAGAATACTTTTTTTTTTGTATATAGACAACACTTCGACATATTCCACATTTAGATTTTTTGTTTTTTCCAATTACAAAGAAACTATTTCTTCTCTATTAGATCAATCTCAGAGGAGCACTAAGGAAACATAATGTGCAGCTGGATATGCTCCAGCGGAGTGTGTTCTTAACTATTTAAAACTCCTAATATGCTAACAAAATATTATATATTTTTTTAGTATCGAGTGAACAAAATACATCGGCTAGAATGATTTATTTATATTGTTATTCTTTTTAAACTTGTTGTATTACAATTTATTAGAAATGTTTAATATTTTGTATTATTTACTTTTTTAAAAAAAATCAAAGTGATTAATTAATCTGACCTTTTTAGATGATGCGAATGTTAACAAAATATGTGAAGGATCGATCTTATTATATTCAGATCGGGTCGGATTGTAACTTACTTGACCCGACCCGAACCGGACCGAGTCCATCACGGTTGTTAAAGAGAGAGAGAGAGAGCGGGGCTCTCACGTGGTTGTCACGCGTCGACCGCTCGAGCAGGAACGAGAGAGCGCGGTGGAAGAGTTCGGCTCCCAAGTCCAGCCTAGGGTTTCTTCGAATCGTCGTCACCTTTGCCCAGGGCGCACGAATCCGAGATATGTGGTTCCTTCCTTCCTTCCTCCCTCTTTGTTCTTCTTCGTGGCGGCCTCGGTTTCCAGGCGATGCTGAAGGAAGGGCACAAGCACCTACCGGGGCTCGACGAGGCCGTCCTCAGGAACATCGACGCCTGCGAGCAGCTCTCCTACATCGATATCGTTGCCCTCACAGTTTCTTCTTTCCCTCAGTGGGGATCTGAGGTTGCATTGCCTTTCTGTTGTAGTTATCTTGATAGTGTAAACGCTTATTCACTTACGATAAGAATTCAGTCTATCAAGTTTGCCCTTTTCTTGGAGTTCACATTTTGTTGTTCTGTCACATTTTGCTCTCTGAATGCAATGTGGTAGCCCCTTGTCTCCTTTTTGTGCCTCGGAGCTGATAGTTGTATGATACTCGTTGCATCGTTTAAATTCAAATATCGCAAAGAATGTTAGATGTCTCATTCTTATGAACATATTCTAAGAGGCCATCCACAGGTGAAATGTTGTATTGGAATATGTTTATCCATGGAACGAATCAGTAGTTACTATGAAAAATTTTAGAAGACTAGCTGTGGTTTTGTTTCTCTTTGGATTCCTGGTTTGCTCTATTTAGTTAGCTTGACATAGATTGGAGAGGTGATGCAGTGATTCACACCTTTTTAGCTGTTTCTTATTTAGTATAGGACTTATCATGGGGCCACATTCATCGGTCGCCTTTGAGATAGAAATTTTGGTTGGTTTGGATTCTTTTCTTGGGCTTATTGTCATTTATTTAATTAACATTCTTTTGTATTTTTGTGAACTTGTTAGGTAAGAACAAAACAAGTGATGCTGCCACAATAGCGGATGAGCTTGAGGTCCAGCATCCTGCTTTAAAGATTTTGGTGCTAGCAGGAAAGGCCCAGCAGGAGGAGATTGGTGGTACGGCCGCACCCTAGTGAAATAATAAGTGGTTATACGAAATCAATTAATAAAGTTCTTTCTTCCATTATCGTATACTACTTCATTCTCTGGGTTGATCAACTGAGTCACATTTCAATCTCATGGTTCCTTCTGAATTCACTCGGTGCGCATTAGTAATTTTAGCTATGCTGCTGAAGTTTCTGCCTTTGCTGTAGTTGCCTTACTTTTGGCTCCAATTTGGTTGCATTGACACCTATCCTATGTTTGCAGATCATAATGGCCAAGTCAGATGGTGGGCCAAAAAGAGATCAATCGGCTCGCATGGCTGAGGATTAATTTCTTCTTGGATTGTTTAAGAGCATTATTACTGACAATGCTGCAGCTAAAAGGAGTAGTATCTGTTTTTTGCCATGCATCTCACGCAAAGTTTTGATGCAACAGAAATTTGAGCAAGTGCAGCTTCAGAAGCCACTGGTTTTGTGGCACTAGTAATCGCTTTCGAGGGAAGATTTGCAGATATCTGAATCCGGTGCACCGGTTTTGATCATCAGAACATTTCATTTTCTCAATCAGAAGGTTTCTTGCACGAGTTTCCTGAATTGTTCCTACGATCCAGCTTAGGGTTGCGACACCATATTGTGCTGGTTGGGATCAGTATCAAAGTATCACTCGGTTAGCAATGATGGACTGGTCAAGTAAAATAGGTTTTTTGTTTGCAACTATGTAGGATAAATCATAGTTGTTCTTTGTACTGTAGGTTTGACATTTTTGAATTTTTTTGAAGTAATATGGATTTGTACTTAAAATGGGATCTATTTTTATAAGCAGGAAATGATGTATTCTTATCCATCAGTTTGATGATATGAGATAATAATGTTAGGACTTGAAATGTGTTTAATGGCAATTTTGAAATGTATTTTATGGAAGATGTCACCTAATTTATTTGGTAAATAGTATTAGAGAATCTTAAAACAAAAAAAAAAAACAGCATGGGTTTATCACCCATAAAAATCGTCGGGGTTGATGTATATTATCTGCTAGTTTTTGACCTTTCGCCGCATAAATCATCGAGTCCCGAACGGGCCGCAACACCCCTGCAACGTCGTACGGGTGACTCATTAAGGTCAACTTGCGTGGTGGTGTTGTTGTTGTCGTCGTCACCCATAATATACGTCAGGGGCGAGGTTCGGCCCCCCAACATGTTATGGGTCCCTCTTCATTGTATGCGTAACAGGCCCCAGCGACCCTGCAATTTCTCAGGGCTGATTCGGTTAGGCAGGCAGCATTTTATCAGAAAGGTCCATGTGCACGTCAACTCGTAAAACTTTTCCGGAATCTTCGCGAGGAAACTTAAAATGACTAATCTCCGGGACTTTTGTGCATAATGTAGCCCTAAATATTATATCGCGTGAGAGATTTCCCAACCGCTTCGTCCCATTAGCTCCCCGCCCCTTCCCCTCTCTCTCTCTTCTTCGGAGGTATTTATCGCCGGATCTGTTCCTCTCCCTATAAAAGGCCCATTTGTTTGGATTTTTTTTTCGGCCTACGTCACCAATTACCCACCATTTCCCGCCCAAAGCCGTCCGTCTCCGACCTCCGATCGCCCGAGCTGAGAGAATTTGCGGCGTCGCCGGCGGATTTGATGTCGAATTGGGTCAGATCGTGAAAGCATTATGTCTCCTTCGTTCCTGCTACGGTTTGATCATATTTTCTGCTTCCAGTCCTCGGAGTGACCCGGCAAATTAATAGATCCTGCTGATGCTTTTATATTTTGTCGGCTTCGTATTAGATTTCCGCTATTTGACCTGGTGTTGATTTGGAGGAGCAAATATTTGGTTATTTCTGTGTTTCGGTGGAATAATTTTTTAAGATCGGTCCTTTATAAATTTAGTAAGGTCAATGAGGACATTGCAAATATAAAGGTGCGATTTTGAAGAGCGTTGATTGGGTTGAGGAGAAGCGAAGCTATATATATATATATATATATTCTAGAACGTTGGTGTTGATTGACTATTTAGGAGGAAGTTTTGGAAAGTGGAGCATGGCTGATCAGGGCCTGGAAGGGAGCCAACCGGTCGATCTCTCCAAGCACCCGTCTGGCATTGTTCCCACGCTTCAGTAGGTCTCTCGTCTCCGCATTTTCCCTAAAGAATGCAGAATATTTTTTGGACTAAAGTTGCACATTAGATTTTGTATAACAGTATAAAGATGCTTAAAGAATCCAGATATCCCTTTGTGTCTGATCGTGGGGAAACCATCTTCCTCCAGACTTTTCTCCCTATACTTCAATAATATGTCGACTTGCGATTGAATGCTAATGGAGCTATGATTTGTTTTTCAGTTTTCTGTTGAAAGATTCTGTGATCCAGGTGCTTATGCTTGAATTCAGTATTTCCATGGTTGATGATAATCAGTTTCTTGTGCTTTGTGTTTGGGTGATGATCAGTTGTTTGAGCTTCACCTTTGAAACGGGTCACACACATACAAAAGAAAAGAATTACTGAATTTGCTCTCTTATCAATGTTCACTGGTTGTGAACTGAATTCAGTATTGTCTTTAAGCACTGCATTCTTTCTTTTACCTGTTTAGACTTACTTTGTGCCACCATATGAGGGTGCAAGTTGTTGGTTGTTCGACCTATTTATTAGTTTGAATCTTCTATTTATAGTAATATTATACTTTGGTAGTTTAGATTATTTTATGTGCATCAAAAGGAAGCATGAATGAAGTTTCTTACGAATTCTCACCTTGATTTGCCACTACAATCTTTCATTTCTTCTTGCGCAAGACAGTACTTGTCGATAAAAACTACTCTGAAAGTCAAAACGAACTTATCTACATATCTATATAGGTAGGATATGTATGTTGATTAGAGAATACTGACCTCTTGTGCTTCTCCCTAAAGTCTGAACTGTTGTATGCTGCTGTTAGCTGATATTGCAATAAATAGCCAGATAAATTGTCATGAATTTTCTTTGACTTCTGTTCAACTCAGGAATATTGTTTCAACTGTTAATTTGGACTGCAAGTTGGATCTTAAAGCAATTGCTCTACAAGCTCGGAATGCTGAGTACAACCCCAAGGTATGAAACAACATTAGGCAATATTGAACACTAACCTAATGTGTTCTGCATTAATATGGTTAATCATTCATATTGATTTTTTTTTTTTTTTGAAATTTCTCGTTGCACATGATTCTAAAGCATTTTCATCAATTGCAACAATCAGTATCTGATTTCTGTGTCACTTGCTCTAAGAACCTAGCTAAGGCCAGTTTGGGAGCGTGTGAGATCACAAAAGACCAACTTGAAAGGAAGCAAGTCTTGTACAGAAATCTCCATATGTAATTACTGAGATGATTATGAAGTTATAATGACATGCTGAATAGAATCTGAACTCTGAAGTACATGCATATGTCACATATTAATCACTTGGTGATTGTGTGACTTGTGCGGTAACTTGAAGGTCACAGTGATATCCTTTTTTGTGTCTATAATTTGAGATGAACACTGTTCTATAAGAAAGCTCATCTTATTTCTTTTTTACCTTTTTCATGTATAAGTAAATTCCAAACTCAAAAAGCTAGGTTCCTCAATGGCATGAGCATAAGCTGCAACAATTTTTTATAGAGTAGACCATTTTTCATTTTTATTACGCACTTAGGTTGTCTTGCAATCTCCTTTTGCATTAACAAGAAGTTTATGTGAAGTTGACAGCTGATACTATCAAGCCGCACTAAATTAACTTTGCATTATACATGTGCAGTAAATCAATGCTTCATTAATTTTTGCATACATGTTCTTTTGTTCAGCGTTTTGCCGCAGTTATTATGAGAATAAGAGAGCCAAAAACTACTGCGTTAATATTTGCATCGGGAAAAATGGTAATTATTTTGATTGTTCTTTTTTCTAGATTTTGGGATATCTCATGTGTAGTGGATGTGTAATAACTACTTTTATTATCCTGTTAATACATCAAAGTAGATTTAATCTACTGCTACATTTTTCTTTGCCCATTTTTATTGTAGATTTATTTTTTGACATTCGCTTTAAATGAAAGGAAGCATGTGTCTTTTATTTTTGGCAAACTTGTGGGTACCTTTACTTTGTAGATCCTACAGTTGCGAATACCCCTCTAAAATTTACAAACTTTGGTGAACATCCTTTGAAATTCATCATAGACAACCTTTAAGATTAACATAATTTAATGAATATCCTTCCATTTTGAAATTGTGGGTGGGTATATGTGAAAGAATTGGATATATATGAAAATTTGTTAACTTTAAAGACACATTCCTAATATTTGCAGCTTTAGTAGGGTACACACCAAATTCTCCATGTCTTAGAAAGTATATATGAAATTGTCCTTTTTATTGTACATCTAATATACTTCTTTGTTTTATTTGCTTCATTACTGTATAAAAATATGATTATGCAAGAAATTAAATATACTGAATCCATGACGGTGAGCCTCTTTACAATGATAAAGTTACTCAAGTTCAAGTCATGGAAACAATATCTCTATATTAAATAACAAAGGCAAGGTTGGCTACATTGATATGGTCCAATCTCTGCAATGTCAGGAGCTTCATGGGGTCACCATTTTTATGAGGAAACATGTGGAACACTCTAAATATTATGTAATGTAATAGGCTGCATGAAATGGTAATAGTCAAATTAAGGTTGCATGAAATGATATGATGTTGCACCCGTTACATTATCCGATAGCCAAATTAACATCACAGCTATTATACTGGCATTGTTGCTTTCCAAAGTTCTGTGGCGGTTCCACTGGTATAGTTTTTCTGCTGACTTTTTAGATCCACATGGCAGGTCTGTACTGGAGCGAAGAGTGAGCACCAGTCCAAACTTGCAGCAAGGAAGGTCTGATTACTTAATACTGTGACTCTATTTACTCTTAAATGCTTCGAAGCATAATATTTATATCTAGCAGAGTATTAAGATCGTGTTGTTCGAGTCTATGTATCTGCAACTGCACTCAGGAGTTGTTTCCTTGTGTCCTTGGCCTTTCAGTATGCCCGAATAATTCAAAAGCTTGGTTTTCCTGCTAAATTTAAGGTAAATTGCTCTTAAGTTGTTGCTTCCTCTCTTGTGACTATTTTTGTGGCTTATGTATTCTATCATAGTATAACATTCTAATGTGGTGTCTAGGATTTCAAGATTCAGAATATTGTCGGTTCATGTGATGTCAAATTTCCAATAAGACTTGAGGGCCTTGCATATTCTCATGGTGCCTTTTGCAGTGTACGTAAATAATCTGTGGGTGAGCTTTACTACTGGTTTTTTGCTGATTTGATGCTGTTTGTACTATTTTGATCTATCATTGGTTCATTTTTCTTCTTTTCCCCTACTTCAGATCATCTACTTCTATCATTTCTAATAATGATAAGCATACTAAATAGTAAGCTTAATCATCTTCTTTTAAAAAGCTGCACTGTCACTTTGTAGAGCCAATCTACAATGCTGAGTTTTCTTAAATTGCTCGTCCTTTCTTTTCCAGTAGGGTGATTTACTGGCACTGGCAAAGCAAGCACATGACCTTTGGAATCCCTTCACTGCATCTTCTTCCCCTCTTTATCGTCTTTGTAAACCTAACTTATTTCTAGATGCAATATGTTCAACATTGTGGATTGCTGATTGCTGATTGCTTCTCACAGTATGAACCAGAGCTCTTCCCTGGTCTGATCTACCGGATGAAGCAGCCAAAGATTGTGCTCCTCATATTCGTCTCAGGAAAAATTGTTATTACTGGAGCTAAGGTAAATCTCTGCACTGACATTCTTCACAACCTCATTATCGAATCCATCATATCTGATACACGCACCTCGTTGAATTCTTTATCAGGTGAGAGATGAGACATATACAGCATTTGAGAACATATATCCAGTTCTAACAGAGTTCAGGAAAAGCCAGCAATGGTAATATCAACAAGCCTGACAGTTTCTTTCGCCTATGCTTTTAATTATCGGCATGCAGTGCGTACCCGTCCGAGCAAGGACCGGTATTGTATTGGTCAGTTTTATTTTTGAAATATATTTTTTTTCCAGCTGATATCGGGTGATTCAGATTGCTATATTGTTGGTACATCGGTACTGAAACCGATATCGGACTGGGACTGGGATTTAAGATGTAGGTTTCATTCTTTATTTACCATCACTGGGATTGAAGATGTTGGTTTCATGCTTTAATTCCTATCTAGTCAGCTTATATTGATGTAAAATGTGTGTTTTTGCTGAGCAGATTTCAATCACACTGGTGCTAATATCCCGGAGTCAGATCTGTGCAAATGGAAGAAATCCTTGGGGGTCACTCGAGCGAGGGAGCTATGTTACTACCTGTACTGTGAGTTGTTCTTCGAGACTGTACATCCTGTCGAAAAGTTGTATGAGAAAACTGCTTGTTTTAAGATTTCATGATATGAATAAGAACATGTCATTAACAGTTTCCCCATAATGCATTATTCTTTCTTGCCTCCTTTTGGAAGGATCTTAAAACGTAAGACACAGTCTGAAGTGATATCATTCTTACTTATTTCATCAAAACTTAAAATACTCTTGTGGATCATTCATTAGTCGAGCATTCAGCTCATCTGCAGCGATCTCAGATGTTGCCACCGTTGATACGAATGATCTGCCCATTCACCCACTCTCCGTCATCGCCGGCCAAGAAGCCCACCAGCGGCGCCACGTCCTCCGGCTGTCCCAGCCGGCCCAGCGGTATCGCCGCCACGCACGCCGCCACGGCCTCCTCCGATTGCCCGGCGTAGAACATGGGCGTCGCCGTCGCACCCGGGGCCACCCCGTTCGCTGTGATGCGCGTCCCCCTCAGCTCCTTCGCCAGCACCCCCGTCATCGCCTCGACTGCAGCCTTCGTCGCTGCGTACGTCCCGAATCCCGGCCTGAGCCCCCCCCCCCCGACGACGAGAAGGTGATGATCCGCCCCCCGCCGCCCCGGACCAGGCGGTTCGCGCCCTCCCGGCAGCAGAGAAACGTGCCTTTGGCGTTCACGCCGAACATCTGGTCGAAGCTTTCCTCGGTGGTGTCGGCTATCGATGGGTACCGGGCGTCGTTGACGGCGGCAGCGGTTACGAGTATGTGCAGCTCGGGCCCGAAGGCAGCTTCAGCTGCGTCGAACAGGGACTTGACTTGGGCGGAGCTGGACACATCGGCGGAGACCGCTACGGCCCGGGGGGTGCCGGAGTGGCCATCTCCAGCCCCATAAGTCGTGTTGATCGTCTCCGCCAACTTCTCCGCCGGGCTCGGGTCGCCGACGTACCCGATGACGACGCTTGCGCCGAGGGACGCGAGGTGGACCGAGACCGCCGAGCCGATGCCACCTGCGCCGCCGGTCACGATCGCCACGCGGCCTTTCAACGGCTGCAGGCGGCGCTCCATCGCTGCGGTGCCTGCGGCCGCCATATCTCCCACTCACAGCCTGTGCCTTCGTTTCTCCTAGCGGAGAGCTAGCTCTAAGGCTACTACTTACTGACTGCAGCAGCGGACATTGGGGGGGGGGGGGGAATCATCAACCATCGAGAATTCTCGTCTACTTGTCGCCGGTCAATCGCAGCAGTCTGCCGACAGCTACTGCATCCGCGGCGGCGTCAACATGCGTCACGTCGGAGGTAAATATCTTAGTAGCTGCAAAACTTAATTAGACATGAGCTATAACGTTATTTGTCTTTCTTATTTAAAGAGTTACCAATATATGATGGACTTCGCAAACAACCATAATTATTTTTGCTCCAAAATTAAAGATCTAGCTTAAATTCATCAATATATGGATCGTATCTTGGATCATTGATCTAAATGAATCTTGATCCACATAGATACAGCTTGGATTAGGCATTGTCTTGATAGTTCAAACCCTAAATGAGAGATCCTGTTTAAGATTGACCCAAATTAGGTATAGATGGAAGATAAAGGCGTAGACCCAAAACTAAATTATATGACATTTAAGCATTGTCTTCTCTAATGTCTTATACAGCAATTTTTTAAGCATTTTTTTCCCATGATTCTTTGTGCTTTGCTTGCCTCGATGGGATGGGGTTTCCCATGTCTTCTTCTTCCTCGATTACCAATCTACTAACAGGCACCATTTTTATTTGATCAAGCTACGGAGAGAGATCATCGACAGGGGATTGCAGCGATCTCATCAGACATTGCCACCATTGGCACGAATGATCTGCCCATTCACCCACTCTCCGTCGTCGCCGGCCAAGAAGCCCACCAGCGGCGCCACGTCCTCCGGCTGCCCCAGCCGGCCAAGCGGTATCTCCGCCACGCACGCCTTCACGTCCTCCTCCGACTTGCCCGCGTAGAACATGGGCGTCGCCGTCGGCCCCGGGGCCACCCCGTTAGCCGTGATGCGCGTCCCCCTCAGCTCCTTCGCCAGCACCCTCGTCATTACCTCGATCGCCCCCTTGGTCGCCGCGTACGCCCCGTAGCCCGGCCGCAGCGACCCCACTCCCGACGACGTGAAGGTGATGATCCGCCCGCCCCCGTCCCGGACCAGGCGCTTCGCGGCCTCCCGGCAGCACAGGAACGTGCCCTTGGCGTTCACGCCGAACATCCAGTCGAAGCTTTCCTCGCTGGTGTCGGCTATCGGCGGGTACTCGGCGTCGATGACGGCGGCCGCGGTGACGAGGATGTGGATTTTGGGCCCGAAGCTAGCTTCAGCTGCGTCGAACAGGGACTTGACTTGGGCGGAGCTGGACACGTCGGCGGAGACCGCGATGGCCTGCGGCGCCCCGTAGGTCGTGTTGATCGTCTCCGCCAACTTCTCCGCCGGGCTCGGGTCACCGACGTAGCCGATGACGACGCTTGCGCCGAGGGAGGCAAGGTGGGCGCAGACAGCCGAGCCGATTCCACCTGCGCCGCCCGTCACGATGGCCACGCGGCCTTTCAGCGGCTGCAGGCGGTGCTCCGGGGCAGCGGCTGCCATCTCTCCCCTTAGGTCTGTGTTGATGAGATCTAAAGCTACTGGCTGCAGCAAGCATTAAAAGGCGAGTCTACCATGACCGAGTTCTGGTGGAGCACGCTGCCGACAACTGCTGCATCCATCTCGTGATCAAGGACGGAAGGTGGCGCATGCATCATCACCCTCGAGGTACACTCCTCGAGCTCACGGAACAGAAACGGACACCGCCGGGTTCCTTGTCAACGCAACACTGCGTACAGAAGACAGGCTGTGTGTGTATCTGTAGCAAGTGAGTGCCAGGAAGACCGGACGGGATGACGGACGAGTCATACCAAACAGTGTTTATTTCCGTCGTTTAGTTTTCTTCCACCTGTTTAAGTTGATAGTAAAAACGGATAGAGTTAACACTAATAAAAAATATCGGAAGATTAAATCTTTTATATTTTTTTGATATTTTTATAATTTTATAAACTATATATATTTTTCAACATTTATATAGTTCCATATTTATGCAGTAATAATTAATCTTTCTTTTAATAAACTCTTTCAAAAATCAATAATCAATTTTACTTATCATTCCATAAATATTTTTTCTTCAAGAAATATTTTTTTTCTGATAAAATTAATCTCTTCATGATAATTACTCAAGTTTAATTCCAATATTCTCCCTCCTTAAACTTGTTACATCCAACATGTCAATTTTTCTTCGAAGATATTAAAATATTTTAATTTTGAGAGGTTTTATAAAATGTCAGTCAATTCTTCACTTGTCTTGACATAGTGTAACTCCACTTCTTTGTTTTTGACATGATCTCTTATAAAATGAAATCTTATGTCGATAAGCTTTGATCTTTCATGGTAGACTGAATTCTTGGCTAAGGCAATAGCTGATTATTATCAATATAAATTTTGGTTGACTTCTCCTATGGCATATGAAGTTCTTGAAGCAATCTTCTTAGTCATATTGCATGACAAACAAAAGAAGATGATGCTATGTATTCTGCTTCACAACTTGATATAGCAACTATATGTTGTTTTTTTGAAGACCAAGTAAATGTAATTCCATCAAAATAAAATACAAATCCAGTTGTACTCTTTCGATTATCATAACTTCCAGCCCAATCACTGTCACTATATCCAATAAGATCCAATCCTTTTGATGATGAATAAAATATTTCATACTCAATTGATCCTTTAATATATCGTAAAATTCTTTTAGCAATATTTAAATGAGAAGTCTTAGGAGATTTCATGTATCTACTTATTAAACCAACTCTAAATAATATATCAGTTCGAGTGCATATCAAATACCTTAGACATCTAACTAGGCTTTTGTAATAAGTTTGATTAATATATTTACCTTCACCTTCTTTGGTCAACTTGGTGCCATACTCAATAGGTGTATTTGTAGGATAACAATCTTCTATAGAAAATTTCTTTAGAACCTCTTTTACATAATTTTCTTGTGAAATAAAAATTCCTTCATTGTTTTATATAATTTCGATATCAAGAAAATAAGACATTAAGCCCAAGTCAATTATATCAAACTCCTTCTTGGAGCTACTACTGTCTGTAAATATTAAATCATCTACATATAGGCATACAAAGATGATATCTTCATCAATGTTATATTTTGTATAGAGAGCATTTTCATGTGGACATTTAGAAAAATCGTTTTGAATAAAACAAACATCTATCTAAAATTTTCATTCTCGTGCGGCTTATATACTTTGTCTTTTTATTCATAAATAATAAAACCAGGGGCTTGTTGAACATATACCTCTTCTTCAAGAACTCCATTAAGGAATAATGATTTAACATCTATTTGTAAAATTTTTCATTTCATTTGAGCTGCTAGGGAGATAAGTAATCTTATTGTCTTCAATCAATCAACTGGTGCAAATACTTCTTCATAGTCGATCTTATATTGTTATTTATATCACTTTGCTACCAATCGTGCTTTAAATTTCTCCACCTCTCCTTGTGCATTTTTTTTATTTTGAAGATCCACTTAACACCGATCGCTTGGTGGTCTTCTGAAAATGTAGTAAGCTCTCATGTATCATTTTTGTTGATTGCATTAATCTCCTCCTTCATAGCTTGTCTCCATTTTTCTTCTTTACAAGCTTCTTAAAAAGTTAATGGATCATATCCTGCAAAAAGATAAAATAGAGAAAGTTCACCATTGTTAGTATCAATTCTCTGAGTCATATCATATAGCTCCTGGATCGGTCTTGTCCTTTTTATAATCGGACTTCTTGAATCATGTGATCTAGTTGATCTCGGTGATGATTCTAGTAAAGCCTCTTCTGTGCTTGCTTGTATTATATTATCCTCTTCTGATGATATAGCTTTCCTATACTGTTCATTACTTTTCCAGTCCCAAATCTGTTTTTCATTAAACTCAACATCTCTTGACATCATAACTTTATTTGTGATAGGATTATAGAGTTTGTGTCCACTGAAATTTTCAGTATAACCCAATAAAATACATTTCTGACTTTTATCTTCAAGTTTTGTTCTTTTTTCTTCTGGTATCTTGGCAAATGTAACACTTCCAAAAATTCTTAAATGATCAACTCTTGGTTTCTGCAGGCTTCATACTTCTTCTGGTGTAGAATTACCAATTCGCCTTGTTGGAAACCTATTAAGCAAATAAACTGCACAAGTAACATCATCCCCCTAAAATTCTTTAGGAATCTTTCTTTTCTTTAACATGTATCGGACCATATTAAGTATAGTCCTATGTTTATTTTCTGAAACACTATTTTGTTGAGGTGTGTATAACATATTAAATTGATGTAAAATTTTATTATTTCTATAAAAACTTTTAGATTCATTTGATGTATATTCACCACTTCTATCTGTTCATAAACATTTAATCTTGCAGCAACTTTATTTTTCAACTATCTTTAAATTCTTTGAATTTGTTTAACATTTTTTTCTTTTTTCTTAAAATCTAGACCCAAGTTTTGCCACTATGATCATCAGTGAAGGTAAGAAAATACCTGCTTCCTCTAAGTGATACTGGGCTGATTCGGGACACAAACATCCGAGTGTACTAGATCAAATCGATGTCATGCTCTTTTTGTACTGCTGATTTTGAAAGGCTTTCTTTCTTGCTTACCCATAACACATACTTCACATAATTTTGATGGGCAATCGACATTCCTATCACCATTCTCTAGAAGTTTTAAAGCTTCAAAATTTAAATGTGCATATCTAAGATGCCATAATGTAGAAATGTCCTCAATATCAGTCTTAAAACAACTTGATTGATAAAAAATACATAAATGTAGAGAAAACATTCTATTCTTCGCTATTTTTATATGTGAGATTAATGTCTTAGTCTTATCATAAATTGAAAGAGTCATATCTTTCATCTTAATATTATAACCTTTTTCAAATAATTGTCCCAAGCTAGGAATATTATTTTTTATATCAGGCACATAATAAATATCTGAAATACATAACTCTTTGTCATTATAGAGTCCAAGAACAATTTTACCTTTACCTCTTACTGGTCTTTGAGATAGATCACCAAATGTAATATTTTCAGAATAGATTGTATCTATTTCTAAAAATAATTTTTTAATACCACATATGTGATTTGAAGCTCTTGTATCTAGATACCATGTCATAGACTGATCTTCCTTCAAATTATCATAATTCATTAGTAAAACTTGATTTTCATTCTTCTATTTTTTTCAATAAAATTTGTCTTGTCACCTTAATTGTTATGATTATAATAACATTCAAAGGAGTAATGCTCATACTTTTTGTAAATATAGCATTGTATTTCAAACCTTTTAGAAATTCTGCCATGTCCACGGCCTCGGCCACATCATCGACCATAACCTCGGCCTCTTTGGCTATAATTTTTTCTACCTCCTTTATTGTTTGGAGATTCTTGATAGGTCTAATTTATGCCACATCTTCCTCTTTGTCTACGACATTTTCCTCTTTGAAAATTTGGTTCACCTTTATTTTCAAGAGTAAGCTTGGTATGTAGTGCTTGTTCCACAGTTATTTCTTCTGCTCTTTTTGTAATCTTTTGTTCATGAACTTGAAGGGAACCCATAAGTTATTTTAAATACATTTCTTTCAAATCTTTAGACTCTTCAATCAAAACATCAATAAAATCAAATTTTGAATCTAGTGATCTTAGTATCTTTTATATCACTCTTTGATCACTTATTTATTCACTATTTCTTCTTATTTGATGAACAATAGAAATAACTTTTGTGAAATAATCAGAAATGATTTTCAGAGATACCTTGTTGTAATTTTTCAAAATCGGCTCATAAAACTTGTAGACGGAGATTTTTTACCTTATCAACACCACCAAATGCTTTTTGAAGCATTTCCCAAGCCTCTTTTGAAGTATTTGCTGGAGCGATAATCTCGAACATCGTATCATCAAGCCCTTGGTAGATTGTTAACAAGGCATTTTTTTCCTTTTTTCTTCTATCTTTGAGTTGCTCTTTGCTTTTGCATTCATCGCTACTTCTTCTGCTGGACTTGGTTCAACAAATCCGTCTTCTACAAACTCCCATACATCTTGGGAGCATAGAAGAACCTTCATTTGGATGCATCATATGTCATAATTTTCTTTCGTCAATCTAGGGATTTGGAGTTGGAAGGTGCTTGAGGATGAAGCCATACCTCTAATACCAATTGTTGAAGTTGATAGGAAAAAAGGATAGAGTTAGCACACTAAGGAAGAGTAGGAGAAGGCTAAATCTTTTGTATTTCTTTTAATATTTTTATAATTTTATAAACTCTATATATTTTCCATGACTCAACATATGGGGTTTATATAGCTCCCCAAGATACATTACATTTATACAGATTTATGCAGTAATAATGAATCTTTATTTCAATAAATTCTTTCAAGAATTAATAACCAATTTGACTTGTCCTTCCATAAATATTTTCTCTTGAAGAAATTAACCTTTCTTTTGATGAAATCAATATATTCATGATAATTGTACAAGTTTAATTCCAACACCACCGATGAATGCAAGACAATAGCGATAGCCAACCCTACCAGAGGTAGAAGATGAACTGACCGTGGATTAACTTATCTCCACAGTTGGTTCTCGTGATTTCCTCAGTGTTCATCGACTTGGGAGAGGGATTCTTCAGGTTCTTATTTCAAAGCAAATATAAATTAAATTGTTTTGGCACTCGTTTTATAATGAGAAGGGCACATATTAAATATGCATAATATTTACTCTTCCTCGATAATTATTATTATTTTAAAAAAATATATATATATCATTATATTAATAATTAATTATAAGTGTCACGTAAATATAATTTAACATATATAAATTCAAATTTGATGGATATAAATTTAAACTCGACGGAAGAAGTTTATATACTAAATATGTTTGTAAAAATATAAGAGTTATTTTCAATATAAGTAAAATTATAAAGATTTAAATAATATATCATTATATTAATAATTTATAATAGGTTAACAGATTATAACATCTATTAATTAAGATTGATCAAAATAATTTATATATTATATTTTTAAAAATATAAAAATATTTTAAATATAAAAAACTAAATGATTTATAACCAAAATTACATGCGTTAATATGGACATTATCTTAAAAAAATAGGTTAGTATTGTTCTTATCTTATCTTCTTTCATAAATTAATTATTTTTTAGAGAGAGAGAGAGAGAGAGAGGCGACGGAGCAAGTCCGACCGTCTTGACTTAAATCGGGACATCGAGCATTTCACACAGGAAACGGTTTTCCTTCCTCGTCCGAATGAATGGGTCCCGCTTTACCTCTTCTTCACCCCCTTAGGATTTCCAAAAGTCAAACCCATCGAATTGGCCCTTAAAAAAATAAATAAATAAAAATTAAAAAACCTAAGATTACGTGGTCCCCAAGTCCCTGATTCGGTCTTCCACGTCTTCTCCTCGTTTGACCCACCGAAAACAGCACGACTTCACGTAAAGCGCAGTCGTCTTCCCCTATCATCGGTGGGCCACACAGGTGGCCCTATGAAAGGCGCCGTTTGGGTACGTTTGTGAGTGCCGCAAAAGCTGGTGCTCGGTGACTCGTCCATCGGACGTGCACGATGACGTCGCATATCCATCAACGCCCGTCACGGAAACCGTCTCTGTGGGGAAGTTACGTTGACTGAGGGCAAATCCCAGCCGTCGGAACCAAATACAAGCAATCGAACGGCTCGCGAAGGTCACGTGGTCTCCAAGCGTTAGAAAGATCTCGCGCACGCGGCTCGGCTGTCGGACGTCGTCCGCGCCCCAGCAAAATGTCACTCCCTCTCCCTCCAACGTTCGTGGCCCCACAAAGGGGTCCCACATGAAGGTCACATTAGCGGTCCGAGCTGGGTAGGCCTCGGGGGGGTATCGTAAGTTTTGCTTCTTCAATTCGCTTGCACGTTGATTGGTGGAATAGGTGGGTCCCCCTACTGCAGATGCGATGTGAGAGGGAAGAAGAGATGGAACCCTGGCCGCATTCAGACAGCTGAGCCGCACCCACATCTATTTTAGGGTTCCCTACATAAATGTCCCTGGTTTTGGTTCGAATCAAGAAAGGAGCGATCTTGATTTGCTTCTAAAACCTCGGCCGGGGTGGCTAGCCTCGCCCTCTTCTCCCTCCTTTGGCATCCCATAGAAGCCGCAGCGGCGGCAGCCGGGCGCGCGGGCGAGGATGGTAGTGGAGGACGGCGATGCGAAGCCCTTGGACCTGTTCCTGTCCATCGGATTGGACAAGCGGACGGCGGAGAACGCCCTCGTCAACCAGAAGGTCACCTCCAACCTCACGGCCGTCATCGAGGAGGTATTCTCTTCCCGATCCCAATCGCATCTCGCACGAAAAATCTCTTGAATCACGATTAATTCATCTCTCGGGAGGTCTGTGAGTCCGACCTTTTCTTATCTTCTTCCCCTTTTCGCAGGCGGGTGTTAGTGAATGCAGCAAAACGATAGGAAATCTTCTGTACATGGTACCATTTTTTTTCGTCAATACTGGTGATTCTGTGAGCTGCTAAAACGCTTTGGTTATTCGGTTCCTTTCTTTTATGAGATAGGTCGCGACCAAGTACCCAGCGAATGCACTTGTTCACCGGCCTACTTTAATCCAGTACATCGTCTCGTCGAAGGTTATGACTTCTCGCTCTGTCACTTGTAATTAGTTTTCTGATACGAATTGTGAAAACGAAAAAATTTTCATTAAAAATTTTTGTGACCGCAGAATGTAAAATTTGAGGGTTTGATATCTTAGTATATATTATTATTAGAATTGTTATTATTATTTATTATTTTAATTATTTCATAGTCACTAGGGCCTTTGTAAGTCAGTATGAGTAACGTCCACTTATTTTGCAGATAAAAAATCCTGCACAACTTGATGCAGCTTTGGCATTTCTTGGGACTATTGGTCCTGAAACATTCAAGTTGAATGAATTTGAAGAAGCTTGTGGTGTAGGTATAATTCTTATCACTTTTCTGATGATGTTAATCATGGATGTTTGCTGAGGGCATTGCTTTTTTTGTTGACTTGAGAATCTGCTAGAGCCAGGTTGAGCTACCAAAATATTCATGGAATATGAAAAGATCCTAAACCACAAGTCTGTCTGTGGCAATAAAAGAAACTGGAAGGGGAATGAGTTATTTCTCCTCTTCTGTTCGTCTGTTTCAATTCCTAAGTTCCAAATAATGGAGATCCATGACGTCTTGGTTGTTGAATCAAGTTCTTTGACTAACTCGAAAAGTAGAATGGGTATCAAATCTGACAATCAGAGTCCTAAATTGAACATCAAACAAAGGGTTCCTACACCTTTATACAGCTTTTCTTTGAGCTTCATGTGCTTTTATACTGTAACTTAAAAGTTAGGTTTCCTGCATGCTTAGCTGAAATTCCAGTAGTCAGCAGCTTTTGTATCAGTCCAAAAAAGTAATGTTAGCTCTAGGAATTATTAGTTTGATGCTCATTACAGATCCTGATGTAGTTATAGCTTTACTGATCATGTTATGCTGTTAAGGTAAAGGTACTCAGAAGGAAGTAGTGTGGGTTAACGTTTGAAGATACATTGTGAAGTCATTTTCAGTTGTTTACATTACCAAGATCCTCAACCCCATAAATTTATTCATAATTTCTCTACTCACTCCATGATTCTGCCAAAGGTTACGTAAATTCTTTCAAAGACTCCAACTCAATAAAACATAATAATCTTTTGTGTTTTCTCTTTCGTTTTATACTTATCTCTCCAATGCAGGAAAAAAGCTATGACATTACTAATTCAATGCTACAAGTGCCATCAACTTGGAACTGTTTTGTTTACAGAATACTCGATGCTCTTGGACTCATCAGATTCTAAGATTTAGCTGTTGTCATGTCAGTGTCAACTTTAGAGATTATAGTATCTTGATTGTTGATGCAAAACATGCTGAAACAGGGCAATCATAGTATATTGTTCCACAATAGGCAAAATAATTTTGTATGTTCAATAGCTTATGCTTGTTCTCTGATTAAGAAGTATTAATGGAACATTGCATTAAGTCTGAATGTTCCATAATCTGTCTTGCTAGCTGAAAATTGGGTTCAGGTGAAAAAGTTGGAATAGTTGTGTCTTTCAGATGTTTCGGTTCTTCTCAATGCAGTTAAGGCACATGCATCATTAACACATTTTTGTAGCTGACCTTAACTGTAACATCTCAGAGTATATTCTTTGTAGCTGAGGCATCTTATGCTATTTGCAAAATGTTCATGCTTAGTGAGATCATCTTTGGCTGTGAACTGTAAATTTTTGGTACTGTTTCCTCAGAATTAACTTTTTTCTTCATGTAATCTGTTGTTTATAACTTCTGCTATGACATTTTCTGTTTATATTTTTTAAAAATTGTCTGAAGCTTTTTGTTTGTGAATTATTGCAGGAGTTGATGTTTCTATTGAAGAAATTCAATCAACAGTTACTGCAGTTCTGGAAGAAAATATGGTTGCCATATTGGAACAACGTTATCATATCAATGGTTTGCCCTTTTCTCTCTAAGCTATTGCATCTTGATGCTTGCTATTTTATGATTATTGTTCTCTTTGTGATCCTATCCTAATATAATCATGTTTGTTCATGCTAATGTATGCCAGCCATAGTTTTCAAAATTGTCCAACCTGATCTGGATCTGTTGATCTATGCTGGGATCATGCTGATTCGAGAAATCTCAATTTCATGAAATAATGATTAAATTGACTAGAAATAAGTTGAAATCAACTGGGTGCCACTGTAAAATTAGAATCAGGATTGCAATCGACTAGTGTCAATATGATCAGTATTGGCAGGACTGGCTTGTCCAAATCAGTGATAATTTATTATAAATGTTAAAAATAAAAGGAAACGGCAAATTTCCAGGATCTAAATGGTCATCCCTTGGTGGTGGCATAAGATTATTTTATTCCTGTATTTTCTTAGTTCTGCATTGCTAGTTTATCCCTGTCAGATCTCGATAGACCCACATTTCGTACATCTACGAGGAACCTAAAGTGTTAGGTCATTATGTCTCTTTGGTGTGACAATTTGATCGAACTTTGTTCAACTCATGTTAGTTTTCCCCTTAATTAGTCACCACATTTCTTTCCATTTTCATTCCCAATATTTGATGATTGCTTTTTTAATCCAGTTGGTAATCTGTGTGGGCAAGTCAGGAAACATCACCCGTGGGCTGATGCCAAAATTGTTAAGGTATTTTAATTGATGCAATGCTCTAATAATTATCAAACTTTCTGTTGATAAGAGTAACTTTCTGGTTTTTTCTTAATTTATTTTGGTCCTTCGTTAGGAAGTGATTGATGAGAAGCTTCATGGGATTCTTGGAGAGAGGACAGCAGATGATGATAAAAAGCCTTTGAAAAAGAAGAAGGAAAAACCTGCTAAAGTTGAGGTAAGGATGTATGTAAAAGCTATTTAACAAGATGCAGTTTTTGTCTCTGCTTTATGGTCATTGTTGTGTGCTCATTTTTAGAAACAAAAGAGTGATGCAATTGCATCCACCCCAACACTGGAGGAGGAAGTGAATCCTTACTTGATATTTCCAGAACCAGCAGAAAACTACAAGGTATCTTCGTTAATTACATGGCTTACTTGTGAGCCTAGATTTCTTGTTTACTTTGAATATTTTGGATTGGTCTCTAGTTCCGTTTCACTAGCTTGGCACTCAACTTTGTTTGGCAAACATGATTGTGAGGATTGAGTTTCAAGCATTGTGACTTTAGCAATGTTACATCTTCCATCTTTTATTATTTCTTTCCGTATATGATAAGAGAGTTCATGAGCAGGCTTGTTTATATGCTGCCTATTTCTTTACAAGTGTATTTATTGGAATTGAGAGCTTAGTTGGATTATCATGTATGGGGTAATATGTTGGTGCATATTTTCTCGCTAGATATCCTATCATATTCAGGTGTATTTCATTTGTAATGGTTTGAACTTTGAGGTGCAGTATTTAGGAAAGAAATTGACTATTCCTTGCTTTGTGATTACTGTTAGTTATTTTCATTTCTTGGTAGTCAACCTTAGTTGCATCATCTCATTCCTTGACTATTCTATGCTTTTTGGTTTCTATGACTAATTGTTCCTTTGATATCTCAGGTTCATACAGAGATATTTTTTAGTAATGGAGACATCTGGAGAGCTCACAATACAAAGGAGATCCTGGAGAGACATCTTAAAGTTACCAGAGGGAAGGTTTTCACTCGCTTCCCTCCTGAACCTAATGGATATCTACACATTGGCCATGCTAAGGTAGATTATTCTGCTTGCATGAGCATTTTATAGTTTTTTTTAAAAAATAAGTTTACATGTTTTTTTACATCTTCAGGCAATGTTTATTGATTTTGGTTTAGCAAAAGAGAGGGGTGGATCATGTTACTTAAGGTGAGAATTCTTTTCCATTTTGAGATAGTGTTCAATATGAAGTTTCTTTCCACTACTAAATCTTATCACTATATCTGGCTCCATTAATGTACTCTTAATTTCCATGCTGTCCTACTCAAAGTAGTTCTTAAATTACTAGACAAATTTCTGCTTACTTATGACAATTTAACTGCATTATGGAAGTTTGTTGTGTTGCTGACTTTTTGTTGCTATCTTGTACACCATGTGCAACTACATGAGAATCATTTTCATGGCCATTTTTAAATCTACATTTTTCACCTCATTGTGAAATGATGTAATCAGAAAGGTGTTAGTAATCATGTCTTCAGTTGACCAAGGAAATGTAGCATTGTGTTTGGCCAGTTCATGGGTATCGTTAAATTGAACTTTCATAATTAACTTAAATATGTTTAGGAGTATATCAGTCACCAGACATGAGTAACACATATGATGTTTTTCCTGCTTCTGCATTTAGACGATGTCAGTTCTGTTTCTTATCAACTTCTAGTTGTTTAAAATGTCCAAATAGTTGCCTGTATTTATTTTCCTTCTATATCTAACAACTTACCAGTTTGTAAGGGAAACATTCCAACTTCATTTTGCATAATCAAATATCTCAAATGAGTTAGTTTAACATGACAAATCAGGATTTATAATGTTTTAATTCTACTATGTGATATTGGACAATAATATGTACATTTACTAAATATCAGATCTCTGAATCACGAGTGTATTTGGTACTTTTCTTTCTGCCTTCTAGATTTGATGACACCAATCCTGAAGCTGAAAAAAAAGAATACATTGAGCATATCCAAGAAATTGTTCAGTGGATGGGTTGGCAGCCTTTCAAGGTCTGTGTTATTTGGTTTCTATACCTTGTCCTGGTGAATATAATTTGACAGGATCTTTTATCAGGTTACTTATACCAGCAACTATTTTCAAGAACTCTATGATATGGCAGTCGAGCTAATACGCAGAGGCCTAGCTTACGTTGATCATCAGGTTTGTTGTATATTTATTAATGGATTTATGTAGAACAGATTATTAGTATATCTACAAAATATATTGATAGTGTGACTGAGGAACAATCCTGGTATGCTTGTGAAGATGTTGAGAACAAGGATTGAGATTGATTAAGACGACAAATGCTAAGTGGTATTCCTTTTTGTCCCCCCCTCCCAGAGTCCTGAAGAAGTTAAGGAGTATAGAGAAAAGAAAATGAACAGCCCGTGGAGGGATAGACCTATTGCAGAATCATTAAAGTTGTTTGAAGACATGAGAAGAGGTTTGATTGATGAGGGCAAGGCAACGCTTAGACTGAAACAAGATATGCAGAGTGATAATAAAAATATGTATGATTTAATAGCATATCGTATCAAGGTGAGCTGTTGCCTCTGAAACACTTACGGTTATTTCTAACAATTTTAGGTATCTAATTTGTTTGCTGGTGCAATTGTACAGTTTACTCCCCATCCTCATGCGGGTGACAAGTGGTGTATATATCCTAGCTATGACTTTTCTCATTGCATTGTGGATTCTCTTGAGAACGTGACACATTCTGTAAGTGCCATCTTTGATATGTGTGAATTCTCTGCAACAAGTTTTATGATGTCTGCAATCATTTGATGGAAATGGCACATCATTTTAACTCCATGTACATCAGTAAATCACTAGTTAATTAAGCATTTCCTTTTACCTTCTTGTGTCTAGAAAGTTTGTTCAGTGAACTCTTTCAGTGCATTGCTAACCAGGTGCCTTCCGTGTTGATTTAATTCATGTCTTTTAATGCTACATTGACACAATGCCACACAATTAGAGTTCACAACTAATTATGATGATTATATCTGTCAGATTTGGTTTAGATCTAGAGATGAAGCTGACACATATGCTGCCTCCTCTCCACAAGCAGCAACTCTACATGAAGAACTTAAAAAAAGAGATAATGGCTAGAATTTAGGATATTGATTGGAATAGGTAGCAAAATGATACTTTAAATCTTATTTCCTTTTCCACTTATTCAAAGCAATAAACAGTATTCTTTTGATATTCAGTAGCTTCAACGGCCCTTGGTATAGACTTGACTGAACTCCTTTCCTAACCCTATTACGACTGCAAATAAGGAAATGCTTTGTTCCCAAACCAATTGGATAAGATTTACTGAAATTAAAATGTCAGAAATTCTCTAAAATTAGAACAATCACCTTGGAAGAAAAAAATCCCAGTCAGCTGGAGCTAGACCATGCCAGAAAGGTTTTGCAATCCCTCATGCTGTGAAACAATATTCTCTGGAGAACAAAATTTTAAGCTATAAAGCTCTATAAAGTATCAGAACTGATTTAAGGGACAGCTTCAAAAAACTTTAAGGTAGTCTTTGAAGTTTCCTAGGACATGGATCCTTCTTTGTAAAGCAGCTCGAGATGTATCTGCTGCCTTTCAGAAGTGGTGTCTCTAACGACTCCTTTGACCTTTTCTTTAGTTTTAAGAGTTGTAGCTGAATGAAGATTTTGTTTGTAATGCCATCATTAATCATTTGCTTAAGTTGTAGTGACATTTCGTGTGTTGTTGATGTTAACTTGTCCTTACTTTCTTTTTGTAGCTATGTACTCTTGAGTTTGAGATCCGCCGTCCTTCATACTATTGGTTACTCCTGGCCCTTAACCTTTACCAGCCTTACGTCTGGGAGTATTCACGATTAAATATTTCTAATACGGTGATGTCCAAGCGAAAGGTCTGTTATTTTGCTGTCCAATATAATTAACACATTTGAGTATTTGACTTATTTCATGATCCATTTATATTTTTCCCTATTTTTGTTTTCTTCTATTTGCAGTTAAACCGTCTAGTGACAGAGAAGTGGGTAGATGGGTGGGATGATCCCCGTCTAATGACACTAGCTGGGTTACGACGTCGAGGAGTCTCTTCAACAGCAATTAATTCGTTCATCCGAGGAATTGGAATTACAAGAAGGTGGCAACTTGATTCTTTACAATCTTAGAATGAGTCGTTATTCATATCTTTGTTTATCTGCAATCTTGAAAGTTGTAATAATTCCTTAGTTATGCGAACACAAATATTGTGTTGATGTGTTTATATGGTTTTCTACACGTGAGCGAATTAACACATCATTTTTGCTCTTCCAAGAATTGATTTTACTGTACTTTATTATCTTACACTGTATCATGTTGCAGTTTGACTTGACATTTTGCATTGTAGTTTGATTTGCCATTTTTTTCAATCTTTATGAGCTGTCTGTGATAGACAAATTCCAAACTTAAGTTTGAACTTAATGCACATCAAGGATAAATAATTTAGGGCTACAGTCATATTTATTTAGGTGGAGCAATCTTCAACTTCCTCTATATTTTCATTATGAACTTGTCATCCTGTGATACACTATGCATAACATATACATGCACTAGCAAACATATGTAGCTATATTGGTGTATGTATATGTTTAATTTCTAGGTAATTGTCATGTTTCCGATCTTTTTTTGTCGACATGTAGTTAAATCTATATTCCATTTACAATTCTTGTCTAGTCATCTATGCCAGCTTAACTAGAAGGTTTGCACATGCAATGTGATTTTTTCTTACATGATATGTTATACTGGATTTAGCTTGATAAAGATCAAGCTAAAATTCAGGGTTTAATGCCCAAATATTCCTAAACCGATGCTCAAAATCCATAAGTTAGATATTAGACTTGCTGAGATTGCTTGCAGCAATGTGTTAACCCTTATTGTAACTTTCAAGGATTTTGCATGTCAACATCATTCTTTGTGCTGTCAATTCTGCTCAACTTAAGCATGCTTCGATATGCTACCTTAAAGAAGATGGTTAACTGATTAGTACAGGAAATGGAACTTAAGCATGCTTCATATGGAAGTAGTTGACAACACAGAAGCAAACTTTGGAAAATTCCAAAATGGAACTGAATTGACAAAAGATAGATCCTGTGTGCATTGCTCTCTGGTCTTTTTAATTCTCAATTCTCAGATCCTAATCCCTTTCCTTAGTGCTCGACTCTTATACTTAATTTTGGTGACTTCTCTCCTCACTGAATTGCAATCCATACTTATCTGGTGTATTATTAGAAAACAAATCACTGACTCATGAAGTTTTATTAAATGCAAACCTCAAATGTTAGACATTTAAAAGAAGAAATTAATTAAAGTTCGGCATTAGTGAGCCCAAATAAACTTCCCACAATCTTTGTGAGGTTCTATGCAATGATCCTGTGAAGTCTCGAGTATTCCCAAGTAAGCTTCACTGGACTGCATTTTCTCTGTTTCTCAATTTGTCATTTTTATCTGGTGTATTATTAGAAAACAAATCACTGACTCATAAAAGTGTTATTGGTATTCCCAAATAAGCTTCGCTGGACTGCATTTTCTCTGTTTGTCATTTTGTCATTCTTATCTGGTGTTTTATTAGAAAACAAATCACTGATATAAGTTTTATTAAACGCAAACCTCAAATGTTAGACATTTAAAACGAGAAATTAACCGATGTTAGTGAGCCCAAATAAGCTTCCCACAATCTTTGTGAGGTTCTATGCAATGTTCCTGTGAAGTCTGTGTATTGGCATTTACCCTTCAAATGCAAAACATATCGTCTTTTACTGAAACTTGATAGCCTGCTTTTTTACTTCATTCAGTCACTACCATGTTTTTCTTTTGGCTTCCTTGATTGCATATTGGTGATGGCATGCATTACTGTAGCATTGCAGTGAATGATTTAGAAGATTGGGTTTCACCAGTAAATGTTTTCTTTTTCATATCTGGTCGCTCATTAAACCTTATCATACAGTGATAATAGTATGATACGTGTTGATCGTCTTGAATATCACATTAGAGAAGAACTCAACAAAACTGCACCTCGAACTATGGTTGTTCTGGATCCTCTTAAGGTATGTCAGTTATATTGGTAGAATCTTTCCTTTATTATTTAATTTATACATATTCTTAGTTTTCTGGGATCTGTTACTCCAGGTTGTTATCACAAATCTTGATTCTGGATCAGTTATAGATCTTGATGCAAAGATGTGGCCTGACGCTCCATCAGATGATTCGTCTTCTTACTACAAGGTGCTTATTAGTCTAAATTTCTTGACATTTGCCAATGTGAAAGCACAAATAACCATAGATTATTCCATGCTTTCTTTTAAAATTTCAGATGATATGATTATGTCTATAAACCATCTGTCTAAGATTTCTTTGCTTTTGATACATTGAAAAAAAGAGCTTTACATTCCTTTACAAGTTAAGTACTCATTTGTCAAACAGCTTCAGGTTCTATATATCCTTTTTTATAATATTACTTTATTCTTCATTCACAAAATTGGTATTAATTTGTAAACTATAATTATGATCATGATCTAGTTGGTAATCTAGGAGCTTGGCAGCTTGGAATGGCGTCCACTTGTAAGTTCGAAGTAAGAAACATACCATGCCAATCTGATGTCAACCTGAGGTGCTGACATATAGCAAGGCCAACCTGTGCCTTTGTCGGATGGCATGATTTTGTGCTGTGTTTGTTAGATGCCCCTTATGATGGTCGTCGCAGGTTAAAAATTAGATAGTCATATGTCCACACCTCCAGCATTAGTTGTGGCACCATATGTGTCAATATTTTTTGGTATGGTAGATTTTGATCCGTGCAAAAATGTGACAAGTGGCACAACAATCCTGTATGCAATCTAATAGACACAGAAGTAAACCTACTTTGATTTCTCTAATATTGGAAGTGATCAAAGAGCTCTTACACAGTTGTAATCTTTCGGAATTCCACCGATAAATTTGTTGACATTTCTGGTTCATTCTTTAAAATAATAGGGAGTGTACCTAATATTATTTCATCATTTTGATTGTACCTGTAGCTGGCTATTACTTAAAACTGAATTCTCTTTATAAAATCTTGAAGTGAGCTTGTATGGCCAATTTTGCCCAGGTTGAGACAGTTTGTTGCTTCCTGTCAGAAAAATACGTCCTAAAATCATGCAACAATTAAATTCTGTTTTGTCTCTGCATGAAAACATGAGTCCAATCCAGAATTCTAATCCTTTGTATTCACCAATGAAAATGAAAGGTCAATTTTCCACCACTTTGGACACTATGAAAACGAGGAGAAAATATAAGAGGGGTAAAATGTATACTTCTCCCAGGAGTACTAGGAAAACGTACAAGTTCTGTTTTAGTACATTGTTCCCAGCTAACCCAAAGGACAGTTACATGACTTGCCTTTGTGGTTAAATTGTTCCACTCTCTTGGTATTGTTCCATAATTTTAATTCATGGTAGTCATGAAGTTCATAAATGCTTCATTGTTTCTCGCATCGTATATATTCACAGCGTTGTTTTTTTTCATGTCTGAATCCAATTAATGTGCTTAGAGTCATTAACAAAGTGGATGTTGTCACTGCAGGTTCCTTTTACAAATGTTGTTTATATTGAACGCTCAGATTTTCGCCTTAAGGATTCAAAAGACTACTACGGGCTGGCGCCTGGTAAATCTGTTCTCCTCAGGCAAGTGATACTTTGAAAGGGCAAAGTTCAATCTGTGCACTTTCAAGTAACAAGACTATATAAACAGGCATTTATCTTTCTTCCTAATTTTAGATACGCGTTCCCTATAAAGTGCACAGAAGTTGTTTGTGGGGATAACGACACTATTGTTGAGATCCATGCTGAATATGATCCTTCAAAGAAAATAAAGCCAAAGGTTTAGTTGTGCTCTTTTGATGGTTTCCAAGTAATTAGCACTGCTGCATCTTGTGTGATGATAATTAAGTCAACTGAGTTTCTTTTGACAACAAATGCAGGGAGTCCTTCACTGGGTTGGTCAACCTTCTCCTGGTGTTGATCCTGTAAAGGTGGAGGTGAGGTTGTTCGAGAAACTATTCCTTTCAGAGGTTGGTATTCTGCTGTGTTCATCCTTTCTTATATTTTGTTTTTTGTGCAAAAAGTTGATCCTTTTTCTGAGTTGGCTGGTCTTGCACATTAGAATCCATCTGAGTTGGAGGACTGGCTATCTGATCTGAATCCGCATTCTAAGGAGGTGATTCCAGAAGCATATGCACTTCCCTCTCTCGCTAACGCAGTGTTAGGTGACAAGTTCCAGTTTGAGAGGCTTGGTAATCTCTCTTGCTCACTTTCGAATGCTAATTTTTGAACTTGCTGCACCATGACTGGGTCCTAACGTCGTCGTGTCTGACTAATTATGTTATATGAATGGTAAAAGTGTGGTGCCATGTAGATCAGCCAAGCATATTTTCTAAATGGTACCTCATTTATAAGTTAGATACTTGAATCGTACGGGTTGATAGTGATCGAACCATACATATTACGATTAAATCAACATCTTTCACTCGGGAAACCCCAATTGCAAGTAATTGTTGGGAAGGGGGGAAATTTGGTACCTGAGATTGACAGGGTCTAACATATGGTCGGTGATGTATATGACCGCAATCCATGAATAAAATTACTATATTGACTTGGATATTCATGTCTGACTTGTTTTACTTTTTATTTTTATTTGATATTGCAATTTGATATAATCTTCTCTGTTTCAGGTTACTTTGCTGTGGACACAGATTCTACTCCTGGTAAATTGGTCTTCAACAGAACAATCACCCTTCGGGACTCCTATTCAAAGGGTGGAAACAAGTAGTAAAATCTCGCCGCCCTCTTTGAACCTTCATACGAAAAGTACATGAAATCATGAATCTGAAGGAAGTATTGACCGAGTACCGATTTTAGTATTAATTAATTTTTCTCTTCTTTTTTTTTCTTAGTTAAAAATATAGACTGAAATGGTAAATGGTTGTCCTCTATTAATTTATGCCCTACCAACTTAATTCTGTGTGTGTGTGTTGTGGTTGGGTTAACCAGTAAAAATATCTTTCAAATTAAACCGTGTCGGATAGTATTTGTAAATATTTGTTTATGTTATTTGGTTGTTGTCATAGGCATTGGGTGAGATCCACTCTCACCCAATCATCATTTATCCAATTGTCTTAATTGGCCAGAATTAAGGTGTAAGATATATCTGAGGCATCATTACGCCAAGGGAAGGAATTAATTCCACCCTAAATGTTTTACGAGATGTAAACTGTGTGTCATATATATCATATGCAGATATATCTTTAACGATACCAAAAGGAATGAATAATTCTACTGTACATGCATGCCTTTAAAGTTCTCCTTCCCTCACTGGCTCGATTCCATGCTCATCATGTAAGAAGAGAGTAGGCATCGAACGTGCACTTCCTCCTCCCCGAGTTCATCAGCCTGAAGAGCTTCTGGTTGGAGAGCTCCGACGACGACGACGACGCCGGCGAGCAGGAGGCGGCCGTCTCTCCAGATAGCAATATTCTGCTCGGAATGCCGAGTCGCCGCTCCAATTCCTCAGCCTCCTCCCCTCTTCCGATGACGCGGTCGTAGCAGATGTATCGGCCGCAAGCGTGGCTGCTCATTGCCTCGTAGATCGATACGTGAGCGCCGGCCAGCTTCTCCACGTCGACGGTAACCAGCAATCCTTGTGCAAACATCTCACGAGCCCCTGTCCAAATGCAGCGGAATGAATGGGTTTCAGGGATCGATCATTCATGGCCCTTGTTCGCTCTTGGATCAGAGCCATGCAGTGGTGGGTGGTGGTATCTCACCTTTGAGGTAGGCGATGGAGGCAGTGGTGTTGCGACGATGGAATCCGGACCCGGTGACGAGAGCCGGGCACACGGTCGCTAACTTGAGGTCCCGTCTTCCTCGGGCAGCTGCTTCCCAAGCCGCCTTCTCTGCCATCGTCTTGCCCAGTGCATACCACAGCTGCATGCAGTCATCCGGAAGGAGTTCAGAAAAAAAAAGGGGCAGCAGAAACCTGCAAAGACCGACTCCCAACTTGCGTCGGACTCAAAACTCACCTTCTTATCCCGGCAGAGCTGTTCATCACTCCAGCAGCTCTCGTCGACGACCCTGCGGTGACGAGGATCGCTCTGTCGCCATGTGCAAGCCAAGAGAGACGAGGTGAAGACGCACTTCCTCACTGACTCGGTTCTGACACAGGCTTCCATCACTCGCTCTGCCGCTCCTACCTCGATCTCGGCCATATGCTTCTGTAGAGTAAAGATCGCGTTAAAGCTCTGCTAGCATTTAAATCTTGCTTTGGCTCTACGATCTATGCACTCACGGAGTAGCCGGATATGCCGCCGGGATCCAGTGAACTCGAGGTGTGGAAGACACCGGTGCAGCCATCGAACGCCCGGCACAAGCTATCCATGTCCGTCATGTCGGCCATCACCGCCGACACGCCGCCCCACAAGGCCTCCGTCTCCCTGAGCTTATCCCAATCCTCTGCAAGTGCCCACGCCAAACCAGTCGTCATTTCATCAGGTTTGCCAGAGTATTGATCATCATTTCATCAAACACGAAATGGACAAGGTGGGAAAGAAAAGGAATCAAAGCTGAGTTAAAATGACATCTTTCCACGCCGATTCGAACAACGGCGAGGAAATAAACGGATGAAATCGAAGAACTGGCAGAGACGATTGCTTATGAAGTAGGAGGCGATGAGGATAAGACACCTTGAGTCTCGACAAGGAGGCGAACGGAATAGCCACGGTCGAGGAGGCGATCCACGATGGCGGACCCGACGAAGGAGACGCCGCCGGTGACGCACACCGCGCCCCCCTCGACCCGGCCTCCTCCGTCGTCGTCCCTGCTTCGCCGGACGCCGACCGGACCCGTTTTCCTCGCGCTCCGTCCTCCGCAGACGCTCAGGATCGCTTTTCGCAGCGCCTCCGCCTCCGCCACCGCGCCCTCACTCCTCCCCAACGCCCCCATTTCTTGCTGTCGCACTTACAAATGGGATCTTTCGCGAATCGAGACAGGGGGAGTAAACGAGGGTTTTATAACGGAGGACTCCGATATGGACACCCCTAATTATTCAAAGTCATATGCTGCATTAGGCACAAGATTACACGACAGTAGGGCTAATATGGGGTAAGAATAGTATTTGTCTTTTGCATCTCATTTATTTCTCAGAAGGATAGATGGATTGGGATTTGGCTCACTCGGCTCGGCTCTAATGGCTCAAGTTGATGTTGTCGTTGTGGTAGTGGCGGCGGCGGTGGCGGTTCTAATAAGAAGAGCATGTTTGAACAAGCAAGTCCAAATTTGACTAAATATTTTTTTTTCAGCTTTATTGATGTGATAAGACTTACTTTATATTCCTACATCATATTCTATTTGAAATAATCTGATTGACATGCATTTTTTTCTCAAAAAAACATTTTTGCCGATAAGATAAGGGATAAATAAATAATGTTGTGCTTAATAGTAGATAGAGCTATTAAGAATCCAAAACCATCACATTTTTACACATCTACATGTATTAACTTTTGTCATTTATCATCATCATCTTCTGCTTAATCTACTGAAAGAAATGATAAAAAAATATGTCCATTATATGTTAGGATGGAAATCTTAGGTATAACTCTTAGAAGATGAGAGATGGAATCTTAAATTATGTTCTATATTTTTTTTCATATAATTTTATTTTTTAAAAAAATCAGTTTTTTTTTTTCTCTTCATGCTCCAACATAAAGTCTTTTTTTTTTCTCTTTTAAAAAAACTTACTAATACTGATGTGTAACAATGCACAATTCTCCCAATGTTTATCCAAGAATTCTTCCAACAGAAGTCCGGGCTAATAGAAGATTGTTTTTTCAATGAATTCCTCCTAATGAAATCAGCAAAATGGGAAAGGGTGAGATCAAAGATAAGCTGATGGAGTTTGACCATAAACCATGTTGACCAATTGACCCAAAAGAGCTACCTACCATGTGTGATGTCTAAAACATTGTCATTTGACTTGACTCATTCAACAAGTGCTAAGTTCCAGCCAAGAATGTGTGATGTAGACAATAATATTTTACTGATTAAGTACTCAAAAGTGACATGTAGCCAAGTGTTGGCAGTATTGACTGATGAGAGAATCCAAGTGTAATTTCTTTGGGAGCAAAAAAAAAAATCTTGTTGTTTTTTCATGTTGATTTTATTCACATGTTTATGTAAACATGTATGGAGTTGCTGCCAAAAGACACCCAAAACAATCCTTCATTAAGAGTATGACCTAATGATGAAGAAGGAAGCCATCAAGGACCAACTCCATTATTGTTCTCCTGGGATGAAAGCATTCTTCATGCCAAATCAAACAAATGGAGGAAGAATACAGGTATGGTGTTGAAAGCATAGTCTGTGTTTGTGCATGGCACCAAACTTTGTTAAGAACATTAGGTTTTTGCAACCATGTCATCATCACCAGAACCTTCTGTCATCACTTCTACTTGTCTAGTTAATTAGCTGCTTAAGTATTTTTCTGAATTAACAAGGAAGGTGGTAAGAGAAGACTATCTTATCAGTCAACCTACTTTTCTACATGTAATATTATTCTAGGCAAAATTACCTAAGATAAATCATTCTTCTTAGTCGGATCATATTTGATGTTTTATTTATTTGCTATCAAAGGTTAATCTTAGACAATGAAGGCTCATAAAGAAGAGTGGTCAGAAGGAAGTCTTGATACCTTAATTTTTTTTTTTAGTCCAATAATTATTATTTTTTAACTAAGGAACAAGATATCACTAAATTATTTTTATTTTAAGAAAAAGCATAACTTGCACAATAATTATGAAGAGGAAGAAAATTCGATTGACTTCTCCGGTAAAAAAAGCTAATTCAAAGTCTTGTGGGTGGGCAGCTGTTGCGCACGTGGTGGGGTTGGTGGGAGGACTCGTGTTCCGCGAACCACCAAGCCAAGCCAAGCCGGCCACTCACAAGTCAATCGGCTCGGCTCCAAGCTTAAGCCACGGCAACTCGTGTCCGAAATGGTGAGCTATGTTCCAAGTTTGACTTTGACACCTGCGTCCTACGTGAGTAAATATCAGCCGTCCGATCCGATCATAACGATCGGGTGGGGACGAGTGCTGATCCTTCTACCAAATTTTATATCAGTAAAGACTGCATTATAATTAGAAAGAGAACCGATTTTGATCAAAATATGGATTTATTCTCTCCTAATGCTGTTGATAGATATCAAGTAAAAAAAAAAAAAGAGTGATTGCATGTCTATAATGATAAAATAAATTGTGCCTGTAATGGTAGCTTAGTCAAGCTTCTCATTCATAGAAGTGAAAGCAGTGAAAGATGATGAATCAGATTACTTGAACTTGTAATTCAATTCAGATTATAAAAGTGAAGCTAAATCAAGTAGGAGAGAGAGGAAGAGTACCAAAGATTCATGATGAAGGCCTTTTTGCTCCTTGCAAGTCATCATTCCTCTATTGATTCTTCATCTGAGGAGCCACAAAAAAAAAAAAGTAATCTCAGAGATATTGTATAAATAAGCAGTAGACAAATTTACTGTTTACATGATGGATGATTGGTCAGTGATCTAACCTGAGGAGAAGCATAAGAACATCAGAAACCAAAGATGCACCCACCCATGCTTTCAAGAGCATCACTGATTCAGTGTGTGTGTTCATCCTAGTCAAACTGAGTTAACAAAGACACATTCTTCCCCTTCAAATACTGAGTTTTCAAATCTACAGTCGAGCAGCAGCAGTAAAGGGATGTCAAAAGTTCCTCGAAAATGTAATCTCTCTCATTTGTGACTTGGGTGATGCTCGAGTTGTTACTGAAACATAGACCTATATGACAAGGATAATGCCAAAAGTTGCAGCAACAAGGATGATGTTACTTCAAGTGATTCATCAACTGTTTCAACAATCATAAGGTGGTGCTTCTTATTTGCTGGTTCCATCAGAAATCTTGATCCTTCTAAAATGGCCTCCTCCATTTTTCCTGCATCACAAAGCAGATCAAACAATACATGGAAAACCAGTGTGAACAATCCCAAACCTTTCTGCAGCATGGCATTCTGAAGCTCCACAGCCATCCCAGCTTTCTCCTGCTGGCGGAACAACCCTTATGAGAAGCATGAAACACAATGTTCGACCATCATCTATGATCATAGCCTAACACTACATGAAGAACAGATCATAGCTCATGGCATTTGGAAGCAATCCCCTCTCCACCATCACATCTATCAAAGCAAAAGGCATGTCTTTTACACTGCAGAGCACGGCAACGTCATGGTGGCGTCCCCCTCTCTCTCTCTCTCTCTCTCTCTCTCTCTCTCTCTCTCTCTCTCATCTCCTTCAGAACATCTCCAGCTTTATCGGTCAGTATGTGTGATTACACCCGGGCATATATCTTATTCACGCATTTTATCGACTAACTCGTGTGCCTTCTCCATCCAGCGACTCGTTGTAGTAGACATCCTCCGTTCCATCGTACGAGGCCAGATACAGATTCACCCCCCAGCCCCAACATCTGCTGGAAGAAACCCTCAGCAGCGGCGTACTGTCACTCAGACAACAACATGTCAAACATCTAAAGATCAGTGATACGCAGGGTCCGCCCGAATGTTATCGACCACATCATAAACCACCTCCCTACCGCGATTCTTACAGTAGACATCTTCCATCTTCTATGCAATCATACGAAGACCATACCCGGATCAAACCCCCAGCTCGGAGATCTCCCCTTAAACCTCGTCGGCGGACTTCTAATCTGTCAACGAAATGTCAAACGTCCTGAAGTAGGCTTCAAGTCCTACTTTAATTAAGCTGTGATACACATCACCAGCATCGCTCACGCTCCTCCTGGCACAGGATTGCGCAAAGAAGCATTGAAGCAATTGGTGTCGAGAAACGGAGAAAACATCAAAAACAATTCCGTTAGTACACCGGGGTTAAAATAATGCTTAACTTTAGGATTGGTCGGGGTGCGCCAGGCCCGTGCAGTAGTGCAACACACAGGCGACGCGCGAGAGACCCAGTGGCAAGCCACTGTGGTGGACCCTCCCCCACAAGAAATTAATTTAATATCATAGTGGATCGATGACCCACGTATCAGATATTAAACTGATAAGAACAGATACTACACTTGATCTTAGCCAAAAGGCCGAGAAAGGTATGAGTTTTCAAGAAAACCATGACACGGTTATATAGCACGCGCTTCGGTCGGTGATCTCATATTTGGCGATGTGGGACTAAAAGACTTGCAAGCTCGGATGAACACATTTCAATTTATCAAAACTCCGAACCATCGGCGTGACAAATAAATATAATAAATGAAACAAGATATGTTTTATATGTATTTATTTATATACAATTTTAAGATAATTAAGATGAGGGATATGTATCACAAGGAATTGATTTGTACACTTGGGTCTGATAAGGGTTCTCATAGGTAGTGTCCAAAGATCAAACTTGGGGTGCGTGAGTTCTGTGACACTTTTATTATTGTTTCTCCTTCAAAATGGCATTGGTTATTCTTGATGTTCTTTCTCCCTTTTAATACATATTTCACATTAATCATTAAAAAAAATAAGCGCTAGTATCTAATAGTAAAGTGTTGTTGGTTCATCACAGTTCCACAAATAAACTAAGAACCAAAGTTGGAAGATCACAATCATCAAGGATTCTTACATATTTACTTGGAATTGATATATTTTAATCAACAATTCGTCATATTTGCTAATTTTAGTGTGGTTTGAAAATTAAAACTATTTTAATTCCAACTAAACACCAGTTATTTAAACTCATCTTCTTCTACCCACCCACACCTTTATCCTATGTATATATGGTCATGGGGAGCCACGGTGGCCCAGGCCCCACGTCCCCGTCGCGAGGCGGACGGACGCGGCATCTGAGACAGGATACAGAAGATTTGGTCTCGGATGACATCAGCAAGCGGGAGCTGGGACCCATCTCAACTTGGAAGGATTCCCTGGTCCCTGTCTCCTCCGAGACAGGGGAGGGTCACCCTTTCACGAAGGAATGGAGTGCAAACGAGAAAGGAAACGGCCAACTGGCAGCCGGTGGTCTTTCTTCTCCTCTCCCTCTTTTCCCTCCCTCCCTTCCCTCTCCTCGCCAACCATTTCTCCGATTATGATCTCCTTCTCCTCCTCGTCTTCCCTTCTTCCCACCGGATCTTTGGGCCACCGGCCATGGCGGCCCTGGATCTAAGGGCCGCCGCCCGCCGCCCGCGCCGCGGCCGGACCATGTCCCACTGGCGGAGGCGCATCACCGCCGTCGCCCTCCTTTCCTCCGCCGTCACGGCCCTCCTCGCCTTCACCATGCCCTACCCCCTCGCCCTCGGCCTCATCTTCCCCCTCGGCCATCTCTCCTCTGCCGGAACCTCCTTTGACGAGTATGAGCCCCTTCCCCCTTCTCCCTCTCTCGTTCGCCTCACACCAAACGAACCCGCCGTTTCCACATCGAATTCTGTCTCTTCTTCTTCGTTATTTGCACCGCCTACAGTGCTTCGGAACCGTAGCCAACCGCCCCCAGCGGTCCGGAAACGCTCAAAGCGGCGAAGATCCAAGCGTCGGGAACCGCCTCCAGTGGTCCGGAACTTAGACTTACCCGCACGAAAATCCAACCCTAGCGACGTAAAGGTCCCATCTCTGCGTCGGGAGGTAGAAAAGTTCGTCTTTTCTTCTTTTGGGGCAATCAGAGAGTTTCGATTCTGATAATTCTGCTGGTTCTTGAAATTTGTGTAGCCGGCTTATTGGAGAATGGCGCCGGAGAAGGCACTTCAGCTCGCCAAGAGAGAGATTCAAAATCCACCGGTAGTTTTGGATGATCCGGATCTGTATGCCCCGTTGTTCAAGAATGTATCAGTTTTCAAGAGGTGAGAGGCGACTTATCTTGCGAATGATAGCTGCAACATTCTTTTTTTTGTCGTATGCATCACATCTTAACATTCTCCTGAAACAAATCAAAACAATCCTTAAATTGATATGCTTTCAGGAGCTATGAACTGATGGAAGGAATACTTAAGGTCTACATCTATCAGGATGGGCCAACACCCATTTTCCACACACCAGAACTCAGAGGCATTTACGCTTCTGAAGGATGGTTTATGAAATTGATGGAGGAGAACAGGCAATATACCACTAGGGATCCAAGTAAAGCTCATCTGTTCTATCTACCGTATAGTGCACGCCAGCTAGAGCTTGCTCTTTATGTGCCTAACTCACACAACTTGAGGCCCTTGTCACTCTTTTTAAGGGACTATGTGAATGGTATAGCTGCAAAATTTCCTTTCTGGAACAAGACTGGAGGGGCAGATCACTTTCTAGTTGCCTGCCATGACTGGGTAAGTATTCACTAGTGTCAATTTTAAATATTCTGCCTTTGCCAAAAAAAAAAAAAAAAATTGCTGAAGATTCTTAAAATTCTATATGATCAACTCTTGTTAGGCATCATGTGTGATGTTCCCTGTTCTGTTCATCTTGTTCTGATGTTACTATAACTGTAAAGGAAAGTTACTTGTGGCAGATCATATTCTACATTAGTTTGCCTGCTTTAAATTACATATTCATATGTAAAATCAAGACTTTTCACACAAGGCCAGCAGGATAGAAGTCCTTTTGCTGAAAGAGTTCTGAAAATAAAGATGATATGATTTATTACTTACTGAGAATTCTATCTTGTTGACAGATTAAGATATTCAATTCCAAATTTTTGTTGTATGCATAAAGTTCAGTGATTCTTTTTTGTCATTTCTAGAGTTCCATCACACCTTATCAATTACAGGTTTAACGACGGCAAGTTCGGAAATGACTTCTATTGGATAACATCATAGTTTGAGAAAAATCAATTTTATGTTCTTTGCAAACATTATTTCACAAACTGAAAAGTCAGTGTGGGTGTAGATTGAGAAAACAATGCATAGTATTATGCTTGATGTCAAGACTTATTCATGGAACATATGTTTGAATAAGTTCATAATAGAGTTTTGGAGAGAAATGCCTTGTCTTTTATTCCACAAATGTGTATCTTTTTTGTTTAATTGATAATATATTCATGATTCACAATTCTAAGCACGAGTATGTAAATCACTATATCAGTATCTTATTATATCCAGTTCACTTTATCATGTTTCTGCAATAACAGCTAATGATGACCCTGTTTTCTATGGAGATTTTGTACAGGGGCCTTACACCACCACTCGACATGAAGAACTATGTAAAAACACAATCAAAGCTCTGTGCAATTCTGATGCTTCAGAAGGTATATTCATCCGTGGCAGAGATGTTTCCCTTCCGGAAACAACCATCAGAGATCCGAAGAAGCCGCTTAGATACGTGGGTGGGAACCGTGTCTCCCAACGATCGATTCTAGCCTTTTTTGCTGGGAACATGCATGGGAGGGTCAGACCAATCCTTCTGAAGCACTGGGGTGATAAAGATGAAGACATGAGAATCTATGGACCCCTTCCGAACAGGGTTTCAAGGCAAATGTCATATGTCCAGCATATGAAAGCAAGCAAGTTCTGTATCTGCCCCATGGGATACGAAGTGAACAGCCCGAGGATCGTGGAGTCTATATATTATGAATGTGTTCCGGTGATAATAGCAGACAATTTTGTGCTTCCTTTTGAGGAATTGTTAGACTGGAGTGCCTTCTCTGTGGTTGTAGCTGAGAAGGACATACCTAACTTGAAGAACATACTGCTAGGGGTTTCTCTCAGGCGATACATCAGGATGCACACTTGTGTACAGAAGTTACAGAGGCACTTTCTGTGGCATGCAAAGCCACTCAGGTACGACATTTTCCACATGATTCTGCATTCTATATGGTTTAACAGGTTGAACCAGATTCAGCTTCAGCAGGAATAGTGGTGGAAAGTATTCTTGCAATTTACAGACATCAAACTCTGATGGCTCATGAGTAGTAGTAGCCTTCCAGTGTGATATAAGACTCGAGGTTGCTTGCCACTGCTTAGTTCATCTGTGGTTGGGTTTCACTGTTCCAGATCTAGAGTTTCTTGAGGCAAGAATATGATTTCAGTGGGATCTTAACCACAGGATTTTAAGAGTTGCTGTGGTTAGATGTTGACCGATGCTCATTGTAATATGCAAGAATCATTAGGATCGAAGGTCACCCAAGCAAACTACAGATCCACAGGACTGACTCCTGGTGAATGCAAGGATGAAATCCACCAGAGCAATGGCATGACAAAGTTCTAGTAACCTCCAATAAGAAACTAGAAGAAAGTGTTTTACTTTTTCTTTTCATTTATAATTTTTTTAGCTTTATTTTATGCAATTCTTTTATATGGTGGTCCTCACTCTTTTTTATTTGAATTAATTTGATAACTTTATTCGATAATGTCTGTGTAACTATCAGTTGAAGTATATTATTATTGAAAATTTAAAGCAAAACAAACTGTTCATTAATTTGAAGCCCCTGTTACTGAAAATTTTATAAACCATTCTGAGACATCAAATGACCATGCAATGGTGAGGATGATGAAGGAATATGAGTTGGGAATTCCCAGAACAAGATGGATCTTTTCACATATTATTAGTACCCGTTTTCTTTTTTTATTTTTATGCATGAGTTTTGTGACTCCAGTTATGCTCCCATGATAACTAAAATTAGAACAATCATAAGCAAATCTGGCCATCTTTAACTTACTGCCAAGTCCCCAGTAATAAGCACGATACTAGAACATGAAAAGATTTCCGAGGAAGAGCAATAATTTCCTTAATCATGATACTAAAGCATGATACTAGAACATGATATGATTTGTGATATCTATGCTTCCTAATTGATAGTTTTATGTTTTTAACTTTTAAGATTGAAGTAATATTTTTTAAAAAATATCATTCTTAATTTTTTTTAAAAATATTGATTGAAATATTACTGTTACGTATAATGTAATAAACTAAAATATGCTAGTAGACTTAAATATGAGGTTAAGTTATAATAATAAGTATACATATAGTGATTAAAATTTATGATTGAATTTTAATCAACCCTAAGTGAATCTTAAGGCTTAAATGAGTTTGAACATAATTAAAATAAGTTTAAGTTTTAAACCTCATGTATATCAAGAATGATAAGCTATTTTGGCATGGAATGAGTAATAAAAAATTAAATAAAGATGTAAATCAAAGAGAAGTATTATACTTAATGTTTAGCTAGGTAAGTGAGATTAAATGATGAGTCTAGATCAAAAATATCATTTTTATCCAAAGTAATTAAACTCAATTAAGGTTACTATAATATAAAAGTTATATTAGTAGGAAAAAAAAAGAAAAATTTAACATGAGGCCTAATAGGATTAAACCCTAGACCTCAAGGCAATCTCTTAATCACCTCTACCTTAATCTTAGCCTCATCCTCTTTATCCAACTGATAATCCATGACTTTTTCTCTCCTTCAATCATAGCTATAAACCCCAGCTTTAAGGAAGATTGAGGTAATAAATACTAAACTCTTCCTTTTCTATAGCTAGTTTTGAGTGATGTAGGCTTTGAATTTACATTTCATTTTAGTGTATATTTTAGATAATCCTATTATAGTTCTAACACCTTTAGTATCACTTTAGTATGAGATCGGTGCATAGAGTTATTACTATCTCAATCTAAGGTATTCAGAATCCCTTGCTTTCTAAAGAAGGGGTTTTGTTCGAGTTGAAATAGCCCTTTAGGAAAATAATTATGTTCTAATATTTCGATATATTTTTAAAAAATTGGTGTGTATTTAGTTTTATATATTTTTTAAAAAATTGTTTAGCAACCTTTTTCTTTATATCCTTTCCTCTAGAAGTTTCAGTGACTACCATCCCCTTGTACTACTTTGTCTTGATGAATAAACTATGTACTATTTCACCCAATGAATGCACTTACTAGATTGCGACTCTTTGCTAATATAACCCTCGTTGCACCCCTCAAGGCCTAGTAATATATTGAATTTGCTATATACTTTAGCCTCCTATGGACGTATCATTCTCATGCTAAAGAAAAAGTTTTAATGCTCCATAGTATCAAGTTTTGGTCGCCTTGGGATGGCCACGAATAGTCCATCATCCACATATAAGCCTTTGCATGAGTATTGAATTTTTCGAGTTAGCAATTTTCCTCACCTCTATGAGCTTTGCATAACTCTTTTAATCATTAAGTAACCTATCTAACCTTTCACAGTCTCATCCTTTGTCAAGTGCATTATTTGCCTTGAGTAGTGTTAAAATTAGTCGCTAATGTCGAGCTATAGCTCGAACTAAGTCATCCCAACTTTTGTGTGCTACACATTCTTTCCAGCTCGCTTGTCCTCATAGTGATTTTCACGCGAAGAGTTGGTCATTCTTCTGAATACCAATCTCAAATACCTGCTAATCTAAATGACCTATTTTCTTACATCTCAATGTTTGTTTCCCTCCAAACAATCGCACGTGCTGGCTGCATTTAATATAACCCTGCTAGGTCTACCACATTTATATGTATATCCTGTTTTGATACCATTTGTTATAGATTTGGTTAGTTTTACCTAAGTCATGTGATACATTTGCATGTCTATCTACAAAGTGTCAGTCTCTTCGAAACATCTTATAGTCCCTTAAGAACATATAAAAGAGAAGACGGGTCAGATAAGATATTTAACTCGAGATTTGCAAGCAACCATTTCAGCAAACATATGATAGACAATGCAAATTAAAAACATAGACCTTATAAGCTCTAAACGGTCACATAACATAGGGTTGATGGTGGTCCACCATAGCCCAAAGTTCCCACAAGTGCTCACATAACACTATTGTAGAATAAGATAATGAATCAGCCCTAAACATTACCACAAAAGCTTATCTAGTCATGTGCTACTTGGGAAGCTTTTATGTATTGTACTGGCTAATACTCTATACAACTCTATGGAGTAAAAAAAAAACCCTTAAAATGGTTGCTTGGATAATCTATTTTCAGGTAGTTTTGTCTCTACATGATGACTTCACATAACTTATATTTACAAACTTAAAATGATCATAAACCAAACTGAGGCTGCTAAGTCTAGTATAAGCCCTTGAAATGCTATGTAAAACATGAATAAAACTGAAAGATATGATATATAAGAGCATTACATCAAACACTTCCTTCAAGGCTTTGTTAATAAAAGTATGATACGAGAGTACACATATATATTATAACATGTGATCTAAAAGTATACATATATATTATGATGTATAGTATATATTAAGATAACATGGAGTGTAAGAGTGTACGTATATCTCATGATATGAGATATAGAAATTAATGAATTTGTTATTTTTCTTATATGTGTGTATAAGTATTTCAAATTATTTTGACATAAAATTTTAAGTTCTTATTTTGCATATACTATATCATTTGGTTAAGTTGGCTAAAGAAGTTATAGGATGAGATATTTATTATTAATTATCTTATGATAATAATTTTAAAATAGGATATATATGACATGGTACATTCTCACTCGCATGAATAAAATTATAAAAACTTATATTTATTGAATGATTACTCATTATATATGTTATTTTATAAGTAAGGAGATTAGTACTCACCTATGTGATAGGTGGGGAAATGTGCACGTGTAGCCCCATGTAGTATAGATATGGACGATGTCATATAAGTATTTTATTTATATAAATTTTAAACATGTTATGTTTGAGATTATTTTTTGGTTCGATGTTATAGCTATGTACATATGTAAAAAAAGATTATTATTTTATTTAATAAATTAATATGTCTTAATTATAAGATTGCCTAATTCTTTATTTTTTCACGAATTGTTCGAGTCATCATTTCAATGGACATAGAGAGACAAAACTTATTGACTTGTAAATTAGGTGGTTTTGGTTTTGCAGCCCAGAACTTAATAAAAACATTGAAGAGGACTAAGATGCAAAATAGTTCTCTTCTATAAATATCAACGAGGTTTATAAGGTCTATTACTTACATGGCCAATGGCCAATTGCCAATTATATAAATTAAATATTAAGGAACTTAAATATAAATATTAAGGATATCTAAGATGTATATAACGGTTGCGTTATAGAGACTTTATTATATATAGTATGTTTATGGGGTCTTATTTATAAAGAAGAGCACCAGAAAACTAAAAGGATCTAAGTGACGAGGGTTTTAAGCTCCAAGAACTCTCGCGAAGGTAGTCGTTGCCGAAACCCTAATACCCGGCTGTCGCCGTCCACCGTCTCATTCCCCAGGAAGAGAAAGAAGGAAGGAAGGCCCGTCTCTCTTCGTAGCCATGCACGCTCCAGTCCTCGTTCTCAGTAAGTCCCTCTCGCTTCCCTAGGAGGTCGTTCGCACGAATCTTGGGTGACGGGTTATCTCCATCTCGGTTGTGAGGTTTGGTCCTTTGGATCACCGTAATCTTTAAGATCGGCTGGGGTCGTTTCTTGCTTTCTGTTTGTTTTCAAGGCGGAAGTTCGGTTCTTGATCGAGGCTTCGCTACCTGTTCTTTCTGGGACGAGTTTTCTGTTCACCGCAAGTCGTTTTGAGGGTTCTGACGAACCCTAGTTCAAGATCGATGATTTGGAAGCCGCGGATCATCTGCTTGGTTGTATGCCCTCTTTTACAAGGGATCTTGCACTTAATGTTATTTAAAGATAACGACTGCTCCTAATTCTTCTTGGTTGATCTTGATCTTGGTCGTGTGATTTGGTCCTTTGGAGTCTCGCATTATGTAGGATCGGCTGGGTCATTGTTACCTTTTATTTGTCTTTTTTTATTTATTTTTGAAAATAAAAGTTGTGTTCTTGATCGTGATCAGATTTCCTTTCTGATTGAATATTCTCATTTACCAAGTCACATTTAGGGTCTTAGCAAACCATTGATCAAGATTCATGATTTCGCAATTGCTGTTCTTTTGGTCGACTGCATGACTTCGTTTGCTAGGAATTTTTGTGGTTAAAACAATATGAAAGGAAGAGAAGAACCAGGATGGTTTTGTCATTCTTGTGTAATGGCAAAACTATTATTTTGAATGTACTGTGTATTGAATCGAGTAATCCTATGATTTTATCATTAGGATCATCTAACAATTTGTGCTAATTCTTTTGAGCAGAAGATTCTTTAAAACGGGAATCTGGAAGCAAGGTTCATCATGCTAACATCCAAGCCTCCAAGGTGAGTATGTGTTTATGCTTTTAAGTATTTGTGCGATCCAGGCTGTTGCATGTCCCAAATTTGTCTTGGAATTGTCTAGAATCTGTCAGATTTGACTTGTCATTGTTGAAGGAGGAATCTTTTTATTGGTTTTCATTGGGCAATGCTAGGAGAAGCGTGAAGAGTGTTGTTGTTGAAACAATGTTGGGTAATTAACAGGGGCATGAATCTCACAGTGATTTATTAGTTTGACTTTGCTTTAACAAATTGGATCAACTGTGCACCTGAACACTTCTGGATGCTACCGTATGCACTTCTGGATGCTACCGTATGCTGATAAGGATCCTGACATCAGGATTGATTTATCTTTATCAGATTCCTTTATAGCTTTGATAGTAAATAAACCCTTTCCCAAAAGCTAACTTTAATGCTTACTTTAGTTTTAGAGTGAGTAATTTTTGAAAGAAAAGTTCATATCTACCTTTTTAGCATGACCTTTCTTATGTATCTTGTGAACCGAGTACCCAATCTTTACAGAAATCAAGTCTGTGCTGTTCATAGTAGTTAGAAAATGGTTGGGACATGGATTTCCTTGTTCAAATCTTATATAGCAGAATCTGTAGGTTTTTGTTTCAACATTATATTGTTGTTATACCTATTTTGTTGATTCTCAATATGTAACATAAAAGATGCTGCATAAAGAGTTTAAAACCATTCTCCCCATAGTGTGTAATAGATCCCTCCATATTCTGTGACATAAGTTTCTTGTGTGGCAAATTTGCTTTTAAAAGTTAAATTTTGTGAACCATATGGTAATAAATTGGTCATTTAAAAGTTAGGTGTTTAATGGCTTTTAGCATTCCCTAGCATATAACATTGTTAGGAGTTGGGACTATTTGTAACTAGTAACCAATGGAGTACTAGAAATAAAGGGAATTTAAAATTAAATTCTGGTTAAGACAAGGACAAATATATTTTCTCATGGAAACATTTGTTGTTACAGATGAAAAAAAGTGCTATAATAATCTATTATTTTTTTTGCATCACGTCCACTTAAACCTTGTCAGTGCTATTATCATAGTCTATTAGTTAGAGACTCAAAATGTGTCATACCTTAATTTTTAGACCCAATGTGGGATATGCGATTGTAAGAAATATAATGAGTTTGATTTGCAACAGTAATTGGTCATTAGATATTTTCTGTGAATAAAAATGTGTACTGGTTCAGGAAGGATAAGAGTTTAATCCAAATCGTTTTAAAAATATAAGATATTTCAAAAAATTAGTTGGCATGTAAATATAGTTTGTGAATATAACCAAGAAATGTGTGCAATCAAGAATACATAACGCTGAATCGAGTTTGCTGCAATTTGATCAATTGAGACTTGAGATTATCATATGGTAAGAGTTTAAACCAAATGTTTCACAGCCTTGTTTGTTGTTTTAAAAATATAGGGTATTATATCTTCGGAAAATTAATTGTCATGTAGATATATTTTGTGAATGTGAACAACAAATGTGCACAACCAAGATTGGATAAATTGATTCCAGCTTGGTGCAATTTTGATCAAGTGAGACTAAATATTACTGTATAACGAATCAAAATATGATTCATTGCATTTATGCTGATGATTGTTTTCTTATCAAGAATTGAAGATGTTGAGCAACTCTCGTTTGTCCACTAGCTGATGACTATATAAGAAAGGAGTTTGTATCATAACCATAGATCTGGTGATGTAAGATTAGAGTAGAGAGAAAGCAAGAGAGCAAGATAACAAGAGAGGAGTGAGATTAGAGAGGAGAGTCAGAGACTAAAAGAGTAGAGAAGATTTTTCATTCAAATCTATAGTGATTCATTCATCGATAGGCTCTACTGTTTATAGGGGTTTAGGAACCTTGGTATAATTAAAGAAGGCAATAATTCCCAAGAATAATCTGATATGGAACTTGTATGTCTTTTAGAATCCCAAAATATGGCTTGTAGGATAATTAAATAGTAAAGAGTGCACTTAATACAGGAGTGCACTAAATACAAAAGTAGAGTCTTTAGGTTAACACTTGGATAGACCCAAAAGACTTTACAATTTTTCACACAACTCCTAGAGTTTCTAGGCCAAATAATTGATGAGTTTTTGTTGATTTTTTTGTCTAGAATAAACTCTTTGAAAATTCTTTATATAGTTCTTCGTCATTCTCTCGTGGTGGAAAAGAACTCGATCCTAGGCCCTGGAGAGTGATCTGAAAGGTGCTAGTCCAATAAGTATGGTGCAATGTCATGAAGTTCTTCCAAAGTAATCCAAGTGGTATTGGAAGTTGGATGATCACGTCACTTGTTAAGAAAGTGTTGAGTGATGTTAGTAGCAGACGTAACAAGGCGATCATTGAGAATGACCTCTATGTCATCCATGTTGTGGGAGAGTTGGTGCTTTGGGACGATTGTCACATGTAGGAATACCAATAAATAAAGGAGGCTCAAAAATACTATGATATGAAGTTAAATCCTCCATATTGAAAAGTGGACTAATATTTAAGTCAGAAGGCAAATCAAGCATATATGCATTAGATCCTAGTTTTTGGATAATGGGGAAAGGACTAATGGCTCGAGCATGCAACTCTTGAATGAGTTTTTGGGGAACCTCTCAGGGCAAATGCGAGCCAAGATATAGTCACCAACTTAAAACTCCTGACTCCTATGATGTGCATTAGCATCAAGTTTGTAATTTTCATTATTAAGTTAATTTTCGAATCTTAGTATGCGAATCATGGATATGTTGAGTGAAAGAGCGGGCTGGTTCTGAGGCATGATAGTCAGATGGAAGGGTGGTAAGGTCAATGGTTGTGCGAGGAGTATAACTGAGGACAACATCAAATGGGCTTTCTCCAATGGAGTGGTTAACAAAGTTATTGTATGGAAATTCTACCGTGGGTAAGTTTAAATCCCAGTTTTCCATTTTCTCCCCAGCTAAACATTTAAGAAAATTTCCCAAGGAACATTTAACAACCTCAGTTTGACCATCAATCTAGGGGTGAAAGGCTTAATAGAACTTCAATGTTGTGCCAAGCAGTGTGCACAAAGTTTTTCAAAAGTAGCTAACGAAGTTCACATCCCTATCCAACACTATGGTTGAGGATAAACCGTGTAACTTACCCACTTCTTGAAAGAACAATTTAGTAATGTGTAAAGCATCGTTGGTCTTGTTACGTTGGATAAAGGGGGCTATTTTTGAAATTAAGCAATAACAACCAGAATGGAGTCATGGCCATAGGTTGTTTTGGGAAGCCTAAGGACAAAATTTTAGTTCACATCTTGCAATGGGGAGTGTGGAATGGGTGAGGCCAATATTTTACTTGCGAGTTTTGGCAATTTGACAAGTGCGACACTGCGACACTACTCGAATAACATCTCACTCTAATGAAGGTCAATTAAATCTATCCTCGACTAATACAATGGTCTTGTTTCGACTTAAGTGACTTGCTATCCACCTACAATGCATTTTCCAAACAGAAAACCCCAAAGGGAGGATCAGGAATTACACAATCTAGTGAATCAAAAAAGGTAACCATTCCTTATGAACCAAGTCTATACATTCACAATGATTTCCATCTTGGACTTCTTGATAGGTGTGGCTAAAGTATGGGATTTACTCATCTTTTAATCACACAAGTCCTATGACCTTGGCACTCATGGTAGATAAGATTGTAGAATTTCGACTGACGGCATTGACAACCTTGTTTTGAGCACCAGAACAATGCTTAATTACAAAAGAGTATTCATTGAGAAATTCAACCCACTTAGCATGTTAGGCATTTAATTTCTTTTGGGCACTTAAGTACCTTAGGCCTTGCTGGTCAGACAACAAGGCAAACGCTCGTGGTAGAAGGCAATATTGTCAATACCTAAGACATTGTGCAATCACATAGAATTCTTTGTCATAGGTAGAATAATATTGTTTTTTATATCAGAGATTCTTGTTGAACAAGGCGATAGGCAAACCATATTTACTTAGAATTCCTTCTAAGGCTAAACCACATGCATTACAAGACTAAAGTTAGGGTGTCTAAGTATAGGAGCGGTAGTCATTCTTGTTTTGATGTTAGCAAAGGCTTTGGTAGCAATCAGGGCCCAAGAAAACTCACCATTCTTTAGACAATCAATATATGTGCCATGATAGAACTAAACCTTCTAATGAATCTCCTATAGAAAGAGATTAATCCATGACAACTTCGAATCTCAGAAAGGGTGTTAGGCTCGAGTCACTCTAGAATGATGCAGATCTTTTTTGGACAATGACAACACCTTGGGTAGAAATGATGAAGTCTAGGAATAGGATATGGGTTTGCATGAACAAACACTTTTTTAGATTGACATACAACTTAATAGCTTGAAGAGTGGTATGAACCGATCGAAGATGTCCTAAATGAGATTTTTTAGTCTTACTAAAGATCAGATTGTTGTCAAAGCCGAATATGATAAATTTTACTTGTGTGGGACTGTAGAACTTGGTTCATGAAGTGCATGAAAGTGCTTGGGGCATTGGATAGACCAAACGACATGACTAGTCATTCGTATTGACCATCTTGAGTCTTGAATGCTATTTTTCATTCATCTCCAGGTCTAATACGAATTTGGTGATATCCGCTTTTATGTCAATTTTGGTAAACCAACTAGATCTAGCGAGCAGGTCTAGCATATCCTCAAGTCGAGGAATCAGAAGCGATATTTGATTGCTATTTTGTTGATCACTTGACTATCAACACACATCCTCCAAGACCCGTCTTTCTTAGGGTTAAAGAAGGCACGAGCAACGCAAGAACTGAGGTTGTGTCACACAAATCCTTAAGCCAAAAGTTCTTCAACTTGCTTGTTTAACTTGGCTCTCTCCTTAGGATTTATCCTATAATGTGGGAGACTCGGGAGCTGCGATCCTAGGACAAGGTTAATGACATCTTGAATTTCTTGTAATGGTGGTCACTCACTAGGTAATTCCGAGGGTATGATATCAAAAAAATTATTTAACAAGGATTTAAGCTCAGGATCTAGGTTAGGAATAGTGCAATAGATAGGAATTTCTCTAGTAATAATGACCACACAAAATTGGTTGTGTAGGCTCGCTATTTATACAGATTTAAGATCTAGTAAGTGGAGTCCCTTGGTGGTTGTGGCTTGTGGAAGACTTGAGAGTTCTTGATTTGTCATTTTTTGATGATTTTGTTAATTGCAAGATCATGTTTTTGCCTTTGTACCTAAAGGCATAGGTGTTAATACTCTCATGATTAGTAACATTAAGGTCATACAACCAAGGCCAACTTAAAAGCATGTAGGCAATATCCGTTGGTGGAACGTCATGGTAGATCTCATCCTGGTAATCACCCATTTTGATTGTGTACCAAACACCTCACAATCATAGATAAAGTGGTTTTGTCAACCTAGTCTACTTTGAATGGTAACAGATGACTCTACCTTAAGGTTTAGTTTCTTGTAACAGATCTTGAGTGTATGTTGATGGTGCCGCCCTCATCTACAATTAACTTACAAGTTCTCTCCTCGCTTCGGATAGAAGTATAGAAGATACTTGTCCTCTTGCATTCATTGAATTCACTGGTAGTGGAGAGAACGATGCAGACAACATTATCATGAGAATATTCAATTTCTAGTTCATTTTCATCATTCGAGTAGCCTTCAGGTTCAACTACTTGGTTAACTTCCTCGAGTTGATCCTTTGATTCTTGTTTTAAGATTAGGGTCCGTTAAGGACAATGAGAGGCAATGCGACCTTTATTATGACAATGTCGCAACCTTTATTATGACAATAGTGACATTGGGTTGAAGATAAATTTAGTTTAATAACAATGATTAAACGAGTTGGATGATTCATGGTTTAGGCCAGGATTGTTGCCAGTAGTGGGGATTTTTGGTTTGACAAAGCCACTACTTGGGATATACTAGGAAATAATCTTAGTGTCGAGAGATTTAGAAGATACTCGATGAGTTGGATAAATTTTGAGGTACTTCTCAATCTCAAGAGCTCGTCGGGACGCTTCCTCTATAGTGTCAAGAAAACCAAGGGAGGCTTCCCATCGGATGTCAAACCTTTATTCATTAACAAATCTTCAGACATTGATAATTTGGTCCTACTCTATTTTACAACTAAGTAAAAGTTTCTTAAATTGGGTCAGATCGGGCTGAATGCTCTCCACACAATAATTCAATTGTTTAATGTTTAATAATCGGTTAATCAGTTGGCTTCGAAAGTAGGTTGACAAATATTTTTCTTTTAATTTTTTGTTTCATGACTTCCCATTGAGTGATGGGTGGCTTTTGATGGTCTTCAAGATGATGTTGGACATCTTGGCAACATTTCCTAGTGGACTATCCGTTTTATTTTTGCAAGCTGTACACATTTAATATCAATAATTCCATACCACACAGTAACTTACCATGTTATCAAACCAGTGAACAAACACATTTGGGTCAAACCTACCATCAGAGTCCTATATATCCACTTTGACTCTTCTAGCCATTTCTCCTAGATTGTCAGCAAACTGAACTTGTTGGCCTACTATTCGGGTTTGTGGATTTCTAGCAGTTTCTAGGAATTTCTTATTAAGGTTAAAAGCTTGGTCATTAGGAATTACTGGAACATGGTTGTGAATAGGTGTCCTATAGGTAGACTTAGGATTCGTTCAAACTGGAGCTTGGGGAGTAAGCAAAATTCCTTACTGAAGGTATGGATTGTGCAGAATAGACATGTTGCCTAATTAATTCATCGATCTCCTCATTCATGGGTCGTTTTTGAAGGTGTTGGAGAGCTCTTAGGGCTTGGGTCATTTGGTTTCATAATTGGCTCAACATTGTGTTATGATCTGTTAGTTTGGTCCTAAGGTTGTCTACCTCATTCTATTGGTGTTGGGATTCATTAGGATTGGTTTGGTTTTCACTTTGCTTAGTTATGATTCTAATGCTAATCAAGCATTACAGTGTCCTAAGGTTGTTAATTTGCTGCAATGCACAAGGTAGAAATGTAATGTTCCAAATGGTTCTCTCACTTTTTTTCACACTTTTTGTTTTGTTTCTGTTGTTGGATGATTTGTCGGGCTCGAGGGGTCAGCACGACGTGGTTCGGCCTACACGCGCAAGACCAGCTCAGCGGGGTGCAGAACTTGGAGAAGACATGAAGGGACTGCTCAGCTCGGGTCGTCGCGGTGGTGGGGGATCTCCTTGTTTTGCGGTCGTACTCCTGCAAGAAAAAACCTTCGTTTGGGGGGGGGGGGGGGGAGCCTCTCGACGAGGTCCCTTCGATGGCTAAGTTAACACTATGGATGAGAGTGCTTCTGGCGCCCTTTTCTAGCGTCGGAGCTTTTCTTTTTTCTGAGGTGTAAGAGTGGAGAGAGAGAGTCCTCTTTGAGAGCCCCCCTGGGGTGGCTTTTATACCTGTTCGTCGGCGGCCGATCGTATCTTTACCATCAGTCTTTGTAGTGTTCTCTGCTAAGATGTTTAATGATGTAGGCACCGCCGGCGGCTGTCCGTACCGCGGATGAGCATGTTGCGTGTGGTTCCTGCCCTGCTGTCGCACTATCTTTTCTGATCCCTAAGATTTGATGGAGATTGCACAGCGCCTGATGACACTATCCATCGGGCTTCTCCCCTTGTTATGGCGCGTCGTTCGTGGATGTCAGGGGTCCCATCGCATAAGGATTGACATATCGGTCCGTATCGGTGTGCCGATATTTTATCGGTATCGGTACCATACAGGTATCGGGCGATACACATAGTGCGTATCGCCCGGTATATTAAATATAATATAATATAATATAAATAATATATTAAAAATAAAAAGGCGGCGTCACCTCAATTCTTTCCGTGGGGAAAAGAACATGGTGGCGACGCTAGGCGGGGCAGCCGCTGGGCCACCCGGGCGGAGTCGCTGCTAGGGCGGCATGAGGTACTTCTCCTCTTGCTCTTCTTCTTCTACTTTTCCTCTTCTTCTTCTTTCCTTTTTCTTCCTTAATCGACCGCTGACGGTCGATTTCTCCTTAAATCGACCGCAGACGACGGAAATCGATCGTCGACGGTTGATCTTAGTGCTATCGCCCGGTAGCGGTCGGTCCGTGTACCGGTCAGCTGTCGGACCGATATGTACCGGGCGGTACTAGTCTTATCGCTCGGTAAGGAAAACCTTGTCATCGCGTGCCTAATCAATCGGTCCTATTCCAGGTCGAGTCTGCCCAGGCCATGTCGATCGATCGGGGAGGAGGCCCATTATTACCCCTATCAGTTTCAATTTGTTTTTTGGTATAACTTTAAGGGTTTAAATTTTAATAGTATTGTAGTGGTAGCTAAAGGGGAGAGAGATGGTGATAAATAAAAAAAGGAGAAAACAAGGGGAGGAACGATGAAAATCATAATCTAACAAAAATACATGTGTTTTTGATAAAAATATTAGTGATTTTTTTTAAAGACAACTGCTCCAAACTCCAACTCCACATGCAAGGGGTTGACGATGGAGGAGCAATGATTTGTGAATATTGATTGAAGTGTGGTTTGCTGTATCAGCGTTATGTATCGATCCGATAGGCGATCGGCATACAGACCACCCTATATCGGGTAGTACCATTACATGACCTCATGTCACTCATACAAGGTCTGTATCGATCGGTAACGGTCATATTTTGATCGTTACCGACCAAGGGCTGAGATTGCGTTATTTTAAACGGTCAAATTGATTGTTTGAACCTATTTCACTCTCTCAGTCTCTTCAACCTTAGTTGCATTGATCCACATGAAGGTCCGCAATAGACTCTCGTATAAACGGTTGGAGAAATTGGTATATGTCCATTATAACATGCGACTAAGTGGTCCACCAATCTCAGACGAATAATCGCTCCAAACTCTAACTCCACATGCAAGGGGTTGCGATGGAGGAGTAATGATTTGTGAGTATTGATTGAAGCGTGGTTTGCTGTACCGGCAGTATGTATCGATCCGACAGACGATAGGTATGCAGATCACCCTATATCGGGTAGTACCATTACATGACCTCATGTCGCTCAATACAAGGTCTGTATCGATCGGTAATGGTCAGATTTCGATCGTTACCTACCAAGGGCTAAGATTGCCCTATTTTAAATAGTCAAATTGATTGTTTGAACCTATTTCACTCTCTCAATCTCTTCAACCTTAGTTGTATTGATTCACATGAAGGTCCGTAATAGACTATCGTATAGACGGTTGGAGAAATTGGAATATGTCCATTGTTACATGCAGCTAAGGTTGCAGTGTGCCAAGCTAGACAAGGAGCTAGAGGAAATAAAGATTGACCCCATCGACCTTTAATTCTACAACGAAGATTCAGAGCCGATGTTAGAGTTGGTCGAAGCAACGAAGAACTAAGAGGATTCTTTACTTGATGAGGTGGGAGATCCTCAACATCCTTCGCATTTTATCATCGAGACAATAGAATTAGAGGAAGTATATCCCCAGCAAGAGGAAGATTCCCCTTGATTAGAACGTGATGAAAGGAGTCGGACAACATCGAGTTAGACTACTCGAGTAATTAGAGATACCCAACAATCACCGTCGTCCGCCTTGTGTGCAAAGGCAAAGGCAAAGGGGAAGGTAATAGCATCAGTTGCATCATTGGAAAGAATCGAGTCGAGCAATGAAACACCTCAATTGCATTCAAGAGACATGGTAGTGACGTGAACAATAGTGCCTCGATCAATGATGGCAACAACGTTAGGGAGTCGATGGTCTCGTATACACAATTTGAGAGTGGTGCATGGATCGAGTAGTATTTTACACGTCACCTAAGATTCGGATCATGAAACTTGACGAGGTACCGGTCAAGTTTATAGATAGAAGGGGAAGGCAATGGATGATTTTGAACATATACGACAGAGCATACACAATGTAGACACTAAGGTTTGACTTCGTGCATATCGGTTGTCTGACATATTGTCGTATCGATGCAGGACTGTCTTGATGCAGTTGGTACCGCATGGTATTAAAATATAATATAATATTTTTATAATATAATATTAAAATATTAAAATATTAAAAAAAGAAAAGGGGCGACGTCGCCTCAATCTGTCTCCCCGTGAGGGGAGACGCTCCGTCTCCTCGCGCGGGAGAAAAAGCGGTCGCGGGCGACCCGCGGGCGGCGACGGCAGGCTGGCGAGGTATTCTTTCTTCCCTCTTCCTCAATTGATCGCCGACGATCGATTTCTTCTTTAATCGGTCACTGGCGGTCGCGGCGATCGATTTTTGACGGAACCGCCCGGTAGCGGGTGGTTCATGTACCGGTAACCCGGTGGACCGATGATTTCGACCGTCGATGGTCGATGTTTAACGGAACCGCCCGGTAGCGGGTGGTTCACGTACTGGTAACCTGGCAGACCGGTATGTATTTCCTGTACCAGGCGGTACAGGTCGAAATTGCAAACCTTGGTAGACACAACTGTCGTATTATGGAGAATCTTACGACTAACAACAATACGATGATAGTTTGCCATACTTCTCCGAGAAGCAGTATGGTGATCAATCTAATGATACAAAATAGATCAATGGTGAAAATAGAAGTTTCGGCATTATTTTTCATGCTTCGCACCAGTACTTGCCACAATCGTACTTGCCTCAGGATTTGCCACGTGATTCACGACGATCAGACTACGATCATCATCGATGTACTAATGACATATAGTATACCGATATAATATGTTGTGGGATCAATTTCAGGATTGGGTCCAACAAACATATCAAATTGATATATAAATACATAGGATTGAGGACCCTGATCAATCGCTCGTGGAGTCCCGTTGTTCTTTGTGGTGGTAGAATCAAATATATCCATCGATTGATTACTTGATTCATTTGAGCCTTAAGGTTTCAATTATTTTAAAAAAGAATCTAACAATTCAAATCGTTTCTTTTTAGGCAATTCAATATTAACAGAAGGACGATTCGAAATGTATCACAAAGCTACTCCTCAAAGTTTGAAAAAGATATGTGTCACCATTCTTTCCTAATTTAATTTTTTTATAAAATTATACTAAAATTATATTTATTTTCAACTTTAAAACCCTAATCTATTATTTATTTTTAGGTATTTTTTGAGCCATTTTTGGTGTATTGTTGGTACACCTGACGTATCAACATATGGTATGTTGGTATCAAGGTTTGCCTTACCGAGCGATAAGGCCTCGTACTGGGTGGTACGTATCGGACCGTCGGTTAATCGGTACGTGGACTGCTCGTTATCGAGCGGTACCATTGAAATCGATCGTTAGCGGTCGATTGAGGGAGAAAGAAGAAGAGGGAGATAAAGACGGAGAAACCTGGTTTCCCCACGCGTTGCTTGGTTCCCCCGCGCGATTCGTTGCCCGTGGGCGATTCCTTCTCCTCGCGTAAGGAGGCGAAACGTCTCACTGTGCAGGGAGAAGGAACGAGGCGACGTCGCCTCGATGACGTTGCCCTTTTATTTTTCTAATTTATATTATATATATTGTATTATATTATATTATATTATAATATACCGAGCGGTATGCACTGTGTGTATCGCTCGGTACTGGATATGCTGGTACGGACCTGTATGGAAAACCTTGGTGGTTGGTATGCTAGTATGTACCGTATCGATACATGGTTAGTACACTGGTACAAATCCATATGGTGAAGCTTTTGTTGCTAGTTGGGGTCCAATGGAGTATAGGGCAGGTTTTTTGAGGACTTTGAAACCAAATTGATGTGGAACTGAGAAAGCAAGAAAGCAAGAAAGCAAGAGAGGAGTGAGATCAAAGAGGGAGTAAGAGACTAGAAGAGTAGAGAAGATGCAAGTTTTTCATTTAAATTTGCAGTGATTCATCCATTAACAAGCTCTCTATTTATAGGGGTTTAGGAGCCTTGGTATAATCAATGAAGCCAATAATTCCCAAGGATAATCTCATAAGGAACTTGTATGCCTTTGGAATACCAAAATGTGGCTTTTAGATACCTAAATAGTAAAGAGTGCACTTAATACAAAGGAAGAGTCGGAAGAATTAACACCTAGAAAGACCCAAAAGACTTTTTAATTTTTCACGCAACTCTTGGAGTTTTTGGGAAAAATAATTGGTGAGTTCATGCTGATTTCATTGCCTAGAATAAACTCTTCTGAAAACCTTTATAAAGCTAGATGGTTCTCCATCACTTGGTCATTTTTAGGTTACACTGGTACCTTAAAGATAATAAAGAGATCTTCAGACATTGCTATGGAGGTTTGTGTAATAATTGGAGTGTTTTTGTGCTGGGGGATCCATAGGAGGGGACTTTCCTGTCTTGATAAAAAAGTGTAATCATGTTTCAGCTCCAGACTTTGTTGATGCTTCAATGTATCAGTTGTAGGAATCATTTATATTGTTTGGTTACATTGGTATGTTGGTATTATGTTCATAGCTTTGTATTCCTTGTACTCTTTCTTAAGGACTTTGATGGATTTAACAAATAATTGATTTGAAGTAGGACAGGCATTGTGAGTCTTTCAATGCGTGGATGAGAATAAGAAAGCTAAGCCAAGTACCTAAGATGAATATTGTTCGTTAGATAAGTAGATTCCAATGGTGGATGCCAATCATTTCATGATACAATGACATACTGTGTGGTTGTTTGATGAACTTAATAAGAATATCCATCATTTTAACCTCTTTATGTACACTTGAACTTGCATGAATGTGGTTGGCAATTTATTGCCCTTAATGGATTCCAGTAATCATTGGAATAATTGGGAATAAAGTAGTTGATACCTCATTGTCGTTGAAATTGGCATTACTTTCTTTTCCTTTTAAATTTGGACTTCGTGTTTTTCATTATATTTTGCATGCAGGCTGTGGCTGACATAATTCGAACTACTTTGGGTCCTCGATCTATGCTTAAGATGCTGCTTGATGCTGCTGGAGGTCTGTTTTCAGACTTTTTTATTTGGCATTGTTAACATCTTAAGCTATTCTTTTGTTGATCTCTGCATCCATTGTTGTGATAATGACACCGTAAGCCTCTTAAGTTATTATTTGATTGGTCTTTATATTTATTATTGTGATGATCTTTTAATATTCAATTATGCATTAGACTTTTGGTCTTATAAAATCATTAATCTGATCCTTTGTTGCATTCTATTGTGTACATCTACCCTCAAAGAAGAGATATTTTGCTTATGCCTCTTAGAATCTATAGTAAGGAGGGTCAATTTGTTAACCCATAAAATAATGTCTAAAGTTGAGAATGATTGTGAATGTGTTAAAAAAAGGTGCACAATTATGTGTAGTAAGTAGTGAACTTGTTGGCCTAGAATTGCAGAAATTGAAGGATTTAGACAATTTATGTGATGATGTTTCTAAAAGTAAGGTTTTCCATATCAGGCGGTATCGCTCGTATTGGGCGGTATGTATCGGTCCACTAGCTGATCGGTACATGGCGGATCACCCGCTACCGGACATCGCCAAGTAGCGGTTGTTTTCGCCTGTTTCCACATGAAATTGATTGGTAACAGTCGATTTCGATCGTTGCTGGCCGCTGTCAGGCAGTAACGATTGATTTCGACTATTGTCGGCCGATTTCGGGCGATATCAGTTGAGGGAGGGAGAAAAATACCTAGAGTCCTCTTCGCCCACACGATCCATCGCTCGCGGGCGGTTTCTTCTCCCCGCGTGGGAGAAGAGAAGTCTCCCCAAGTGGGGATAAGGAATGAGGTGACATCGTCTCTTTTTTTATTGTTATTTTTTATATTATATTTATATAATATAATATAACTTTTTGTCATTGTATTTGGCACATTTTAGCAGCTAAGATTAGCTAAAATATTGTCAACATTCATAAGCTTGTAGAATTGTTAAAAAAATCATTTGAGAAGATATCGATCAGTTAGTTGTTGTTGTTTCAGTTGTAAAATCAAAGCCCAAATTCCATATTGATCATATCAGACCATTAGCTGAAATTCTGGAATAGAACCTTAAGAACAGACTAGCTGTAAATTAGCTAAAATTTGCAGAATTTTGAGATGTACACCATATTGAACTATTCTGGAGCAAATTTTGGAGAGTTGTTAGGTCACCAAGCATAACAAAAATGGTAAAGAACTTTCTCAAGTTTCTCCTGTTCTGATTGCTTTGTTTGCAGAAGCTGTTGATTATGATTATGATATTTCCAATTTTTATTGGTTATTGTTATGGAATCTTGACTGCCTCATGGTGGTGGTTTGGGCTTGTTGAAGAGCACCAAAGCAAGATCAAAGGGGCTTGCAAGTTTGCTAAAATATCCTTTCATCTGATGTAAATACGATGTGTTTAAGGCTGAGTGACTTCTAGTAATAAGTGGTTGTGTGCAGAATTTTGTCGTTTCTAGTGTCTTAAGTTAGGTGATTACTGGGGGTGATGGAAGTGGGTAAAGGTAATTAGGTGTAGATCTGTCAGTCTAAAGGGATGATTGAATTAGGACAAATAGATGACAAAAATGAAAAAGATGACAATAAAGTTAAATCTGTTGCCATTTAAATGTGATAATTTGATGGCATCTGATGCAAACATTTTTTGTTCAACTGATACAAACAATATCAGCCTCTGGCATCTCTGACTTGCCATGGAACACAATTTTCATTGGAAGATTCTTTGGGGCTCATGAACAATGACGAAGATTTGTACCAGGTCATGACCTACGTATATGTTTTAGTTTATTCTTCCTATGCTAGTATTAATTTTCCAGGCTAATTCTGCCCTTCTTGCTGGTTGTGCTTCGAGTGGTTCGTCACTTGAAGTGGTTTTCAAATTCATTATTGTGATATACTTTTTAACATAACTCTCCTCACTTTTTTCTGTTCAAACTATTGTTGTCAGGGATTGTGGTTACTAATGACGGAAATGCTATACTTCGTGAGCTTGATCTTGCTCACCCAGCTGCCAAGGTTTGTCCATGCTAGTTGATTTTAGTTGTGTTAAGTTACTTGTATATGCTCTCTTATTTTGAGTCGATTGCTGTTGTTTTTAATATCATGAATTTTAGATCAGTATTGTTTTACAAAATGGATTGTTTTGTTCTATTTCATTTTACTTGAGAACTCTCACAGCAGGCTTCATAACTGTACTAAACGCAATACGATGCTTTTTTTTCTCTGACTTTACAGTCAATGATTGAACTAAGCCGCACACAGGATGAGGAAGTTGGAGATGGCACAACATCTGTTATTGTACTAGGTGCATTCTGTTATTTTGTTTTTGAATCTCCTTGTGAATTTATGTGTATGTAGGATCTGCCTCATCATCTAGATAACTACACAATACATAGTCAAATTGAATCAAAAGCAATGTACCTGATCTGAAACATTATCTTTGAATCATCTGCCATGTCTTTAATAATGTTAGCAAGATGTGCTGATGCTTTTTTTTGGTTCATTTTGGTTTTCTTGTATGTTGCCTGAGCTAGTATCTAAGAAACTTTTTATTTTTGGAAATGGTGATATTTTGCATGAAATTTCTTAAAGCTGGTGAGATGCTCCATGTTGCTGCTACTTTCATTGACAAGAACTACCATCCTACTGTTATATGTCGAGGTAATCTTGAAATAGGCATCTATTTCAATTTGCACCATATATGTACATACATGTGTATCTGTGCTGTTTGGTTCATTGTCTCTAAGATTGTCTAATCTTTTCTTCAGCATATAATAAAGCTCTTGAAGATTCTATTGCCGTTCTGGACAATATTGCAATGCCTATTGATGTCACTGACCGTAAGTTCTTCAATTTCTTGCATTTAGTTATTCAGTGTTGCACAGCAAATCTTTTGATGGTCATGACCTATGGTTCAGTGTTACACACCCTTGTTTGTTGTTTTCTTTTTAATTCTTGTGGATCTCCCTTCACTTCTGCCGTGTGCAATATCTTTTTGAAATGAGTTTGAATAATTTTCATTTGGATTCGTCTTCATAGGTGCCACGGTGCTGGGCCTTGTCAAAAGTTGTATAGGCACAAAATTTACTGGACAATTTGGGGACCTAATTGCTGTGAGTATTTCCTTGTGATAACTTAGTTTTCAGTTCTAATGAGATACTTTATTTATTAGTTAAACATGAGAAGGCTATATTCCAAAGTTGACTATGATGCTTGGTGAAAGTTGTATTATATCATCCAACACCTGAAATTCTAACTTTTTATCTTGTCATTTTCAGGATCTTGCCATTGATGCTACAACCACAGTTGGTGTGGACCTTGGCCAAGGTCTACGTGAGGTTGATATAAAAAAATATATAAAAGTTGAGAAGGTTCCTGGAGGGCAGCTGGAAGATTCCAAGGTTCTTAAGGGAGTTATGATTAATAAGGATGTTGTGGCACCTGGAAAAATGAGGAGAAAGATATTGAACCCACGCATTATTCTCCTTGATTGCCCCCTTGAGTATAAGAAAGGAGAAAACCAAACTAATGCCGAGTTGGTCAAGGAAGAAGACTGGTACGAAGTTGATTTAATTTGGCTTGTTTTTTTTTTTACTAAACAATATATTGCAGATCCTGAATGTGATGATTAATTTCAGGTCAAGCTTACTCATTCTTAAGTAATAAAAAATGCTTGGAACTTTTGTATTCTGAAAATTGGAAATTTATGGATAACTTATAATTCTTATAGAGGTTGTTGTTGAGATAAGTAATGACTATGTAGCAAAATTATTGTCTTTTATGTACAATTGCAGGTAGTCAGCATGGTTAATGTCATGACACTTATTATATTTACAGCCTAATTCAACACTTCTTAAGGTAGTTAGTGTTATTTTTGGGCTGAACATGGGCGCACAGTTTTATATAGTATTATCCCTAATGGAAGTTAAAACTTTTTCATCAAAGACAGAGTAGAGCTTGTGTGACAAACATGTTATTCATCAATATCAAGTATTCCATCAACATCTACTGAAGAGCCTGCATTAACATGTATGTCCATCTCCAGGGAAGTTCTGCTAAAGATGGAGGAGGAGTATATACAGAATCTGTGCATGCAGATACTGAAGTTTAAACCTGACTTGGTCATTACAGAAAAGGGGCTCAGTGATCTTGCATGTCATTACCTCAGCAAGGCCGGAGTCAGCGCCATCCGGAGATTGAGAAAGACTGACAATAACAGGATTGCAAAGGCTTGTGGAGCTGTTGTCGTCAACAGGCCAGAGGAGTTGCAAGAATCTGATGTTGGAACAGGAGCAGGGCTATTTGAAGTCAAGAAATTTGGTGATGAGTTTTTTGCGTATATTGTTGATTGCAAAGATCCAAAAGCCTGTACTGTCCTTTTGAGAGGTGCCAGCAAGGATCTTTTGAATGAGGTTGAGAGGAACTTGCAGGTACATTTTCATGTTCTCATGTCTGTACATGTTTATTTAAATCATGGGTGTCATGCAATAACTAAGTCTGGATCCACAGGATGCTATGTCAGTGGCCCGAAACATCTTGAAAAATCCGAAGCTTCTTCCTGGTGGTGGTGCAACCGAGCTAACAGTATCGGCTGCACTAAAACAGAAGAGCTCATCAATTGAAGGGATAGAAAAGGTGATAACTAGATTACTTACCCGTATAGTATGCTCTTATTCATTAAGTAGAATTGCAGAATCAAATGATGTTATACTCTAGGCATATGACAACTAAAATTGATCTTCCGCTTGGTTGTGTAATCAGTGGCCCTATGAAGCTGCTGCTGTAGCTTTCGAGGCAATCCCACGAACCTTGGCTCAGAATTGCGGGGTGAACGTCATTAGAACAATGACTGCCCTCCAAGGAAAGGTGAAGTATAACCTTCTCTCCACTGTAATCTTATACGGAGTTCCTTTGTCTGGAAATTTGGACCTTGAATCTGATCTACTTCGGTCAGGTCGATCGTTACTGATCAGACCCCCTTTGTAAGGCTTGACAGATAATATGGCTGCCTATGGACATGTCACTTGCTGAACCATGAGATTGATTTACTTGACTAGGCTTGAAGGTTATTGTGACCATACTGCAAGATCACATCATTTGCCTATTTTGTGCTGCAGCATGCTAATGTCGGGAATGAATGGGTCGGCATTGATGGAAATACTGGTGACATTGTTGATATGAAAGAGCGGAAGGTATGGGTTGCGTGCTAACCTCCCTTCATTCTCGTTCTCGGTCTTTCTGCGCCTAATTGGTGTTTCATTTCAGATATGGGACTCCTACAATGTAAAGGCCCAAACTTTTAAGACGGCCATCGAGGCTGCTTGCATGCTTTTGAGGATTGATGACATTGTGAGTGGGATCAAGAAGAAGCAGGCTCCTGGGGCTGGCCCGACTCCATCTAAGCCTAAGATCGAGGATGAAGGAGATGCAGACAACGAGCAGATCCTACCGGAATAGAGAGCCCAGAGGACGTGAGGTTTTATGTCACTAGCAGGATTGTTTAGAACCCATGGGTGCTTGAGTTCCGGGGTGGTTGATGATGTTTTCTGTGCGTCGAGGGGCATCCCTTCATGATGTATTTGCTCGAGAAATTTTGTTTGAACTTGGGAAGTTGGGTGTTACCTTTTGTTTTGGCTTTCCCTTTATTTATGCACTGTAACAGGAGGTAAAAAAATTGTTTTAGTTCGATTGGGGTCCTATTTTTGTTTTTTTTTCCTGTTTTCCTTGAGAATGCTGTCAACTTTGTGCATGGCTGAAACAGAAAAACCAAAGGAACAGAGATCGTGGAAATATGTTGCTTGACATTCCCATCTGTTTTCTCTGCAATTGGCATTGTGATCTTTGTGTGGGAGGCTTAAGCTCAAGAGTGCCTATGCACGAATCTCACACCGAAGTAGGCAAGGCATTGTAATGAGGGTAGATATTGGTGTAACGAGGAATCCCGCATTAATGACCGGTGATGCAAACAATGAGATAAAACAGGACCAATGAAATCAATATTTGATGATTTGGATCCTCTCAATCTCTTGGGGCGATCAATAAATTTGATGTGTACCATTACTTATGAATCTCATATCTTTTTCTCTAAATCTACAATCTCGTTTAGCAAGAATATGTTTAATGATTTATTTTTAATTTTAGAAATTTCTAAGTTTAGTATGATAATATATATATTTTTAAGTGAATTTAACTTTATATATATATATATATATATATTAATTTATCAAATTCATTAAAGAGGAATATTTGATTTTTTTAATAATTTATATTTTCTACTAATATTTTTAAGCTCATCATACAAATCATAAAATGTATCAGGTAATTCATCGTAATAACAATGTTACGGAAGAGTCACATACATCATCGTTGAAAGCCATTAATACAAAATTTGTTATTTCGTTTTTTGATGCACTTGATTCATATCATATTGTCTTGAATGATTTTTTCTTCTTTTTAGGTTGGTAGCTTCTTCTTAAGTTATATTCATTTTTGAAGTATCGAGATTTTTTTACATTAATAACATATTATTGTATCCATCTTAGGTTCACTTTTATTCTTGTCTTCTTGTATTACAAAATTAGTTTTGTTCATTTTCATGAATGTTTTAAATCTTCTTGTAAGAATTTCTAGTCATCATGATCATCACTTGAGATTTCGCTTGTGTAGTCATCTTTGTATCTAAGCGTAATATCATTCATGTTCTTTGAAAGGTTGTCCGTTTGTTCATCATGTGTTTTAGTAAGTCATTTCATAGATAATTAAAGATCCTTTAAGTTCTTCAAGAGAAAAATTATTGAAGTGTAAAATAAGTTTAAGAGAAAAGTTATTTACTAATAGCTTTTAAACCAATACAATATATGTAAAACAAGTGTACATGTTAATGATGATTTTTCTTTATTTTATCTTAAATAATTTATAACTATGTACAAGAAGAATATTTTAGATTTTTTACTCTACTTGTGCCTTCATGAGTACCTTAAGTGTGTGCCAAATATTATGTTCAACGTCGCAAGTAGAAACATGAAGATTTTATTGGTTTAGTATTTAAGAAAAATATTGTCTTATTAAAATCATTTCATTCATTTATTAGTTTAAAATATTTTTGAAAACCACATTCAACTTCCACAAATCAAAATCAATAGAAATTAAAAAAAATTCTTATTCATGTTTTCATATAAGTAAAGTTCGTCCTATTGAACATGGGAGGACGAATGATAGAGTGACTTTCTTGATTGCTAGAAAAATCTATTAAATCTCTCTTGGGTGTTAATCCAATTAAGAGAACTAAGATTTGATACAAACTGTTAGGATCGTAATAATACTAAGAGGTGCGGGAGAGATAAATTAGTGTTATCGCAAAGAGATCCAATTTGAAAAATTAGATCCAAAAAGCATTTAACCAAAAGTACAAGTAAAGATAGTGAGTGAAATAAATCAATAAGTAATAAAAAAATAAGAAGAGTAACTTAAGCTAAACTTTGGGAAACTATATTACTACCAAGATGCTAGTCTAATTTACAAGAAATATATTTTATTCTTTACCTAAAGGTCAAAATTATCTAGGGGAATAGCCATATATATTATTATAAAAAGATAAAAAAAGTAAAAAGAAGCACCTAGGATCATAGTTGCCCTTTCGTCATGATCCTCTTTCCCCATATGATGTCTAATATGCTGAACTGGAAATGGAACAAAGAACAAAAAGAAAAAAACAATACAAAATAAATGATTTCAAGAACCAACAAACCTGGTGCTATAAAAAAAGATTTCTTCAATACTTAAAACATTGGAAAACATTTGACCCTCGAGTTACATAATGCAAGGAAAGTAACAGGATCTAAATCGCAAGCAAGTCTGGCCAAGAACCTTGGCATTCTGAGAGACCACTCACTGCAACTTAATTTGATCTCACCATACTGTTGTGAGTTAAGAACATAGAGGGACATGATACTTGCAATACACCCCCAAGCTGGATGATCTTTGTCATCTCCCCGGTGGTTATGCTGTAACAACACAGTGCTAGGGTGTTATCAAATCGTATGTGCAGGTAGACTCCATCGCCACCGCTAAATGAGAGGAGGTCGATCTGATTGATACTGGAGATGTATACATCTCCAATAATTTCCATCGGAATATTGTGGATTAAGTGCAATCGATGCTTTCTCTCCCACCCTCCTTCCTTTGCCATCATCCATATCGTTATCGCTCTATCTGTCAAGAGTCGAATGACAGTTAAAATCCCTCCTTCATCATATGTCACCCCGAGCTTCTGAGCACACACACCGCCACCTTCATCCATGGTCGGTAGTGGCGTATGGCCGGCGACGTCCTTCTCGACGTCAAACCATAATAAGTAGGGAGATCGATCCCAGTAGATGACACGCCTTGTGGACAAAGAAGGATGGATTTGCCCATGAAAAGCCAGTGTGTCTCTGATGATGAGCCTGTGATCAGAAACTATCCATCTCCCTGTGGCAGAGGAGTAAACCTGGAACAAGTATTCTTCAGAATCGTCCCATCGTCCCAGCACAAGGTTTACCAGTTTGTAACCGGCAGCAGCGGTCGTGGAGGCATCTAGAGCTAGTCCAAGACATCGCGAATCGTTGATCTTAGGTATCGTGTGACCCACTTTTGTTGCTAGATTCCACACGTAGTAGACTCTCGAATCTGATTTCATCAGCAGTACCAAGAGGAGGAGATGACCGACGAGGGCAAGAACGTTGTTGTATATGGTGCCATCCGGAAGGGTGGGAAAGAACGAGTTGGGCATGCAACTGTTGAGCTCCCCGGGGATGTCGATGGGGAACAGGAAGATGCCACCTTGACGCTTATACACCAAGCCGAAGGAGACGGGCGATCCATGGCATGACAGCTTCTGCATGAATTCGTGGTCGTGGGAGATGAGGCGATTCCACTTCTTAGATACGGACTTGAACCTACAGAGGCACTTACGAGGAACCCTTGGGAGGATATCGTAGTGGAGGATGTCTTCGGGGATCCTTGCCGCCATGTTTCTTTACCTGTTTGAGTTATAATTCACATCACAGATAAAAATAAATGTTACAGATGAGTAGAACATGATGAAGCATCAAAAACAATAAGCAAGAAATAGTAGTAAAAGAAAAGTGTAAATCTTACTGATGATAAAAAGGCCAAAAAAGAGGGTTATGGATGGATGTGAGCAGGTATGAAACTTCACAACACATAATGAAGCCTTTATACGGTACAGAGTTGTGTTTGTGATCATAGATTAGACCTGAATGTTTTGTAAGAATAGATTAGGAATCATTCTTATTTTGGTCATAATTAATTATCGATATTAGTGTGGTTTTTTAATTTTCTTTAGGTTAAATATAGTAACTAAATGGTTAAGTTACACAGTAATTATTGATTGATTTAATGTGAAAGAAATTAAAATTATATATTTTTTTTTTAGCAAGATAAAGAAAGAAATGATGCTATTAGATAGTGTTGAGAGAAATGGTAGTAGTGTGAAAAACAAGGATAGTATTGTAATGCATAGTAGGAATATAAACGAGTCGGATAGGATCGAGAGTGCTTCCCCATCCCTGTCCCTGTCTCATCCCCCATCTCCACCCCCATTCCCCCATTTAGATGGGGCGAGGGCGAGGATGGTGAATCCCTGTTAAGAGGCAATGATCTTGTAGAAACTTTACATTCTTATAATTTAATTTATTTTTCTATTTTTAAAACTAATTAATTATATCAAAATATAAAATAATTATAAGTATAAAATGTTGAATCATTTTCCTCCTACATGTAGGCCATGGGAGAGGGGTGTTACTATTGAATACTGATATTGTTATATCTAGTTGGATCAAACTATAAATCTCAATTGAATCACAATTGACTTAATCAACATTCAATCCAATCTGATTTGAATCAGGTAGGCTCGACGTTCGGGTCCAATGTTTAGGCTCATATCCTGATGCGATGGGGTAGGCAGTGCTCTATCCTTCCTTGCCCTATATTTACGTTGGTAATATCGGTACTTGCAAACATAATTGACATATATAATACATAGATTTATTCTCTTATTTATATTTTATGTTCCCAATATCTTCGTGGTTTGTAAATATTATCCTTCATACATGTTATGAACTATGTTGCACTCAATAATCCATTGATTTATGAAAACAAATTTTAAGTGGTGATAGGAAATTTATCAACGGTTAGTATACAATTGCCACGTGTCATCCAAGTCATCCGTTTACATGTATAAATATTTAAAGACAAACACAAGCTTCCATCTAATTTATTAAAATAAGAAAGATAATCACAAATTTTTTCTCTTCCTTTATAATATAGAATGACATCACAAACTTTCTTCCCCTCTTTCAAGATATAAAAATACATCCTAAATAGGAAAATATGGAAAAAAACTCGCTATTTGAACCCATATTTGGGGATCTGGAATACTAACTTGAGCGTCGGAGGGATTAGGATGAGAAACCCCTTGCCACTGACCGCTTGCGTAAAACCTCGACATATCTAAGGAGCACCTCGAGGTGCGATCGAATGCTCGTAGGCATGGTCGAGACGCACCTCGGGACGACCTCAAGCTACTTTCAATAGATGAGCCATGCCTTGGGACAACCGCTGGATCGTCACTGTGAGCCAACAATACACTGAGAGTCTTCCTGTCATCTTAGCTCCCTGCTCAAGTTACACCCTCACCCTAGAGTGGACCCCTCGCACGGATCTTCGCCTTCAGAATTGAACCATGCCATGTTAGCTCCCTAGTCAATGGTACCAAAGCAACAATATTTTGACTTAAGATAAAATGTGACTTATCGTATTGACGCTAGAAGGAGGGCCCAAATATTACAAGAACGTCCATCAACGACTCCTCCTAAGAAACACTGTAAGGAGGTGCCCCCCTCCAGCACTCAATTCCTTCGAACAAGAACACCTTCCCCCACCCTTTTTTGGTAGATATGTGCCTCCACATCAACACAAACCTCGGGATCACTCCAAGAGAAGATACCCCGACCTGAGGCACCACGATTAAGCGCCAAGTCACTCCCAAAATTAGCTTGGGAAAATCCTTCCACCCGAGCCTTCTCTTCCAATTCCCCAAAAAGAACTCTTCGATGAGGCTACACCCGAGAGGGAACTCATCGCCTCGAGATTATGGAAGGCAGGGATCTACCTTGAGAGCAACACATCAATAAAAAAATGATTATATCCTTAAAGCACCACTAGATCGAAAACCCTTGATAGAACGATACATGAAGAAAGAAAATTTCATTAAAAGTGGGAGGCTTGCACTAGTGAAGTACTTACAATCAAGGGCTCACATCTGATTGACCCAAATTAGAACCCTTAGAAAAGGACAGAAAATAAAAAAGGAAACCAAAGTATTTAATCAAAAGAGGAGAATGAGTCAGGGTTGTCGTCGAAAGGGGTCTACGCTTCCAAAGGGATGTTAAGATCTTTGGGCCACTGAGTGAAGGGGCCCTCCTCAACACTTATTTCTAGATGCTTGGCCTTAAAGCACCCCAAAGAAATAAAGTACCCGTATCGATACAAAGCTCTTCCGATCTCAACAGGCCCTATTGAAACTCCTTTGACTCCTTATATGCAGTGATAGCCCCCCTCTCCAAATCGTGAGCTTATCGTTACTCCCCCTCTAGCACCTCTTTAGCCTCCTATCTTGGTGGCCATCAACTCATCAGAACACATATGTAGATTGTCCTCTAACTGGTCACCCCTCTCTTGGTTATCCTTTAACCTTTGTTGTAGAATCGCTAAACATTGCTCAATATCTTCTAATTGTTGTTGGGCTTGCCCCAACAAACCAATCATCTTGGCAATCGACATGTCCTCATTCGCCAAGGGAATCCTCTTCGCCAGCTCGACAATCCTCGCATGGAGACCCTTATTCTCTTCGGCATCACGAGCCCAGTATGAAAAGGCCCATCATATAATGGTGATGTTGCTCAAAACAAACGAGTCAGTACCAGAGAGTCACAGAAAAAAGACCTAAGTGTAGGAACCTACCAGAACCTCATTTCGAAGACACTAGTTAACCAAAAACTCCATTGGGGTATAATTTGAGGTGATAGTGATCTTTGAAACTTCTAGAGGGAAGAATGTAAAGAGAAAAGTTGCTCCAACATGATAGATATTCAGGAGAGATATATCCTGGTTCTCCAGAGGGAGAATCATATACAGCAGACCGCACATGTTGAGGAAGAATACCTCAAGACAATATTTTTACAAAGCTCAATAGACCGAACGAGTGGCGAGGAGTCATCACGTGATCTCGAATGATGTAATGCATTGGTAGATGTATTGTGAGATCAAGTGGGGGAGTTATCCATTGCAACATCATACGAAAGCACACTTAAAATCGATGTGAAAATTGGACTCAACGGAGGGCTGACCCATGGAATGATGGGCGTGAAGGCTATCATCAACTAAATGCAAATCGAGAAGCAGAGCAACTTGGATGGAACTTGGTGAAATATTCAAGCCGCATGAAGGGAGTCGACATAGAAGATGGAACATGGAGTGGAGGCACGGAGCTTTCCTTGGACTGAGGTCAAAGACATGAACTCTTATAGAGGCAAGAGTGAGATCAATCTTATTCCATGGGTTCTTCATTCTGATGAGGCAGACTCATCTTGCATAGTGCTAAAGACAAAGGGAGCTTCGAGGCACATGAACCTTATCTTTAAGACGCATTTGACGGAGGAACTAAGCTGATTCAACTTGCGGATGCAAAGTTACGATCAGAAGGCCTTAGCATGGGTAAGAGGACGCAAAGGTGAGTACTCTTGAAGAATATGCCGTAGTGCTGTCACTCGAGTTGTCATGAAAAAAGTTATGCGCAATGGAGATTGTGCTGGTGGGGGATAAAGGCTCAGGATCCAAACAATGATGCACCAATTTTAGTAAAGTTTAGAAACTTCGAGAGCTACTAGGCGACAGACTGTTCTAGAGCGATGCTTCTTTCGGGTGTGACCCGAGAATGGATGGGCGAAGGTGAATTGCCAAAGGAGCGAACACGATCGAAAGTGGCGAAGGCCCTACGATGTGCTGACGGAGGCCACACATCAAGATATTGTAGTCCGAGTTCATCCCACAAGGATATGAATGTAATGGAGATGTCACCAGGAGGTGACATATTGCAGTGGATTGTAGTGAAATAGTTTGAAATAATACAACACACATAGAAGAAGTCACGTGAGAGACGTGATGATACGGAGGAAGCATTGCTATAGCTTTATCTAAATCAATCTTTCTTTGTCGAACTAAATAAAATCAAATAAGAAAGTTTTGATATTTTCTAACGACGAGCGATGGAGGAGAGATTCGGAGTCATTCGTAGAGGACAAAAGCTTAGAAGCAGGAAACTAAAGAGGCATAGGATTGCTTGCGTAGTGAAGAGGAGTCTGGCCATAGTGGAATATGAGGTGATGGTGATGGGGAGACGATGAGAGTAGATGGGAAGGAAGACATCAAACTTCGTTTGACTTCACGAGGAGGAAAACTAGTTGTAACTTAAAATGGTTCGATTGCTTTGTACTTATGTGGAACTTTTTGGAATATAAATAATTTTTGCTACACTCTAAGAGCCCTTGCAATATCGTATCAAGTAGTAACCTTCTAATATAATAATAAGATCCTAGGATTTGTGTTATATTATGTGACCACGAGTTCTATACATGTGCGAATGATCAAAATATTTTACCATTGTGATTGATCATTCAAGTAGGTAGACTTTTTTTAATCTTGGTACGTGGCAAAAAGCCATTGCATGGATTAACGAGACAATGCTAAATTTGTGACAGTACAGTTGACCGTAAAGAAAACTCAAGCATTCACAATGATCATAGACATGGAGTTGCAAGTTCTTCGAGTGTGTCCCATCGTCGATTTGGATATGGAATATAATCCATATCTTTCCTCAAAGGAAAACATAACTCAAATAGCTACAATACTTGTATCGAAGTTTAGAAGGGACAGGAACACGAGTTTTACTTTGCATCACATCTTTTGCAAGAGAAGTATAAATATATAAATATATATATATATATAATATTTTTTTATTATTTCTAGGGTTCTTAACAGTAGGAATACAAAATTTCACATTGTTCGTATGAGCTATGATAAAACCCAAAGTCAAACACTTTCGTCAGTTCCCGAAATCTTTGGACCAGTCGTATTCATCCAGTTCATGAAATGAATCTGGTGGTCGAATAGATTGGCCCATTATTGAGAAGCAAGAAGCTGAACAGATGTCAAAATCATTTGGAAAGATGGATTCAAATGATACTGTCTCATCGGTAGGGAAGATTTGAGGTTGCGCTAAGTTGGCAAGTTCTCCGGTGATGCTTGTCCCCATCGCATCTTCTTCAACTGAACTTGGAAAAAGAGGATCCATTCCCACCTTCATCGCTTCCGGGATAAGAGTTTGGTCCTGGTTTAGTCTTGTTTGAAAGAGATTGATGCCAGAACTGGAAGTTCCTTGATGTCTCGTCTCAATTCCTCCACTCGGAAGGACAGGGTTATCGGCCACCATTGGCAAATAGGAACCATACGGATCCGCCAATGCCTGATTGCCATGAGAAGCTGAAGCTACAGGATGACGAACATGTCCCGAGTTATCTTGGTGAGTGCTTCGTCGAGGTTGATATTGAGGTCCAAGTTCATAGCTGGGAAGGCTCCGTCTCGTAAACATGTTCACATCCATGGCTAAGTACTGCGTCACGTTCATGGATCCCTCTTGCATGGCCTCCGAGATAGGCCGCTCAACGATACCGGGAATACTGGATGCATCCCCCACCGTCTCGCCGTAGCTTTTCCTCTCCATCGACGGAGGCGGCGGAGCATTGTGTTGGAGCCCGAAGTAGTTGTTCAGTTCATGTTTAAGAATGGCGTTCATTATGTCAACTTCTTTCGCTGTAATCTTGTCTTGGAGGCCCTTCGACTTCTCGACGAGCCGTTGCACCTTCTCTATATCCGGCATCAAGTGCTTGACGACCGCGATCAAGACACTTACTTTCCAAGCCTTCTTTAGGTCATGCGGCTTCCTGTAGGGCGGAGGACTTGGATCCTTGGGCATGCCCATCTCCCGCCACCACTCCTCCGACATGGTAGGCCACCAAGGTGGTGGAACGCCCTTCTCCAGAGGGAACCTCCGCTGAGGAGGGTCACAGTATGGCATCAAGGCCGATAGAAGCGAACCCAAGGTGGTGTCCTGCAGTTCCTGCAGTGAACCAGGCACGGAGAACTCCGGCGTGTTCTCCTTGCCAACGACGTGGGTGGAACTGTCCGTCTGATACTCTCTGATCGCAGCGGGGCCGTTCTGACCGAAGCGGACGATTTCCTTCCACCATTTAAGAAGGTTATTGGAGGCTCCGCTGACTGGCTTTCCTTTGTAGGGCACAATCCCGTAGATGAAGCCTTGAGCGAGGCCCTCTTCCGCCAACTCCCGCATCTCATTCACTATCTTCTCCTGGTTCTGGGCCAGCTTCTTCCTCCGTGACTGTTCTTGCGAGTAATCCAGCAAGGTCGCGCTGCTTTGCTGGATCATCTTACACTTGTGATGCTCGTTAAAGTGCTTCAGTTGGATAATATCGTTCCATATCCGAATCCTGAGCCTCTCAACGTCATGCTCATCGCTCTCTTCCCCATCCGGCAAGCAACCATCGGACATGTTCTCAGGTGGCGGACCCAATAGATCTTCCAACTCGCCGGAAGGATCCACGATAGACTCCAGAATGGTAGAAGAAGAACAATTGCCGGTTCTTTCGGAAAACCCAACACTTTGTTTAGGTTTCTTCTCCTGCATCCTGAATGCGAGCTATCGAACCCTTGAATCTGCCCACATATAGGCGTGAATGAATTTTTTCCAGATTCATTCGGGAATTGTGGAACCAAACTTTTCGGTGGTTTATATGGTGCGTTTGACCTGTAGATAATAAAATTTCTTCTGTGCAGTAAACTTGCATGCCCAACAAATTATTTTTTTCATTTTCTTATTGGATTAAAAGCCAAATAAAATTGTTCGACTTTAATCCAGATTCATGTATACTCATGAACCACATCTTTGCGCACGATCTATTATTATACTGTATCAGAAAAAATTTTCTGATACAGTATAATAAAATTGTTCGACTTTAATTCGAGTGTGACAGTAGTCACAGAAAAATTTTTCTTTAACCAGAAGCAATCATGACATGAACAAGCAAAATGTAAACTAGGAAAGATGGGAGTACACATGAACGAGAAATGATAAGAAATCGACCATTCGGTTGATCTAACATGCTAAAAAATTCATTAAAACGAGCCTCTGATGAACATTACGTATGATCAGTAGTAAATTTATCAAAAAAAATGAGTAGTAGTAAATTTGACAAAAAAAAATGAGACATCCTTCAACACCAAAATGATTATTATGCGCTTCAGTATGCAATCCTATGCTTAATGTGATTGTTTTCAAATTCTAATTTTATTTTACTTAATATACTAGTAACATTTTTCACCCAATATGATCAAGAAAATATTAGAACTTGTAATTTTTTGTGTGCCAATGCATCAACTTTTTTTTTTTTTCATAAATGTATTTTGACTGTTCTGTCAGGATCCTAAATGCGTGATTTCGACACCATCTACTCTTTCAAAAAAAACTAATTCATTATTAGTGAACAAACAATTCAAATTGGAACTTAGTTTAAGCTTAAATTTTTTTTATTTGTAATAGTAGTAACCATGCAATTGTATTTTAGAATATCAAAGTTCACTAACAGGTATTCATAACGATTTAATAAGTCTATATTAAGAGCTCTGGTATCAATTCATCTTTACAAAAGATTAAAGAAAAAAAAATCACCTTTTAGGGGTGTTGTTGAACCAGGAAAAGAGATTTCTCAATCGATAGGCACAATTTGTGTATAATAAACTTTAATCATTGACCAGCCAATCCAACCCTAATATACTTATTAATCTAGTGAACCCTAATAACCCACTGCAATCTCCACACGTACCATTTTGAAGACTATTTTAAGGTTTATATTGGATAAATTATAGTCATGCACTGTATCTAGCATGAATCTGCTGCATTTTTCACGGGCAGCAAATAAGTTAGTTGTAATCTCACCATTGACATAAATGGAACTAATTGATTAGGATTTGTCCATATTCCCTCATAAAACGAACAATAGTTTATTTGTAGATATCTTGGCGTGATACAGTGGGAGGATAACTAGCAGTAACAGTAGCATATTTAGCATTGGTACAGTGGTCACGTTAAAATCGGAAGCTACTTAACATTCAAGATTGTTTATGAAAAATCTTCGTGCCTGCCCAGTAGGCGCGGTCTGTGCCTACGTGTCTGTTTAGTGGGCACGGTTGGTTCTGGCCCACATGCGTTAGCTCGCCCACATTCATCTCGAGCGGAGATGAGGTGGAGCACGGTTGGGTGGAAGAAGCCCTCGGGTTCGGTTCGGAAGATCGACGGTTGATGTCTTGGAGCTTGGGTCGGTCGCAGATTCCTGCAAGAAGGTCGAGTTGGATGAGGTTTCCGACGTGACCCCTCCGATGATTAAGTCAGTTTGGTTGCCGATTTACAATCCCCCTGCTCCGAGATATATGAGCTTTTATAATGGGTTTTACAGTTTATACGTACCTGAGATCTTTAATGCCTCTATTGCTTACCATGCAGTCGTACTTCTTCGTACTGTCCATGGTCCTTGCAGCGAGGCGCGTGTTTTGCCTGCTACAGTTGTGGCGTGCCGATCTTACCTATGTTAGGTCGACCGTACAATTACTGACTCCTCCATGCTTGCATCAGGTCAGCAAAGCTGTGTCGGGTCAGCTACGCTGGAGACCTAATCGTCCATATTATAATATATCAAAGATAACATCAGCCATTGTAATATATGCTTAAGTGAACACAGCTAACACCAGCTAATTCATTCGCTTGTTAGCTTTGGTATACTTCCATAAAATTCTGAAGAAACAATTATGACAACTGCTTTGAAAGTGAAGTTTTTTTAATCACATTTTTAATGTATGAACACGTGATTTCTTAATTGCTATGGATATATGTAGCTTCTGAAATCTTTTTCCTAAAAAGCTACAATTTTGTTGTGAACAGTGGAAAATATGGGGATACTGCATTCAAAAATACTCATCCAAGTTATTTGTGTCTCTTAGTCATAATGCAAAGTTAAGAGAGAGCAATGGTAGAAGATATAGTCCTCGAGGAAAACATAAGTGCATGCGATCACCAATAATAAATGTAATAGGTGAACCAATATAAGGAATCACTGTTTCTGCCCACAATTTTGAGCTAGTTATCGAGGTGGTTCATAATAAGATGTTCTAATGACCATGACTATAATATGTATATATGAAATATTGTTTTCATATTTCTTTTGTTATAATGATGCTAAGCTACCAACGAAGAAGAAGTAGTAGAGCTAATGCAGTATTTAGCTAGAAATTGTAAAGCATTTTGATCCAAAATAAATTTAATAATTTTAAAAATATAATATATAAATATCTTTCATCAAATCTGAGTTAATAAATGTTGGGGACAACTTACGTTGTATGATGAATTATAATAAATTATTAATATAATAACATATAATTTAAATTTTTTTAAAAATATTCATTTTAATCACTTTGATTTTGGTTATGGATCACTTAAGCCCTTATAATTTTACCCGTCTAAAATAACCCTTATATTTTTTAAAAAATAACATATAAACCCCTTTTGTCAAATCTGGATTAATAGACATTAGAGTTTGCTTATGTGACATGCTAACTCATAATAAATAATAAATATAATAATATATAATTTAAATTAAAAAATTAAAACTACTATCAATGGCGGGAGGATGTATCGTCATGGAATCGACCACCAATAGCAACACCGAGTTATTGTTGCCTAGTATGGCATTATATGCATAAAACCTGTCCCTTGTTGGTAAGAAGCTCAGGAGCTTTCGATCCTTCCTCAGGTGGATGTGTGTCGACTAGTCTGATGCTAAGCATACAATGGTCTCATGGTCCTTCTTCCTCTTGGGCATTTTCATCCTTACCGCCTCCCACTTCGGCATCTTCTATACTTTCACACATTGTGTCTATGATGTGATGGTCTAGCTTTCTCACACCTTCACCTCCGGTCTCTCCTACCTCTGCCTCTCCACCTTCATCCATCGCTACGACCTTCGTTGTTTTCTCTTCCTCGATAAGATAAATATTTTTTTCTAAACTTAAATTACATATGTTATTATATTAATAATTTATTATCAATTAACATATCACGTAAGTATACTCTAATGTTTGTCAACTCATATTTGACAGAAGGAGCTTATATGCTACGTCTTTAAAAGTATATGGGCTATTTTAGCCACAAGCAAAATCATAAGAGCTTAAATGGTCTATAACTAAAATCACAAGAGCTAAAATAATTTTTTAAAAAAATTTAAATTATACGTGTCATTATATGAATAATTTATTATAAATCAATATTTTACGTAATAAGACTTTAACTTCTATTAACATAAACTTGATAAAAGAAACTATGATATGTTTTTGAAAATATAAAAATTATTTTAGATATGAATAAATCTTAAGAACTTAAATGGTTCACGACTAAAATAATATATATATAAGCTAAAATAAATGTAATGCCTTAAATCTATTCTTGGTGACCGACTTTTATGAATCACATGCACTTACGTTTTCCCCCGATGACTATATCTTAATTTTGCTTTGCATTACGATAAAGAGACACAAATAATTTGATGTTTTTTTTTTTTTTGCATGCAATATCTCCACCTTTTCCACGGTTCAAAAAATTGTAGCCTTTTAGGAAAAAGACGTTCAGAAGCTATCTACAACCTTAGCAATTAAGAAATCACGTGTACATACATTAAGAATGTGATCAAATACTTCACTTTTAAAGCACTTGTCATAAATTGTTTCTCCAAAATGTTATGGAAGTATAACAAAACTAACAAGCCAATGAATTCGTCAGTGTCACTTAAGCATATATTACAATGGCTGATGTTATCTTGAATGTTTAGTAGTTTCCAATTTTAATGTGACCACTGTATCACTGCTAATTATGCTTGATATCCTCCTACTATATCACACCAAGATATGCCAGATAGCAACTAATAAACGATTTTTTCCTCTCATGGGGGGATATGGAAAAAAAATCCTAATTAATTAGTTCTATTTATGCCTGTGGTGAGATTACGACTAACTTATTTGCTGCCCGCTAAAAATGCAGCAGTCTCATGTTAGATACAGTGCATGACTATAATTTATCCATTATAAACCCTAAAATAGTCTTCAAGATGGTACACTAGGTTAACATAAATATTAGGGTTGGATTGGTTGGCCACTGATTAAAAAATTATTATTGATTGAGAGATCTCTTTTCCTGGTTCAACAACCCCACCTAAACTTTTATAAAGTTATCTGATACGAAAATAGATTTTTTTTAATTTTAAAAAGATGAGTTGATATTAAATCCTTATGAATACATGTTAGTGAACTTTGATATTCTAAAATTCAATTGCGTGGTTACTACTATTATAAATAAAAACATGATGCTTGTTTTTTTTTTTATTTAAAGGTACGTTTGAGATGTAAAGAATAATTTTTTTTTTAATTTCGCAATCTCAAAATGTCTCAGAAACAGAAGAAAATTCAAAGCAAAAACGATAAGTTCATGACGTCTCTTCTTATGGATATGCGTTAAAGTTGCATGCAATCAAATTATTTTACATTTTATTAGGGATTAAAGAGAAATGAAAAATTTTCGTGCAAGATCATGTATAATCCACATCTTTTTTGTGCACGATATATTATACTATATCAAAATGATCCACTTAGAAGATAACAAAGTATAGATTCAGTTTCTTTTAACTGTTCTAAATAATACTTGTTAGGACTGTACATAAATCTAGATAATAAAGTAAATATAATATCCAACTTTGAACGTGTAAGATAAATTGATCATTCAATTAAACTTCTATATTATTTCTCATTTATTTTTTAATTTCATCAACTAGCATGAATTTATCATTTATATTTATTCAAGTATTCACTAGCTTACAAGTTGTCATATAAAATCTTTTTAATAAATCTTTATTTTCTTAATATAAAAAGATTGCATTTGCATCTTGAATATTTTTATTCCAAAAAATAATATAAAAGTCCTAGATCAGTCATCTTAAATTCATCAACGATATCTAATAATTTTTTAGTATAAATTATATCATCCGCATATAAATAAACAACAAGAATTTTGGTATCTTAGGTTTTATATATTTAGTTAGATCACTTAAAATAGTTAAAAAAAATTATATCGAAGAAAGTACTTATCAATACTTGTTTCAAGCCATGCAATGATTTATCCAATTTATACACTTTATATTTTAGTCCTTTAATTTTAAATTCTTCATGCTGCTTTACATCAACATCCTCTTGCAACTTTTCATTTAAGAAGGTTGATTTAACATCAAATTGATAAATATACAATTTATTTTAAATTATCAATACTAATATTGTTCTGATGGTATCAGTTCTAACATTTGATTTTTTTTTTTTTTTGCAAAGTCAATACTAGGAATTTGAGCATATCTTTGGAAAGTAAATGAGTTTTATATTTTTTTGTCGGTGAACCATTAGTTTTAAATTTTGACTTACACATCCACTTGGATCTAATTATTTCTATTGGGGACAAATCTATCAAATTTTTAAGTCTTTTTTTTAATAGCTTGTAGTTCGTTATTTATTGTTTGTATCATTTCTTTTTGTCTAAGCTACAACTTCAAAATAAGTAACTTCGAAAGTAAAATATGTAACATCATCTTACTAAAATGTTTATAAAAGACTATGAAATTTTTTTAAAGATATTTCAATATCACTAGAATCACTTGAATTAAGATTTGAGATGGTTGGGTGTTAACAATAGATAATGTATCATGTGTTATATCAACTTCTTCTTCTTCTATGGTTATTAAAATTTTAAGTGCTCCAAAGTTTAAGCTTCTTCTTCATTAAAATTAATATCACGATTTATGATTAATATCTTAGTTGTAAGATCATAAAATTCTTTCACTCTATTGTTCCATTTGATAGGGGCCTAGTTTATAGTCAATTGCCTTTGCATTCTTACAAAAAAAAATAATAATAAAGAAATCGTTAGAAGTGAATTTAATAAAATAATTATTTTATTTCTTTACATATGCTTTAAAAATTTTAAAAATAGAGAAGGCTATAGCATTTTCTTTCAGAAAACATACACACATCATCCTTATATAATCATCTGTAAATAATAAAAAAATTTACTTCATAGGCTCACAAATATTTGCCCTTTGGCTCTTCGTAAATGATATAGTTCCAATTGTCCTTTGGAACTTTAGCTCCAATAGTTTCAATTGGCTCCAATTGTCCTTTGGCTCTTCATAAATGACTAGATGTTTTATGTCATAATGTTGATTTATCAATAATAGTATTAGTGAATGCATGTAAAGAAAAATTAAAAATAATAAAAAATATTTTTTATCATTTTCATAGTACTATTATTTTTTTAGTTCTATTATCGTAAATCAATTTTTTTTCATCATTTGTTGTAATATAATAATAAAATATTATTTTAAATCAATAATAAACATCATATCATCAATAATTTTCTTATCAGATTTAGTATTCATAATAATTATTCATTTTCCTTCCACTTAAACCTTATTGTCATTTCTAGTTGATCTTATAGAATCATCAAACCTTTGAAACAAACTTTTGTCTCCTATTATATGATTACTTGTATTAACTATCCAAAAACTAAACAGATCTAAAATATTCTTCATTAGATATCATAAATAAAATATTTTCTTCATCCTTATGTTTACCATTATTTTATTTATGATAATTTATTTAATTCTTATTCTAATAATCTTTTTCAAGATAGTCATTTTTTTATAGTGAAAATAGAGAGGAATTTTTAAATTTTTATTTTTGTACTAGTAATTTTTTTAATATGTTTAATTTTTTGTAATAAAAATTTAACAAGTTTTTTTGGTTACCATTATTGGAGTTTTTCTAGCTCTAATTTGAGTAGGCTCGCCCTTTTTCTTGAGCACTAAATTGTCAATAACTTTGATGATATTTGAATTTTCTTTAGTCATTCTTTTGATTTATCTTAGTTTAAAGTTATGTTCTAAAGTTTATCTAGATCTATTTAATTTCTGTTCATAAGCTAAAAGAAAACTCATTAATTTATCAAACGATAATATACTTTCATCTCTAGCCTCACTTTCTATTCATAAGCTAAAAGCAAACTCATTAATTTATCAAAGGATAGTATACTTTCATCTCTAACCTCTTTTGGAGATAAACGCTAAAAAAAAATTATGCTATTATTTGATCCTTTATTTTTTTACCATAAGATCTCATTTAGTTCATAATAAAAGAAACTTTTGAAAAAAGATCAATGATAGATTCAAAATCTTTCATCATATAAGTTTCAAATTCATATCAAATAATATGAAATTTTAATGTCTTTATTTTGGTATGTATCTCCAAACACATCTTTTAATATTTATTATATTGATACCGATATAATTCGGAGAAATAGGAACTTATCTATTGCTTATTATAGCATATAGAAAGCTCTAACATTTTTTTGTATATTTTTATTCATTTGATCTTTGATAATATTAGGATCACACTTATCATACTCAGCAACATTAATTTCTACTAAATTTTATAATTTTTATGAAATAAATAGAGTTTTAATTTTAATGGCTCAAAACTAATAATCTTTTAATTTTGAAGATAGAAAGAATTTGATTAGAAAAACTTACTTCAATATTTGTTATCTTCTTGTTTTGACCTTATCGATCTACTCTACTGATCTAATCTTCTTTTTTAACTGATGTACTCTTGCTAAACTTCTTGATATCATACTCGTTGACTTTACGTAGAACTCCAACGAGAAAGGAGAGAAGACAGTAGAAAAAAAAATGAGGAGTATTTTCAATCTATAGAGCTTTGGATTCATCCAAGATAGAATATATTGTTTTTAAAACAGTGAAGAAATCAAGCATAGCCTAATGACTTTTTTCCTTTTAATCTATTAATTTTTATATTTTGTTATATTCAATCTTTAATTTTTTGAATCAATCTTATCAATTTGATTGAGATGCTGGAGTTGGTGGAAGAGGGCCTCGCTCAAGCCTCGTCCACAGGATTTGTACCCTACAATGGAAAACCTTCCTTCGTAAATGGTGGAATGAAATCATTGGCTTCGATGGCAAAGGCCCCTCTGCCCACTTCATAGGAAAGAAGAACACCTCGGGAGTTCTCCGTTCATGGTTTCGCTGCAGGACACCGCCCTCGATGACCATACTGTGACCCTCCTCAGCGGAGGCTCCCCCTGGAAAAGGACGTTCCACCACCATGGCGGCCCAATAGTTGGGGCTCCAACATAATGCTGCTCCGCCTCCTCCATCCGAGGAGACGGGAAAAGCTGCAGGGAGACGGTGGGTGGGGGGTGGGATGCATCCACTTCAGGTATCGTTGAGCAGCCTATCTCGGAGGCTATGCAGGAGGAATGAATCCATCCATAGACGTGACGCAGTGCTTAGCCAAGGATGTAGAACATGTTTACGAGAGGCAACCATCCAAGTTATGAACTTGGACCTCAAGGAAGTATTCAAAATGATAACTTCGGACATATCCATCACTGTGTAGCTTCAGCTTCTCTTGGCAATCAGGCACCGTCAACCCTGTCCTTCCTAGTGGAGGAACTGAGACGAGACATCATGGAACTTCCAGTTCTGACATGAATCTCTTTCAGACAAGACTAAACCAGGGCCAAGCTCCTCTCCAGAAGTGATGAGGGTGGAAATAGATCCTCTCTTTTCAAGTTCAGTTCAAGATGTAACGAGGACAAGCATCACCAGAGAACTTTTCATGCAACTCTTGAAATGAATCCCACATTCGACTAGGTTGGTCCATAGTTGAGAAGGAAGAAGCAGAAGGAGCCTATGTCAATAGATACTGTGTAATCGTTAGGGAAGACATATGAGGTTGCACTAAGTTGGCAAGTCCCCATCACATCTTCTCGAACTGAACTTGAAAAAGGAGGATCTAATTCGACCTTCATCACTTCCGAGGGAGGAGGAGCTTGCTCCAGGTTTTAGTCTTGTCGGAAAGAGATCATTGTCAGAACTGGAAGTCCCTTGATGTCTCTCATCTCGAGTCCTCCACTCGGAGAGATTGCAAGGACGACTCCTTCAAGGAAGAGATATCCCTACTTTGATGATATCATAATGCGTTCAACATACACATCTCACGTTTCCAATAGCTCTCTTCATCGTTGCTTAACTTAGAGACACACACTATTATTCCCTTTGGTCGAGTATGTTTCCTCTCGGAAGCCATCACAGCAACTATAGCTCTCTGAGTGGTTGCTGCGGCGGTGCAAAGCAATGAGACTTAACCGAGTCTTTCAAGCTGAACTCTAGCCAAGCTGTGAAGTCTCTCGATAGTGAGTCGAGGCTGTCTTAGTATCTACAGCTCTCTACAAACCAAGTGTGGGCCTTTTTCTTTTTTTTCTTACATTTTCTAACCTTCTTTACAAGATCTGATGAAAAATTTTTCATATGTTTCGTAATATCATACCATACCGCTCGGTGTGTTCGATACGTAACGATCCGATAAAGGATTGATACATTCATTATAGCTTGGTACCTTAGTGTACCATGTATCGATACGTTCATTATAGCTTAGTACGTACCGTACCGATAGTTAATCGATACATCGGTATGATACGAGATTGTAAACCTTGTTTAGAACGGTGCCTTGCTCATTTAACATGTCCTTATGATTATTTTGTATTCTCATATTTAGTTTTCAATGTAGGTCTTTTTCTTTTCAGAAAAAAATTAAAGGGTTTTCTAAGGATAATTTTTCACCGTAAACATGGGACTTTGGACAAATTTCTCTCTAGTGATCCACATGAACAATAATAAAACTTAATAATCATATAAGCTATAGTCATTAACTCTATTATATGGGGCAAATTTCTCACCATTACTAATCTTAATGACACATCTATATCACCTCATTACACTTGAATCGTAATGAGATCACATTTAATTTTGACAATAAAACTTATCTCATGATGCCAATTGAGCCTAACAACTGCCCATGCTCATACAAATGTTAAAAATTTATATTTGTCACAACACAGCAATTTAATCTTCCATGAAAACTTGTTCACGATCAACTACTCTTAGGAAAATGGTACATATGAGAAACACTGAATGCCAAAGACGAAAACCATACAATATAAATTAGCATAGAAGGTCGATTCGATCATTAACACCTATTCTTGTGAATAAAAGTAAAAGGAATATGTTAGATTATATAGTCCTATCTAATTAGGTAAAATATATTATTGATTTGATTAGACTTCTATTATGATAGTTATAAAAAAAAAAGATCTAATTATGATAAGATTTCTTAGGCGATAGCCTTACTCATCATAAATATTTTACTCTCACCTATAAAATGACATAAGCTCCTACGGATGAAAACTTTACAAATTGTTGAAATTATACTTATATTTTTAATCTCCCTAGTCCCTAATTCACTACTCATACCGATCTTTTAAATGATATAAAGAGAGAATAAAATGATTATAGTTTTTCTTACATATCGACATCATTATGACCTTCGAATCTGATGACAGATTAGATAAAAGTCAAAAGGTACTTATTGTAAATTTGATCTATTATTATTTGATTTTAATTTTTGGAATTAAAACTTTTTACATAATAATAGCATAATTATTATTTTTATGCTTACATAAGATTAAAGAAAAAAACATAGGAATATATGGATATGCATTAAGGTTTCTTTTCTAATGAATACTTTGTTATTTGATACGTAGAGGCCCTAAAATTTTAATCAAAGTTTAACTAAATAAAAGCTAAAGATTTTAGATCAAAGCAAACTCACCTTGTTTGGGTTTCCCAATCCATCATGACCTCAAATTGCTAGAATTAGAATAGCCATTGTTTTGGTGGCTATTCAATTTTTCTAAATTTCCTAAATTTTATTTGTGGAGATCGTAAAGACAAGACATCCTTGAAATTACCTTTCATCGTCGATTGATGATCCTCTATGATGAACTATTTCTACCTAAAAATTTATGCAATCGGCAAAGAATGAATGGGATACATTCTCTTCTCTTCACTATTTATAACGACGATAGAAATGAATCGAATCAAAATGGGAGTAGAATGTGTTAACTACGATACGCTTAAGCCTTTTTCGTCTACTTATGACGGTGAAGTGAACCAATAATAAAAAAATCATGTATGATAAATATAGAAATTTTAAGATAGAGATAATTTCAGTAATAAAAAATAAAAAATAAATTTAAAAAAATTTATTTTATTTTTTAAAATCAGATTTAATTTTTATTATTGAGTCTTCACCCCCACTATATTAGGAATGATGAATCCAATTTGATCCGATTATGCTATTATATTTTTATTTTTTATTTTTTTACATCTCATCGAAAAAATTGGTGTGATGAATGCTTTATTTCTCTCTCTCTCTCTCTCTCTCTCTCTCTCTCTTTTGGGTGACACTTTAGCGAGTAACTGTTCAATCTATTTTATGACACCACTTCTCCATATTTGTGTTATAGATAGCAAAGTGTTGGGACTCGTGCCCTCTTTTTTTTTCGTGATTAATAGTTTCTGAAAAGAAAAATGTTTAGAATCAACGTGACACGATGGAAGGAACCTTAAATTATATGGATCCATGGAAAATATATAGTGCTAAATCTTCATTGAGGATGGATTGAGTAACTGATGGACACAGTATGGTTCTGTTGACTAAGAACACGAAGGTATGATGTGGGCTAAATGACTCCAAGGCGTCACCTATCGATGAGTATTTGACAAAGTTTCTTAAAATCTAGATTTAGTGGGTTGTTTTCTATCTGTATTTTCCAATTACAAATGGTAATTTTTAAGCTATTAGCACAAGGTTGAATAACACTGTCGAGCAACTTTATTTTTCTCTATGCACTATTCAAAAAAAAAAAAAAAAAAACTTCGATGGTTTCATGCATGAGAATAAATTGGAATGGCAGGTTTGATGAAGGCGATACGAAGGTACTCTTCTGCCTTCTTCCATATCTTTCTTTTCTTCTTTCACTATTAAGGATCATAATATGCTGTGAATATTAAAATTATCAAAATCAATAGTATAAACAGTATCAATTCTTAATGTTGTCATAAATTTATTCTTACATGGTAGTTCTATGATATAAGCATTTTTTTTATCATAAAGTTGGTGAATACTTATTTACCAAAAGTACATCTTCAATCAAGAGTTATAATTTTTTATTAATATTTTTAATACTAATAATTTTTTCTTTATTATTGTCTTTAAATGTAACATATCCTCTATCTCAATCAAGAGTTTTAAGAAGTTTATATGATCTCTAATTGTGTGCCTTAATCATCTACTACCAAGATATCATCTCTTACCTCTAACTCTTATTCAGAGATAAACCTACAACAAAAAGAGATTTATTTTAGATACATATTTAACTTTAAGTCTTTTATGGTTAGATCGATCTTTTTTATTTTTTGATTTTAAATTATTTATGATTTATTTAGGAACCAAAACTAATTTAAGACGACTATATTTTTAAGAGAATATGTGTAGTCAAACTTTTCATTAAAAAATACCTTTTAACTTGAGTTTGTAGTATAGATCGTTTTGTAAATATAGTTTGTGTGCTACTACTTATCAGGTCAATATATTTTTTTCTAAACATATAACTTTGTCGACCAAATTTGATTAAATACTCATTAGTGATGAGAAGGGCTACTGGCCATATTATCAAGTCAATATATGTGTCTATTTTCTTAATCTTTGTGCATCTAATCTGCCTTCAATTTGTATAGAATTTTGTTCCGCAAGGATGATAGTTGGAGAGAGAAAATTGTAAAAGAGCCTTTTGTTCTTCATTTTTCAAACAAACAAAAAAAAAAAAAGTTCCATAAGAACTATTACTATACATGTAAGGATGGGTTCCACCAATAAGATAATAAGGCTACCTTGTGTTGCATCTTTGCTTTGAAATGGATAAAAAAAAAAAAAAAGTATAATTGACTTGCATCCAAATTATGTCAGGAGGGGGAATAACTCAGTAACTATTACCCATCTCAACCCACTACTCTTTCCTCTCATGTATCGATATCACTATTTCTTAGCAGACAACAGTACAGCGGCAAACTAAAAGCAGCTTCACCTAAATGTGTGCAACAGGTGTTGTGCGTGCTTGCAGAGATGTATATAAACTAAGATATATCCCAAGCATAATATGGTCAAACATAGTGATTTCTTGTGTGTGTGCCTTATTAAAAGTTACCACAGTAATCGCGGCATCCTATGTTTCTATGGCGTGAGAGGCGCCTCCTTGGGCACCTGCACCGGGAATTTGTCGATCTCGTCGATCCATGGATTATTCTGAACATGGCTGACGGTCTTCAGAGCTCTCCAGACTGCACTGTTGCACTTGAACCCTGACCCGAACGCAATCTGCCACACCCGGTCGTCCTTCCTGATCCGGCGTTTGGCCTCGCAATAGGAGAGCTCGTACCACAGGGAGCTACTGGAGGTATTGCCGAACCTGTAGAGTGTCATCCTCGACGGCTCCATGTGCCATGAGGTCAGCTGCAGGTTCTTCTCGAGCTCATCTAGCACGGCGCGGCCGCCGGCGTGGATGCAGAAGTGCTCGAAGGCCAGCTTGAAGTCGGGAACGTAGCTATTGATCTTGAACTTGAAGACTTTCCTCATGATCACGGCCGCCAGGAAGAGGAGCTGCTCCGACATGGGGAGGACCAGCGGGCCCAGAGTCGTTATGTTCGCCTTCAGGGCCTCGCCGGCGACCGCCATGAGCTCCTTCGACAGGGCGATGCCGATCTTGCCGTCCGCGTCCTCCTCCTGCAAGACGCAGGAGTAGCTGCAGTCGTCGGCAGCTTTGTTGGAGCGCACGGTGTGCAGGAGCTGGTACTTGGACCGGCGGCGGTCGGAGCGGATGTTGGAGAGGAGAAGGGCGGCGGCTCCCACCCGGAAGAGGCTGTTGCTGACGAGCATCGATCGATTGTTGCCGAAGTAGGCGTTGAGGGTGATGTTCTCGGTGCTGACCACCAGCGCGTAGCTGTTTGGGTGCACCTGAAAACATTAGGGTTGAGATCGACGGAGATGGAACCTTCTGTAAACAATAGCAGATCCTAATCGAACAGGATAATACCATATATTCTACCAACAAGAATCCAATCTCCTGCGTCAGTTCATGTCCCACCGTGTCAATTGTGAGGGATGAACAGTCAAACACGTATTGTAGATCATCACAGTAAGTACGAATTTGATCCTAACGATCAAATTTATAAACCTGCGAACATGGTGAGATCTGTTCCTTGATCTGAAAAGAGACTTTTGTGTGTCAAACTTTGACCCTCTCCGGGGTCAAGTTGAAGCAGGCGATGAGATCCTGAAACCTCATCCAAAGGCTTATCTCTCGGTTAGATTCTTCTTCCTGCTCACTACTGACAGCTCTGGAGATGGACCGACTACTGCTCATCCAGGTGTAGCAGCAGTGCTGGGAAGTCAATGGACAAGCGCTTGGGGATCATTAAGTTCCCACTTCATTTGACGGAACAATTAACAACATCCACCCACCCACCTCCATTTACTCTCATCCTCTCTCTCTCTCTCTCTCTCTTAGGGCAGCCCCAATCCCACCCCGTCCCCCTGCATGGCCTTGCATGGCTTCCTGCTGTCACGCACCATCCCCGCAGTAACTCGTGATAACAGGTGGGGTGGGCCCGAGGTTGCTCTCGATTGTGGAGCCCACAGTCCCCTGCGGTAACCCGAGTTCCGAAAGGCTGAGGCAGTGTGGGATTGTGGTGGCCATTCATCATGGGATTCTTGTTTGGGAAGTGAGCGAGGATACATGTAAATGATGTCTGATGAAATAATATATAACAAGGCAAGGCTTATTTATGTACTGAAACGTGAAGGACGTCCAGAGTCAGCGATTCTGCAGCAACCACGAGCACCTTGGTATACGTGCTCCCACCTTGATTTAAATGAGATGGGTCTCGATTCGGAGAACTCGTGGGAGGTGAAATAACGGAGATCAAAACAAGATTTAACAGACGTAATAAGATAGAATTGGATCAGGTAGTAGTAACAACAATTAAGTAGCAGCAAGAAGAAGAAGAAGAAGAAGAAGATACCTGAAGCAGATTCTTTGCTAGGTCTATGGAGACCACTCCGGCGCTGCAGCCCATTCCGCCGAGGTTGTAGCTCATGACGTCGCCCCTTAGCTTGTACCGGTTCACGATCATGGCGGTGTAGGAGGGAGTGGGGTTGTAGATGCTGCAGTTCACCACCAAGATCCTCACGTCCTTGGCCTTCAGCCCGGTCGTCCGGAACAGCTCGTCGACGGCGCCAAAGACGACCATCTCCGCCTCCTCCCTCGCCGTCTTGTGGCTCATGTTGATCGGCCGGCACAGCAAGGAGGCCGGGAAATAGGAGGAGTCCCCGATCCCGCACCTCTCCAGCATCTTCCGCTGGAAGGCCACGGTGTCGCCGGTGAACGCCCCGCCGCTCTCGAACTGCTTCATGATCAGACTCCGGGCGCCCATGTAAGCCTCGTTTGGCTTGTAGCAGTACATGTCCACTAAATAGACCGGCCGCGGCCGGCTCGTCACGTACACGGCGGCCATGGCGACGAGGAGGGTCGCGCCGGCGACGATCGCCCGTAAGTTAACCCAAGGCTGCTCCGCAAGCTCACGGAGATCACTCTGCATCAATGTCGACAGGCGTGGAAGGTGAAGGACAAGCAAAGGGCCAAGGCAGAGATAGAGAGCATGAGAGATGAGATGGTGATAGAGGAGCTTCATGTGGGTAGGTTTCAGCATCCTCAAAGCTTTGATGTTTACAGCCATGGCTGGGTAGCCTGCCAAATCCAGTGCAAGGTGAGAAGATCGAGATGCATGTATTTATAGGGGAGGGAGGAAAAGGGAGGGATTTGATTGTGAATACAGTGAAATGAAAGCTTGAGGGAGGAAAGAAGGATAAAGCACTTACTTAACAACTGTTCTTCACCTGTTGCTGCATCCATTTGTTACATAAACCAATTTGCCACCCCATTTTATCCTCCCTAAAAAATGTACTTAGGGATGATAATTTCAGATTGGACAGTCCTTCATATCTCGAATAGAATGTTTCAGTCTGAACTCATCCTTCACAAACTGTAAATTTTTAGTGGTTTCATACGAGTAACTTTCTTCTACCAAATCATAAAGTAAATAGAACTAATGAATGCGGAAATGATACATCTCATGTATGGCTTTATTCTTATCTGTAGTGGCTTGCAAGGGGCTCTCAATGAGTGCACCAAACTGTCGGTGAACAGTGGCAAACTGTGATCCCTTTCACCTACCCCCAAGGGCAGGCCAGATCATTCCCGGGTTTGTTCTCTTAGTAGCAAAATGGCCGAGTTCTACGGCCACCGGAACAAGGTGAAAAGGACGATAGAATAAGCTTGTGTCATGTCACCCACCCATGTCCTCCTCCTAAGCTCCAAAATGCCATTTTGCATGCATTTGGAAACTCACGTAACCAAAAAAAAAAAAAGGAACATATTTATATAGATAGCATGTGTTTACTTTAGTTGTGAGATCCATGAACTGGTGGAGACCAATGTATCAAGCTCCCATCTTCTTCTTCTTCTCCTCCTCCTCCTCCTCCTCCTCCTCCTTGGCATCACCGTGGCATGCAGTCCACTGTTCTCCTCTACGCCATTATCTATCGACCAAAAAGACTCGTAGCGATATATTTTCTTTTTCTTTTTAGTTAGTCATACGTAATTAGAAATCGAAGGACATACGGAAACATCTGAAATGGATGGCGATGTTGTGTATGGAGGAAAGTGGAATGGGAATAGTAATGTAGGATGATGAGAAGAGAAGAAGAGTGGAATAGATAGAACGCGGCAAGAATGGACTACAATGCCAACACATTCCCTAGCAAGTTATTAGCCTCATTTACTTCCATTGATTGAGGTGTTCGGTCCATCAAACGTCACAAGCAAACCACGATTCGGTAAGGAATGGGGGCGAGCAACCTCTGTGGTCCTTCTCCATCTTTTTTTCTATTGGGAGTTTGGTTATGCCATTCCTTCTCATAGATTTGATTCTTAAAACATTTATGGGACTCCTTTGGGATGGTTTTTTTTTTTTTAATTTTTGTTGGGTACTTAAGTCTTTATGCTCACTTAAATTGTTTACTGGTTACAAAATATACCAATAGGGTTTTAAGTATACGCATTCTATCTATTTGAACTCAAAACATTCTATCTATTCTCCTTCCTAATACTAAATAAAGATCAACATCATCGAACCACCTTAAAATACTCGACAATGCTTTATAGATTTGAGCGTAGAACGATTGAAAATAATATATAAAAAAATTATATCCTTGAGATGAGAGTAGAAGGTGGATAGGTGAAATTATTATGAAATGTACATAAAGATTTATGCTCAAGTAATATATAAGCACTTAAAATAGTTAAATTTGAGCGTCGAATGATTGAAAATAATATATAAAACAATTATATCCTTGAGATAAGGGTAGAAGGTGGATATGTAAAATTATTATTAAATGTACATAAATCATAGATGTCTGTCATATTTAGACGATATGAAATAATGATTAGTGGCATGAGGATAGACAGAAGAAGATCTTAGAAATTATAAATAACATTTAGCTGCCCTTGGTTTGGATTTTTTTTTTTTTAGACAACTTAAAGAGGGGAAAAGATTGATATAGCCAATCTAAAATAGTCAAAACATTATGATTTTATTGTTTGTTATTGTTGTCGATGAAGATTAGGGTTGAAATTTTTTAGGGTATGGAAACCTATTCCGGAATAGTTAAATTGAGTGCAGATATCCTTTAATAGATTTAAATTTAAGTGGTAGATCGTTTATGATGAGGCTCACGTAAAATTCACAATTACTTCACTCGGTGTCATCGCTACTGGCTATTGACTTTTGAAGGAGTATCTTTGAAATTTTCTTGGGGGTTGACCCACGTAAAAGTCTTCAGATTCATGTCATAATAAAATATTTATGAGAATAAGTAGCTTAATTTATGATCTGAATTAGTTAACAGTTGATGCAACAACTCATTCCGAGCTACAGTGCACCGCCTCAACTTATAATAGATGCGATGATAGTTTATATATTATTTCATACGCCTCTTTAATTGACATGATATGGTGATTGACAATTTGATGTCCTCGAAAGGGATTCGTCTTAAAGTGTTTGTATTTTTTTATTTCGATACGTTGGATACCAAATCTAATAAAAATGAATTCCAAATGGACCATATAAATGCTAGGGTTGATCTTTGGATGATTCATTCCAATGCTATTGAGGAGTATGTACAGATTTTAATGGCATTGTATTATTGATTGTATTAATTGCAAATGAATACATTGCTACTATCTATCAACCTCTTATTTACTAATGGTCAGTGTGTATAATATCTGTGAATCACCTATGATTAATCTATTCGTTAAGATATCTTAGTGGTTATTATATTATTATACTATTTGATAAAAAAAATTTATTCATTATAATGAATAAAAAAATTATTTTTTTAAAAAATAAAATAATTAACTATATTAAAAGCTAATGCAAGTAATCAAATTGTATTGCACCACCACAACTTGAATACCATAGTGAAGGTTGCTGCCTGTTGGGAGGACACAAAGTACATTAATGGAGGATGTTAGTACAGCTATTTGATCGTCATTAAGGAAGAAGTTGCAGCTGTATTGCATGAAAGGATCCACCAGATTAAAATTTAACTGCAAACTACTGTGCTCATCAAGATTCTATATATATATATATATATATATATATCTATCTATCCCCCCCTTAGTTTCATTAAAAAACTGTGTTCTATCTGAAGTTTTTTTTTTCTTTTTTTTTATCCAATACGGATGATCCGATCCACAAGGATAATGATTGAGAACTATTTAATGGTCGAGGAAGAAGTGAAACATAATCAACTTGAATTTGGGAAAGCTATTCGAAATCTTACGAAAACACTTGTGTTTTCTTTTCGGGGAAAAAAGATCAATTATAGGGGAGGGTTTCTTCAAACAACAAGTTATTTTATAAAAATAATTGATGCTTAGCTCACACTCAAGGATTAGACATTGTCATTAAGGTTCAAAATTAGTCTTGAATCAAATGAAAAGTATCGTACAGGTGAAATCTAATATAATATGGTCTTATAATTCTTTTGTACTAAGGTCACTCATTATATAGAATGATACAGTTTTAGTATTATTTGATATGATTTAGTTTGATTAGATAAATAAGCCATTAATTTTTTTTTTTAGTTCCAATCATTTAAGAAAATATTTTAACATAAGTTAATAGTAGTATAAAGTAATATTATTACGATTTAGTATGATGATATAATCGATCCATTAATTTCGTGCATATGAGGCTTAGCTAGCACTTAAGGGTTTGACACTTAATAAGGTTTATAAATAATTTTGAATTAAACCTATGTGAAGATTAATCTAACAGTGACATAACATTTTGACATACCATATGATCCTTATTCATGAAGAAAAAAAAAAATTTTCTTCTAAAGTTTCTCGTCAAAGCTAATAATAGATCGACTGATACTATTTGACATGACCCAATTTAATGAGAATTGATCCATTAATTTTGTTGAACCTAATCACTTTATCAAAATATTTAGGACTAAATTAATAGGTCTATCTATATCCACCAAACCTTTATAAATCAATCTAAGGTATTAAAAATATAGTTTTTTCTACAAAATGAAAACTTGATTCATCAATGAAAAATCAAATTCAATAAAATAAAAATATTATAAAACAATTCTAGCTTTCTATTTAAGAAGCATGCAAATTTTGTACTGTGTGGATATCAGCTGGTAGGTGTATTTAATGCCCATATTGATGAGTGGGTGAGACATGTCACTGTGGTGTTGCGATTGATCATTATCCTCATTTTTGACGCAAGAAATGTCGAGTACACTGTTCCCATTCTATCATGCAGCAGCATTGGCCCCTCTCTTTGTTGTGTCGCATTTTATCGTATGTTTTTTTTCTTTTTAATGATTAGGAGCAGCAAAAAACAAAGAGAGCAATTATTGTTCTTTGGACTTATTTTTAATCGTTATCAGAGTTAGATCGGAATCAATTATAAAAATAATTTCATAATATGGTTTGAAAGATTATTAGGACAAAACAAACAGGTTGAGGAAGGAGAAAGAATAAATACAATTTTTTTGAATCCTTCAATAAAAATCCAAATGTTCCTGAGAGAAAATTAAGTAACTCTGATAATAAATAAAGAATTTATGACATTTTGATCTTTTTTAAGGGTGCAAATGAATCAAATAGGTCAAACATTTAGTTTCCACGCTCTTCCGATTTCAGATTTAATAATTATGCTTCGGTGTCGTGTTAAAAGATGATAAACTTAAAATAGTTTGTAGGAAACAAAATAATAAAGGAAAAAACATAAGAAAAATAGACTCAAAGAACTAAATATTATTATTGGGTGATTTTTCATGGATTTTTTTTATTTTTTTTCGAAAGATGCATCTTTTTTCATATTTCCTAAGGGACGCTCCCGATTTATTATAATCCCTGAAATGTTCTCCTAACAAGATAATTAGAGTACTTGTTGAGTACATCCTATGGATTAATTGGTAGGCGTTTCAATTCATTTTTTTAGTTATAATATTTTTGAATTAGTTTATAATATTTTTGTGGAGGTACCAAAAATACTGTAAAAAAAAAATGGTAAACGAGATAGAAGTTTATAATGTTTTCGAATGAGGAGTTTATAGTAAAGTTGTCAAAAATATAGTTAGATATTGTAACTTATACAGAAATCTCTATATTTGGTTATTTTTGTGCATAAGCTAATACATATACATATTTAAAATCCTACTCATTACATGAGCTAGTTTATATTGGATATTGGATATTTAGTTTATTTTTGTTCATAAGCTTATAGCGTTTTGTTCACTCATAATATGAAGGTAGTGCCTGTACACAACATTCCATTCCATGTAGATGTTAAAACAATTAATAATGTTTACGATCAAATCAAAGAAAGTACGAGTAGATTAGATGCGGGATATGCCAGATTATGTGTTAATAAATAGTTTTATATTGAATATGAGTTTTTTTTTTCAAAAAGTAAATCTATTAAGATGGCATAGTTACGTACTTATCTAAGTTATTATCCAAGAATTCCATCGATGCTAAAGAAATCATCCATCATAAATCTTATACCATCCATTTGATAGATAATATATTAATGATTAATTATCATCCAACACATAAACTGGTATTGTGAATTAAAAAGGTCCAAGTCAGACTCTATCCATGAGTTCAGGTAAACAAGTGTCAAAAATAGACTGTTGTCTTACTATTACCCACATGAGTAGACCATTTGGGATTGTCGTCTTCCTACCGTCTACCTGGATAAAATGCTAAGAAAAAGATGTTTAAGAAATTACAAGTAATCCCTTTAAGACTAAGTATAGAAAGTAATTCTTGGCACTAAGATAGAGAAACATCTTTTTGAAAAAAAATTATACCCAAAAAGGACATTAAACCAACTTGAGTGTCGTAAGGATCAACTCAAAAAAATTTACTAACATTAGTCTTAGTACAGGTACCACCTTAGGGCCATCTAGAACGCTCATATGCCCTCGGGATTAAACCATATCGAGTTGACTTAGATATCGATAACGATTTCTCCTAACATTTTAATGCTATAATGAGGGTATGATCTCGTACGAACATTTGCCCGTCAATCATTTCACCGAACGCTTTAGTGATGATGCCCTTCCTTTGAACCATAGCATTTTTTTTTTCTCTTCAATGGGTGCATCTACCATCCTTTTCACAAGTTGGCGTGTCCACTTGAACACAAACATTAGCATGGTATCGACGTCTATTTAATGACCAAAGCCTCTCATCCTAGGGATGATCTCAAGCCACCTACTTCTCCCTATTGAGGTGTTTTTGAATCTCACCCAGTAGGTGCATATGCTAATCTGCATGACATAAGCAATCACATCATTTCTGCCTCCATTAGCCCAAAAAGCAATGTCATCTCAATAATGATCAATACCTCAATCACCATCAGCACCAGTGCTTGTCAAAACCTCCCTACCTAACATAGTGCCAATATTTCAAGATCGTCTAAGGCCCGTGGAACTACTAATCGAGGAAGCACCCCACTCCCTAATCATGAAATTCAATGCACCACTACTCTGTCATACTCTAATATTAGATTTAGTCAATGGATTCAATGAATAACTCTATAAGGATCCAATTATGACAAATGGACTAACACTTAGAAAATATATAACAAGAGTTCTCCCAAATTTAAAGAGAAAAATCTACTCGATTTCAGGTTGATTATCATTCACTTAGAACATCCAAGAGGAGCTAATTCCAATGAACTTTTGCCCCCCATCACTTGAGGCTTTTGACGATAGTACCGACTAGATATAGCACATTATCACCTTCCATGGCTAATTGTCATTGTATAGTACATTGGATGTCTTGATGTATCATGTTTTTTGATAATATTAAGAGACCCGATATAAGAATGGTACACTCGCTTGAAGCTAGTCTCGATTAGCTCTTTTACTCAAATTATAAAAGAGTTTGAGCTATACTTTCTTGAGAATGTGTGCTCGAGACCATCGATGACTGTCCTCTCTTATCATCTATATTAACAAAAATATTAAGAGATAAATATTAAAGTAATTATAAATTATACCTTTCAAATACCAAGTATAAAAAAAGCCTTTGGTGTTATACTAACACAACTATCTTTTCAAGAAAAATCTATCCTTAGCGCTATACTAAGTAATCCTCGACGCTATACTAATATTTTTTTTTAAAAAAAATGATGACTCTTTTTTTGTTGTTGTTCTGAAATGATGCCCATGTTTTGAATAATGTTCAAAAGATGTCTTACCAATCCCAATTATACTTTTCCGATCCATTGTAGTATTTGGATAGCCATAACAAAAATACTGTAGAGTTTACTTAAAAATATTATAAATACTACAAATAGGCTCATAATCTCAACCAAGCCAATTTTAAGCTTTTAAATTTAATATCATAATAATTTATGAGCAACAATAAAAAATATAATAATATTTATAACTTTATAGTATTTTTAAAATCTTAATAAAAATACTATAATACTATTGAAAAATACAATAAATAAGCCAAATAAAATTAAAATATACTAAAAACCATTTGATATCATGCTAGAATTCAATGAAAGTGTTTATAATCATTTAGAAATGATATCATCTAAATCAAGATAAAAAAAAAGTTTGTTATAGTGTTCTGACCACTACAATACAAATATTATATAAAATATATTTAAAAATAATATAAATGATTCAATTAGACTCATAATATCAATCAAATCAGCTATAAGCCTAAAAATATATTATCATAATGGTCAATATGCAATAACAACCAAAGCGATATAATGTGATGTCATTTATTATCTTTTAATAATTTTATAGGAATTTTAGTATCTTAATAAAAATACTATAATGATATTAAAAGATATTTATAAATGAGCTAAATAAAATAGTTTAAAACTAGTGAAAATCTAAAATAAAAAATGTATTACATAAAATATAAAAATCAGGGTTTTTAAAGAAAAATCACCCAAAAAAAAAAAAAGGAGCCGAGAGATGAGTTCCATCTCTCATTAATACCAAATCAAAATTACGAGCTACATCGATGGCATTTGGCGCACGGGTCGAGGTTAGTTTAGGAACAAATGCAAAATTTGAAACCAAAACCATCTCCCGCCCATTCGTGGTTATAAACCCGTCGAACGCCCCGTTTCGTTCTCGTTCCCGTTCCCGTTCCCGTTCCGAGCCTATTCACCCTCCGACCCTTCCAAGGATCTCGAGGCGCCGAGGAGGAATCGGAGGAGGTACGCGGTCGCCACTCTTCCCCATCTTCTCCGCTCTCTAGGGCTTCATGAGACTGGTTTATCTGGCTTTTTCTGTTGTTTTCCGCTTGCGATTTAGGTCTTTTTTTTCGAGAAATCCCGTGTCTAGTTTTCCTTCTTCACCCGTTTTGCTCGTCACCTCTATGGAACGACTTAGGGTTATTCAGCACTTTCCTGCTTGGTTTTGTGATTGAATAATAGAGAGATGGACGGGGAAAGGAGGGAAGGGGCTTTTGGCGGCGAAGACGACGGCGGCCAATAAGGACAAGGACAAGAAAAAAGCTGGTGTCCCGCTCGTCCAGAGCTGGACTGCAGGTACGCCCATGTTCTTCCTTTGTCGTTAATTCTTTCTTGGAACTGGGGTCGCTATGCTTGGTGACCTGGTTATGATTTACAGATATATAAAGTTGCCATTGTTGTGGGTGTGTGAGATCACCAGTGGAACAGTGGTTCTTAGTCTATGATGTCAATTAATTGTGTAATTCCATTGTGCGCAACTGACTTTGGCAAGCCAATATATCATGATATCTAGTCCAAATGTTGCACATGGTTTACGTTAAACACCTTAACCTTCTGGTATTAGTGACCACTCAATTGAAAACCCTATTAGCCCATACTTGATTTTGGCAGGGATATGATGCAAGTGGAATGGTGTTGCTTATGATACAATATTACTTATGGTTATTGTTATACATTTTATGTACGGAGACTGAAGTGTTCTCTGAGCTTGGTCTTGCTCGCGTACATATGAATTTTTTTTTTTTTTTTTGCTCTCGAGGGATCTGTGGGCTCCTCGGGATGTTTGTCGTGAGCCTAGGCGATCGACTTTTAGTTAAGGGATTTTGTTTGGTCGGTCTCCATGAGCAGAGCTTTTCTCTTTGCGAGTATGTTCTTTCACTCCTCAGTTGACTCTTCGATCGTCGTGCCTACATCAAAGCCGTGATCGGGGGTGGGGGGATGTGCCGCTCCGACTCGACCCCTCTCACGGTTAAGTCAACTAAGTAAATTGTTATGTGTTATATGTTTAGCATGAAAGAAGGATCCTTTGAGATATTTGCTTGAGCATCTTTTATATTACATGGAGAGGCAAAAGTTATACAAAGTAGGTTAATGCGTGTGAGTGGTAGGTCTGCGTTGTACGTTGGTCGGTGGCTGAACCCTCGACCTGTTTGCCTATGCTCGTTGTTGTGTTGATTGCCTTTATTGTGTATCTATAGTAGTTATGGTTACCACTATACATTTTACGTACTGAGATTGAAGTGTCGTCTCATCTTGGTCTTGCCCGTATACATATGGGCGCTCGAGGATTTTTTTTTTTGGCGTCCGAGGGATGTGCAGCCTCCTCGGGACGTCGGTTGGTCAGTCGGGAGCCTAGGCAATCGACTTCTAGTCAAGGGGTCTAGTTTGGTTAGCCTCCGTAGGTGGAGCTTCCCTCTTTGTAAGTATATTCTTTCACTCCTCGGTTGACTCTTCGATCGTTATGCTTGCATCAAAGTCATGGTCGGGGGAGGGGGGGGGGGGATGTGCCGCCTCGACTCGGCCCCTTCGATGGTTAAATCAGTTATGTAAGTTGTTTTGTGTTGTATGTTTAGTGTGAAAGAATGATCCTCTGGTGTATTTACCTGAGTACCTTTTATGTTATATGGAGAGGTAAAAGTCGTATAAAGTGAGTTAATGCATGTGTGTGGTAGGTCCACTCCGCATGCTGGTTGGTGGTTGAACCTCCGACCTGTTTGCCTATTCTAGTTGTTGTGCTGGTTGCCTTTATTGTGTATCTGTAGTAGGCACGATCCTTCCTTTGACAATTGTTTGAGTTGAAATAGGTCCTCATATTGTGTAGGGGATGTACAGAAGGTAATCTCGCGGTGGAGGCAGGTGATGCTGCCTGAGCCTAACCCCTCGAGCGGTGGTTCGGGACAGTGCCCTTTCCCGAGATCTTAATCTGAGCTGAGTTGATAGTGTCTACTTAGTTTTTAGAAGGCGACGTGGAAGTATACGTTGGATGGGCTAAAATATGCCCTATCAGTTATATCTCTTTGGAGATTGGTATTGCATGTTTGGATGTGAGAAGTGGTTTGTTTGTAGGGTGTTTTCTGATTGATTTATGATAGAGTATATGCTTGATTTTGATTTTTTTCTTTTTTTAATAAAATAAAGAAAATTGCACTTTACTTATTGAAATTAAGGTGAAACAAAATATCATTGCTTACATTAGAGCGAACAAAAAAAATCCAGCTCAGTTCGAGGATTTCCAACCCCTGATACAATTGCATTTAATTATCCGTTGCAAACTTGGCCAACTAGTCGCAACTAAGTTCCCTTCAAGAAAGACATGGAAAACTTGGAATCTCAAAAATTCCTTAGATGAACAATGGTTTCAATGATTTATGAGCCTGGGAAGTGTTCCTTCCACGTAGCAGATCAACCAAAATTGAAGAATCAGTCTTGACATGAAGTTTTTGAACCTCCAAGCTTCATGGCATGAATGATCCCTTCCTTAAGCACCATGGCCTCATAAAATGACCCAAAATGAGTTGTTATTAAATTCTTTTGTCTTTTGATAAGGATCTTGCATGGGCTGCAACTCGATCATGCTTTTGTATAAGAAAAGCAATACATATATCATTGTAGCAGCTAGTACAACATGATCTGAAAGGGGTACCATGTTGGCTTGGCAACTGATGTGGTGTCGAGGATCCTCAATTTGATTGAATGAGTTTTCGATCATGGTGCATAAAAGACTGATAATACTCTATCAGAGTTGATGGTGCTCTAATTGACTTGATCTAACATGGGTTGACTCTATTTATGTTGAATTTGATGGCAAGGAAGCCAAATTTGAGTCTTTGATTGAGAATCATGTCAACTTTTTGTCGATGATAAGATAGATAATAGGTCAAAATTGCTGGGAACGCAAGCAAGGATCTCAAGGTGAAGCGTATCACACCACGCCACCTTCATTCGTGGATATGTGGAACTTGACACCCTCATCAAAGGCACCATTGCCGGTGGTGGTGTCATCCCTCACATCCACAAGTCCCTCATGAACAAGGAATGAAAATTCAACTTTTGTTGAATACCACAGGGTGTTGTAGTTTCTGATGATATTTTGTGTGACTTTCTTTCTTCTTTAGTGAACCTGTAGGTAGTTTAACGTGAATATTGAACCTTCGTCGTAGCTTTTCTTGGCTGTAGTAATGTGAGATTGGGATTTGGCCATTGTCATACGACTCATCATCATTCTTGTGTTCTTATTATAAATAACTTTAAACTAGCAAATCCTTGTCTTTCGCTGTGATCTGAGGTTAAAGTATAGTTAACTTGTCAGAGGAAATATCATCATTCTCTCTTTGGTAGGAAGGGACATTTCACGATTAACTTGTATTTAAGGTGCCACCCAGTGGATTCTTGTTTGACTTGTTTTATGGTCTTATGTAGCGTTTTTTGATTCATTATTATATGCTTGGATGAGGCCAGCGATAGTGTGCTACATTATTGTCTGAAGTTTATTAACATTGGCCAGTTCTTTCTACATAACATGTGGCTCTTATTGTGTTTTCTTTCTAATGCGATGTGAACAGAGTACCCAGATATATTTTTCAGAATGGAAATTTGGTGTAACGAAGCCTTTTTCCATCTTTGAAATCTAGAACAATCCCATAGCAACTTGATTATGTTCATAGGTTACTTTTAATAATGATCTTTGATTTATTTTCTTTGAAAGTACTTTTCTCAGAGTTAAAATTTATAATTTCAAGAACATAACAATATTAGCGTGGTCAAAGGATTGTTATAATTAGGCTCAAGTGACTGGTTGATTTAAAAAGAACATTTGACTGAAATCAAACCGTGAAAGTTTGTCAAATTGTATGCATAGAACTTCTACCATTCGATGCGGCGATGTGATTATGGGGCCTTTGGTCATCGTCTTAGCTGCATCCGTCCTATGTTCTCTTTTGTACAATCAATGGAACAAGAGGCTACCACTTTGATCACCGTCAGCTCTGCAGAGATTGCAGGGTGACACGCGAATGATACGTCCCTACTCCAATTGCCACATATATGCTCTTATTCCTTCTATGTGCCACCTCTTCTATGTCAACTGACAACCCTTTTGCATGTTCCTCTTTCCGACAATTACCCACATCTTGATATGATGACTTCACAGATTCAGCTTGTGCGAGTAGGTTAGATATGTAGGAGTAGCCCTATATTTTCTTTCTTATTTTATTCTATAATTATCATATGTAAATGAAGTGTAGGATCCCAGCATATTTTTAATAGCTCTCTGACAAAACAAAGGTTGGTAGGGGAAAGAACACTCATCTTGAACCTTTACCAATCAATCTTCTCGCTGAATACGTGTTATGACATGTGGGAAGCAAATGACCAAATGCATTCCATATAGATGCCCTATTTCTTAGGTAACTCCAAGAACTTTGCCATCTATGTCCATCAGAATAAAGGAGGGAATTTACTTAGATTTGCTTAGGCCTCATTAATTTGGTTATATTATGGTCTCCTACATAAAACATCAGGAAACCCAATCTAGTGTTTTTTTTTTCCTCATCTAATTAAAGATGGCTATCTTTTACAGGTTGCATTGTCAAGTAAAACCTCAATTCTTCCAAAGTTTTACAAGGGCAGCCATAAAAATTTTACAGTTTATTATCAATAGTCGAATACAGTCTCTCGGCAACAACATAAGTTAATACCTTATGTTCATTATGATTGCAGAACAATATAAAGTGTCTTTATTGCCAGATAGTAAACAGAGAGTGAGGGCAAGAGCTTCTTGGCAGATGGATATGAGAGGTTTATAGAGTCAAGCAGAGCATTCTCCCATGGCGTAATTCCCTCAATGTTTCCTTCACTTTCACATTACCAGTCCATGGGGACTAGTGAAGGGCACCTACACCATTATCTTAATTTTTTAGGGTTGTTGTCGTCCTTCTAAAGGAATCAGATGGGTAGGGTTCTTCTGCTTGGGCTTAAAGCGGCTAGACCTACATACTGACTCAGGAGCTTCATGAGTGGTAGGTTAGTATGTACGTTATGGACTGCTTGGATTCATGTGGGTAGGATCAATGAAAACACCTGTGCCAAAAAGTCTTCATCCGCTCTCTTTGAAACTTTTCATGTTTGGGATATGAGGACTTTGAGACATTTGAAATAAATTATATGAGGACTTTGAGACCTTTGAAATAAATTAGTTCACATGAAATGATACGAGGGATAGGAGTCATTGGGTCCTTTAGCTTTTTGTTTTGCTTGTTTTGCAACTTAAGGGGTCAAAGTGTCATGAGTGTGACGTTGGGTTTGATTCAATGAAACCTATTAGGATTAAATAAGAGCATAAAAAGGGTATCGTACAGTTAATACTCTCTCTCGTCAATTCATGCATTCTCATCTTTGCCGTTGGAGATTGTTTTTATTCGATAGAAACCCTTGAGTAAATAGTTGCTACATTAGCACTGATTGAGATAGTGACGCAAATCATCTCGTTAATGCTGGCTTATTTTTCAGTATGAACAATTAACCAAAGGGTCCCATTTCATTGACTAGTTAAGCCTTTCATTGACTACATTGGGAGTCAAAATCCATGTTTGGGAACTTTAATTGTGGTGGAGTCTATTAAAGACTTATGAAAAGAAGGATCGAAGGAACTTCCCATAGAACTGATCTTTATACACGATTCAGCTGTTAAGAGTGCATATGATTTCCTTTGAAATATTAAGGATCCAAAAGCTTTGTGCTCTATTCAGCTAAATCTTTCATGGAATGATGCCATACATATTATCTGAGAGTAAAGCCTAAAGGTGTAGCAGTCCGTGAATTAGTATCAGAGGGAGACAAACCGAAAAAAATGTTGTCTTGATCATTAGTGTGTCTACTTGGAAGCGTCCGTTCATGGGCATAGTGTGGTCCTTGTTATCTTTAATGCTTTGTATATCTATCATGTTGAATGAAGTCTCTCTTAAAGTTAGTATGATACGAAACTGCTTAGAAATGTGGCCTTAGCTTGGACATCAAACATGTCTAATCTGATTTAAGTATTCGGTGGAATTGAATTCAATATGAAAGTAACTAGAAGCTAACAAAGGAGTATGTTTAGGCTCTCAGACAACTCTAAAATTTGCTTGCAATATCACATGTTGGATACTAATTATCTTTCTAGGTTTTCCAACTATAATTCTATCTTTACTTGTCCCTGTGTTTATTTGGATGTCAATTTTTGACCTTTTAATGTTGTAATCTACTAACAAGTTTAAAATAAATGTTGTTATACATTTTATGTAACGAGACTGAAGTGTCGCCTCAGCTTAGTCTTGCTTGTGTACACATGGGCGCTCGAGATTTCTTCGTTGGCGCCCAAGGGATATGCGAGCTCTTCGAGATGTCCGTTGGAATGTTAAGAACCTAGGTGAGCATCTCATGCTGGAATCGACTTTCGGTCCTTGATAGAGCTGTAGTCACTTGAGATATGTTACGATATTATAGAGAGAGTTGCTTATCCTTGGTAGGAGGTCGGTCGGTCACTCAGGATGGAGCTTCCCTCTTTTGTAAGTGCGTCCTTCCACTTCTCGGCTAACTCCCCAATCGTTGATACTTGTATTAAGGCCGTCGTTGGAGGGGAGAGAGATGTGACGCCTCGACGTGGCCCCTCCAATTGTCAAGTTAACGATGAATCATTATGTGTTGTCTGTTACATTTTCATGTGGAAGAGGAATCCCCTTGTGTATTTGCCTGGACACTCTTTATACTATATGGGGAGGCAGAATTCATTCAAAGTGAGTTAATGCATGTAAGTGGTAGGTCCGCATTGTATACTGGTCGGTAGTTGAAACCCTAACCTATTTGTTCATTTCCATTGTTTGTGTTTGGTTGCCTTTATTGTGTATCTGCAATAGACATAATTATTTCCTGGGCTATTATCTGAGTTAAAACAAGTCCTACTACTATGTAGTAGATGTACAAAAGAATAATCTCACAGTGAAGACAGGTGATACGGCCTAGGTCTAACTCCTTGAGCGATGTACGAAAGAATAATCTCACAGTGAAGACAGGTGATACGGTCTAGATCTAACTCATTGAGCGATGGTCTAAGACAATAATACTTTGTAAGACTTTAATACTTGACTTTTAAGAAGTGATATTAAAGTATATATTTAACGGATCAAAAATATCTTACCAGAGTCCCTTTGATTGTGTAACACTGAAACAACATCCAAAAAAAACAAATTTGTTTTCTGATGGCTGAGATGTGGGCACAAAACTTAAAATTTGTTCTTGACCTCCTCAACCTGTGACCTGAACTCTGGATGGCACCTGGGGACCAGAGACAGTGAATTGTCTTCATATGGGGGGGGAGCAGCTGCATGTGCCGCGTCCTATTGTTGTACCAATAGGACTGGCCACCTTCTTCATCCAATAAATGAATCCAGGAATCCGAATAAAGTTATTCAAATCCATCATGATCGGATAATAATTGCCACTGTGATTACTGTCAAACAGACGGCACTTGGAGAGGGAGTGGGGTGTGGAACTAAAGGCATTGTAGCAGAGAAATAATTTGTGTCCTATGGGTGGGTCAGTGAAGGTCCCTTGGGATCATTGCAATCACAAGGAGGCCTGAGCTGATACGTGGAATTGGAGGCGCTGCTACTCTGTGTGACAGGGAGCAGATAAGGATACGATAACAGGAGGAGGATCTGTATGTTTTCTCTGTCACAAGAGAGGATATGATATCAATACGAAGGATTCGATGGACGTGAGAAGTGCGGCGGCCGCGCGAGTCACAGGACTCGGCGGTGCCTTCACAGGCTTCAGTTGTGCATATGTATGCCCTTTAGGTGGCCCACGAGTTCGGTGATCGGGCACCATCATTAATAGTCACAGCAATAATAATATTTTTTATAAGTTTTTTCTCCGAAGATAAAGCCTCCTAATTTTCTGCTATCAACTATAAATAAATGTCAAACCAATGTAAACTTAATATCTAGGTAAACTGGAATTCTTGTCATTGCATGACATATTTCGAAACAATCAATTGCTTAGTTTTTGAAATTTTGTTAATAATTCTTCCAAATATAAAGTTAATGCTTCAATCCTAGCTAAAGTTTTAAATCTTGTATGCTTATATCATACTTATGGGTGAAAGGCAATGGATTTTATTACATGGATGACTATTAATTTAAATACAACACTGCCTTAGAAGTTCTAGATCGTGCTGTTGTGTTAGCCATCACTATGCTTGATAACTATCACTATGCTTTGGTAAATTAGTTAGCCATATCTTGATACTCCATTCCCTATAGTCCATTGAAAACGCTGTAGAGAAAATTACACTCAAGTCCTTCCTTTTTTTTTTTTGTGCTCTTTATATAATCACTTCTACGACATATATCACACCTTTTATGTTTGACCCACAGTCTAATAATCTCACATGAAAACTATATGTCTCTTTTTGTTTCTTCTTTCCGAGCCAATAATCGACGACTGTTCTTTTTCTATCCTTTCCTACGTGATTGAACGTGTCGTAGTTGACAGACAGTCGAGTCCATGTTTAAGACCAAATCACACACGATCGTGCTTCCGTGGAGGTACCAATCTGGCGTACCCCAGCGGTGTAATTATAACAAGTAGAGCAGGGAGACTGACGTGTTTATGGTTATACATCTATCGTGATGAATAGGACCGCACGACTATTACAGGACCAGTTTCCACTGGGATTTGTAGCAGTACGAATTCTTTCACTGCCATTGAGTCCTCCTCGTCCCGGCCAACAGTGGTCCTTTTTCCGGTCAAACCCTCCTTCCCCTGTTCTGCTGCAGCCATCTCCCCTCTTTGCATCTCTACCCGTCTCTTCACGTGTGTGCTCGCGTGTGCGACGACCGCGGAAGGAGGCTTTTGCGCCTTTGCTCGCTCACACTCCAAACGCCGGGTTTGTCTCAGCCAAGCCACCGTTCTCTGAAGACCGTCTGACAATTGGCGTTTGGGGCCCAATTTCGACGGATGTTGCGTTGTCAGCAGAATATAATCTAGTAACAGAAAAGCTGATCCCTGTCTCGGTTCGTACATGGGAGCCTCAGCTAGCATTTAGTACCCGCCGGCTTACGCTTTCAAAGCTTCAGTGAGGAGGGAAGTCGGGAGGGGAAGCCTCGCGGGAGCAGGCAAACATACAGGTTTACGTGTGTGACGCACCATAGGAGCGGGGCAGCATCATCGTCGGAGGGAGGGTAGGTGATGATGTCGGGTCGCGGCCGGGGACTGGCCGATAGGAGTCACTTGGAGCGGCAGATGGGATGCATGGCCGGGTTGCTCCACCTCTTTGACCGTCACCAGGTCCTCGCCCGGAAGCGCCTTCCTCCGCCGCCGGTTCGAATCTTTCAAAAACAGGCGGATTTTGTGTGCCTTTCTGGTGTTCGTTCGAGGATTTCATAATGGTACATTGTGGTTTCAGGTCGCCGGATCGACCTCGCCGTCGGAGAGGCCGGATGCTTCCTCGGCAGCTATGCTTGTGAAGGAGACGCGTTCCCTCGCGGTGAACGAGGTCAAGGATGGGGTGAGGCCCTTGTCGAAGCGCAGCCGCGCCATGGTCGTCTCCAAGGGCAAGCTCCGCCCGCGGGAAATCCGGGCAGCGGCTCCAGTTGCCTCCTCTTGCGATGGCTCCGACGCCTCTGAGGCGGTGGACGAAAGCGAGAGGCTACGCCGTTCCCCGAGCGTTGTGGCGCGGCTAATGGGGCTCGACGCACTACCGGACGAGTCGGACCGTGCAGAACTGCGCCGATCTACGTCGGAGTCTCGCGTTCCCCGGGACCCAGCGTACATTCGGTTCCTCGACGGAAGCTCATTCTCCAAATCCTCGCCGGTGGAGGCCGCCCCTGTCTCTGCCGACGACTTCATCAGAATGACCAATCTTGGCCAAGTAAACGTCCCCGTTGCCGAGAAAACCAAATCGCCGGCGAGGACACCGTTCCTTCCCCCTCTACAGAAGAAGAGCTTCTTCGACGCTGGGGACTTCTACCCGGAGCCGAAGAGGTGGGGATTGCTCCCCATTGAGTTCGGGAAACAGCGCCTGACGCGTGTGATGGACGAGGCGGGAAGGGATTTGGATTCGCTGAAGCAGATCCTGGAGGCGCTTCAGCTCAAGGGGCTTCTCCATTCCAACCCGTTGTATCGCCATATCAACGGCCGCCGCGACCACTTCCTCAACCACCACTACGACTCGCCGATCGTCGTCATCGAACCTGCTCCCAGGCCGCCCCGGAGGCCATCCAGCGAACCCCGGTCGCCACTTCCACCACCTAGACCCGCCGCCATTCGCGGGTACCCGGCAGGAGCGGCGGCCACCCCTCCCGTTCGGCGGAATCGGAAGGCCGATCAGGGCCCTAACGGAAACAACGAGCGGATTAACCGGGGCCCGAGCTCGCCTGCGAAGCAGAGGTCCTCGAATGCGCCGGAATCCGGCAAGAGCCGGCCGCCACGAAGGCGGATCTCTGCCCTGAAAACTCCTCCGAACCAAGTTGGGCAGAGTCCGATTAACGGGCGACTGCCCCGCAGTCGGCGGACAAAGCAAGAAGTCACTACCAAACAGAGGATAGGCTCGCGAGCGGAGGTGGACGCCGCGGCTTCCATCGCTAATTCTCCATTGGGCTTCGAGGTATTTTATTGCATTGATTCCTTTGTCAGGCTCCGATGTCATCAAATTTCGTGCTTTTTTTACACGGAACGGATTCTCGGTGATTGTGCAGAGGTCGTGGGCAGGACGGCAGCTGCTGGATCGGTGCGATCGGTTGCTGCACAGCATCACGGCGTTCACGGCGGAGGATCAAGTCGCCACCGTAGCGGTGCAGGTTGCAGCCGCAGCGGAGCAGCAGCCAAGCCCTGTATCGGTCCTCAACTCGCCAATCCTTGGCGAGGAGACCTCCCCGCGCTCTCCGGTCTCCAAGCGTTCCATCGATTTCAAAGGAGATCAACCAGCCGAGTGCAACGAGGACGCCGTTGCATCGGACGGCGGAGACGGTCCGGAGACGCAGGCGGAGGAAGAGGTAGTTGTCGATGACGACGACGACGACGACGACTATGAGTACGTGGTGGAGATCCTCCGCCTCACCCACAGCCACGGCGACACGACCGACGTGTACGCCTTCGTCGAGAAGGCCAGGTCGGACGCGTCCAAGTCCCTGCGCCTTCGCCGTCGCCTCGTATTCGATGCCGTGGCGGAGATCCTCGACCGGAAACGCGGCGTGTCGCCCCCGCTCTGGGAGTCATTCGTGCGCCCGGGATTCCTGTCGGTGGCGGTGGCGGCATCCAACAGCGCCGCCGTGCTGCTGACGGAGGTGTGGTCGGAGCTGCGGCAAGCACGGGAGCAGGCATCGGCCGCCGACCTTTCCGACGTCACGAGCTGGGCAGTGCGCAGGGACCTGGCCGCGGAAAACCTCGAGAGCTGGGCCAGGCCCGCCGCGGAGGTGGCCGACGCCGTCATCCAAATCGAACGCCAGATATTCAAGGACCTCGTCTCCGGCGCCATCAGCGACCTCGCCGACGCGAAGCCCCGCCACAAGGCGGTGTTCCAAATCAACGCCGTCGGATGACGGTCAAACGGGGGGGTGTGGTGGCCGGCGGAGCGACGGATCCTAATGGCAATGTGGGCCGTGGTGACGCGACGGGCGGGAGAATGATTCGGGTTGGAACAAAGGCACGTTACACGCGATTGAGCCCACGCCGACCATGGGGATTAGGTGGGCAGTACGACCACCGGCAACCTCATGATGGAGCAGAATGGACGATCGTCTTCTCTGTTTTGCGATGCTTCGTTGACTGGGAGAGCCATGCAGAAGACTGTCAGATGTGTCTTTTGCTGCTTCGAATGCGCATGTTGTGTTGTTCTCGACGACCAGATATGATTTCGATGTAATGTAATGACATTGCAGGTTATTCCTCAAAAAGTTATTTCTCGGAATGCTGCTGTGGCACTGTCTAATTGCACGGACAAGATTTCAAAGCCTAATTCTTTATTGCTAAAGGGTAAGTTGTTGCCATATGCTACTTTTTTTACGTCGGAGTTTATTGGTGTTGAAATCTCTTTAGATATCTTCACCAGACGTAGTTTTATCTTGGACACAAACCAATGCTAATAGAAAAATAAATTTAGGATAACATTAGTGTCTCCATGTTTGTTCTCTAAAACCCAAATATTATTGTCATAACATAACATGGTGATAATAATGTTATCGGAACATAGTTGTTATAACATAATATGCAGTCACCTCGTGATTCTTTTTTCTCCTCTTAAACATCTTTATCCCCGTTGTTTTTACTTCGTTATTAGTTACAGGTGTCTTACAAGCTAATTACGTGAGTGATAATACGTGTAACACATCACATAATAATAATAATAATAATAATAATAATAATAATAATAATAATAATAATTATTATTATTATTATTATTATATTTTTTACTTTATATTGAATGATAAATATATATATTGATATCTTTGAATTTGTAAAATACAAATTGGATTATGATGAGATTATGATAATGATACATTATTCTTTAAACATAGACAATAAATATTTTCGATCATAGGTTACTTGAGAGGGATATTAAGATAATTAGTTAGACCGATATGTTATATTCTCGTCTATATGATAGAGGCAATTGACCTCATAGCTGCTTGTGTAGCGACACTAGATATATATTGTATGTGCTCGTTGGAGAATGAGTTCATTAATTGATTCACTTATGGAAAAAAGTATAATTTTATATTTTTCATAGTTTTTAGTAGTGGTAGCACCACCAATTGACATTGGTACCAACAAGCGACGATGGTACCATCTAGTCGGACGTTAGTATCGCTGAAGCCCTGATTTTCAGACTCTATTCAATGGTAGTACTGCCTAATATAAGCGGTGGTACCACTAGTACCCCGAAAACTCAACGTAAAGATGCGTGTAAGTGTAGAGAAACATTTAAGCGTAGAGATATTTGTAAAAGTGCAAGCAAATGTAATAGACAGTTAAATAAGAAAGCAATGAAGATGAAGAGGAAAGAAGAGGAAACAAATCGATTTTATAGTGGTTCAGTCTCGTGACCTACTCCGCTCCTGATTCCTCCTTCATTGAAGTCATCAACTTTCACTATTGATCTTCCTTCAATGGGTGAAAATCAACTACCCTCTTACAACTCTATTCTCCTTTTACATGTTTAGGAGATAACCTTTATAAGTCTCTAAGCTCTCCCTTAAACAAAAATTCTACACAAGACGAAAATGAGAGAAGCTCTCAATTACAATAGCGTTTTCACAAGGTTTTGTTCTTAATTACTTACATTACTTTCAACAAGAATAGATGGAGTATTTATAGGCATCAAATAGCTTCAAAAGTGGAGCCAAAATTCAAATTATAAGTGATCCCGAGGTGCTAGTCTCGAAGACTGCGTCTAGGTGGTTCAGCCACCTGACACTATCTATTAGACTATGTTTAGGCGGTTCAGTTATCTGACATAGTTTAGAAGACTATATTTGGGCGATCAATCGTCTAACATATCTTCAAAGACTGTGTCATCTTGGAGATCGTATCTTTGAAGACCGTGTCTCATCTAATCTTGGGTTATTGAAATATTTTTTATAATAAGTCCAAATCAATCTCAATTAGGCCTAATGGACTCTTAATTGAGTTAGTAAAACTAACTCTTATCATGATGCTAACTACGACACTCAATGTACAATCTTCATTGTTAAGTCATCTCTTTAGCGAACTCCTGGCATCTTTCTAATGAACCCTTGATGAGCTTTCGATTTCTTTCGGTGAACTCCCAACAAACTTCCAGCATTCTTCCGGCGAACTCTCGGCGAGCTCCCGACAACCTGTCGGTGAACTCCCGATGAACTTCCCAGCAAACTTGAGCTGCTGACAACATCTTCCAAACCTCGATCGACCTCTGGTGAACTCTCGGCGAGCTTTTATTGCATAGTCCGAATCTCGGCCCGATACTCGAACTTGACTCTAGCCCAACATCTAATTGTACTGCTCTTTATTGTTGCAGTTAATCCTGCATCATTTTTTTTAACACACAAGTTAGATCATAAAATTCATCAATTGATTTTATCATCAAAAATCTAAGATTCAACACTACCATAGCCCTAGCTCTCACCCGACATATCAGCATTGCTGTTGTTGCCTCCTACCCCAGCACTTCCACCTTTCTCCTTTGCTGTCACCCTATCCTCTGCTGTGCACAACTCTCCTCTATCGTCGCCTAACCCTCGGACACACACAACAACATCACTGTTGTTGCTTCCCACTCCAGCAACACCTTACTTCCTCCTTTGTTGCCATCTTCCCCCTTTGCCCCAACGCTACCACCTTCCTCTATCGTCGCTCCGTCCTCTACTATGCACAGCTCTCCTATGTTGTCACCCAACTCTCGACCGTACACAACAGCATTGCCACTGCTACCCCCTGCTCTAGCTGCACCCTGCTTCCTCCTCTATTGCCATCTTCCCCCTTTGCCCTAGTGCTACCACCTTCCTTTATCGTTGCCCCGTCCTCCGCTGTGCACAAGCCACACTTGTTGGACCCCCACCACTACCATCTTCCTCTTCTATCGCCACCTATACCACCACTGCCCCTTTTCCTCTGTTTGCCATAACCTCACCCCTTCTCTGACTATTGCTGCCACCATCTTCCTCCTGTGTCTTTGCCCGTATCAGTGTCACCACCTTTTTCTCTGTCCATCGAAATATCACCTCTCCCATACAGTCGCCATACATCTCCCTTCTTTGCCACCACCAGCACTAGCATCATTCATTTCATCTGTCCACTGCAGCCTCACCTCCTCAGCCATTGCCATTGCCATCGCCCTCTACTAGTGACTTTATGTATAACTTAAAGTGTGTGTCAAGTATCATGTGTAATTTTATATATAAAAATATAATTAAACGCATTCTTATCTAAAACATAAAATAAGACATTCATAGCTTTAGCGTTTAAAGAAAATATTTTCTTTTCAAAATCATTATAATCATTCATTAGATTAGAAGATTTTTGAAAGATATTTTCATCGATGTTCTATAAATTGAAATCCATACAAAGTAAGAAAACTCATATTTGAGTTTTCCAATATATGTAGTCCATTCCATTGAACATAGGAGAAGAATGATAGAGTAACCCTCTTGATAGCCAAAAGAAGTCATTTAGTTTCTTTTGTGTATTAAACCAATTGAGAAAAACAAAGCTTTGGTACCAACTATTAGAATCGAATCGACACTAGGGGGGCGAATGGTGGGTTGGGGGGTTGAATTAGTGCTTCTATAAAAATACGTTGATTCGAAAAACTTATTCGATTAAACTTATTTCGAAAATATGTTAAACTTGGAAAGGTTCGTAAAAGTAGTGAGCAAGTGAATCACTAAATAATAAGAATAAAAAACATGAAAGAGATATATAAATTAGATTTATAGTAGTTCATTCCATATGACATACGTTCACTCCTGATTCCTTTTTACTCGAGGCCACCGGCTTTCATTACTAATCTTTTTCTAATGGGCAAAGATCAACCACTCCTTACAACTCTTTCTCCTTTTCTTAGGCTCAAGAGAGAATCTTTACACCCTCTTTTATAAGTATTCCCTCACACTCTCCCTTAAAACAATCTTTAAACTTCTAGAGGAGACAACTTAACTTTCTAATATGGTTTTTACATAAGTTTTCAATTTTTATTCTTGCTATTCCAAGCAAGAATACCTTGGGTATTCATAGACCTTAAATGACTTCAAATCTTAGAGCCATAATTCAAATCCTCAAGTTTTCGGGGTATGGGTAGTATGATAGAAACATAGAGGAATTCTATGAAGATTGATCTTTAAGGGGGATCAACCCTTGGAATGCTATAGGGGTTCCTCCCTCCTTGTAGTTAGCCAGATGGCTGAAAGAAACTGATCTATTGCTTGAATAAAAAGTGGTGGAGACTACATACTTATATAGGACTTTAAACCCTAGCCCTAGGGGGGTTCTTCCTAAGTGAATTTCCCCTTTTATCCTTCCTATAATTGACCTATTCAAATAAAGGGAGCAGTAGCCTAAGTGGCTGCACAAGCCCTGCACCCTTGCTAGAAACCTTAATCGACCAGCCCAGTAAAGAGGGTGATCGCTAGGAAGCCCTAAGGCCCCAAAATAAACCCTAGCCACTCTTCTTTATAAGATAGAGGTGACTAGGTGGGGTCTTATCATAATCTCACAGGGTTTTATTGGTTGCTACTTGGTTGAGCAAGACCCAATCATATTGGGGTCCTATCACAATAACATCATCGGCATCGGGTGATATCACTATCAAATAGAGCTCGAGAATTTGGGTTCTGGTAGTACCACCACTCGAAATAGGTAGTACTACCATCGATAACCGATGGTACCATCGCTCAAGAACCTAAAAAAGTATTAAGTCAATACTTTTTGTACCTTGGGCTCTACCATTACCTGACTTAGTTGTACTCCTCCCAGGTCAATGAAATGAGCCTCCCAATGGTCCCAAATCAGTCTCAAATAAGGTCCAATTAAGATCCAATAAGTCCTTAATTGAATTAGTATGGTTACACAAAAAACTAACTCAATTAAGACCTAAACTACTTCGACTAAGACATAATCAATTACAAAGTATGAATTCTATGTTGTTCGATATGTTATTGATTCATTCGGTGCTTCATTCAACCCTTTGGTACATCGTCCTCTCATTTGGCATATTGCTCGATCTATTGGTATATTGACCTCTACAACATCCAATCTTTTTCGTGTAATGTCTGAACCTTCTGACCTAATACCCGAACTCATGGCACAAAATCCCTCCTACACGTCGACCAGTCCTTAGGTCTGATGTCCAATCATCTAACATATTTCATTCTGGCCCAACATCTAATTCTTCCTATTTTAATTGATTTATCTTTTCATCATCGAAGTTAGTCCTATGTCACTCAAACAATAATTTGATCAAAACTTTATTAATTGGTTTCATCATCAAAATATGAGATTCAACACTAACCCTAATGCATCATGCCATAATGTGTATTGGATCTTTATCAAATTATCCTTAGCTTAATAGACATTAGATCTCTATCTCACCCAATGGGTCTAATAAAACATAAGCTTATTAGATATCTCATATCAAGTTTTCATTCGTTGTGTCATCTATCATATGTTTGTGATCCTCTAGACCAAATAACGAGTTGATCGTGAGTTACACCTATCAGAACTCCTTTTAACTCAAAGAATTATTATCTTATAATAGTTCACTCAACTGATCAACTATGGATGTACTAAGCTACTACGCCATAGTCCCCAAATAGTATAGGAGATATAATCCATTGGACCTATCTTTCCTCAACTATCATGTATCTATAGTCCCTCATCCATCTGATATCTTAGAGATTATGTATCGGGCATGGTATCACTAAACCCATACAGAATCCATCTGAGTCTCACTTTAATCAAATTCTCTTGGAAAACTCCTCTCTCAATTTGAATGACTCTAGCTAGGGATTTACTTGAGGGAGAGCATACTAGATTCCTTTTATGATACCGAGAAGGGACGATCCTCTATTGACACTTAATTACCTTAGTATAGTTGTTTATCATTTATAATAACTGGTTATATTAGATCTAAAACTTCTAGGCTGATAAATCTAATATTAAAGAATGAAGTACTCAAACAAGGCATCCTTGGTGTCTCAAGTCTAAGGACCAGTATATAACTAGGACTACGGAATCGCTGTCTAACAATGAGGTATTATTAACCATCCAACATTTTGTAAATAGATCATTCAGTAAACTCATTCTCTAATAAGCATATGCACTATATTCCTAGTGTCCTAAATAAACAACTATAAGACCAACTACCTCCATCATATGGATGGATATATAACATAGTGGTATGTCTGGTTATCTTAATGTCTCTCTCGAATAACTTATGGCAAAAAATATTTAGGATTTATATTTAAAGGTAAATGAGTCTCATTATCATGATCTCACATGATCTAATTCTCATACATCATAATATATTCATCATCCAATATAAAATAAAAAATATCATAAATTAATAATAAAATATATATAATTTGTCACACATGCTATCACTCACGTGATTGACTTACCGACACCTATAACTAGCAATCTCTCACTTGATCTAAAGTCAATCACTCACGTGTCTAATATGTATGTAAGCGTGTGTGTTTAATTTAGATGATAATAGTATAAACCTAAGGAGAGTTTTGTTATATTCAATAAGTTATTGGTGTCTTTTGTTTTTGGTAAGTAAAAGTAAATGTATTAGGTATAAAGTTTGTATAAAATATCTCTGTCTACACAGGCTATAGACTAAATCTTAAAGTCTCTTAGAGCAGTCTAGAAGAGTGCATACCACCTCAGAAAGGTGGAATGGTCTCATTCCACCTTACTCATCTTCAATAGTGGCCAAACAAAAATGTAGTTATGCTTACACATGTTGTAGACTATCACATCATACTGTACAATAAATAATAAAATATAATGTCTAGACATGCTTGACTACTTGTGAATACATCACATTATTAAAGTATTTCACCACTAAATACATTTCATTCTTTATCATCATTCCTGAGATCATTAACCAATAATAAAATTGAATCTGATAAAGTTCTCTTTTTCTCTTCTTGTTACGTGCTCCGTGTTTAGTTCTTGCTCTATATATGGTCGTGATATCTAAGAATCTTTATTAGAAGTCAAGCTTTATTTGTGTTGTGACACTCAAAGATTCTGCCACACCTCTCATTCTAAATCTATAAAATAGCATATCTGAAAGTAACCTTTGTCAATTGTATAAGAGACCCCTTTCGTAAGAAGATTTGTAGTAGCATTTCTAATTATTGATGCAAGTTTAGCAACGATAGCTTATTGAGTTCAAATCACTTCAGAATCTCCTTCCATATCTAATTAGTATAGTCACAAGCAAAATATATATGATAACACTTTCTTCCTTTTGTATACAAAGAGAGTATAAGTTTACAAGATAAATAACTCTTTGCTTTATATTATCTATTATAGGTAGGTTGTCAAGAAGGGTTTGCCATGTGCATAATGAATACTTTGTGAGCTCGGTCTATCCCATGTCCAACTGTTTAGGATCCATTTGTTGTTCCTTTACCTAATTTGATTCCATGTAGATGCAGAACTAAATTTACCATTATCATGAAGCCAAATAAGCATATATGAAGATTTGTTCCTGATTGGAATAGTCGTAGTTGTCGGCCAAAGTGATAACATTTCAGGTGAGATAGGGTTGGGAAGACACCAGGTACTATTGTTAATGAACTCAAAAATCTTCTAATCTTTGGGAGCCTCTAGATCTTATAATCTTTGAAATATATTTTTCTTATTCACCCAAGGGTCATACATATTAGTGCTGGTCGTAGAATAGATTACATAAGAAATGTTGTTGATTAGCTAATTCCTTGTCTTTTAAATTCCTTTCCAAGCAACAAAATGATATGTTTCTGCTAAAACTACTCAGATTGATTCTTTTATTAGATAACTAGCAAAAACCCATTGTGACTAAAAGGAAGATTTGTTTTGAAAAATATCCTATAATTGCTTTACGAAACAAGCTTTATTTCAATATCTAATATTTCTTAGATTTAACCTTCCTTCATCTTTCGATTTACAAATGCTATCCCAAGTTACTATATGCATTGTCTTACCATCTGTGTTATTCTAGAAAAAAGAAGTTCATAAGTAATCTTTCAATATCCTGGAGAAGCTTAATAAGTAGAAGAAATACATTAAATCAATAAATAAAGTAAGAGATCAACACAAATCGATTGAGTTCAAGTCGTCCTGCTTTGGAAAGAAGTATATTTTTTCAAGAGGAAATTTTGTTCTTTATTTTTTACAAGATAGATTGATAGTGGGTATTGTTGATGCCAATAGATATGAGTAGGAGACTTAGGTAAGGAATTGGTAAACTTCCCTCACTAACCTCCAAAGTTTGAGCAATATAATCCTTATCTTCAATGCAAGCATCCACATATATTTTAATTCTCACATGATTTAGTTGAAGACCATAGACTATACCAAAGTCATTAGAATAGGTAACAGATTCCTCACAGAAGCAGGATCATTATAAAGGAATATAATAAGATCGTCAGCAAACGTTATGTGAGATATATGAATAGAAATAGTATAAGATACCTTAATCATGTCATTAGAAATTGACTCTTTTAGTATACAACTGAGTCATTCCATTGAGATTGTAAAGAGATAAGGAGATAGTGGATCTCTCTGTTGGATGCTATTCTTGCCCCCAGAAAAACTAATAGGTAAACCATTAAAGAGGACAAAAAAATTTTAGAGTTTCCAAATATGATTGAATCCAATTAACCCTGTATCGAGGGAAGGTCATACTAAGGAATCAATCTATGTAGCTTCACCAATAAGTTATGAATGTAGTATTAGTGGATTGATCATGGATTGGTATGTATTGCAGATGAATTGTGTGAGTTTATTAGTTCAGGTTTTGGCCTTAGCATTCCAATCTGGAAGCTTATGGGACTGAAGCTTCACACGGAAACCCCAATGGATAAGTAGAGATGGACAAGATCTCCGTGTCTTCACTCTTTGTGACTCATTCTTCTTCCCCAAGCAAACCATGGAAGCAGGGTAGTGATAGGAACAACGTGGAAGGTGGATTTCACTCTTTGTTATCCTCCTCCAACATCAACTCTGATCCACAAATACTTGGCCTTAATGGAAGGTGATCACACAAAAAGGAACGGTTCCAGATTAGCAGCCATCCTAACGAAGAAGAAGAGGGCTCTGTTTCCGTTTCCTAGCTACAACATAGTACACAACATATAGTAGTTGTTCTTGAGTGGTTTAGAGCATGCAAAAACCTCCGTGGTAATAATAGCCCGTGGCCATTAATTACTGCATCTGAAGAGGCTCTTTGTCTTCTTCATCCTGCATCATCTTTATCTTGGCAGCTCCTTTTACTCCTAGACGACGTTCTCGCAGGATGTGGTGTCGCTGGGCTTGCATGTATGCAGCATGAAATTGCATGCAGCAACAGCGTCGGCTACGGTGAGGAAGATCCACTCATGGCCAATGGCATCAAGGATCTTTGATGAACTCAGCTTCTTCATCACCTCACTCCCAGGGTTTGCTAACACAAGCTGATCACCACCAAATAAACCAGATTGAGAGGTTAAAAGATCTTTACGAGCCATGGGTAGCAACCGCAATGGTTGCACAGATTTGGTTCTCACCTTAATGCTGCAGCTTCGATCAATAATCTTTTTGACCTCTTCCAGCATGCTGATTCCACTGGTGTCAATGCTGCCAACAGCTGCAAGGAGACACACGGTTATGACGAGATGATTGCACCGGTGCAATTGCGCTGGACAAGTCTCTAACTCACCACCCATGTCCAATATCAAATACTGCAAGCTGGCCTCTCCCTTGGAGCTCTCGTTCTCCTCATCGATCCACCTTGATATCCTGACAAGCAAAGACCAACACTTGGTTCGATGAGCTAGATTATGTTGTGTGAATGTGAGGAAGTGATTGCATTGCCCTTGTTTCATGTACTGACCTCTCTCTCAAGTAGCTGGCATTGGCGAAGTAGATGGGAGCATCGATACGGAGGATCAGCAGTCCGGGAACACTTTGTGCCACCGGATACTGATCCACCCGCCGGTACGCCATGGAATTCGGGATGTTGCCAAGCACGGTGGTCCTCGGCCTTGCCACGAACAGTAGAACTCTCAGAATGGAGATGGAGACCTGCAACCACATCGAACCATCAGGTTATCACCGGCTGTAGCTTGGTTTATATACATGGTGAGGACGTGGCGGATGCTGAACGTACTGCAATGACTAGTCCGATCTCGACACTGACGAAGACGACGCCGAGGTAGGCGCCGAGGCACACGCAGAAGTCGACCTTGTCGACGTGCCACAGGTGAATTGCCGCCTCGTAGTCGATGAGGCCGAGCATGGCGGAGATGATGATGGCGGAGAGGACCACCAGGGGCGTGTAGTGAAACAGCGGCGTCAAGAACAGCAAGGTGATCATCACCGCGATCGCCATCACCACGTTCGACATCGCCGTCTTGCATCCGGCGTTGTAGTTCACCGCCGATCTCGAGAACGGCCCTGATGGAGTCAGTAGCTGGCATCGGTTAGGTCACGTACAACACGTAGCTGCAAAGTGATTCTTGCGATCGGACCGTACCAGTTGTTAGATAACATGATGTCAAAGATCCAACCATGTTCATCGTCCCGATAGCTATCATCTCTTTGTTACCATCGATGTGATAGTTCTTGAACATGGCAAAGCTCCTTCCGACTGCAATCCCTTCCTGTGACAGGGAGCACGAACAATGGTCAGTACATCAACTGTCTGGTTTGGTCAAATCAGGCCTTCAAGAAGAGAACTCACGGCGAGTGCGATAACACCGGTAACGATGCCGGTCTTCAGCGCCACCATGATGTACGGCGGCATGAAGGTTAAGCTGGTGGCTGATGGCGGATTCAGACCCTTCTTCAGGTACCCAATCTGCGAAACATGGCCAAGAATCGAAGGCATAATTAAGTTGCTTTTACTAAACACGATTACAGCTACTGACACCATCACCAAAGGAAAGGAGTAGAGAACCCACCACTTGGACTCCATGGTTCTCTGCATGAGTGAGGTACACCAAAACGCTTCCCAGTATCACCGAAGTCAAGGGGGCAGCTGCAGAGACCCAGAAGAACTTGGGCCGCTTTTTACTCTGTTTAATTAAACAAAATAAAACGATAATTAAGATGATGTGATTGTTATACTAATTCAACACTCGCTGCTGAAGAAGAAGATGTTTGCTTATAGAGTCAGAAAGAGACCCAAATCAATTGCCAAGAACCATAGTTCTTGTAACGCACTTCCTCAGGGCCTTCACAACTATTACAATTTTTTGTTTGGAATCACCAGTCGCGTACATGTTTAGGTCAGAAGTAGGGCAGATGAAGGCTTATGGACAGGAACAAAAAGACAACTTAATTTTGGTGGATCGAGGGGCAACTGGTGCAATAATTGGCAAAGCCATGCTGCCTCACCAGTGGATGGTGCGTCTTCTTTTTCCCTGCAACTATGTCACGGGCTTGTGTCCTGACATGGATGCATGGGAAACTCTATCTGTAGATACCCCTTTCCAGATTCGTAGTACACATTTAGTGCTACAAAATTGTTCGTATGGGCAATAGTTTGAGAATTATTGGAGCTTCTACATGAATTGGCTACTTGTTGAATTCCAAAAACACAGTCATGGGTGTAGGACGGAGCACTTACAAAGAAACGTGTGAGGAGAAGAAAGAAGAGGAAGCAGCATCCAAGAACTGCACTTTCCCACCTCCACTGCAGCAAAAGGAGAAGGCACAATTGTTAGGAAGTGTGTTAAGGTAACAGTAAAATTAAGGTTACACACACACACCATTTGGAAGTCGACAAGCATCAAACATATCGATTCCAGGATACGAACTCCAAGAGACGTGATAGTAAGATACTCAATACTTTTTTTCTCAGAAAATGAGATGCTCACATCCATTATGAATAGTAACTCACAGTGGATACAGTTATCTACAGGCAACACCACTCAGAAAAAATTATCCGCAGGAAAGGATATGGAGAGGTGTCACACACTTTGGGTGCATCATTTATCTGGTTTCAGATATTGATTCTATTCAGTAAGAATCATCACAAAATGAAGAGAGGTTCTCTTCATTCTTTAACGAAAGGCATGAATAAAAAAATTAAGAGTGAAGGAATTGAATCGGAATTGTACAGTCGCCATTGATGACAAGTGGGGGGGGGTTGGGTGGAGAGAGAGAGAGAGAGAGAGAGAGAGAGAGAGAATATTGAACCTGGTGAACTTGTGAGAAAACTGACTTCACGACGGAGACCAAGTCAGTGGCAGTGGTGAAATGTTGGAGACCCAGCATGCCTTTGAGCTGCTGTAGGCACACCACTGTGGCAGCTCCTCCCATGAATCCCACTATGGTTGCATGAGATAAGAAGTCCACTATGAAGCCAAGCCTGCGTATAGATTTACAAGAAGAACGACATATATTAAAACCTGGCTTCCTATCATATTATTTCCACAGGAAGAAATCAATAGAAACCAAAACAAAAAACTTGGATTAACAGAATCATTTCAACTTCTCTTTCTGCAATCATGATATATAGAGCCCCACATCAAAAAACAAAACACTCTATGCCCATCTTTCCTGTCTCTATGTTCCTTATGTTTGATAAGCTGTGTTAAATTATCCTGAATGATACGACGACGAGTGCTGTTTCCTTCCCGCAATTGTCTGCTTAGTCCTCAATCCTATTGTTAATTACCACCGTCCAAGTTTCTGTAAGTTGGCGATCGGTCAACATACCTCAACAACCCCAAGGCCGCTTGAAAGAGACCAGCGAAGAAAGTTGCAGTGAAGGCCAAGTGCAAGTACAATGCCGGATCCTTGGTAGGGGAGACCTCTTTCCCCAGCATCGACCCGATCAAAAGAGAAGCTACGGCCACCGTCCCTACGGCGAGGTCGCGTGAGCTCCCCATCATCGCATACACCAACGGGGGCACGAAGCTGGAATCTACAAGCACATGGAAACCCTTCACCACCGCTCCAAACCATGAAGAAGCATCCCTACGAGTAGGACTATGGCTAACGGAAATGACTGCACTCACATAGACCAAGAATCGGTGGCAGATTCGCGAGCTTCGCGTAGCTGATCCCCTGCGGGATGGCGAGGCTGGCAATGGTGATCCCCGCGATGAGGTCAGCCTTGAAGAGGCCGAAACTGTAGGTCGGAGCCCATTCAAGGATGGGCAAGAAGTATTTCAACCCCAGGATAACCCTCCGCGGGCCGCGCTCGTTCCTGAACTGCCGGAGGGGATCATCGGGGAAGAAGGTCTCCTTCAGGTTGGCCCTGAAGGTGTCGAGGAACGGCCGTGGCGGCGGCACCGGCACGCGGCGCGCATACTCCGTCCCAGGGAACGCACCGTCGGCATTCCCCATTAAGTGCTCGAGTAGCTGTAACTAAAACCTAGCACAGCTGGATGGAGCTTAATACGGAGGGGGAGAAGACGGAAAAGAGAGGAGGAGAAGCCCAAGCCTTCTTCAGAGAGACAGAGGGAGGAAAAGCTGTAACTGAGCACAGAGGGATGGGCATGGCGAGGGTGGGCTTATATAGAGAAGAGGATGATGCAGGTGAGCCGAAGCGAGCTTCCCGAGTTAACCGGTGCAGGCGCTCGAGGGGGAGGGGGAGAGGGCGAGGGGTA